>CM056376.1:97812975-99012975 GCA_029718625.1 Synaphobranchus kaupii
CACATCACAGTTTATTGGGATTCACCAATCAAAGTCAGAGGCCTGAACTGCGAAGGGAAAATGTGGTCATGTTCTATGTAGTTAAACTGTACACATTAAAATGTTTAGTGTTAAATCAAGGCTGATAAGAGTACAGTTTACCTTTCACTGTGTAGCACTCAGGGTAACTGTACAACAATGAACCCAGTGTGCTTTACTTTGCTGCTGGAACTACAGAACTCAAGTGAATATCACAATATGAAAATGGTTGTGATGACTTCTAACTTTATTATTGTGACAAGCAGTAATAGAGGCAGTTTATGCTGTCTTCGCCGTATGCACTCGAAGATAGAAAACTATTCATTTGTTGACTAATTTGCACCCTAAATTCTGAAAACTGAGAATTGGGAGTAATGGCTCAATTGCGGTATACTGTGTGAATGTTATGAATGCTGCCATTTCCCTGAAGCTCACAATAACTGTAGTGGATGCCCATGGAAACAAACAAATGCAATGGAAGGTGGCAGTAATCTTCCTTTCTTCATGACAATGTCAT
This sequence comes from Synaphobranchus kaupii, assembly GCA_029718625.1. NCBI lineage: Eukaryota > Metazoa > Chordata > Actinopteri > Anguilliformes > Synaphobranchidae > Synaphobranchus > Synaphobranchus kaupii. The sequence continues at coordinate 97,813,511 of CM056376.1, forward strand.
GACTCCACAGACAGTATTTTATCAACCGAAACATCTCTCCTCTGCTCTATCATTGTAAGAACATATCCTCACTAAAAGCTAGTTGTCTGTAATGTGTTTTATTTGGTATGTATGCCCTTTACTTTAGAATTGCAAATCTCACTTTCTTTTGCAATTTTGCTGGAGGTGTGTAATTTTTATGGAATAATCTGCATTTTTTTCCACATAATGGGTCATGAGTCATGACATGAAAACATTATATTGCTTTAGTGAACATGGAAGCATTATCAGCAAAAACAAATTGTGTAAGTCTCTTTAGGACTGTAACATAAAAGGGAAAAAGGCTATTTGCTTCTTTGTACTGAAATAGCACTGTAATGAGAACCGACAACCACTCGCAGACATCGAAGAGTAATAGGAATAAAGCTTTATTCAGGGTTCGAAAAAAAGTCAGAGTCCAGCAAACAGCGCAAGGCAGAATCGTGGTCAGGTCCAGGGCAGGGGTCAGAGTCCAGGCAACAGAGAAATACAGAAGAGGCAGGGCGAAGTCCCAGAACAGGCAGGGGTCAGAACCATAGACTGTATAAAAATATGGACAAAGCCACTGTGACGTCACCCATTGCCTTTCCACGGCGTCGTAAAAACTGAATTGAAGCTCGGAAGTCTTTTTCGCCGGCCGTTTGTACAAACTGCGCCTGCTCCGTGGAGCCGAAGTGACCTTGGCTTGGAGCAGGGTCAACCGGATATGGCCCGGGCACAGTATGATTGACAGCTCGGAGTGGAGAAGCCACAGAACTATAAAGCCCACAGAATCTATAAAAGCCCGTGACCCTTGACCAAACCCACCATTTTTGCAAAATAAACTCGCGGTAAACTTCCTTAAGTTGCTAATGTTTTATAATATAACATTTAATTTTCATCCTCGATTTTACTGTGTCATTTATTCGCATTGAATGCGTGGTATTCGTCTCATAATTAACGTTCATTCAGTTATCTTCAATTTATATTCAGCTAACATCAGCTAATTTGATTAGCTAGATAGCATACAGCTGAGCTCGTAGCCAAGCTAGACGCAATGCACCACCACCATTGCTCACCGCTAATTAACTAGACTGTGGCAGAGCAGTCTGTCACGGTTTGCCGCAGCATGAAACCCCGTTCTGAAAACTCTTCCAAATAAAGTGGGGATTAAGGTTAGTGGGTTCACACGCTAGCTAAAAGCACAGTAGCTACATCGTAAGCTGGCATTAACTTTCATCTGCATCCTGTAACCTAATCACAAACATTGCAAACATTTACAAACGCACACTCCGTATTCTTTTCCGATAAATTATTGGTTTTATTTTAAACATCCCCGTATTGAGTCAGTACAAACATACCGCTAACACGTTGGCTCTATTCCCCGCACACTTTCGTAATTTTTGGCACCTAAAGAAATGATCCAGGTGTAGAAATGTCCGGTTAGATTTCTAGCTAGAGCAGCTGGCTAACGTTAGTAACGTTAGCTAGGCAATCACGGTAGCTAGCAAACTTATATGGCCAGCCAGCAAGGATTACTTGACAGCAAGGATAACTGTTAAATTAAAATGGCTTGCCATAAGCTATCGTTAGCTTGCTAGCTAAATGTTAAAACGACTTACCGTGAGATATCGTTAGCTTGCCAGCTAGCTAACCCAGCATTGCTAAGCAATGGTAACGTTCATGACAGGGGAGTACAGGGGGAGTACATAACAGGGGGCTATTGCGTACGGGAGCGGTTGGAATAGCTAAATTAATATCTAAATTGATAAGGTTATACAGGTATGGAGCAATTGATTTGAGATACTTAACCCACAGTTTGGCTGCTTGCTCCGAGACACTGGGCCTGTAGTGTAGCTGCAACATCCCCTTCTGTCTCATCTTACGAAACAGTATTTTCTTTCGTAGTAGACACATCATAGCTCGCTCCAACCAAAATGAATATGTGATGACAAACATGTTGAAGATGAGCGGGTAAGGCACTCAATTTATTATGCTACGAACTGCGTCCACAAAACAACAGCTTGTTCACGGTAGCCAGATGTTCTCCATCGACTTCCACTCAAAAATACAGCGTGTCTCCCTGTCCCAAGTATAGACTGTATAAAAATAGGTCCCGCCCCTCCGAGTGAGGGCAGTGAGAACCATATAGAACCTATCTATGCCAGTGATCCCAGGACTCAACCTGTCCCTCTGATTGGTCCTGAACAAATGTTAATACCCTGTCCAAACGACACAATATTTACAAAAATCAGCACATGCACAGGCATTAGATGAAGGAAAGGCACCTATTGCAATTCAATTTTTTTGTGGGAAAAATTTATTGACTGAGTATTTTGACCACATTGCTGCCATTGACTTACATGGTGAAAGACCTATACTGGAGCCAACCGCACTGGCGCTAGTGAGCAACGGCACAATGGCTGCTCCCAGCCCAACCAGGAAGTGAGCTTCAAAACGAAAGCCCAGTCTTGGCCCCTTGGTCAGAACCGGGAGATCAGTCAGAGGCTGGAGAACAGGAGGGCGAAGGGCTGGAGCAGGGCTAGGACAGGGATGGGTAGGCGGGCAGGAGGACTGGAGCAGGGCTGGACAGGAACAGGCAAGGCAGGCAGGAGAACAGGGACAGGGACAGGACGGGTAGAAACAGGATTGGAGACAGGAACTCGGAGCAGGCAGGAGAAAACACTGGAAAGACTCAGACAAGCATGAATGCAGGGCACAAGACGATCTGGCACAGAACAAAGAAACAGGGGCGACTAAATGCCAGACTAACGAAGAGACGAGGAACAGGTGAGACAAAACACGAGGAAACACATATCAGGTGCGGGAAGCAGAAATATGAAATGGGGAAAAGGAAAAACGTGGAACGGAATGCAAATACTGAAAACGCATAGAAACTGAAAAAACAGGAATGGACTTAAGACATTGAGGCACGGGATGTGACAAGCACAAGAATATGAGAGTAAAACATTCCAGTGCAAATGGACTGAAACAAAGAGGGAGAAGGGAGAGTAAGAGAGAGGAAAAAGACAATGTACTAGAATATACAGTATTTTAATGTTTCAGTTCAGTTTTCAGATTTCATGTTTTGATCATAGAGACAGAGGTGGAAATCCAGGGGACATAAAGTAAAAGTCCTCCCCAGTATTTTGCTAATTAACACAATTCTTCAGCAAGGAGGTAGAACTAATTAGTGAAATCAGCTGGCTGAGTCTATGGGTGGAAGAAACATATGGTAGGACTTTTACTTTATTTCCCCTGGATTTCCACCTCTGCATAGAGGGGGCTGAAATGCAGTCTTACTCCAAAATTAACACTGACAGCTGAAGCTGTTTGTAGTTTAAATATGCTTTTTGTCTTTGTCTTCCTTGTGTAAGCAACTGTTAAATATTAGCTAGCTAACAAGGGAGCAAGCTAGTAGCAAACTAATATTAGTTTCTTTATGACAATGTCTAGTTAGCCAGCTGGATGTAAACAATTTTCAAAATCACTCAAAATGGAAATGTTTTACCACATTGCAGACTTGTTCATGCAAAAATAGGCTTCCAAGTCTTTTCAAACTAATAGAATTAATATGCATGCCATGGCATTTATTATTTTTTAATAAACTCTAAATAATATTTGCTACCTAGCTACCAATTAAAGACAGTGACTGGAGAAAAATTATTTGACTACTAAACAGAACATTTGATTGAATTAAAGTATGTATTCAAGAGGCATTTCCATCTTCAGCCAGAATTATTCACAAGTGCAGGACACTATCCAGACATCTCCTCCTTGAAACAAAGGTGAATGCAAATTCATTATTTAGGCAAATCAGCAACACTGCATTCCAGAGGTGTGCTTATGGCTGTGCAGATCAGCAATATTCTGTTCACTCTGCTTCCAGTTTGTTGACCTGGAGAAAGGATCCGTAGGACTGTGGAATATGAACGCCTATTTCCTGAATGGCAGGCCTATCTTCTTCCTCCCCAGAAAGATTCTCAGTATTAACAGAAGCTTCTGGACTGTAAGCCCAATGCAGTTTTCACATATACTGCAGAGATCACAGTATTCACAGATTACTTACAAGGGCTTTGTGTTGTTTTGTGGTGGGATGTAAATAGAGCTCCACACATTCAAACCCACTCTCAGGCTGCACATTAAAATACACTCCCTGCACATTAAAACACACACTCAGAGAACACCTTAAAAAACATAAAACACATTGGGCCTCACGCAAGAAACGCTCGTACGCACAAATTCATTCTTATGTGGCAGGTAAGAACGGTTTATGGCATTCACCATTTTTCTCTTATTTTGGATTTAGATAAGAACACAATTTAAGAGTGGTCGAGACCTCTGTCGCGTGAGTTATGCACAAAGCAAATAGGCTTAAATTACATCTATTTAAAATAAAATACTAGTTTTAATTTATAAATCGCTCACCATAATTCCATTACCATGTTTAAATTATCCAGTTATTTTGTGTTTTTTATTGTTAAAATTGTAAGATTGCAATATTTATTGTAGCCTACACAGAAATGTATAGCAAGTGCCCTGCATTTACCTTCCTCAATCAAAAACAGTAGACTGGAGCGCGTGACTTGCTTGATATTATCAGCCTGAAATAATACATCACATTTCACTCCAGCCCGCGAATAGCCTATTACATACCTTTTCTTTTCTTATCCCCCCATGTGATTCATTGTCTGAGGCCAGGAAAGCGCGCGACTGCTTATTGGTGCAGCAAGACACGTGTCTTGAACTATGTAAAAGTTTTTTTAATTAGGTTGCACTCTCCTTATAATCTTGAGAGGTATAATCCAGGTGTGTAGGCTGCAAAAATAAATGAAGAAAAAATGAATGAAAGAATCCCGCATACTGACGTAAAATAATGAGAAAATCCAAACGAAGGTATACTGATGGAAAATATACATATATATATATACATATTGGGATGGCAGGTATGCCATCCGCCAAGTTACGGCTTGGTGGGGCATGCCCCATACCTATACAGCACTCTTCAGGGTTTCCTACAGACTCTCAGCCCTTAAAAACATTACCTTCTGTATGTTCTGACCTCATGTAACCACACAGCATTCAGATACAACTTCACAAATCCACACAATAAAGCCCCAAACCTGGGTTATTTTGCCGTTTTTCTCCTTCCTCTTCCGCTTCTTCTTCTTCTTCTTCTTCTTCCCATTTTCCTGCCAAACTGCCTGCCTCCGTCGCAATGTTATCTAATGGGGAGAATTATTATTTGAGGGTATGGTCCGTATACCTGCTCATCAAGCTTATCGTCCAATAAAAACGCTTCATACTAATGTTTTTTAATGTTAATGTAGCTAATGGCTTCATGCTTTCCAAGAAGCTACTGTGGTCTTGTGGTTAGAACTGCAGTCTCTCACACAGTGGATTGTGGGTTTGAGCCCAGCAGGGCACATGTGTATTTTCCACAAAAACAATGTGCAACTGTTAAGTACTTTTCATTTCTTAGACTGTTATTATTTTCACATTGACACATTAACATATTTTTATTGCAAAGGCAAAAGAGGTTTCCAATATTAACTGTTCAATGTTTCACTTGTATTTCACTTGTACTATATCACACCCTCCCCAAACCGGACGCTCGCTTTTGTCTGGTTTGGGGAGGGTGTTACGCTCTGCTCTTGCGGTCATGACTGACTGACTGTGGAAACCCCTTGCCTCGGCCAACATTTCTTTATTCATTCATTTCTTCACTTCAGCTCTGTTCACTTTATCCTTTTCACACATAACACAAGGTCACCATAAAATTAACTACTAGGAAAATTAAGAATTTATGATAATAGCCTACATTAAGAATTGAGGATAGCCTCTTTTAAGATGCAAGCCTTTAAGCGATCGGATTTATAAACCGCCTATTCCCCAAACATATCTGATTCATGGTTAGTCACTTATAAATAAATAGATAGCCTCCGAATGTGGCTCTAGTCTACGCTACTCTGCTGATAATGTAGCTTACTGCAAACACTTTTAATTATAATAATAATAATAATAATAAGAAGAAGAAGAATAATCTCTGGTATGTACTTTCTTAGTAGTATCTCTTGTTTTCTTTCTGTCTAAGATTCCTGGGAAATATGCATTCTCCAATTAAGCTTGTTCGCCAACGTTACTTCCTGCTTCTCGTCAGGAAGCAGATACAAGCTAGGCTACTACGAAGCGAATCAACATGCATTATAGCCTACATTCATTGCACTACAGTGGGAACGTTACAGCCAAGTTGCATTAAATAATTTAGGAAAGTTTGCTTAGCATTGCTTTGGAATAGAGCTAGTTTATTTAGTGTGAGCTACGATAGGCAATATTGTTAGTTGTAACTTGGCCACATTTTGATATCAAGACTTTTAAAGGCAGGCCTAGTTTTTGCAAGTTGGAATTAAGAACTTATAGACAGCGCTATGTAGGCTATGCGTGAGTAACTTGGCTTTTTTTACGTCGTAGACGTTTTTGATCTGATATATATATACACAAAATATACATTTATTCACAAATATATTTAATGTGCTCATTTTATGTGAAAAAGTGCAAAAAGAAAAAGAAAGCATTTTGATTTTACACCATCGGTTCTCTTGAACTTTGTGCTCATGATTCATTAATACTTGTCTTTTTCTGTACCTCTTTTTCAGCAAAATGCCAGTTTTATGAATGCATCTGCCAGACACAGGGGGCAGGACAGCTGGCCATATATGGCATTTTGGGGGCAGTAATTATGCTAATAGGGAATTCATTTGAATGCGCGTTCATTTAAGAACAAGTAAATTTACACTGGTCTTTAAGAATATTTCTGGAGGTTAAGAGCGTTTGGTGAATCCAATGTCAAAATCCTCATATGAACAACTCTCAATAATATAAGAGAAAGTTCGGAGAAAAATAAGAGAATGTTCTTCCATGAGGCCCATTGTGCCTTAAGACTTTACTTACTAACTGCAGCTTCAAGCAGAATCACAAAGAGGGCTGTTCTCATGACCTAAACAGGCAAAGAAATGAACCACTCTGATAGTACTTATATGCACATTGAAATGTTATTCATTACTCTACTGTCCCTCCTACCCATGCAGTAATATTGTTTTACTTGCCAGCCAAAAGCATCACATTTATAAAACTATATACAGAACTCCTGGTATAAGTAGAAGAACTCCAGTAGAAGATATTTGCAGCTCAATCAAATGATGGCCACATTTTGTCCTATATCTTAAAGGCAATCACTATAACCCAAAATAGTCTCTATAACCCAAAATAGTCTCTCAGGGCATTCCATGGTTTCAGTGTGGAGTAACATCATGAATCCCAGTGAAATTTTTTGTGATGAAAAGTCAGTGAAATGTCGTCCAGACATTCAGGTGAAAACCCTCCTGCTCGACCACTTCGCTCTGCTGCTGCAGGGCGACTTGCACTTCCCCCCCTCCGTGTTAACTGCTCCTGCTCGTCCCGACTGCGGAGCTTTTCCACCCTAGCTCCCCAGTGGTGGAATGAACTCCCCACTCTGCTGCGCTTAGCTGAAACACTGTCTGTTTTTCGTCATGGTCTGAAAACGCACTTCTTCAGACTTCACCTCGACTAAAATACCTACATAGGGCCATTCTATAGTACTCGTTTCCTGTTTTTTTTTGTTTTTTTTTTGCTTGTTTTCTATTTAACTTGTGTTTTTGGTTATTTTTAGTTCAGAATGTATAGCTGACTGTGTGTACTACTCATGTTCATTACTAGGGATAGCTCCTACGCTGTGAGAAAGTTGTGCTTTGTCGGATTTGCTTTGTAGTCGCGTCAATGACCTTCAATATGCACTTATTGTACGTCGCTTTGGATAAAAGCGTCTGCCAAAAAAAAAAAAAAAAAAATGTGGCCAAATTTGATGGAAAAGTCAAAGTTTTCTAGGCAACTAGGACACCCGAGCAATATTGGGGTTAACCTAGTCCGTTTATGTCAGCACATCTCTCAATCTAGATTTACACCCCTCCAGATGTTTAGATTCAGGTTTTTGCTCACTGGGATGTAACGGTTAGAACATGATCCAAGGTTATTATCATCACGCCATAAGTGTCTGTTGTCATAATGAAGGGGATTTAGAATTATTGGTCAAGATGCTGGTCAGAAGGCCAACATTTTTCACAGAGGAGAAAATTTATTGTTGGGCAGGAGGACATGAAATCCCTTCCATGACAGCTGTGATTGTAATGCTTATGTTTTCATTGGCTTTGCTAACAAAATTATTGTAAGCACTTTTTTGTAAGCACTTCTTAACAATTCCCCTCTGAAAAACGGCCACAGATTCTAATTTGCAGACAAATGGTGTATTTATCTTGTTTTACAGATGTACTGGCTTCAATAAGGAGAAACGCAATGCATACATAGGGCAAGCAATAAATTCCCAGACAGAATTTTATAGAGACATTCCACTCCTACTCAGAAATCGTAAACATAATATTGCATAACAATATCTGCTCACCAATCTAAAATAAATCAGAATTAACCATTGATCAAATGGTCTATTTTGATTACATTAATAATTCACAAGTTAATGAAGCTTAGTGATGTCGATCAATAAGCAGTAAATTTATACTTTCCTGTTGCATTACAGTGAATGTAATAAAACTCCCCCACCCTTGACTGTGTCACTGAAGTTAACACCTAAGTATTTGTGACTTGGATGACCCAGCTATACTCACAAATGTCCACATGAGGAAAATCATGTCCAAAACCAATACTTTCATTATCCCCTAATACCCTCCCCAGCCCCTGGGTCAGGTGCAAGGTCAGTGCCCGTGAATTGAGCTTCACAGACAGATTTCTCACTCACACAGATCCCTGCTTTACACTACACAGGATATTCATATCAATATAAAATTATTCAATTATTTATATTACACTTCATAAGCATTCATATCTAAAGTATTTAATATACTTTGAGTGACTCAAATGCAATGAGCAGACTATTTTCATATTCCGAGCTTGTCCCTTCTGTGGTTTTATGCAAATGTGGAATTTTTTTATGACTGTTTAATTTGCTAGTTTACTAGCAGAAGCCTTGAGCTTGTCATGTACAATCCTAACCTGTGACATTCTTAACAAAGAAAATGTATAAAACATCTATGTAAATTCCACAATCATCTTCACAATAGCGGTTACAAATAGACACAAAAAGGCAACAAAATAAATTGAATGAAAGCTTAACATGAGTATGTTAATCCTACTGAATTGACCTGGAAGAAATTATTACAGGAGAAATTATTATTCTTTATCCACATAAATGAAATATACTGCAGAGCCAGTTTCTGGTTTGAAATCTGCATTGAAATTGTTCATGTTGTCAGAAGAACCAAAAAATATGATAAAGAGGAAATCTCTTCTTCATTATCATTCAACTACTTAAAGATGAGTTAATACATCGTGAATAATAGCAGTAAATATATTAGTAAATACATGAAAACGCTCTTCAAGCCCTGTCTATCATATTATGAATAGTATTTCTCTAATGAGATGTAATTGTGTAGTGTTCCGTTTGTATGAGACTGGATTGATGTCATGGTAACGCTCACTTGTTGCTCCTAGAGAGCAGAGTGCAGCTGTTTGACGTGATATTCAAACCCCAGAGCAGACAGCTGACACCGAAAAAAACCCAGAATGCCTTTCAGAACAGCTCCTCCGCACTACATTTCTGAGGTGTGGAGAGAGTCGAGCCAAATCGAAGCATGTTACAGATACTGAAGCTGTTCAGAACTGCCTGTGGATGCATCCTCTCTACCCGGCAGTCACTTTTTCAGTCAGGGATTCTGTTCATTTTCTTGTGAGATGTCCACAACACAAGAGAATTTAATATCTGAGGTGCAACGTGGATAACCTGTCCCCCTCTCTTAATAGGTGTTGGCGTCTGACAGTGATGTCCTGGGAAAGGCCTCGATTGAAGTGTCATCATAGAAATCAGTGTCTCAGCCTTTACCAGGAAAGCAGAGATGACCAATGCACCCACTTTGCTCCTCTGGTCATTTGGCCTCACTCTCCCAGGGTGTTTCAAAGATCAGAACAATCACTTTCATGAGATGGAAAAACATACTTAAAGCTGATCAACACTGGAAGACATTGTCCCTAGTCCACCAGAAATGCTCTGCTCCTCCAAGAACAATGTGACATCTCACAAACTCGAGAATAGTAAACCAAAATGATGATACACAGTGCAGATCACTGCAGATGCTGTGGTTTAGATTCCCCTTTGTGTTTCAATGGGTTGCATCATTTGCTTTCTGCAAGTGGGAGACCCCACTGATGCTGTTTGCAGAAAGGGGACACTGTTGATGCTCTCCGCGCAATACGGAGGACACCACTGAAGCTCACTGCCTCTTGATTCCTGATTCCACACCTCGGGCAGGACAGTACTTTGGGATCACCATCATGAGCAATGTGACTCCCAGTGATTCACTGGAGAAGGTACACGTCCAGTACAACTTTCTGGCCCTGGCATTGGGTGTCCCTCTCATCCTGGTCATCATCCTGGGGAATGTCCTGGTGTGTCTGAGCGTGCTCACAGAAAGGTCCCTGAAAACCGCCACCAACTACTTCATCGTCAGCCTGGCAGTGGCCGACCTTCTCCTAGCCGTGCTGGTCCTCCCCCTGTATGTTTACTCAGAGGTAAGCCCGCTCATGTCTCTTGGTGTGCAGCCTACAAAACGGACTCATTGAGAATAACTGTAAGCAGTGCTGTCTTCAGATTCATATTTTTTTAAATGGAGTCTGAATACACATAAAATAAAGATTTTAATAGTGCAAACACATTTTCTTTGTCTTTGGCTCATCTGGGTTGAGCTTTACAGGCACTTTACCTGGTTCTTCTCTGTTTGCATTTCATGATCATGCATTTATTTGAATTTGTGTTTGTGCTTGTGTCGAGTTTCTGGGTGGCATTTGGACCCTGAACACATACATCTGTGATGCTCTGATGACCATGGATGTGATGCTCTGTACTTCTTCCATTCTTAACCTGTGCGCCATCAGCATCGACAGGTAAGAGCTCAAACCTCACTTTTGGTCATGACTGAAAAGTCTACATGTGATGTACAAGGAAGCGTGCACCCTACATGAAATAGTCTACAAAGGGTCTACAAAGTGAGAACTGTAATGATCTCTGAAATTGGTTTTGAAACTTAATAAATGCCAGATTTTTGCTAATGGTCTGATAAAAAGAGGCCGTAGTTATGAGAGAGTGGAGATTTCATCAACCCAATAATGGGCGGAGCTACAATGAGCTGTAAATCTTTTCCTAGGCTGAACCAATCAAAGAATTCATTCCACATCAATAGTCACTGGTATAGCATAATATATCTATCCCTTTTTTGTTTCATGAAGCCTCATTCTCCAATGATTAGTGTACAGTGAATAGATAGACACATTGTAAAAACAGTCATAAACTTGACCATTATTATAAAGTGTGAAATATAAGCCCAACAAGATGAACAAGAGAACACAATTCTACTTTACGCTTACTTTTAGTGTGCCTGCTATATCAACGTGCCCAGGTTTTGTACATAGGATTATTAGTGAAGTAATGCAGTGGGTGTGGGTGTAGTGGGTGTTGAATTTGTTACATCATGTTATTTGTCTGTCTCATGGCTTGCCACATGTTTGTAGGGACACAGCCATAACATCTCTGTATCTCTACTGCAGCTCTGGCAGAAAACAGACTTCACAAAATATCCCATAACATCTCCAAACATCTGCTATGACATACCTAAATGTCACAGGCAATGGATCAATCTAACTTTCTTTTGCTACTGTTTGTAAATTTGAATACATTGCCTGCTGAAGATAGCATTCAAATTAAACAATATAAGACCAGTCAAAAATGTTGCAGTCAAAAATGTATGCAATGTCTCATTCTTAGGGCAGAGTCATTTGATTTTTCATTGTCATAACAATTTTAGCCTACTCATTGGCTGTCCACTGATGCACTCTGATAAATGGTATTGAAGAGGGGAATCTTGAAGAGTCCCACAGGCCACACCTTAATATTGACCTACAGCACCACAGGAAGGCCGAGAGGCTAACGGTTAAGCTGTGCTCAAAATATCAGCAGTGCAGCAGTGCACTCCATGATGATCCATGTTTAATTACAGCAGTTGTACGACATGTCAGAGTACTCTTATACTCTCGGTGAAACAGGATTTAAAGGTTGTATCAGCGATTTTGGGTCGAAACATAAATGATCACATTCATCTGATTTTTCCTCACGATCCGCTAGCTGCCCGCCCCATAAGCAGGCCGTCAAAAAACCGCGTCTCTGTAGGCAGCCTATGCTCCGAGATCGTACACAAAAACAAATGGTACTACCAACCACTCAAAACCAAAATAAACAGTATTCCAACCAATCACCGACAAGGGGTGGGTGATACTAATACGCTAATACTCTTATCTCGCTGAAATCTTGACGGATTTACAAACGGTTTGGTTTCTTACAAACGTTATTAACGTGGTTATAATTCTGGATGCTTGAACACTATTTTTTAAAACATAACATAATTGGCTCTGAGCTGGAGCTGGCTCTATTTGTTTGGGATTTCGCTTCAGAAGTGACGTCACCCAAAATCGCTGATACAACCTTTAAGGAATTCATTTTTATTTAGACTGCATCAATTAAATGGCCCACTCACATCCAACAAATGAAACGTCATTTCTGTGTAAACATTTTTCCATAACTGCAAAGTTACACAAATTATAAAATCTGATTAATTTAATTCAAGTTAAGGGGAAATGTGTGTGTGTGTGTGTGTGTGTTTGTGTGTGTGTGTGTGTGTGTGTGTGCGTGCGTGCGTGCGCGCGCGCGCGCGTTTGTGTGTGTGTGTGTGTGTGTGGGTGTGTGTGTGGGTGTGCATGTGTTTGTGTGTGTAAGTGTGAGTTCAGGGTAACTGGAATAAATCCTTTCACGTTGAACACTGGCTGAAGGCTGGCTGAAATAAGGTGATAGAATTTGAGCAGCATGTGTAATATTTACTATTTCTCCATTAGAAAAGATTATATTTTATCAGTGAAATATCTTCAGTGGCTGCACCACATAAAGGATAAAAAAGGATAACACAAGATGTTCAATGTATAATTGGGTGCTAATGAGGGGTGCTTTTGAGATTAAGAAATTAATTAGTTAAATGATTTAACTATATGTTTTTAAGACACTAAACAGATTCATTAAAACGCAAAGTAATCATTTTTTATTGTATGTGTAATATCACTTTTGATATCAAAATTTTGTTAACTATAGGTTACTTTTACATAGAAATGGATATCACCAACATATCCATCAGATTGATGTCTGAATATCAATACCTGAATACACAAGAAAGTTGTACTTGACTGATGATGGCACTGGCGTTAAGGAGGCTTTCCTTGATGCTAAAGAAGATGTCCAGCATGTGTCTTAGCACTAGGAAGCTTGTTCTTGAGACTTATTGACAAAGTGATTGATCAACTACATTAAACATCAGAGAGGAACAATCTCTGGAATGTCAATAGTTTGATTCAGAATGGTCGGACTTGACCTTAAGCTAACAGTGGCAGCAGGTTGTGCTCTCTTGCTGAAATAAAAAGATTATGTGGTAACACAGCCCTTCAAATGTTCAGAGGTATCAGTCTCAAGATGAAAGGTCAAACCTTGAAAACGACAATTTCACACACAGCAGAAATAACCTGCATTTCCCTTGTGCCCACAGGGACCGGAGGCTCTGAGGTCAGTTCTGATATAATAACATGCCTTCTGGTCTCTTGCAAGGTACATAGCGGTGGTGGTCCCTTTGAAGTACAACAGGAATCAATTCAGTTTGCGGCAGCTCGTCTTGATTGCTGCCACCTGGGTCCTGTCTTTCGTGGTGGCTAGCCCCGTCATTTTTGGCCTCAACCAGGTTCCTGGCCGGGATGCCAGCGTGTGCAAGCTGGAGGATGACAACTTTGTAGTGTACTCGTCCATCTGCTCCTTCTTCGTGCCTTGCCCTGTCATGCTGTTGCTGTACTACTGGATGTTCCGCGGCCTGAGGAAGTGGAGCGCCAGCCGGAGGTCCAACCTTCTCCACGGCGAGCGGCGCTTCTCCCTCAGTCTGAAGAACCTGCGGCACAACCGGCGGTCAAAGGTCAAGTACCTTATGCCCGCCCTCAGTCCCAGCCCCGGTGCGGCCGAGAGGGCACCTGTGCCCACCCAGGAGAATGATTTGATGACCGCCCATATGGACAGCGCATCAGACGGCGAGGCCGCCGACCGGGCACCAGAGGGCAGCCCCAAGGAGAACGGGCTGAGGTGCCACGGGTCCGAGAGAGGCTCTCACCGGAAGAGCAGCCGTGTGAGCGGCCGCGAGCGCAAGGCCATGAAGGTCCTGCCCGTCGTCGTAGGTGGGTGTGCCACGTGAAGGTGGTAATGTTCGAATGTGGATGCAATGATGTACGGGTGCGGTGAAGTGGCTGTGCGGATGCAGTTAGGCTTCAAAGCGGGCGAACTGAAGTCAGTGATGTGATGGTGGAGTATGATGGAAAAGGTGGATAGATGTATAGGGAAACAGTGCAGCAGGGTGTGAAATTAACACCAGCCACCAGCCAGATGCTAGTAAAGTTTTTACACAAGCAGCCACTTCGGCTGGTAAACAACCAAGTTGTGTTATATTGTAAAAGGTAATGTGGCTGGTAAAATGTTGAAAAATGACTGGTGATTTTTAGAATCCACAAGCCACTCTGGGAAGTAGGGCAAAGTGTTAATTTCATACCCTGCGGTGCAGGCAGTGCAGCTGCAAATGGCCCTTGTTTGCTGCAGAGCTCGACATTTCAGCACACAAAGAAATGGCCGCTGTGCATGAGGGGGTAAAATGTCCCTTTTACCGACTGAAATCATCTGTAAGATTGTGCTACCAGGGCGCAATTAGAGCACAATGAAGCCAATTCTCACAGTCGTTCGCACCAATTTGATAGTAATGGAAGGCAATATGCTAAGCGACATTAACAAACCGTGTTCCTTCTGCACAGGTAGCGCTGTGAATTTACTTCAGCAGAAATTAAGCTGTGCTTTCAGCAGGGGCTTCACCTCCGCGCCGTGCTGGCACCCAGATAGCGACGCTACAGCTCAGAGAAGCTAGGGCCTGATCCCTCCTGCTGTGCTTAGGAACATAGTGTGGGCAGAGTGCTGTGGAACTAATCAGGGATGAAAGATTTGCAATGTTGACAGATGAATGTGTCAAATAACATTTTATCATAAGTGGAAACAAACTGAGAGCAGATTGGTCAAAGAAGCCCAAAGATTCACAACTCCACTAATACAGTATGGCTTTGCTTGCATAGGGCTCCTCTCCTGCCCGAGTGTTCCTCTTCGCTATGACGGGATCGCTGGGATCTCCTGCTAGCTCAACACAGCTCTGTAAAACCGTGTGTTCCAGAAATTCTCTCAACCACCCTTTCCTGGCCAGTTTTCCCCCTACTGGCTCTGGGTTATATGATTACTTTTGGAAAACCTCCTCATTTGCTCTGTCATCGTAGCTCAACAATTGCACAAAAAAACTGCTCCAGAAGAAATCTTTGATTGATTGAATGAGTGATTGACAGTTTACATACAGCTAACATAGTTGCATTTTACAAGTGTACATGCATCATGAGTAAAAACAGCAAGCAGACCCTGAAGACCCTGGTGTTAAAGTACTGAAGTCACATTTTTAGACAATTCAAGTTGAACATAGAAACATGTTGGATTTGTTTAGTTAAGTCCACCCTATAAATACTGTTAACAGAAAAGGTGCCTAAGCAATGCATAAAAACAGCAAAACGTTTAATGGCTGATTTTATGGATCAATGATATTTTTGGATTTGATTTTCTCAAAATAGACATTTTGTGACTTCAGTACTTTTAGCACCAGGGTCTTCAATTAAACTGTCCATAGTATCCATATTAGGGTAAGATATAAAGTATATACTATTCTAATTTTGTATTACATTTTCTTATGGTTACATTTTGAGTATCTTATGTTTTCAAATTACACTAAGGACCCCTTTTGAAAACCTCATAATAACATAATAAGAGTGAAATTGAGGCAAACAGGCCATTCAACCGATATCAACCTTAAGTAAAAGTGGGATAATAGAAATGTATTTATATCTCTTTGTCATATAAAAATATAATATATTCAATGAGTATAACTAAACACACAATTATGAACACAGAAAAGTTATGGCTGCATGTGACTTCACAAAAAACTCAATTTGCCTCCCATTGTAAGGCTAATTCTCGACAAAAATGAATGTGGTTCAGACAATTAGAGAGCCTTTGGAACTGTGTGCGTGTGTGTTCCTCGTCGCCTTGCTGGTTTCCACGGTGAACAACACGGGTCTTGCCTCACCACCTACTCATTGTCCTGCATTATCCTTATGCTGTCTTTGATCCTCGGCACAGAATTTCAAAAAGCTGCGCTCAATTAATCCCAATAACGCTCACAGCTCTAGACGATGGGGTGTGTGTCAACATTTACATTTGTCGCAAGCTCCTTGGCTCTGTCAGCATTCATGAAGAATACAGTGTGGAGGTACTACAATGGGCTTTGTTCATTAGTGAATTCAAACGTCAGAATCTTCACATTAACCATGTGAATAAGTAGATCCTATGAGAATTTAGTCTATAGACGGGGCGTGCACCTCTATGGGCCATTTGTTACATCATTACTGGATATTACATTTTGCATATTGATGTGAAGCTCTCACCTTTCTTTCATTGGATTCCTTACATATTAATCAAGCCGTTTATGAATATTCTAACTGTGACCTTACCCCATTCTGCACCTGTACGCAGGTGTATTCCTGGCCTGCTGGACACCTTTCTTCGTCGTCCATGTCACCAAGGTTCTCTGCATGTCCTGCGACATCGGCCCAACGCTCATCTCCGTTGTGACGTGGCTCGGCTACGTCAACAGCGCAGTCAACCCCATCATCTACACTGCCTTCAACACTGAATTCAGGAATGTCTTTCACAAACTCTTGTGCTGTCAAACATAAAGCCAGGAGTGGTTGCCTGCATTGTGAATGAGGCGTTTTTCTCACGAGTTCAATAGATTTACATACACTGTAGTTAAAATTGTTTTGTAAACAATTATCATACACGGTAGTACCTTTAATGCCTTAGTGGATGTAATTATTGAGATAAAAGATGACAGAAGCCATTAGTATGCTTACTATGGCAGTGTTCAAATTTGGATCTCTCACTGAAGGAGAGACATATCTGTAAAATATGGATACAGTAGGTTATAAATCATGCTGAGATCATAGCCCAGAGGCATAAAATATGTGAAAATGTGCGTGTCTGCTTTGAATGTGTGCAGTTATTTTTCTTTGCGTCTTGTACAGCTTGTCAATTTTACTGTAAATAGGAGTCTGTCTCAAACGCCTTACGTGTGTTCTCTGCTTACATTACTTGCGGAATATCAGTTGGACAGAGGTATTTTAATGCCTGGCCACAGGGACAAGAGAATCATGGGAATGTGTATTTCTGAAGATATCCCTAGATTTGCAGTCTGCACAATTTTGAATCCAGAAGCAATCAGGAAACAGAGGTTTTTACTCATGTCTCACAATGAATAATTGTGATTGTTTGAGGAGTC
The DNA here is from genome assembly GCA_029718625.1 of Synaphobranchus kaupii. Taxonomy (NCBI): domain Eukaryota; kingdom Metazoa; phylum Chordata; class Actinopteri; order Anguilliformes; family Synaphobranchidae; genus Synaphobranchus; species Synaphobranchus kaupii. The sequence goes on from CM056376.1 coordinate 97,831,135, forward strand.
CTAGGAGACATTTATATTGAAAATGGCAGCCAGGTACTGTGCATTTCAAGTGTTTTGAGCATTATATGAGAATGACTAAGGTCTTGTTTCATTGTCTTCAGAATCAACTTGTATTGACGTGCTACAGAACTACTGTACAGAGATGAATGGTGTAATATGTAAACAATGCTCTTTGTCCAAATTGTGGAAAACAATAAAACAAGAACATTCCACACACTTTCTCAAATTCATTGTTTTTTTTTGGACTAGTCTGAGAACAGACAGTAGAGAAGTCAATTAGCCTTGAGAACTAAGGATGGTACCTACCTACACCTACATCTGTATGCAAAACTAAAATCTAAGTTTGTGTAGTCCATGTTAGGCAGAGAGGGAGATAAATGCTTGGCACCTCCTCCGCAACTGAAGGTCAGACCTCTTTATCATCTGAAACTAAATTTCATTACAAAAGCAATACCCTTGTCACTCAAGCCAACCCAAACAGGCAGTGAAGATAATCAGATAATCAGTCTAGAATGAAATCACAAGAGTATCAGCCAGAGGGTTCCAGCTATCTATTAGTATGCTATCTCCACAACGATTGGCTAAAACAGCCTGTCACATAACAGGCGGAATACATCACAGTTGAGCAAGGGATACAGAGCCACTCATTGACCATCGCCAAGACAAATTCACACTTGAACTGGTCTGACAGCCCCAAGGACCCATAGCCACATCATTGTACCAATCCTCCTGAGAAATAATGCATGACACTTCAATCTCTGCAATCTAAAGGCAACTCTTCACAGACAACCTGTTCCAAGTGGTATGATATGAGTGGGAATTGGTTACTCTCCATTCCGGAGTCTGTTGTGTTGCAGTTGGGGCCAGGCTGTGGCTGACAAAAATAGATCCAAACGATGTACATGGCAACCTGAAGGTAACCAAGGTAACCAAATATAATGGAGGTACACAATCAGTGCTCCAATGTAAGGCTTTAGCTGTTCACTTCCAATCCAAACCATCCGTATTACTAATTTGCATCACTTTTATTCAATTAATATTTCAGCGGAGCAGATATTCATGCAAAGTGATTGCCTGTAAACCTTCCAATTCTCTGTCTGTCATTAGTCTCCAGTGTAGGAATAATGCTTATGTGGTCCAGCTGCCTAAACGGTGTTTTAAATCATTTTCAGATTGAATAATGAATACATACATAAATACATTCACACAAAATTTGTTTTTTCTGTAAGTTAAAATTTATTCATACGAATCTTCCACCAAAGAGTGTATTACTGTAAAATAAAAATCTAGATAATAAAAGTTTCCAGAATACTGCAGAAATACAGGCTGCATTTGTGACGACTGTAAACATTATGTAATTATGTGTGTCAAAAACGAAATAAAATTTTTTGAAAAACAGTGTACATAGGAAAGAAGACCTAGAGCATTTGTCGAGAAAACCTATCTAGAAATGATGTAATAATGGACAAACCAACGCTTGGAAGTGATGGTTAAAACAAAATATTATAGCCTACAAAAATAGTCTCTCTGTTTCAATGCACTAAAAATTATGACAAAATAAATTCAATTAATATTAGCCTATGAGGTTTTTGCACTGATCCTATCCTTTAGGATAAAAACCATCTGCAAAAATGTTCTTGCATCTCTTTGCTATCACATTCCTAAATTATACAGAAATATACAGCACAGATGATGCAAGAAAATATTTATGTAGGTATTTATATAGCACATGTTTATTAATCTAAATCAGGTATAAAAAAAAAAAAGATTTAATACAAAAAATAAATACACAGGAATAAACCATGATATTGTACTTCAAAAAAACGAATTTAAACAGCACCATTAATAGTGAATAGTGAACATGCATGTTCTATGAAGCTATAAATGCACAGTGATTTTTTTTTAACTCTCTGTGTATGATTGTACACCATTTTAACAACAATATTAACACCAAGGCTACATTGGAAAGGCTGGATAATCAATGCAACTGATAAAGTCTAGCTGCTTTCAGATTTTTGCACATTCTTCGAATTTTAACAAAAAACCCCATTCATATAGAAACAAGGATACAACACAGTATTTTAGTTAAACTGTGCATTTACATACACGTCATATTATGTCTAAATCTGATCAGATCACCTGGCACATACAGCATACGTCTGATCCATTAAATCAAGCAAAGCAGGCATCTTTTGTAAGAGAAGAGATTTTGTTTTCAGATTATTTTGTTTTCAGATTATTGCTCATTTTATGGTAAATTACTTGATGCCAGTGGTGTGAGGAATTGAGCAAAGACCTCGAAAAACCAACTTCTGAATGTAACTACCCTCATGCCAAAATAGACTCCAATTTTTCACGGTTATGAACAAAAGTTGTGAAAATCCCACGAGGCTGATGGTGATTTTATAATTATCACATTCAAAACCAAGAGCTAAAGCATGAATTCAACAGCATGAAATAGCTCAGCCAATTAAAAAAAAAACATTAACTTCAGCTGTATTACAAACATACTTTTACTAATCTTTGTGAAATGGCCAATTTTTTTTCTCTTTGGACTAAATAAAATCTATGACCTATGTGCTCGAACTTCATCTCTTCATCCAAGCATTACTTTTGAAAAAAAGACTTTTGACATTTTTATAACTCCCTTCTGTACATTCAGTAACTTCCATATGTAAATGTAAATTCAAAAGTTCAAAATAAACTCTATGAAAAATAATAAAATGCCCTGAAGGACGTAGTTTGTCAACGTTACAAAGCCCTGAAGGGTCAGACTGAATCCAAGCCCTTGATACAGACAGTAGGCATGCTAATAAAGTAAATGAGTGAGAGAAACAGCCATATTTATTCTAATGCCTTTCCCTTTTCCTCTTTCTTTCACTGCCTTCCTTTGTTTTACTTCATTTGCACTGGAACTTAACCAGATATACTTACTGGCTCGTTCACAGTGGAGAAGGAATGAAAATAGAAAAGACACTTCTATTTTTTTTTAACTTGTTTTACTTATTTTTTTGTAATACATATTAATCAAAGCAATACCTGTTTGCATTTTATGGCTTCGAGAAGAGCTTTACATATAGATTGTCAAGCAAAATAAAAAATGTTTACTGTGTCCTCAACTATGAGTAAGACCCACATATTCACACATTCCTGTAGATATTCAGCAAAGTATTTTGTTTCCACCTCTTTACCATTTTACCTGTAAATGAATTAACAAGATCAACCTGCACATGGTCCCACATCCTGATTTGTTCCGTCAACCAAAATGATCTCCTGGAAATACAAACACGTGACATTCTTCTACCTCAAACCTACAGGATAACTCTAACATGTGCAGATCTCATTTTGGCTATAAAATTACTTCAGGCATTTATCAGAATATAAACGTCAAAACAAACTTTAGAAACATAACCAAGTAAGGCTGCTTGCTTGGCCATTGCTTCTTTGCAAGGGAAATTTACAATTGTCCAGTTCTATAAAGAATGTGGCCTTCTATGGCTTTCACAAGGACGTGCTGCAGAGCAGAGCAGAGCACTTTGGAAAAACACAGAGCTTTTTGACTCTCTCCAGTGCGAGTTCAGTCGAGCGATAGCACCATTACAGGGGCAGAAGTGGCTGAGCAAGGTGCCTGTCACGAGTTGCCATAGATTATCTTGGGACAGGCCTCAGGGGAAATGCAATGCGATTCATGCTCCACCAGCCCAGCAGGGCACTGGCAGCCCGGGACACAGGGCTTGAAGCAGTGTGACTCGATGACCCCCAGGGGTACATCTTTGTTGAAGCAGGTCTTGGGGCAGGGGGGTCCACACTCGTCAAAAACAAAGCCACGGTCAAGGGGACAGCCCACAGCTTAGGGGACACAAATAAAGGCTCGTTAACGGCTGCAGATTATTATATTATATTACCATATTAGCATCTTATATTATCTATCATCTCTAACCATAGTGCTCACCACACAGAGCTTGGGTCCTCCACTGCAGCACGACCCCAGCCTCCCTACACTCGGAGGCGTAGGCCTCCAGAGCGTCGCACAGGCAGTCATCAGAGTTGGCGCCACAGGCGCACAGGTCATACACGCAGGATGCGTAGAACATCTCCGGAGGGACGACCTTGTGGCAGCGCTCAAACACCTCAGACTTCAGGATGGCGCAGCGGACGTTGCCCGTCTTGCGGGCAAAATAGCCGGCCTCCTTGCAGGGGTCAATGTCCTCACCGTCTCGGCACTGGCTTGCAGTGTCATTCTCTCTCTGCACCTGGTAGAGGGAAAGTTCTGCTGGTTAAAGTGAGGCATGTTGCTGATGAGATTCCTATATGTTTTATATACCTGCTATAGACAAAATCTGCCACGATTGTTAGCATTAGCATATTGGAATAAACTTTAAGCTCTCCGATACAGTGATTACACCAGAGCTTGGGGGACTTCAAATCTTCCTCACTAAATTGCAAAAACAATAAATTATTAATGAAGGCAAGTGCAAGATAACATTTATTTTTATGTTTTAGTGCCAATTATTTTTACTACCTATTTACAAAAGGAGTGAAGCTTCTGGTATCAGTGATAAATGGTATTCATTCAGCTTGTCATTTTCCAGACTATTTAAATCTGCATTTAATTTACGTTTGGCTTTCTGACATTTGTATTTATTTTATATTATTAGAATAATTACATATTCTACTTAATTAAGATATAACTAAGGCCCCAGGTAGTCTAATGATGAACACTTACAAAGGACTGTACTAAGGATCTTTAACTCTGAAATCAAATTTGAGGGAAGTAAAGCCCTTGTTATGGGATAGAGAAAACCTGCTAGTAACATTTCCATAACATTTCAGTTGATCCATCACAGTAGATCCATTACAGGTTAGATCAGAGAATACTGAACAGATGTAAAACATCACAAAATTCAGAAAAACCGAACCTGAAACTAACCCTTATATACTAAAATGGACCAGGATTTATCATTTGTGGAAGTACAACATAAACAACTGCTGTCCTCAATCAATTGTACATCTCCGCCTGATGTTAAAAATCAATCCATATTCTTAACACCTTATTGACACGCTCAATATCCTCAAATTGCTGTCTGGTGAAACAGACTGGCGGCTTTAGAATGGTGTGGCAGCTCACTGACTCTCTAACTTCAACCCTCCACCCCTACCCCACCCTTAGGGCGACCACTGACCTTCCAGCTGTTCCCAAAGGCAGCCTCGGACTTGACAGCCTGACCAGTGCGGAGCCTCATGTCGTCCTGGGGGTAGTTGTTGAAGTTCCCGCAGAGGCCACACATGTGGTTTTTGTAGGTCCCGGGTACGCTCACCTCCAGGTGGGATTTCCCGCTCCACAGTACCTGTCACATGGTATGGGAGATATTATATAGGAGAGGGCGGGGCACAGGAGCAATGACCAGGAGAGGGGCAGGACACAAGAGCAAGGAGAGGGAGATGCACAGAGATACAACACCTTCACTCCAATATTGGTGTTCAGTAAGATGGTGTTTGTCTTGCGCTCCACGTAAATGTACGGCTCCTTCAGGTAAGGCAAAGTTACTGTCTGATAATCCACCTGATGGAGGAAAAGACGTCAACATTTCCTCCTTTAAAACAGACGCTGCTGAAATCACTCCGAGCAACAAACAAATAACCCCAATTTCCAAAGAAAGGACGTTACCATGACGATCCAGTTCTGCAGCAGCTGTACCATGACGTCACCGATGAAGATGGTCACCTCCTTGGTCCAAGAAACACCTTTGCGGCCGCGATCGTCGTTGGTAACATGAATGCTGCAGACCAGTGGAGATGAGATGTTCTGTATAAATACTACAGTGAAGTAGAGTTCCGCTGTTCTGTGCATAAAAACCGTAATGCATTAAGAGTTTGATGTTCTGTGTATAAATACTGCAGTGCGAACTGTACAGAGAGGTACAGTTTAGATTTCATGTGCTTCCACTTACTTGATACACATACGTATGTAGCCACCCGTTACTGGTAAGTTCAATGGTGATGCCATACTTCTAAAATGAAGCTGCTCTTTGGCAGGGTATAAATACAGCTGATACTATAGAATGAAAATTCTTCTTTTGCTAATGAAAAACATTTGTGTATTCCCATGCACTTCACATTTTTTACATCATGTAATGTTACACATGGAACAAAATTGAGAGATCGGGTTACAAGGGTCCCCACATGGCTGTACATGGGAAGCTGTGCGATTCCGAATAAATTGACTGAATCAACTGGATTGCAAGGTCCGGTCCCATGCAGCTCACCTGAAGTCCCCACCTTCACAGTCCTCTGCCAGCACGTAGGAGCAGGCCCCCTGGAAGTTGATCATTTTCCCATCGAAGGTGCGGTAGTGAGGGTCGCCAAAAGCAATGCAGGTGGCTGGCCGTGGGATGCAGTGGGGACAGCACATCCCTGGGATCAGAGCTGGGGTCTCATCCTTTAAAAAGACCACAGGCAACAGGTAACAATATCACGCATTACAGATAGTGATGATATCAGATTATCATGAGCCCTAATGATGTCCTGCTATGCAGTAGATCAGAGAAGGTCACACATGCTGCCTGGACAGAAATCATCATCTGGGTAATGAAATGTTCTGCCTGTATTTTCCTTGTCATCCCTATAATCACCGAACCATTTTGGTAATTCCCTAATTCCTGTCATGGTGTCATCATCACTGCCCATACCTTGCTAGCAAAACAGGTTTGTGCAGGATGTCAGACAAACACTCTGTGAATAGTTCTGCATACTGTTTAGGTATATTGCTTAGGTATATTGTTTTTCACACTTGTGAGCTGCACAAATCGCAGGGATAAACACACAACCCAATGCAGACTCACATTACAGCTTCCGTACTTAAACGGCCAGCAGCACCCTGGGGACCCCTCAGATGTTATGTTCTTAATTTAGATGATGATTTACTGCCTGTAATTTCATCATGGTTTTTTCATTGGTGGCTCCCATGTGTGTACCAGTGGGAGGTAAAGTATGACAATGTCATTAGTTCAGATCAATTGCAATTTAATTACAGTCAAGAGTAAGCAGTGTGTGTGTGTGTGTGTGTGTGTGTGTGTGTGTGTGTGTGTGTGTGTGTGTGTGTGGTATAGGGGGGTATAGTGTTAATTTCCTCTAAAACACTATACCCCCTGCTGTGATGAGACTGCTGTTTTGCATAAAAAGAGAACAGAGAACTGTCTCTTTATTGAAAAAATATATAAAAACTGGTCTTCCATAGATAGTGGCTGTTTTTCAGGAATCATCCACATAAACAAAGGCCTGCTCCTGCCTAGGGATGGGACGGTATGAATACCTATTATCCTGGCCGAAATGGCTCCACATGAGAAGCTGTGCGTTTCCAAATAAATGGACTGATTTACGGTATTATCTCGGTATAGTTAAAATATGAAAATCTTTAAAAAGTACTAAAATATACTGTAATCACTTCACCACATGACCTATATTGAAACAAACACATTTTTATTGCATCACAAAACATGCAAAACATTTTGTCACTGGATCAATTAACCATAAATTATTAACCATAAATAAACTATTCAAACTAGCAGCATTGCTGTCTCTCCCGCTCTCTCTAATAAATAAAGTGCTACTGGCCTAGACAGATACACATAGATCCGTTATTATTAGAAAAACTGTAAAAGAACAACACAACCATAAGTAAATAATATAAGCAACATTGCATTTCTGTTCTCTCTCTCAGTAAGAAATGAGCTCTGCTAAAAGACACACTGCTCTTCCTACTTCTGCTCCTTCAAGCCCTTGTCATCACTGTCCTGCTCCTCATAGACCTACTGCTCTGGGTGATGTTCGGACTCCTGATGAATTATAATGACTCAGGCTTGGCCTGGAAGCAGATTCTAACATCACAGCTGTTTTAGAGCACTCTTAATTGTATTTAGCAACTGTACTTGTAAGATTTATTTGTATTAACCACTGGCGGCAACAAAAAAAGAACACCAGCCGGGTGTCTCAGTGGCGTAGCCTGTAGAGCACTATCCACATGCTCATTACGAGCTGCGACGTCGGCGGTTTGAAACGGACTATGCGACCTTTATCACATGTCTCTCCCTCTCTCTCGCTCCCCATACTCTGTGACACATGAAATGTTGGAGAAAAGATGGAGTGAAGAATACGCAATATAAACGAAATCTGAATTATATCATCTTTGAATCACAGGGTAAACAGAAACTGGCTTTGGGAATAAATTGGTAATTTTCAATGCTGGGATCGGAAGTTCACTGAGCTGCAAAGTACAGACACACAGCTTGAAGGGACAGAGAACACAACACTGCAGAATACATCTACATATATCAAGGGGGCAGAAATCCTGCTGCTATGCCCTCAGCTAACTCCAATAAAACCAAGGACTGTGCGCCCTGTAGATTAACAAAATATCAGTGTGATGTGAGTATGGCCGTGAGTGAGAATATATGCATTGTGTATGTAATACGTGTGGAAGTGAGTGTGGATGTGAGTGAGGATGTGACTTGTGTGCGAAAAAGTGAGCGTGATGTGAGCAGACGTGAGCGAGGATGTGACTTATGTAAGTGTAGATGTGAGTGTGATTTGAGTTTGACATGTATAGGTGTGAGTGGGGTGTGACTTATGTAAGTGTGAAAGTGAGTGTGACATGTGTAGATGTGAGTGAGGATGTGAGCATAATGTACGTGTGGATGTGAGTTTGATGTGAATGCTATTGGAGAGTGGATGTAAGTGTACCCACCGAGGCGCAGGTGACCTGTGGACATCGCTCTGTCTGGCAGTGCACATCCCCCGACACACAGGTACAGGATGTGCACTCGTCCACCTCCCAGTGCTCATTTGATTGGTAGACTGTTCCCTGGTATACACATGACACGCTGGGATCTGAAGTGCACACATACACACACACACACACACACACACACACACACACACACACACACACACACACACGTGAGTGCAAACACACCTGGGTCATCTCTTTTCACACATCAGCTGAGGTGGAGAGGGAGAGAACGATTTTGGCCAATTAAACTGGAGGATGATTAGGTGCCAGGTTTAGACAACCAGAGGTTCGGGAATTTAGCCAGGACAGTGGGGAGACCGCTACTCTTTGCGATATGTGTCGTGGGATATTTAAGGACCACAGTGAGTTAGGATCTCGGTTTAACGTCTAATCCGGAAGATGGAATGTGCATGTATGTCGTTCTTGGTTAAATACTCATGCACTCAAAAATGTTTATTAATGAAAAAAACAGGATGCCCTCAAAATCCTTGTTTGTATGCTCATTTTGATGAATCTAATGTATAATTCATGCAAAGGTGCTAAAATATGTGGTTTGTAAATTCACTCAAATACCTTGGCATTCATAGCAGCATTGCCCAGGAGACTTTACCTTCACCAGTCCATCCTGGCAAACCAATGGCTCACACTCCTGGATGCTACACTCAATATAGCCCAGCTGAAAGTACATGCACATTCAACAGCATCACACAAACTATAATGCACACTTAACAATGGCATGACCACATCCAATAATAATAACATCATCTTTCATATGATGACATAATCCAATCATAACAATACTTAACACAGACATCTATAACAGTCTGTGCACTGGCTCTTCCCATGTTGACAGAAACTAAATCAGTATTTGCTGAATGAAGTTGAATGAAGATAAGACTTGCTGAATGAAGATAATGTATGTGATGCCCTCACACCGATAAAGGGACGCCCCCTGTGGGTGTCTTGTGGGGACTTACGTTACAAGTGCAGGTGATGCATTCATCCAAGGGGTCTGTCCAGCTCTCCCCATTGGCCAAGTGCTGGTTGCCTCCCTCAATCACACACTCTGGAAAGGTAATAAAATGATAAATAATAATAAAAGATCTTGAAGGATGCACTGATAATACCCCTGAACAAAAAGCATATAAAGGCGCTTTATGAGGGCCGCACAAAACAGAGATAAGGAGGCATTCTACTGTCACTTCTATCTTTCTCCAGTCTATTCTTCTTTCATGTGCTACAATTTAGCCACTATCCATGAATAGAATCCAAATAGTCCAAACGGTGATATTCCCCATGTGGCTGTGACTGGCGACAGGGTGGTGTTAGAGCCATATTAAAACCCTCGTAAGACACATACCACTGACAAAGTATTGAGGTGTCAGACACACCAAATTATCAGGACAAGCGGCAAGGCATCCAAGTGAGGGGAGCATCAATAAAATAACAAACAAACAAAAAAAAACATTTAATGAAATAAAAGTGACACTCATAAACTGACACAAAAGTCAGACCCCAACAGGGAAATATAACAGTATATATAATCAAGTACTGCAGCCTTTTCTTTTTATTATTCTAGATATATTCTTTCAAGATACCCTACAAACAAGCATGTGATCAAGGAAAGCAATTTCATCACAGCAACATATCACAAAACGGGCAGCACCTGTTTCTCCTCATCAGGAACAATGCAATTTACATGTCCTCTCATCATGCTGGACTCATCATGCTCACTTTGATTTAAAAAGATGCTTAAATCACCTCTCTTGTAATGTAAATCCAATTAAATATTCCTATGTGGAAATATGCATTAGGCTACCTTATTTTCGAAAAAATTACGGCAACATCTCTTGAGACCGTACTGTTTACTCCTCAATTATTGATGGACTTGGAACATTATATAAATTTCTGGATGCTCCGTGAAACACTCAACTCATTATGAGCCATGTAATGTGTCTATCAAATCATAGTGTTTATGAATAGTGTGTTTTTTGTGGGGCGGGGGGGTCTGGCCATATTTACCATTGCAGATGGGACAGCAGGAGTCTTCAGGAGTGAACTGCTCTGACAGGGGGCAGCTGAGCGGGAGACAGCCCTGATGTACACATGTCCAGGTCAAGTCCTGCCCAAACAAAAAAACATCCAAGCGTCTATACCTCGTCTGTCTTCCCAGGCCGGGGTCAAATGCGTACTTGAAACACCAAGGGCCTGATTTACGAAGACCTGTAGCACGTGCAAAACCTTTAGCACACAAAACCAATGATTGGTGCAAAACAAAAACCATGACCAATCATTGGTCATGTTATTGGTTTTGTGTGCGCTAAAAGGTTTTGCACATGCTAAAGGTTTTTACTAAATCAGGCCCTAAATTGTTTAACACTGGTAAAATGTGAAAATTCTCCTGCAGACTCATTAGAATTTTGAACTAAAAATGTTTAGTTTTAGGAATGAATATTTCTTTTGAAATTGACAGCAGTCTGCAGTAGCTGCACTGGTGTCTAAAGGGTTAATGTATTTCAGACACACTGCAGGGCCAGTGGAGAAAACCCATTCATTTAGTCCAGTGATATGGAGTTATCAAAAGTCGGGGTGCTTGTACATGAGCGGGGGGAAGTACCTGTACAGGGTGCGTGTGTGTGTGTGTTAGAGAGAGAGAGAGAGAGAGAGATGTGTGTGTGTGTGTGTGTGTGTGTGTATGCAATAAGGTGGGCTCCCCTGCCACACTGTACCTTGCACTGGCAGGTGAAACAGGGGTTGTCAGTGGCGTGGACCTCATTGCCAATCAAGGTTGCTGTGCAGTTGCTCAGTGGCTCTGAAGTACAAAAGGAAACGCAAAAGGTCTTCACCCACGCAGCACACACTGCATATACTCGCTACTTCTGCTAACTGCTGTGCAAGCCAGTGTACCTTAACTATAGAATAGAATAACTCCATTTTGCCCAGGGGGTAACTACATGTACCTAATGTACCAGCCCCCCCCCCCCCCCCCCAATACAAATTACACCACTGCATCATCATCCAGTGACAAAAACTTCTCCTTCCTTCTCCAATACCAAAGCCTACCACACAGAGCCATTTTCTCTGCAAAAAAAAACACATTCAGTTGTAGTGAAAGTAGTAATAATGTAGTCAGAATACTTTACAACTAGGCCATGCCATTATGCTGCTGTGCATTTCACTGAAGCCAGCATGCAGGCGGCAAGGTTTTCACAAGGAACCATGTAGCCGATCTGAATCCTCTCCTAGTTTCAGATTAATTACAATAGAAAACGGGTCCCTTTAATTAATTTCCCAGACTCCAGACACTCAAAAGCAGGGTTGCTTGTTATAGAAAAATCTTTTTGAGGGGAGGGGGGGCTTGGGGTGGAAGCAGGGAGGTATCTGTGGTAAAAGCCAATGGGATAATTTATCAGCCTAACCTTTTCTAACTAAACCCCCCCCCCCCCCCCCCCTCACAGCGATTAATCAACAATTCACCATCTTCCTGGTGTTGGCACCTGTTTATTGGATATTACCGCCAGGGGCAGGGCTCTGAAGGTACCTGACACAGCTACTGCTGTGCTGTGAAAAAGGTCAACATGGAGGCCCCAACGAGCCGTGACTGCGGTGGCAGAGTAATGACAGATTCTGAGCATTGGGGAGGAGGGGAGCATGAGCACTGAGGAGGGAGGATCTGAGGATCAATGGGGAATGTGAACGGCACACAGAATTGTTCTTTGACCTTTTACAAACTTTTAGCTTTGCCGACAAGCACCGAGTTGCCTCACAGGCTCAGCGTTAACACATACATAAATAAGTAAATAAATACATAAAGATGGGTGGTGTGAGGTACTGACGGGCACACACGGGGCAGCAGGCGTCCGGTCCAGAGAAAAGGATATGGTTTTTGGGACAGTCCACTAGGCTGGGACACTGCTTCCGGTAACAGCGCAGGTGCTGCTCCCCGTCTGGCATCACCTGCGCACACACGCACGCACGCACGCACACACACGCACAAACACGCACACACACGCGCATGCAGCATAGTTGAAGTACAATTGTATAATTATACCTATACTATAGCATACTTCAGAACACAATTTTTTTCACATGGGTATATGTAAGTAGTATACTTATAAGCAGTAAGTATATTTTATTTTCATTTATAAACATGAAAGCATATCATTAATACATTTTAATAACATTTGGTTTGGAATATCAGCTTCAGTGGACGTGGTAGTGTTTTTTGTCCTACCTCGCATGTGCAGATCTGGCAAGGGTCATCGGAGGGGTGGAAGCTGTCTCCAGGGCCATATACTTTACCGTTGTAGACGCAGTCTGTGCAGAGGCAGAAACACAAAGCCCTGTAAAAACGGCACTGCACAGATACAGAGTCCTGTATCCAAAGTCTGCACTCATTCCCACGCTTCAAAACGACACGTCCGAGACAACACAAGACAAAAACTGATGGCTCATTTCAGTAATGACATAAACTGCACCCTGACAGAAAATCAGCTGCCCCTCATAATCACTTGAGGTATAAGTCATTACGAGAGTCATTCTCGCTGAAATCACATTTTGGTCATTTATTACGTTCCTTCATGCCTGATAGCCATCTCAAAATCCTTCATCAACTCACGGTTATACTCCACTGGGGATTCACTACAAGGGATTGGACCACGATGCGTTTCTACCCTGAGCTCTGAATCACTGTCACCAGAAGAAAGGATGTTCAACACTAAAACTGCTGAGATATTCATAGGAAAACTGTGTATATAATGACTAAAGAATCAAGGGTCTACTTTACAAAGTCAGGAAGGTCTTTTGACTGTGGTTTGGTAGTTTGTGGTGAGGGGACATATTTCACATGACATGTACTGAAAGTGTATTCCCCTTGAGATCAGAAAGCATTAATACGTTCATACAAACCTGAAGTTCCCCCTATGAAAAATAAAGCTATTCTATTCCATTAAATATTCATATGAAGAATATCCATAATCATAAAATATAATCATTGTATTTATTCTTTTGGAACTCATCTTTACAAGCATTCAATTTATTTCATATGGTCAGAACAATTTTGTCCAACTTATTTTTTTCCAAACCATATCATGACAGTCTGTCAGACTTCATCCATAAAATTACTTTTAAAATGAACCTCTTTTGTTATTGGCTTTACACCCATTTGAACAATCTTCTGTAAGTGCTTTTTACAATTATAACAACAGATATCATTTAGCAGTGGCTGAGCATAATGGGCTCTCTTGCAAAGCATGAATATTTATAATGTTTATAATGTAACAAACAGGTGGCCGCAACAGAATCTGACTTAAGATTTTAACAACCTCAATGTACACAGTTGAATTATACATGGCTGTTCATTTCTACTTTTCGTTACTGAATCTGTGCCAAGTTTGCCAGTGCTTAGAATGGTCTGGAATGGATCCCAGGGCACTGATCCAGGTCAGTCATCCACAAGGAAAACTGATAAATATTCAAAACTGTACCCAGGGGAAGTGCACAGTGGGATATATCACCTGCATTTATATGGCTGATATATATAAATGCGTGATGTGTCCAACTAGATAAACAATAGATTTCTATTTTCTCACAGGATCATCCTGAGGGACTCTGAATTATAGTGAGATACACGTGTGTGGATTTAATATGGATGTTCTTTTACGAATTAAAGAAACATGTCATGAGAACTCACCCTCTTTTTCTGACCTACTCTACCGTCTTCTCAATCCCAGTGTGGGGACCAATATAAAGGCATGACGAGGTGCGGTTTCCTTATTTATAGTCATGAAATAGCAAGGAATCAAAGACCAGGTGCTGTCAATCACATTGCTCCCCATACCAAAAGCACCTTCATTGGTTCATGTCACACTGTCCTTGAGGGCACTCGTAGCTCCACCCACTGTGAGGGCGATGGAAGCCTCAGTCTCACATCAGTACATGTGTCTGAAGTAGAAACGCCTCACCTCTCTGGAACATGTAATGCACACACACACACACATACACACACACAAGGAACATGCAGGGGCAGGGTTGGGGGGAGACACACCTGCACACACGGCGCAGCACTCCCCTGGGACTTGAATGTGGTTGAGGCACGGGGACACGCAGCGCACCTCCGAGCACGTGGTCACGCCGTCCACGCACATGCAGGACATGCAGGGAGTGCTGGAGGCGAACCAGGTGCTGCCTTCCTCGTGCTCACGCCCGTTGTACTTGCAGCCTGCGAGGAAAAGGAGTGTCACAAGCAACACACGGACCTGTGCGTGTGTGCGTGTGTGAGAGAGTGTGTGTGTGTGCGTGCGTGTGTGAGAGAGTGTGTGTGTGTGTGCGTGTGTCAGTGAGCTGTGATTTCCTCTAATGGCACTAAAGCACAACACAGCACATCACGTATTCCTAGGGATTACCATTATAATCACAGTGGTTATTATAATCACAATGATTGTAAGACCTGTAATGTGTGTGTAAAGAGAAAACAGTAGGACAAGTGAATGTGCAGAATATTTTAAATGATTTTCAGTTTTGTGAAACGTGCTTTGTCTGCAAAAATTATGAGACTATCAAGCTTTGCAAACATCCAAAATCACAATTGTGCATTTAGAATAACCATTGTCAGTGCTGTCTGACAAGTATGACATTCATTATATCCTAGTTTTTGCTTTAACGTTACAATAATAATTAGTTATTATTATCGTCACCAACAGACAACTTCATACACAGTCAATTATATTGCACAACGCACTATAATACAAATTTGGCATGCCATCCAACAAAATGTATTAGAGATTATGTCTCAGGAAAGTCACAACAAAACTAAATAAAATTTGAATCACCTCACCTCAGACGCCTGTTTAGAAGTGTCAGGCTGACAGTCACGGCGCTGTAAGAATTTCACATCAAGGCGCTCTACTCAGGCTGTCTGTCTCTGATCTAATCTGACTGACCTCCTCTGTCCTGCTCTGTGAAGTCCTCCTCAGTGAGACTCCAGCTTGTCTAAGTCTATGTTTGTAGAATAAAACATTAAACTATTTCGGAATATATCTGCAGCTCCCACCTGTAGTGTGCCTCTGCCCCTGCCTGCAGGCGTATGGGACTGATGAGTGTGATTGGTACAGTACCTCTGCATCGTGGGCAGCAGGTCCCTGGCTCCGTCACTTGGTGCATGCAGGTCAGCTTGGGGCATTCAATGTTGGCACAGAGGATATTACCGCCCTGAAACACAAAAAAGCGAACTGTCGTAGAAAGAGCGATTCTGTTGCTTCAATTAGCAATTCTATAGCTCCCCCATACAATTATGCTCTTATCTGCAATTCCTTGTCTCATTGGCTACTTGCTACTGTCACTTCCCTGTTACTCTACTGCTGTTCTTTGCTGTTCCACTGTTCCTCCGTGTTATTTTACTGATCTTATCTTCTATTGCTGACCACAGACCAGATAATAAGGTCCAGCATGTTCCTGAAAATCAAGCACCTTTTATAAGTTGAGGCAATGGCATCTGTTGTGTGTTCTCAGTCTAAGAGAGGTGGGGTACATGTGCCTATGAGAAGAACAGTGAATGCGGTGGAAGAAGGGGCGGGGCTTACATTACAGGAGCACTGGCGGCAGCCGTCCAGAGTGAAGTCGTCCCCGTCACTGTACAGCACACCTTCCAGGAAGCAGTCTTGACACTGAGGACAGCACTGTCCCAGTACCGGTGGAGAGGGATGACTGCAGGGCGGCTTACACACCACCTCCGAACAGCGCACCTCACCTCTCTGGAGCACGTAACAGACACACGCGCGCACACACACGCACAAATACCAACACAAGTCAAACAGACAAACAGTACACGGTAATTGTGTGTTTCTGTTTCATAAAAAAAAGGGAGGTGAAATAAATAATTACATTTTTCATTCCCTGTTGAAGTTCAAATGTTAAACCCCAATCGTATAACATCAGCTGACAGTAAATGACTGTATACTGAATGACATGCATAATGTGTTTAAAGCAAAAGAAAAAAATAAATTCATATTCATACAAAAGTGACATGAGCAAGATAGCTTTACTGTGCAGTAGAACTAATGTACTTTGTTAAAAGCAACGTTGGAAACAAGCGCAGCCTTGTTCACTGATATTACGTTAATAAAACATGTCTGTAATTTATGAATACGTTCTTCATTTAAAGCTGCATATGCCTTAAATATTATTGCATCACATTTACATTTATATTACATTAGCACTCTGCTGACTGTTAATACTTCTTACTGTTTCATCTATTTGACATTTTAGGACAATTTTGGTCTGCACAGGGAGCGAGATAAGAGAGAGAAAGAAAAACATGGAGAGAGGAGGGAAGAGAAGAAGAGAGGGGCAAGCGAATGCTCACCACACAGGTACAATCCTGACAGTTGTTTGTGGAAGGGACCCAGTGCAGTCCGTCAGCATACTCCTGTCCCTGGTGAAAGCACACCGCTGGGGGGGGGGGGGGGGGGTGGAGGGTTGTCATGTAGTAAATAACAATATGGATATGCTACGACAGCGGTGCTGAAGATTTGGGGACGTGATACGACTACTAGCCAAGGCCGCTAAGACGGTGTTAAAAGGGAATCAATGGGGGTGCCGGTGTTGCTGAGGCAACGGGTCATCACAGAGAAAAATGGCTGAGACTCAGTTTGCAAGTATGGATTGCTGATTTGGAAAGGCTGTGACTAAGCCTCGCCTCATTCACCATCAATTTTCTAAGGGGCAAGAGAAGCGGTGACGGGCGAACGCGCTTCATGCCGATCACGAGGTGACATAAAAAATTTCGACACGGCGGCACAATTATCTTTTGAAAGAACGTATTCAGGGAAGGGCTTGTATAAAGATACCGGCTACAAAATGCAGACAATGCTGAGAAACAACGCAGGTGCTGCAGCCTCTCCACCAGAGCACACTATTTCCATCGAAAGACTAAAACACTAAACTGTTAAACAGCTAATTCAAGTCCAATAACCCAAAGTTAAGGGATGAGAACCCGCTGCATTGCACTGAAAGATTCTTATTTGCGCAGCAGACTGAGCGCGGGTTACCTGGGCACTTGGGGCAGCACTGTTTGGGCGGGGTGATGGGGTTCTTGCAGGGGGTCGGTGGGCAGACCAGGGGGGTGCAGGCGACACTGCCCCGCACGCAGCTGCAGCGCCGGCAGGGGTTGGCGCTGGGGGTGAAGGTCTGGGCGGAGGTGTACTGCACGCCTTCGTACAGGCAGCCGTCGCACGCCGGGCAGCAGCCCGTTGAGGGAGCAGGGTGTGAACACTGCTGCTTACATGGCTTCCTGTGACATGTGACCACCTCATTCTGCCAGCGAGTGAGAGAGCGGGAAAGAGAGACAGACAGAGAGAGAAGGAGAGGTAAAAAAAAACTGCCCTTGTTTTCTTGTGGCATGACCAAGTGATATTTAAAAATGTATAAATGATACAAATACATTTTCACAGAGGGCACAGAAAAATATCATTTCAAATATCTGTTTAGAGTAACAGAGAGGGAAGTTTATGATCTAATAAAACAAGACACACCCAAATTAAGCTGACAAGAACAGACTGCGTCACTCAGGAGCACTGTTCTAGGCTACATTAATTAAGTGCCTCTAATCGGGTTTTTGGAACAATTTCCAGCCCTTTAGCCCCCCTGGACTCCCCAGTTGGAATTGCCGAATTTCTCGTTGTACCTTTCAAGACATCGCTGCGTTGTGTCACCTGTACATAAGCAAGGTCACATCTGACGAGTATGCACTTGCCTTGGTTTACTTTTGGGGGGAACTAAAGCAATTGTAACCTAGCCTAGCCCTGGAAAATGTAAGCTAACTGTGTCCCACTTCTGTGGAAGTAAGTTAATCACATAACAATCTAGGCCTGGAAAGCTGCTGTAGCGAGTGGCTTGAATGACTTGAGTCACTTCCAGGATCGCTCTTAATCTCACCCTTCAGGAAACAGAAATGAAACTGCGTCATGCCTGATAACGCCCGATTCTACTGTTTTCTAAAGAACAAGGGCTGCAGCAGGGTCAGATTCAGCTGCTGAAACACTGTCCTGACCTGACCTGCGATTGGAGTGAATATGATGGAAGTGGAAAAAAAGGGTCCTGAAGCTCACTCTACTCACCGCTGCTAAAAACAACCAGGAGCCTCAGAACAACCACACACAAGATTAGAGTCAAGCACATTACAGCTAGTCGAATTACAGCATACAAATATTAATAATGATTTCTCTGCACTGCAGAAACGAGGAAATCCGAACTGCGTATGAGTCCATGTGTGCTTTCGAGGTGGCAGGAACTTCCAAAGTAGACACTACAGTTTTTCAACTTAATTTCATTACAATACTTGCCAGTCCCTACATTCAGCAGAAAACGAGGAGCAGTGCGTTTGTGTGTCTGACGCTCAGGAATTGGGGGACATGAAATGGCAATATTCCACACACTTACCAGGCAGGTACACGTGCTGCAGCGGTCGGACGGGGAGTCGAAGGAGGCGCCGCTCTCATACACCTGTCCCTTATGCTTACACAGCCCCGTGCAAACTGGACAGCACTCTCCTGGGGGGGTGACGGGGTTCCGGCAGGAGGTCGGGCTACAGGTCACGGGGACACAGGTGACCCCACCATTCTGAAAAACAACACAAACACACACACAAACAAGGGGCTCCATCAGAACAACAGATTACTGATGGGCCTGAGGTTTTCCTGTTCGCATGGAACGTAGGTTTTACTGCCATTGTTTTGCATTGTTTCAGGAAAAACAAAGAAGCATTATAGAAGGCTGGAGTCAAAGTGACTTTGAGAAGCAATTAAACAAGGTCCTGGGAGAGAGTTTCTTTAAGCCCCAAACAAACCCCAGGCAAACAAGCTTTGAAAGTTCACTTAAATTTGAATGCCTCATTTTTGTACATTCCCTTCACGTAATATTAATATTTCTAATTCTCATCTTTGAAACAATTTTGCCCCGAGCAAACACTTACATTGCTACAGAATAACGACTTTTCTTCTGCGCAGCTAATTTGTTTTGAAGCTCTTTGGAGAATTCGCAGGGTTATCATTGCACTTCTGACACAGAATTCTGACACTTAGTCGTACCAGGCAGGTGCAGCGCTGACACTTGCTTTTTGGGTCTGGGAAGTGTTCCCCGTTATTGCAGTCCCGGCCATTGAAGTGACACCCCTCACAAACGGGACAGGTGCAGATGTCTTTGGCGGGGTGCGTGCAGGTAACTTTGAGGCACTTCTTTGAGGCACAGGTCACCTCTCCGTTCTACAACAGGCAAACAAACACAGACAGACACAAGACAGCAGCGATTATGCAAACGGATCACTGCGTGGTTCACTGAGGAAAGGAACACTGGGCCGATTCAGCCTATATCGAGTGATTCTGTTTATACACCGAGAGCGAACGCCTGCCAATATCTGTCTCTACCAGACAAGCAAAAATGACCAAACAATCCATAGCAAGGGAAACATTTAAATACGGAACTGCAGCAGATCTGAGCTGTTATATTCCACAAGTGCTTATGTTGTGAGGGAAGTATTTAATACTTAATCAAAATCATATCTGCAATAACACTAATGGATGAATCTGCAACTGAGGCTTGAAAAATTATTAATGAAGCAAATTACATTTTCATATCTTCTCCTCACTCTCTGCAGTCATTTTTCTGACTGAGAAACCTTCTGAATATCTTTTCACAATGACCGGCAAAACTGAACTGGGAGCTCAGCATCAGTGTGAATTGGTTGAATGGTTATCTGCACCCACAATGTGACAGTGATTGACTCGCTCACTTCTGTGCAGGATTCCAGGCCTCAATTGTGCTTTCAGGATCAAGAAGAAAATGGGAAAAGAATGAAGTAACGAAATATAAATCTATGAAGGAATTAAGGAATCACTCAAACATGAATATCATTTTCTAAACCGTTTCTGAATGCTTTAAAAAGAAATCCACTGAAAAGCATAACTTGGTACATTCTGTCACTTGGAATTATTAACATATGATTATATGCAATATGTTAAAGCCAAATATTTCTGTACCTACAAAATCCATTTGATGTGATAAGGTCATTGGGATACACGTAAGACACCTCTTATCATTTGAGGGAATGATATAATATGAGTAACATGGACTACTGAGAGCTTCATGCAAACCAACAAGGTTACACGCATATACTGTAGGTGCAGTGATACTTGACTAAACATCCTGCCCTCACATAACCGTATTCACCAATTAATTCATGTTGTACTTATCTCTCTGAGGATAAAAGGGTATGCACTGCCTACGAACAGTCTCTGTAGAGGATTACAGGATGGAAACATTGAGATGGGGAAAAATCTAAATCTTAAAAATGTTGGATGTTATATTTTGATTCAATTTGGGTCTCTCTCTGCCTGTTCGTCTCTCTCTCTCTCTCTCTCTCTCTCTCAAAAAAACAAAACAAACATATCAGCAACAATGACAGCATAAATACTAACAGTAACGGAACATTTATTAACGGTTAACAATTATTATTTGCTTCAATTTATTATTACGCTTCCAATATAATGATCCTTTGTTGTTAGATTACTTACTAGCCATATTAAGCTGTGAGTGAGCTGTGAGTGTTGTTCCTTCCCCTAAAAACACTCACAGCTTTTGTTTGCTTGTCAGGAAGGAACATTTGTTTTGAAATTTTTATATCTTATTATTAACATATGTTTTTCTTATGAGTGCATCTCTACGTCTATCTCTCTTGTCCTACACTTTTTGACTGATAAGGTGTTATCACTGATTCTGTACTCGGGCAGGATCTGTCTCTGCTTTGTATCTCTGACAGTAATACTCTGCCAAACTCTATTCCCAATTTAGGGTCAAATAGCAATGAAGTAAGTTTGTTTTGTGTTTTGGTTTGATTATACCAATGTCCCAGATAGACATCTTTGTTTAATTACATTGTTTACTGTAATTTGTGATTGTAAAGCAGTGCTGGTCTGAGCTTGAACAGTGTTAGGTACTTGTTGGTTAGTAAGTCTCATGACCAGCTGACTGAGAGGACTCTTTGGGGTTCAGATCTTGGGTTGTCAGTGCTTGAAACCGCAGTGTCTTGGGGAATTGATTTTGAGATGCTTCCATAATTGAAGTGCTCTTTTTTAATGTTTATTATGAATGGGCCTAATTCTGCCCTGCATGCATTGGTGTGTGTTTTTCTTTGGATGGTTGATACCGTTCTGCAAAATTCTCCATGCAAGGCCTCTATAGCAGTGGTTCTCAAACTTGGTCCTGGGGGACCCCAGTGTATGCTGGTTTTGGTTCCAAACAGAATAGCAATCCTAGAATTTTAACAAGCTGTAAATGTTAACTCATTAAATGCCAGAGTGTTCTGGAACACTAAGCCTCAGCAGTGCCAAGCCAATATGGCTGCCGACATTCAACATTTTTAGATGAATCCTGTCAATGTGCAAACTTCTAATAAAACACATTATTTTACCTATTCCAACATAGTTTTTTGTTAATGAGGATAGATGGCACTAAATGGCACACCTTATAGCACAATGTCAAAAAAATATTGATGGAAATAAAAATAATTTATTTTCAGTGCATCTTAGTTTGGTTAACATGACTCTTACATTGGTGATGTGTAATAATAGTGAAAACAGTTTTCCATAAAAATCAGCTCTTGCATAACTATAGATATGTAAAAATTAACAATAAATATAATCACTGCATATGCATGAGCTTTCCACGTGAGTTACTTTGTATCAACCGATTCAAACAGAAACAGTTATCCTGAGGCAAAAATAACGTAGGCTGAAATCTGTGGTGTGAGGGACTAATTAAAAACGGAACCAACAAAATGATGGTCACTGGAGGAGATAGGGGAAATAACTGGACAGAAGTGGAAATCAGAGAATTATTAAATATAATTCGGGAAAGGGATATTATAAAACTCATTGATGGTAGGGTACTGTCTGTGATTCAAACGTTTACCAGACGATCGTGGAACGAGTGAAAGCTAGGGGAGTAATTTTCTCCCGTTACTGAGACAGTAGAATAGCAGTAAGTTATGCACTAGTTTGTTTTCTTGCCCACTTTGTGTTAAATTTCTTTATATTCTTGGTCACTGGTGCAGAAACGTGTTGGTACAAATTGACGGGGATGTGTTATTCCCACGCCCCGATGTTGGTTTAGATGGTTAGACTTCAGGGTTTTTTTTAACATGGGATAAATAAAACTTCCAATATTTCCATCTAGAACCATGTAAAAAGGGTAAAAGACAGTAAAAGAATGTAACTGTAAATTGGTCATCGTTTCATTTTTCCACACTCAAACCCAGAATTCTTTACCGGTGTAGCAGAGTAAAAATAAAATTAAAGAACTGTGGTCGACTTGTCGCCCTCGGCACTTTAGACCGTTCGTATGTTCATCGACTAAAGTCGCCCGTGGCACTGAATGAGTTAATTAATTAGGTGCTTTTCATGTTTAGATAATTTACTCTCTTAAGACACATTGTGTTAGAAATAGCTAAGCATGCCATGAAGAATAAAAGTCCCATGTTCACATTGTTCTTATTTTGTTATATTGCAAATAATTACATAAAAATAGGATGACAACATTTTTTAACTGATATAAAGAGACGAAGACTGAGGTGAATCGATAAGCTCTTAATTAGGTTGTTGAACACAAATTTGTTCATTATTTTTTCCTTAACCTTATTAAAACAAATGTCTTTTGATTTATTAATTATCTACCAAACTATCTGGTTAGTTTTAGTGGCCATGTGTCCACACTTTCATGAATTAGGAGCCTATTGATTCACCTCAGTCTTTAATTTGGACGGCAGTGTAGTATAATGGTTAAGGAACTGGCCTTGTAACCGAAAGGTTGCAGGTTCAATTCCCAGGTAGGACACTGCCGTTGTACCCTTGAGCAAGGTACTTAACCTGAATCGCTTCAGTATATATCCAGCTGTATAAATGGATAATATGTTTTTTTTTTTAAATGCTAAAAAAGTTGTGTAAGTCGCTCTGGATAAGAGCGTCTGCTAAATGCCTGTAATGTAATGTAAGTTAAACCATTGTATAGGTATTTCTGACATACTGTGGCTTAAGAGGGGAAACAATCCCTCTAAACATCAAAAATGCAACTAAGGAAGAATTAACAGCTTGTTAAAATTCTGGGATTACAATTGTTGGAATGAAAAGCAGCATACACAGGCGTCCCCCAAGACCGAGTTTGAGAACCACTGCTATATAAGATGCTTGTCCCATCTAGTGTAGCCATGATGACTGAGTGGACCCCGTACTTCACTTTCGTATAAGGCAATTGGATTACACTATCAAATATATTTTTATCAAATTCTGATTGGTATCTATTTTGTGAAATTTTTTATTTAAAAAAAAAGGCTCTACTTTTTCTTTCAGAGTATTTATTCATTGCCAGTGCAAATATCCCTGAGGCACTTATTTTGAGCCCCAAGTAATCATAACACAGGGTGTGCTCTTTTTTAAAGTTTACTGTCAGGGCCCAGTTCTTGCTTGTTTATAGTTAGACCAGGGGTTACAGATTGTTCCAAAAGCACAGTAACTCATTAATATAGATATTAAAGACAGTTGTCGACAAGTTGCATCCCTGACAACCACCTTGTTCTCTCTCTCTATCTCTCCATGTATCTCTATTTCTCTCTCCACACTGCATCTTGGTTTCTCTCCCTTTCCCACCCCACTAGTACCCCTACATTTTATACCAATTCAGGTGATGTGTTTTCATGGTTTTATGGCTAGAGATTTTAGGGGCAAAAGGTTGTTGGACATTACGTCGTTAACTAAGGCTAGTGGAAAGTAGAGGCAGAAAGGGTCTCACCGTGCACTGGCACTCCTCACAGTTCTCTTTGGGTCCAGAGAAGATGTCTCCATCAATGTACGACCTGCCCTGGAACACACACCCTGCAGACACAGGCACAGAAATGAGTCAGGACCAATATTAAGCTGCTGCACTGCAGGGAATTTTTAAGGTCCTTAAGATTAGCTTGTGAAGTGACTGAGGAACATAAAGAGCACCTAACAGGCAGAGGTAGTAAAATAATGTGTGACTGCATGTGTGAAATGTGATAATGGTTGTGTTCTGAGGATGTCTATTCGAATGTAGTGTTGATTGCGCATGCCTTTTGCCGTGATACCACCTTGAAGTATGAAATAATTGACCAATGGAAATAATATTATTATCCACCACTTGTGTATTTACAGGCTTTTTGCATATGTTTCTGGTCAGTTGAGCTTCGAGGCCTGAGCACACAGAAGTGGAGTGCATCTTTCAGTGAGTGGAGTGAGTCCTGTCCCACAATACCTTCACAGACGGGACAGTCACATGGCCCGGGGGCAGGGTGCGAGCAAGGTGCTGGTGGACAAATCCTCCGGACACACTGCACTGATCCGGCCTGGAGGGAAGAGAACGCCAAGCCTTTCATCGTGAAATATACAGGACACCGCACAGAGACACAAAAATACACTAGCACACATCCTCATAGCTGCTCTCATTCACCCATTTTCAAACCTGAGTTGCTCAGGTTAAAGACAGTTCCCCAACAGACAATGAAACCAGAGCCTTCTGCTCTAACTGCTACACACCACTGCTTCAGTAGAGAACTGCACAGAGTAAGTGCTTTGTGAGCACATTCTAGAGAACAGCTGTGTAATGAGGATGTTGTTCTAATCTAACATATGATGAGATCACTATAGAGGGCTGGTGCATAGTGAGAAAGGCATTTTGAGGTTACTGCAGAGAGCTTGCTTGTAGTACAGGATGCTGTAAAGGGCTGGTCCATAGTGAGGATGATGTAGAAATATGGTGTGTAATCAGGAAGCTGTAGATGACTGGTGCATAGTGAGGATGTTGTAGAAATCTGGTGTGTAATAAGGAAGCAGTAGAGGGCTGGTGCATAGTGAGGATGTTGTAGAAATATGGTGTGTAATAAGGAAGGTGTAGAGGCCTGTTGCATAGTGAGGATGTGGTAGAAACCAGGTGTGTAATAAAGAAGCTGTAGAGGGCTGGTGCATAGTGAGGACACTAGAAATCTGGTGTGAAAAAGGAAGCTGTAGACGACTAGTGCATAGTGAGGATGTTGTAGAAATCTGGTGTGTAATAAGGAAGCTGTAGAGGGCTGGTGCATAGTGAGGACACTAGAAATCTGGTGTGTAAAAAGGAAACTGTAGACGACTAGTGCATAATGAGGATGTGGTAGAAATCTGGTGTGAAAAAGGAAGCTGTAGATGACTAGTGCATAGTGAGGACACTGTAGAAATCTGGTGTGTAAAAAGGAAGCTGTAGACGACTAGTGCATAGTGAGGATGTTGTAGAAATCTGGTGTGTAAAAAGAAGCTGTAGAGGGCTGGTGCATAGTGAGGATGTTGTATAAATATGGTGTGTAATAACAAAGCTGTAGATGGCTAGTGCATAGTGAGGATGTTGTAGAAATCTGGTGGGTAATAAGGAAGCCGTAGAGGACTGGTCCATAGTGAGGATGATGTAGAAATATGGTGTGTAATCAGGAAGCTGTAGATGACTGGTGCATAGTGAGGATGTTGTAGAAATCTGGTGTGTAATAAGGAAGCAGTAGAGGGCTGGTGCATAGTGAGGATGTTGTAGAAATCTGGTGTGTAATAAGGATGCTGCAGAGGGCTGGTGCATAGTGAGGATGTTGTAGAAATCTAGTGTATAATAAGGAAGCAGTAGATGGCTGGTGCATAGTGAGGATGTTGTAGAAATCTGGTGGGTAATAAGGAAGCCGTAGAGGACTGGTCCATAGTGAGGATGTTGTAGAAATCTGGTGTGTAATAGGGATGATGTAGAGGGCTGGTGCATAGTGAGGATGTTGTAGAAATCTGGTGTGTAATAAGGAAGCTGTAGATGGCTGGGGCATTGTGAGGATGTTGTAGAAATCTGGTGTGTAATAAGGACGCTGTAGGTGGCTGGGGCATAGTGAGGATGTTGTAGAAATCTGGTGTGTAATCAGGAAGCTGTAGGTGGCTGGGGCATAGTGAGGATGTTGTAGAAATCTGGTGTGCCATAACGAAGCTGTAGAGGGCTGGTGCATAGTGAGGACACTGTAGAAATCTGGTGTGTAAAAAGGAAGCTGTAGACGACTAGTGCATAGTGAGGATGTTGTAGAAATCTGGTGTGTAAAAAGAAGCTGTAGAGGGCTGGTGCATAGTGAGGATGTTGTATAAATATGGTGTGTAATAACAAAGCTGTAGATGGCTAGTGCATAGTGAGGATGTTGTAGAAATCTGGTGTGTAATAAGGAAGCTGTAGATGGCTGGGGCATTGTGAGGATGTTGTAGAAATCTGGTGTGTAATAAGGACACTGTAGGTGGCTGGGGCATAGTGAGGATGTTGTAGAAATCTGGTGTGTAATCAGGAAGCTGTAGGTGGCTGGGGCATAGTGAGGATGTTGTAGAAATCTGGTGTGCCATAACGAAGCTGTAGAGGGCTGGTGCATAGTGAGGACACTGTAGAAATCTGGTGTGTAAAAAGGAAGCTGTAGACGACTAGTGCATAGTGAGGATGTTGTAGAAATCTGGTGTGTAAAAAGAAGCTGTAGAGGGCTGGTGCATAGTGAGGATGTTGTATAAATATGGTGTGTAATAACAAAGCTGTAGATGGCTAGTGCATAGTGAGGATGTTGTAGAAATCTGGTGTGTAATAAGGAAACTGTAGATGGCTGGTGCATAGTGAGGATGTTGTAGAAATCTGGTGTGTAATAGGGATGATGTAGAGGGCTGGTGCATAGTGAGGATGTTGTAGAAATCTGGTGTGTAATAAGGAAGCTGTAGATGGCTGGGGCATTGTGAGGATGTTGTAGAAATCTGGTGTGTAATAAGGACGCTGTAGGTGGCTGGGGCATAGTGAGGATGTTGTAGAAATCTGGTGTGTAATCAGGAAGCTGTAGGTGGCTGGGGCATAGTGAGGATGTTGTAGAAATCTGGTGTGCCATAACGAAGCTGTAGAGGGCTGGTGCATAGTGAGGACACTGTAGAAATCTGGTGTGTAAAAAGGAAGCTGTAGACGACTAGTGCATAGTGAGGATGTTGTAGAAATCTGGTGTGTAAAAAGAAGCTGTAGAGGGCTGGTGCATAGTGAGGATGTTGTATAAATATGGTGTGTAATAACAAAGCTGTAGATGGCTAGTGCATAGTGAGGATGTTGTAGAAATCTGGTGTGTAATAAGGAAGCTGTAGATGGCTGGGGCATTGTGAGGATGTTGTAGAAATCTGGTGTGTAATAAGGACGCTGTAGGTGGCTGGGGCATAGTGAGGATGTTGTAGAAATCTGGTGTGTAATCAGGAAGCTGTAGGTGGCTGGGGCATAGTGAGGATGTTGTAGAAATCTGGTGTGCCATAACGAAGCTGTAGAGGGCTGGTGCATAGTGAGGACACTGTAGAAATCTGGTGTGTAAAAAGGAAGCTGTAGACGACTAGTGCATAGTGAGGATGTTGTAGAAATCTGGTGTGTAAAAAGAAGCTGTAGAGGGCTGGTGCATAGTGAGGATGTTGTATAAATATGGTGTGTAATAACAAAGCTGTAGATGGCTAGTGCATAGTGAGGATGTTGTAGAAATCTGGTGTGTAATAAGGAAGCTGTAGATGGCTGGGGCATTGTGAGGATGTTGTAGAAATCTGGTGTGTAATAAGGACACTGTAGGTGGCTGGGGCATAGTGAGGATGTTGTAGAAATCTGGTGTGTAATCAGGAAGCTGTAGGTGGCTGGGGCATAGTGAGGATGTTGTAGAAATCTGGTGTGCCATAACGAAGCTGTAGAGGGCTGGTGCATAGTGAGGACACTGTAGAAATCTGGTGTGTAAAAAGGAAGCTGTAGACGACTAGTGCATAGTGAGGATGTTGTAGAAATCTGGTGTGTAAAAAGAAGCTGTAGAGGGCTGGTGCATAGTGAGGATGTTGTATAAATATGGTGTGTAATAACAAAGCTGTAGATGGCTAGTGCATAGTGAGGATGTTGTAGAAATCTGGTGGGTAATAAGGAAGCCGTAGAGGACTGGTCCATAGTGAGGATGATGTAGAAATATGGTGTGTAATCAGGAAGCTGTAGATGACTGGTGCATAGTGAGGATGTTGTAGAAATCTGGTGTGTAATAAGGAAGCAGTAGAGGGCTGGTGCATAGTGAGGATGTTGTAGAAATCTGGTGTGTAATATGGATGCTGCAGAGGGCTGGTGCATAGTGAGGATGTTGTAGAAATCTGGTGTGTAATAAGGAAACTGTAGATGGCTGGTGCATAGTGAGGATGTTGTAGAAATCTGGTGTGTAATAGGGAAGCAGTAGAGGGCTGGTGCATAGTGAGGATTTTGTAGAAATCTGATGTGTAATAAGGATGATGTAGAGGGCTGGTGCATAGTGAGGATGTTGTAGAAATCTGGTGTGTAATAAGGAAGCTGTAGATGGCTGGGGCATTGTGAGGATGTTGTAGAAATCTGGTGTGTAATAAGGACGCTGTAGGTGGCTGGGGCATAGTGAGGATGTTGTAGAAATCTGGTGTGTAATCAGGAAGCTGTAGGTGGCTGGGGCATAGTGAGGATGTTGTAGAAATCTGGTGTGTAATCAGGAAGCTGTAGATGGCTGGTGCATAGTGAGGATGTTGTAGAAATCTGGTGTGTAATAGGGAAGCTGTATGTGGCTGGGGCATAGTGAGGATGTTGTAGAAATCTGGTGTGTAATAAGGAAGCTGTAGATGGCTGGGGCATAGTGAGGATGTTGTAGAAATCTGGTGTGTAATAGGGACGCTGTAGGTGGCTGGGGCATAGTGAGGATGTTGTAGAAATCTGGGGTGTAATAAGGAAACTGTAGATGGCTGGGGCATAGTGAGGATGTTGTAGAAATCTGGTGTGTAATAAGGAAGCTGTAGATGGCTGGGGCATAGTGAGGATGTTGTAGAAATCTGGTGTGTAATAAGGAAGCTGTAGGTGGCTGGGGCATTGTGAGGATGTTGTAGAAATCTGGTGTGTAATAAGGAAGCAGTAGAGGGCTGGTGCATAGTGAGGATGTTGTAGAAATCTGGTGTGTAATAAGGAAGCAGTAGAGGGCTGGTGCATAGTGAGGATGTTGTAGAAATCTGGTGTGTAATAAGGAAACTGTAGATGGCTGGGGCATAGTGAGGATGTTGTAGAAATCTGGTGTGTAATAAGGAAGCTGTAGATGGCTGGGGCATAGTGAGGATGTTGTAGAAATCTGGTGTGTAATAAGGAAGCTGTAGGTGGCTGGGGCATAGTGAGGATGTTGTAGAAATCTGGTGTGTAATAAGGAAGCAGTAGAGGGCTGGTGCATAGTGAGGATGTTGTAGAAATCTGGTGTGTAATAAGGAAGCTGTAGGTGGCTGGCGCATAGTGAGGATGTTGTAGAAATCTGGTGTGTAATAGGGAAGCTGTAGGTGGCTGGGGCATAGTGAGGATGTTGTAGAAATATGGTGTGTAATAGGGAAGCTGTAGGTGGCTGGGGCATAGTGAGGATGTTGTAGAAATCTGGTGTGTAATAGGGAAGCTGTAGGTGGCTGGGGCATAGTGAGGATGTTGTAGAAATATGGTGTGTAATAACAAAGCTGTAGATGGCTAGTGCATAGTGAGGATGTTGTAGAAATCTGGTGTGTAATAAGGAAACTGTAGATGGCTGGTGCATAGTGAGGATGTTGTAGAAATCTGGTGTGTAATAGGGATGATGTAGAGGGCTGGTGCATAGTGAGGATGTTGTAGAAATCTGGTGTGTAATAAGGAAGCTGTAGATGGCTGGGGCATTGTGAGGATGTTGTAGAAATCTGGTGTGTAATAAGGACGCTGTAGGTGGCTGGGGCATAGTGAGGATGTTGTAGAAATCTGGTGTGTAATCAGGAAGCTGTAGGTGGCTGGGGCATAGTGAGGATGTTGTAGAAATCTGGTGTGCCATAACGAAGCTGTAGAGGGCTGGTGCATAGTGAGGACACTGTAGAAATCTGGTGTGTAAAAAGGAAGCTGTAGACGACTAGTGCATAGTGAGGATGTTGTAGAAATCTGGTGTGTAAAAAGAAGCTGTAGAGGGCTGGTGCATAGTGAGGATGTTGTATAAATATGGTGTGTAATAACAAAGCTGTAGATGGCTAGTGCATAGTGAGGATGTTGTAGAAATCTGGTGTGTAATAAGGAAGCTGTAGATGGCTGGGGCATTGTGAGGATGTTGTAGAAATCTGGTGTGTAATAAGGACGCTGTAGGTGGCTGGGGCATAGTGAGGATGTTGTAGAAATCTGGTGTGTAATCAGGAAGCTGTAGGTGGCTGGGGCATAGTGAGGATGTTGTAGAAATCTGGTGTGCCATAACGAAGCTGTAGAGGGCTGGTGCATAGTGAGGACACTGTAGAAATCTGGTGTGTAAAAAGGAAGCTGTAGACGACTAGTGCATAGTGAGGATGTTGTAGAAATCTGGTGTGTAAAAAGAAGCTGTAGAGGGCTGGTGCATAGTGAGGATGTTGTATAAATATGGTGTGTAATAACAAAGCTGTAGATGGCTAGTGCATAGTGAGGATGTTGTAGAAATCTGGTGTGTAATAAGGAAGCTGTAGATGGCTGGGGCATTGTGAGGATGTTGTAGAAATCTGGTGTGTAATAAGGACACTGTAGGTGGCTGGGGCATAGTGAGGATGTTGTAGAAATCTGGTGTGTAATCAGGAAGCTGTAGGTGGCTGGGGCATAGTGAGGATGTTGTAGAAATCTGGTGTGCCATAACGAAGCTGTAGAGGGCTGGTGCATAGTGAGGACACTGTAGAAATCTGGTGTGTAAAAAGGAAGCTGTAGACGACTAGTGCATAGTGAGGATGTTGTAGAAATCTGGTGTGTAAAAATAAGCTGTAGAGGGCTGGTGCATAGTGAGGATGTTGTATAAATATGGTGTGTAATAACAAAGCTGTAGATGGCTAGTGCATAGTGAGGATGTTGTAGAAATCTGGTGGGTAATAAGGAAGCCGTAGAGGACTGGTCCATAGTGAGGATGATGTAGAAATATGGTGTGTAATCAGGAAGCTGTAGATGACTGGTGCATAGTGAGGATGTTGTAGAAATCTGGTGTGTAATAAGGAAGCAGTAGAGGGCTGGTGCATAGTGAGGATGTTGTAGAAATCTGGTGTGTAATATGGATGCTGCAGAGGGCTGGTGCATAGTGAGGATGTTGTAGAAATCTGGTGTGTAATAAGGAAACTGTAGATGGCTGGTGCATAGTGAGGATGTTGTAGAAATCTGGTGTGTAATAGGGAAGCAGTAGAGGGCTGGTGCATAGTGAGGATTTTGTAGAAATCTGATGTGTAATAAGGATGATGTAGAGGGCTGGTGCATAGTGAGGATGTTGTAGAAATCTGGTGTGTAATAAGGAAGCTGTAGATGGCTGGGGCATTGTGAGGATGTTGTAGAAATCTGGTGTGTAATAAGGACGCTGTAGGTGGCTGGGGCATAGTGAGGATGTTGTAGAAATCTGGTGTGTAATCAGGAAGCTGTAGGTGGCTGGGGCATAGTGAGGATGTTGTAGAAATCTGGTGTGTAATCAGGAAGCTGTAGATGGCTGGTGCATAGTGAGGATGTTGTAGAAATCTGGTGTGTAATAGGGAAGCTGTATGTGGCTGGGGCATAGTGAGGATGTTGTAGAAATCTGGTGTGTAATAAGGAAGCTGTAGATGGCTGGGGCATAGTGAGGATGTTGTAGAAATCTGGTGTGTAATAGGGACGCTGTAGGTGGCTGGGGCATAGTGAGGATGTTGTAGAAATCTGGGGTGTAATAAGGAAACTGTAGATGGCTGGGGCATAGTGAGGATGTTGTAGAAATCTGGTGTGTAATAAGGAAGCTGTAGATGGCTGGGGCATAGTGAGGATGTTGTAGAAATCTGGTGTGTAATAAGGAAGCTGTAGGTGGCTGGGGCATTGTGAGGATGTTGTAGAAATCTGGTGTGTAATAAGGAAGCAGTAGAGGGCTGGTGCATAGTGAGGATGTTGTAGAAATCTGGTGTGTAATAAGGAAGCAGTAGAGGGCTGGTGCATAGTGAGGATGTTGTAGAAATCTGGTGTGTAATAAGGAAACTGTAGATGGCTGGGGCATAGTGAGGATGTTGTAGAAATCTGGTGTGTAATAAGGAAGCTGTAGATGGCTGGGGCATAGTGAGGATGTTGTAGAAATCTGGTGTGTAATAAGGAAGCTGTAGGTGGCTGGGGCATAGTGAGGATGTTGTAGAAATCTGGTGTGTAATAAGGAAGCAGTAGAGGGCTGGTGCATAGTGAGGATGTTGTAGAAATCTGGTGTGTAATAAGGAAGCTGTAGGTGGCTGGCGCATAGTGAGGATGTTGTAGAAATCTGGTGTGTAATAGGGAAGCTGTAGGTGGCTGGGGCATAGTGAGGATGTTGTAGAAATATGGTGTGTAATAGGGAAGCTGTAGGTGGCTGGGGCATAGTGAGGATGTTGTAGAAATCTGGTGTGTAATAGGGAAGCTGTAGGTGGCTGGGGCATAGTGAGGATGTTGTAGAAATATGGTGTGTAATAGGGAAGCTGTAGGTGGCTGGGGCATAGTGACGTATGCAGCTTACCCTACAGGTGCAATCAGTGCACTCTGAGTCCTTTGGGTCCGGGAAGGACTGCCCATTGGTGACAGCCACACCGTTATAGAAACATCCTGGCAGGAGACAGGGGGAGGTTTCAGAGAGCATGTATGTCACTGTCTTCAGCTGACTCTGCCGCAAGGAAACACTGCTGCTTTCTTATTCAATGACATGACATATAAATGGATGAATCAGATTCTGTGAAACTGCAGCTGTTGAGTGCATTGTTCAGAACTGTATATCTGCAAATCAGAAATTGATAAAGACTGTCACTGTTTCACTGTTACGGGACAGCTGGTCTACATCTATGGAGCCATGTCTGTATATGGGGTGCTCTGGCTGAATCTATGGCGTCCTGGTTGGATCCAGTGCACTGGATGTTACCTTCACAAATGGGACAGCAGCTTCTCGGGAGGGTGACAGGATGAGAGCAGCTGGCTGTGTAGCAGGGTTTAGGGCTGCAGGTCACATGACCACCTGCACAGGTGCAGCGTTTGCACTTGTTACGTGGGTCAGTGAACTCCTGACCATTCAGGTACTCTTCCCCAACATAGCTGCACCCTAAGGGATGGAGGGTCATACTAATGTTAAACAGTATGGATCATTGATGCATGTGACATACTATGAGCTACTGAGACTGTAAATAATAATAATAATCATTTATAATAATAATTTATACAGAACCTTTCATGCAGTTTAGCAGGCCATAGTACATGCGGAGAAAAATACATTTTAAAATAAAGTTTCTTTTTTAAAAAAGAGGTTTCTAAGAGTTAAAGAGACCTTTTAGGGTGAAGAAATGGTTCACCCTAAAAATGAATGCCATTGATTGATTTTATAAGTTGGAGAAATGTCTCACCATCACAGATCTGACAGCACTGTGTGTGGACAGGGAAAGGGCATGTGGCCGTGGGACAGCGTTTCCTCTCACAGGTCACTGTGCCCTGCCGGCACACGCACACCCCACATGGGTCTGAGGGGTCACCAAACGTCTCCCCGTTAGCGTGCTCTTTCCCATCGTACAGACAGCCTGCGGAAGAGGGAGAGAGAAACAGAAAGAGAGCGAGAGAGAGATGGAGACAGAATGAAAGACAGGAATTATGAAACAGACATGTTGTAAATCGCAACCATGGCAGGATGTCCACGGGCGGTGGTCCCCTCCCTCTTACCGTCGCATGTGCGGCAGCAGTCCTGCAGGATGGGGTGTGTACAGTGGGCGTGGCCGCAGGGCCTGCGCTGGCAGCTCACGCTCCCATTGGTGCAGATGCAGGTGCGACACTTATCGGCGGGGTCGTAGAAGCGCTCGGTGTGCTTGTAGGATTGCCCCACGTGCAAGCAGTCTGCAGGTGGCGCTGTGGGATAGAGCAGTCAGGTTACAGCCAAGCTAAATACAGCCGCCCAGCCACAGCATCACACATCATAAGGTGGATGAGTGCTATTTGCCTACATGAATAAAAGACAGAGGTTCTCTTAAAGGTTGTATCAGCGATTTTGGGTGACGTCACTTCTGAAGCGAAATCCCAAACAAACATACTTATGAATAATTATGTTATGTTTTAAAAAATAGTGTTCAAGCATCCAGAATTATAACCACGTTAATAACGTTTGTAAGAAACCAAACCGTTTGTAAATCCGTCAAGATTTCAGCGAGATAAGAGTATTAGCGTTTGTGCAGATCATTGTGATTGGTTGGAATACTGTTTATTTTGGTTTTGAGTGGTTGGTAGTACCATTTGTTTTTGTGTACGATCTCGGAGCATAGGCTGCCTACAGAGACGCGGTTTTTTGACGGCCTGCTTATGGGGCGGGCAGCTAGCGGATCGTGAGGAAAAATCAGATGAATGTGATCATTTATGTTTCCACCCAAAATCGCTGATACAACCTTTAACTAGTGCGATCCCTACTGCCGATTCAGAACAGTGTAGACATCCACGATTCCCCTCCAAAACACGCGGTGTCGCTGGCTGATTTTTTTCACACCACAGACTACAGCTAAGCTGACATAGAGTGGTGTCGGAGGAAGGACCTTTCATATGTAGCTTTCACGGCAATCTACGGGCGACCAAGAATAATTATTCAAAATTATAGATGATGTACCTCACCTTTTCACAAAGCCTTGAGTAATAAATGCAGCAAAATCTTAATGTTGGCAAATGTCCAACACACTTAGTATAACCAAAGGCTAAGAACAATTTGCTTGGAAAAGTGGCTGAACTGAATCTGAGTCTAAATGTCACGTCTCACCCACGTTTGCTTGCATTCATCAGAAGTTCAACTCAATCTACGGGCACCCTATCCAACCAACCGGGGGTCGCGGGATAGCAATGCACACGGAACCCTGTCCGACTGAACCCTCCGATTCCCTGGGCGACACAATCACCGAGTCAGCACCGGCACAGTCCGGATTCGATCCGAGGCAGTGAGTTGCCTTAATTGAATGAGCCATCCAGGAGCCAGCACTAGTTTAGCACTTTCATACATTTCTAAAATGTTAACTAGTTGTATACATGCAAAATTGAATCCCATGCCAACTTGCTCAATGTGTCAGAAATTAAACTTAAAGGGCCGTCGCGGTAGTACAGCGGTAAAAGCGCCGACTTTCAGTCGGTGCGGTTGTGCTCCGAGGATCGGGGTTCGCGCCCCGGTCCTGCCAGATCCGAGCATGGCCGGCGCCCTGTGGGAGCAGCAATTGGCAGCTGCTTCCGGGTGGGGGGAGGGGCTCGGAGAGAATCGCTGCACGCATAGCGGCCCTGGGCGAGCTGGAATTACGGTCAGGAGCTCGGAGGAGTCGCGCCCTGAAGAGGACGTGGCGCCCTCCCGTCCTACCGCCGGCTGACGGGGTTGTGTAGCGGTGATTCTCTAGCGGTTGCTACAGGGGGGGAATTGAATTAGAATAGGGGTTCAATTGGCTACTAAATTGGGAGAAAATGGGGAAAAATCAGAAACAAATTTAAAAAAAGAAAGAAATTAAACTTAAGAAGAGTGGTGAGGCAGCTTTTTCATTTTGTGCTGCTAGACTGTGGAATATGTTGCCTCAAGATATCAGATAGGCACCAACAGCACAACATTTTAAGTTCAGAAAGCATTTTTAAGAAAGCATGTGGTTGATCACATTTGTCTTTATGGATGTTCTTATCTTATTTCTATACACTTTTATCATTATTCATTTTAACTTTTTTAATCTACTTATTTGTAATCTTCTTTTATTATATTTTGTTATTACCAAGTCTTTCTCTTTAAATTGCCTTTATAGGTTTTAATACATATTTCCTTTTATTGTGACACAATAATATTATTGCTGCCTGCAATTCTCTAAGTGAAAATGTACAATACAAATGCACTTAGTAACACTCCTTTTCTTGCCCCTGAAGATCTTTTGATTTCTTAGTGAGAGGGGGGTTAATTAATAGAATCAGCCAGACAGGCAACCACAAAAGTGACGAGCTCTTTACAAGTGCATACCATTGATTTAAGCATATCGACATGGCATGAAGGTTCTGACGATTAAGATGGCCACACCTCTAGCCAACCTACCATATTAAGGTCCTTTTCTAGAAGGACATCACATTCACAGATAAGTTAATACCGTTGTAAATTCAAATGTGCTTCAAGTGTAAAAAGCATGTTTCATAATTCCTCAATGTACTGAATTGCGAGCCTGACGTCACTTCAGCAAAGACTAGTGCTTAAGCCGAATGCCAGACTTGGAGGCAATGCAGTGAGGAATACTTTTAGGCATATTCTGCTTTTTATATTAGATGTGCAGACTGCACTTCCCCACCTGGGCACTGGGGGCAGCACTCTCCAGGTACCATGTAAGGGTTGTTGCACTGCTGTGGGAGACACCTCTTCATCAGACACTGTACGTTTCCATTCTGCAGCAAAACATATCACAACACAATTAAATTCTGCTGAGGACTTATTACAAATAATGGACGATGTACCTCACCTTTCCACAAAGCCTTGAGTAATAAATTAAGGCAAATCTTAATGTTGGCAAATGTCCAACACTGTTCTTAATATAACCAAAGTCATTGAACAATTTGCTTGAAATAGTGGCTGAACTGAATCTGAGTCTAAATGCCACATCTCACCCATGGTACTTTTGCTTGCATTCATCACAAGTTCAAATTCTTTGTTCTGCAGGAGATTTGGGCATGAACTAAAATAACACCTCTAACAAGTGTAGGAGTCTAATGATAGACCTGTAATCACAGTAAAAAGCTCACTGCATGGAAATAGAGGTGATAATAAAGTTCAGAGTCAAGAATGTAGAGGTGTGAAAACAAAAAGAGTCTCATGGTAAGCAAGTGCTTCATCATTAAATAGTGAAGGGAAGCTATTTCAGTTTTCTTGGTGTGAAATAAAGACACTGAGAAACTTTCTGATATTAACCCTACAGATACTGTGAAGTCAGAACAGTTTTTTATTCATGACAGAATATTAATAATTAGAATTTCACGATTGGAGGCATGAGTTTTTAAGCAGACCCTTGAGGAAAAGAAAATGAAAGCAGACATCTCTCTAAGCACCGCAGAACTCACAATACAATGGCATGTCCTGCATCTGTCAGTAGGGTGAGGGAATTCCATTCCATTTGGGTACTCCTTCCCAGCATAGTTACAACCTGACATAAAGGGACACTGGCATTTAAAATACTCTAGTTTTCTATTTCACTGCAAGAACACACACACATCCACACAACATTTCTACATAATAAACATTTTTCCTTTTGGATATTTTTTTCAGAATCTGAGAGCAGAGCAAGTAGGCTAATATATCTACCAAGAATGGTTCATTTCAGTCCAATTGTCATTAGTATGATTACTATGTGTGAAGGATATGTCTTTGATACCATTGCAGTTGTTTTGACAGCAGGACCCAGGCAGTGGGTATGTGCAGGTGGCGTGTGGACACTCCTGATCTTGACAGTTCACTCTGCCTCCAGAGCACACACAGTCCTGACAGGGGTTTACTGGGCTGGGGAACTCCTCTCCATCAACAAACACACGATTCTCAAAGTCACAGTCTGTGGGGAGATAGGACACACACACACACACACACACACACACACACATGAATGCGAAGAAGCACACTTTGTGAGTTTTTATACACAAATCAGTAATAATCACTTTAATCCATACATTTTGTCACATTTTGAAAGACTACAAGACATGAACAGATTAGCAGCAGCGATGAACAGCTTAATAGCAAACTAGACACCCCCCCCCCCAAATTAGATTAGTAATTAGTAATTAAATCTATAGTTAGATACTCGTTATAGATAAAATATGAAATATTTAATTACAAATTAAAATGGTTCATGTGAACTGGAGTATAAGAAAATGCTTGCAAATATTTTTCACACTTTCTGATGATTTTGGTAAAATTACAATATGATTACAGTAAAATAATGTAGTGTTATTACTTCAGTAAACTTTCCCTTTTCTGGGATAAGTAAACACTGACAGCAGAACAATGAGCACTTAGTAGTTTGTTCCCATGAAAACATCACAACCCGTTGTCAGAGAGACTGTCTGAAGCAGAGGTGGAAAATCCAGGTTCAGAAAGTAAAGGTCCTCAGGATTTTGTTCCAATCACCTGGACTTGCTAATTAGCACAATTCTTCAGCCAGGTGGTAGAACTAATTAGTGAATGGCTGAGTTCATGGCTGAGTTCATGATTGGAAGAAACAAATAGCAGGACTTTTACTTTCTGGTCCCTTGGACTTTCCACCTCTGGTCTGAAGGATGTCAACTTTCTTCTTTCTGGATTCATCAAGGAGGAATATTTAATTAAGGGATTTTAAGAAATGGAACAAGCCGACTTCATCACTTCTCTGCTTTAAAGCAGAAGCAGAGGGATGAGAGAGAGAGAGAGAGACAGAGAGAGAGAGAGAGAGAGAGACAGAGAGAGAAAGAGACAGACAAACAGGCAGACAGGGCTTCACGCCTCAGCGTTCTCAGACGGTACAGCTTGGGACCAAGCATATTAGTTCTGGATTCATCAAGGACAAATATTTAATTAAGGGTTGCTCTGCTAAGGGATGGAACAGGCCATCATTGTCATTATCCCTTCTTTGCTTTAATGGAGAAGGAGAGGGATGAGGGAGAGAGAAGGAGAGATACTTTTTTTAACTTTTAAAAACATAT
Source organism: Synaphobranchus kaupii (assembly GCA_029718625.1). Taxonomy (NCBI): domain Eukaryota; kingdom Metazoa; phylum Chordata; class Actinopteri; order Anguilliformes; family Synaphobranchidae; genus Synaphobranchus; species Synaphobranchus kaupii. The sequence continues at coordinate 97,870,658 of CM056376.1, forward strand.
ATTTATTTAAACCATTGTACATGCTTTCATGTATATTTACACATATACATACATACACTCTGTTCAAAATATTTTGTAATAAATAAATAAATGATCAGTGCTGTTTTTATATTAAAAATAATGATAGAGAGAGTGAAAGCGAGAGAGAGAGTGAGAGAGGGGGGGGCGGGGGGGGGGGGGGGGGGGGGCAGGCAGACAGGGCTGCACGCCTCAGCGTTCTCAGACAGTACAGCTTGGGACCAAGCCTATTAGTTCCACCAGACAGGGCGGGATAGTTGCAGCAGCAGGGGTCCCATAAACGCCTTTAAATTATTCACTTGGTAAATGTGCCGTATGGAACACGGATGAAGCAAATGGCATTAGAGCTCCGTCTGTGCTCTGATTCTCCCAAGTGTTTAGTGAACTACCAATCCACCCACAAATCACACATATTCACACACATTTACATTCCTTCAAAGATCACTGCTCTTGTTATACTCGGAAATGAGTCATTGCCGTTTCCTGGCAAATGAGGCCTGGTTTTGAAAACAGGCTATTTACAAATGCGGAAGATGCTGAGCATGGACAGTGTGTCTGCCACGGCACGCGCGGCTGCGGCACTGGCTGTTCTCTAAATCACTGCCGTTTCCTGTCCTTCCCTAACGACAGGACACAGGCACACACATACCCCTCTGTTCTGAGAGTCCCTCAACACTGCCAACTGTTCCACATTGTAACACGTCCTCAGTTCACAGATGCCACAGACTGCCAGTCTACCACTTCCACACTAATGATGATTACCACAACCTGCAGAGCAGTGTAGGACTCTCAAAGTGTTGATGAATGTCACGGGTTAGAAGCTACACCTTGTAACACTCCCAGAGGCGAGAGTGTAGATAAAGACCACACAATGCAGCACCACTGAGAAAGGCCACAAGCATTTTCAGCTCAGCATGTGGAGATATGTAAGGTGTGGCAGGTCTTACGCTTGAAAAGATATTAATGTAACATTTCCACAGATTTATTTTCACACCGCAGCCCGCAGAAAAACAGCAGCACTCTTCTGAACAGATGCCGTCATGCTCCGGACCTGCCACACCTTGAATCAATGCTAATGCAGTGGTCCACCCTGCGAGGGGAGAACCGATATAGAGACACAAAAGAGAAAAAATAAACCCTTCGAGGCTGACATTGTGTCTATTTGAAATACTAAACACCACAGCAGCTGTTTATACAAGGACCATTTTGTACCTACAAATAAGCCGTGAGGGGAAGTTCATGAAAAAGCTCCCTTGAGCGACAGAACTAATTTCTTCATAATGTAACCAGCTGGCATTGGCACTGATGTTAAACTCAAATACCCTACTGGTGCTTCTTAATGGAGGCTATTGAGCACCACAGCAAAAAATTATAAAACAAAATACCTATTAGAAATATGTTCACACCTTCCACCGCATATCCTATGCAGGCATTTATTAATCTGACTGAGAGAAAGACAGTCCAGGCAGCCTAGGAGATCTACTGACTCATGTTTTGTTGGTATCCCCTGAGGGGTGGGGGGTTTGGGGGCAATGGCGGGGAAAGGAGGTGAGAAATGCTTGATAGAATTTACACATGGAGGAGAAGAGTCCTGACTCCTGACAGTCCGGGGAGACAGTGCCAGCAGATCACATGCCTCTGCCTCAACCCATATGAGAGCATGCACACATCCTTCAGATACACATACAGCCCTTCCCCTGAGCATACACACATCACTCCTTCAGATACACATACAACCCTTCACCAGAGCATACACACATCACTCCTTCAGATACACATACAGCCCTTCCCCTGAGCATACACACATCACTCCTTCAGATGCACATACAGCCATTCCCCTGAGCATACACACATCACTCCTTCAGATACACATACAACCCTTCCCCTGAGCATACACACATCACTCCTTCAGATACGCATACAACCCTTCACCAGAGCATACACACATCACTCCTTCAGATACACATACAACTCTTCACCAGAGCATACACACATCACTCCTTCAGATACGCATACAACCCTTCACCAGAGCATACACACATCACTCCTTCAGATACACATACAGCCATTCCCCTGAGCATACACACATCACTCCTTCAGATACGCATACAACCCTTCACCAGAGCATACACACATCACTCCTTCAGATACACATACAGCCCTTCCCCTGAGCATACACACATCACTCCTTCAGATACGCATACAACCCTTCACCAGAGCATACACACATCACTCCTTCAGATACACATACAGCCCTTCCCCTGAGCATACACACATCACTCCTTCAGATGCACATACAGCCCTTCCCCTGAGCATACACACATCACTCCTTCAGATACACATACAGCCCTTCCCCTGAGCATACACACATCACTCCTTCAGATACACATACAGCCCTTCCCCTGAGCATACACACATCACTCCTTCAGATACGCATACAACCCTTCACCAGAGCATACACACATCACTCCTTCAGATACACATACAACCCTTCACCAGAGCATACACACATCACTCCTTCAGATACACATACAACCCTTCCCCTGAGCATACACACATCACTCCTTCAGATACGCATACAACCCTTCACCAGAGCATACACACATCACTCCTTCAGATACGCATACAACTCTTCACCAGAGCATACACACATCACTCCTTCAGATACGCATACAACCCTTCACCAGAGCATACACACATCACTCCTTCAGATACACATACAGCCCTTCCCCTGAGCATACACACATCACTCCTTCAGATACGCATACAACCCTTCACCAGAGCATACACACATCACTCCTTCAGATACACATACAGCCCTTCCCCTGAGCATACACACATCACTCCTTCAGATACGCATACAACCCTTCACCAGAGCATACACACATCACTCCTTCAGATACACATACAGCCCATCCCCTGAGCATACACACATCACTCCTTCAGATACACATACAGCCCTTCCCCTGAGCATACACACATCACTCCTTCAGATACACATAAAACTCTTCACCAGAGCATACACACATCACTCCTTCAGATGCACACACAGCCCTTCCCCTGAGCATATACAGATCCTTCCCAAAAAATTTGAATATCATGGAAAAGTTGTTTTTTTTCCATAATTCCATTCAAAAAGTGAAACTTTCATAGATTATAGATTCATTACACACAAAGTGAAATATTTCTAGCCTTTATCTGTTTCATTTTTCATAATTTTGGTTTACAGCTCCAGAAAACCCCCAAAACAGTATTTCAAGAAATTAGAATAGTGTGTCGAAAATCAGCATTTACTTCAGTTATTTCAGAGAATGAGTGGAGCGACTTGACTCGAGGAATCAGACAGTTGTAGCCCATGTCCCTGATACGTCTGTACGTGGTGGTTTTTGAAGCATTGACTCCAGCCCCAGTCCACTCCCTCTGCATCTCCGCCAAATTTTGGAATCGTCTTTGCTTGACAATCCGCTGAAGCCTACGGTCATCTCTTTTGCTTGTGCACCTTCTCCTGCCACATTTTTCCCTTCCACTAAACTTTCTATTGATATGCTTGGACACTGCACTCTGTGAACAGCCAGCCTCCTTAGCGATGACCTTTTGTGGCTTATCTTCTGGAGGGTGTCAATGATGGTCTTCTGGCCAATTGTCAAGTCTGCAGTCTTCCCCATACTGAACTCCTTCAGATACACATACAGCCCTTCCCCTGAGCATGCACACATCACTCCTATACTATTTTTTTGGTATTTTAGCTTTAGCATGTTCTGATAATGTTTTTTGCAGCCTTTTTGGGCACCATTACGCGACTTTACTCGTCATTTTGAGAAAGAAACAACATAGGTTACTCACTCTCCAACTTCAGCAGTGACCAGACTAGAGTGATATTTTCGGTCGCTTTATTCAGCTCCGCATTTTGTTTTAGGCTAACGTTAATTGTCTTTTTTAAGCACTGCGCAGATATTTTCTCTTCATTTTAGACTAGCTAACTAGGCCTAGCAAGCAGTCACCTTTGTCGCTGTAGCCTATGGGTGCGTCCCAATATTCTTCACTCCCCACCTGCTTTCCTCCACTCGTCTCCTACCCGGAAATATGCAAAACTGTCTGTATGTTTCTACAAGTAGTTGCATGTACAGTGTACAATATACCTGACATTGAGGTTCGCGTTGAGACATTAATTAATATTTAACAATTAATATGTAATTAACATAAAATCAACAACATTTGATTAACACACAAAGATCTGTTTCCGGGGCACGGAGGAGAGGAGGTGGTAGTGGAGGAAAGGAGGGTGCATTTTTCGAGGATTGGGTCGCACTCTATGTTTTTAACGTTATACTCACCCATTCACAATTGGTCACCCCCAGAAGAGAGGTTCTACAGGGGTTAAACCAGATGCGATTCGACGGTGCCGTGATACGTGTGGGGGTCTATTCACCTTGTAGCCGATAGGGGCCCCTGCTTGTCTATCAACACTATAGTCGAATCTTCGAATCTTGCCTTGTTCAGTCAAATAAATAAAAAAATTAAAAAAAAGAATCAGACTAAGGCGGGGCCTTCCGTGCCTGGGGGCTGTGGGGCTGTACCCCTCATCTCATTGGGACCCTAAATGCATCATACATAAATATGAATGCAACAGCATCCAGAAGCCATAAGCCTGGTAGACTGTAATAATGTTTTATAAAGCTTGTATTCACCTGCCTACATGACTGTAATTTTTGGTAAAAATAGTGGTTTGATATACAGTATGTAGTGTGATGTGATGTGGATCAGCTGCCTCAAGGTACATTTTCATAAGAAATTAAAAGCAAATTTACCATTTAGTTACCAATGTCTTGACTGAATCATTCACATGAGACACTCATGGTTTTTTAAGGTAACTAAGGTGAAATCTGAGTGAACTGAAAAAAAAGCTATATTGCCCTAATTGCACATTTAGATCAGCCATTTCACATTTCCCCAAACTTAAGTCTGCTGATTTTCATTTGTATGCACACAATGCCCCGTTCCAGCAAAATTTTCAATTGATATTCAAAGGTTGCATAAACTTAAAAGCTAATTTTTTACTTGTCAAAGGTTTAGAATCGACTTCATCCTATCTCCTAAAAGATTGGAAGATTATTGGTAATTGTATCCGTGCGGCTGGCACATATACACTACTCACAAAAAGTTAGGGATATTTGGCTTTCGGGTGAAATTTATGGAAAATGTAAGTTCACGCTACAGTGATATTATACGTATCATGAAAGTAGGGCATTTAAGTAGAAGCATGCAATGGTGATTTCCTCATCTCAAACAATTTATTGAAACAAAAGCCAACAACAGTGGTGGGTATACTACAACAAAAATGTCAATGTCTCAATAACTTGTCATGTGCCCTTGAGCATCAATTACAGCTTGACAACGACGTCTCAGGCTGTTCACAAGTCGACTTATTGTCTGCTGAGGCATGGCATCCCACTCTTCTTGAAGGGCGGCCCTCAGGTCATTGAGGTTCTGGGGTACAGAGTTACGAGCCTCTACACGGTGAGTCAGCTGATCCCATAGGTTTTCTATGGGATTCAGGTCTGGAGAAAGTGCAGGCCACTCCATTTGAGGTACCCCAGTCTCCAGCAGCCTTTCCCTAATGATGCGACCTCGATGAGCTGGAGCATTGTCGTCCATGAAGATGAAATTAGGCCTGTGTTGTTCATGCAGGGGCACAATGACTGGATTAATGATGTTATTCAGGTAGTATGGGCTTGTCACTGTACCATTCACAAAGTGTAGGGCAGTTCTGTATTGACTAGACACACCTGCCCACACTGTAACACCGCCACCACCAAAGGGTCGTCTGGTGACAACAGTGGCTGATGCATAGCGCTCTCCTTGACGTCTCCAACATCGTTGGCGGCCATCATTTCTGCTCAACGTGAATCGACTTTCATCAGAGAACAGCACTGAGGCCCACTGGTCCCTCGTCCAGCGTAAATGCTCCCTGGCCCATGCAAGACGATGACGCCTGTGCCTGGTGGTGTGGTCAGGTACCCTTGCAGGTCGTCTAGCACGCAGACCACGCTGATGTAAACGGTTTCGAATGGTCTGACGTGACACTTGGGTGCCTCTCACCTCCCTTAAATGTGCCTGGAGTTGAGTGGCATTCATCATCCGGTTCCGCAGGGCACTGTTCACAATGAAGCGGTCATCAGTGTGGGATGTGGCCAAAGGACGTCCACTTCTATGCCTTTCTGTGACTCTTCCAGTCTCTCTGTATCTCTGTTGCAACCTGCTGATGACACTCTGTGACACTCTAAGCTCAGTGGCCACTTCCCTCTGAGAACATCCTGTTTGAAGCCTCGCAATGGCGAGGTACTGTTGATCAATTGTTAGGTGTCGTCTTGGTCTCATGATGTCAAAATGTGAACAGCATGATGAAGAGGACTGTTTAAATACCAATTCTAATTGAACCAGGAAATTTATTGGTCGATTCATGGATCAAACACTTGTTGTGAATTTTGCCGTTCAGCTCCTTGTTAGAGAACAGCAAGTTGTGCAAAAAGTACTGAAACATTGAATAGTTGGACATGTGCATTCAAAAGTTTAGAGAAGGTCAAATTAATTTCACCTGTAAAGGTTATAGTGCATTTTAGGTTCATCCTGAAATTTCACCCGAAAGCCGAATATCCCTAACTTTTTGTGAGTAGTGTATAAAGTTTAGTTTTATAGCAGGTGCAGGACAAATGGCTAACTCTGTTACTGACCTTTTATCTAAACAGGACCTGAGCTGGATTTAGAATGATACCCAGTTGAAGTGAGATTACACTGATCCGCATGTTAGGTAACATGTTTAGGTAACAGATGTGGCCAAGTGTCAGGAGCAGACCGGAAGTCTGAATGGTCTTTTCTGTCTTCAGCATGCACTGAGGCACAGAAGCAATATATTTGTTGGTTGGGGGGAGGGGGACTTGGCTTGGATTTCATATAGTTTTGATACAGGGGAAGTGTGGCACAGTGCACAGAGCGACATTGAGATTTTGCTGTGCACTTCCAGCAGAGATCTCTTAACCCTGGACTCGAATAACCCCCCCACCCACCATGACCACACACACTCTTACTACACACACATACGCATGTGTGCACACACACACACACACACACACACACACACACACACACACACACACACACACGCTCAGTACAGTTCAGAGAACAATATATTGCACTTAGTCAATGCAGGGGCAGACAGACTCCCTTAATTCAAGGTCTGGCCAATGAGCGGTTACTTATTGAGAACGTGTCTGATTTCTGAGAAAGCAGCATGAACTAGGGAGCAAGAGAGCAAGAGTGATTGAAGGAGAGAGAGAGGGGGTCTGTGTGAGAGAGATAGACAGCAAGAGTGAAAGAAGAAGAGAGAGGATCTGTTTGGGAAAGATAAACCTACAGAGGGGGGAAATAAATCGGAGAGTCTACCTCAAAATGAATGTGCTGAGGTGGCAGAGCCATCACAAACTGAAGGGCAAACTGAGGCAAAGAGACGACAAAATACTCATTTATGTTCAGTCAGTCACTTCCCTTCCCCTAAGGGTGTAGTACAACTGGAAGGTAATACCAGGTATATGGGAATTTTGTTTTAATTATGTTCAAAACTATGCAGCCCCCATAGAGTTGGAGCCACTGAAGTGTTTTACTCTGATCTGAGTTGGTCTCTGCAGAGAAGTGAATGCAGATGTGATGTGATGCACCTTACAGCACTCTGTTATGAGAGCAAATAACTAACCATGAAACCATGCGGCTGTAATCCCCGATTCGCATCTTCGCTGCATAATAAAAAGTATTTATATACCTCAGATTATTTATATATGCCGTATGCACTTGAGTGCATATGGAGCATTGAATGGCAGCTGGATGACAGACCGCCACTCTGTTCGGCTGTTTTTATTAGCAAAGCATTTTTGCATTTTCTGGAAACATAATTACAGGTTCTGCGTGACTCCACCAGAGTTTTTGCATTCAACACTGCAGAAATAAACAGAATAAATTAATAAATACAACCTGGAGGTTTTGCCTGCCTTACGTGGCCCCCTGTTGGTGAAACGTAGACAGAAAACCCAAGCGCACAACACGATGCTCATTCTGTATGTATAGGATTGACGGCCATTGTCCTTTGGAAAATGACAGAACTGATGACAGGTGATGACTGATGATGGCGGATCAGGTTACAGGTGCCCATTCAACCAGATGGGTTGCTTAGTGAAGGAGAAGGTCGTAAATACCTCCCCGAATGCTAACTTCTCTCCCTTACTGTGACTATTGCTAATTACGCATTGCCACTGGCATGGAACAGACTTGACTTGATCTCAGGCATAGGACACCACACTGCCCATGCCTCAGCCAGGAGCATCACTGGAGAGCCTCATTTATAGCACCCATTATGAGTGCTAGTGCTAGTATAACTGAACCAAAGTTATGAGCGAATTCCCTGTGGCGTCAGTAACTGGAAAGGCTGGTCAACGTGATGTCTGTTGGGAGAGAGCATTGCAGTGACTGACAGGAGGGAGGGGCCGACTCACCTGGGCACTGGGGACAGCATTGTCCAGGGGACGTCTGAGGACTGGAGCAGGTCAGGGGTGGGCACTGGGTTGCAGTGCACTCAACTGTGCCATCCTGCAGAGGGAAAACATAGCAGGACAGTGCTGATGACACACGCAAGTCCACGTATCTACATCTACACATACCAACACCACTCATCCAACTGTAGCTTACAGATTAAGTCCACATGCCTGATGCTAATTTACACTAATTTACTCCAGTGGACCTTTGATAGATGTCACACTCCATTCATAGGGGGAGAGGGCGAGGGCTAAACTAACACTTTCAACCACAAGAGGGGGCAATTTACATGCATACAAGAGAGCCCGGGCTACCTGGGGTATCGTCCTATCCAGAGAGGTAATGTCATGATTCTGGGTTTGTACTATACTTGAGCACATTAAAATAATTCTGAACATGACTGGTGGTGGAGCTCATGGAAATCAAGCCTGTTCCCTCCCTGGCCTGAGAGCAAACACAGCCGCCATTGGCTGATAGAATAGAGACATTGGCCAGGATCAAAGTACCATGTAACCCAGTGTCACCCGTGGTGGTCCTCCTCACCTGACATCTGCACCGTTGACAGGGGTTATCGGGGTCAGGGAAGTCCTGCCCGTTGCTGTAGACGCGCTGGTTGTAGGTGCAGAGGTTGCAGTTGGCGCAGCACTGGCCTGTGGGAATGGACAGATGCAGTCAGGGAAGGGCATGCGAAGCATCACGACTCGGGGTGCAGACACCTGCCCTGGCATACACTCACCCTCCATTTTGCTGGGGTGCAGGCAGGACACAGGGGGACACTGGGTCACATGACATACCGGCTCTCCACCAACACAGCGGCAGCGGCCACAGGGCTGGCCTTCAGCGTCCCACTCCGCCCCCTCCTCAAACTCCATCCCTTCCAGCACACAAACTGAGGGAGAGAGAGATACGTATATACTGAGATATACACACACACTGTAATAACATGACCAGGCTGAACTACATATCCCTCATTTCCTGTGCCTTTTGGTTGGGGGGAGGCACATGGGAAATGGTTGGGGGTTTGGGATTTGTTGAAAGTTGGGTGGAGTGAGGAGGGTAAATAGTGAAATTAGTTTTGGTATAATAGGTGACTGTGGTCTTTTTTTAAGTTGCTTGATAAGTGAGTCAAAAGTGAGTGATGCCTAAAGTTACAGGCTTGTTGAGAAGATGTACCACGGAAAGCACAGCAAGCATAAAATCTCATTTAAATTAATTTAATAAAAGCTCTGGATCAGAGTTATATCTAATGTCATGTCAATCAAACTGCATTCAGTTAAAAAATAAAAGACTATAAAATCCTTTGCAAAGGTGGGACTTTCAGAAAAATGTATGGCAAATGAAATTATTTGGTACTCATCTACTTTCAAAATAAGTAAGGGTGATAAATGATAGATCAGAGGAAGCAAATAATAGGGTGTCAGAGCCCTGGGCACTGTAGGTATTCTCGCCAAAGGCATGCACAGGCAGACTGCCAGATGAACCACATCCATCAATATGCAACTCTACAGGGTTCGTTCATAAATCTGAGGAGTTAAATCACCTCATGAGTCAGGCACAAGGCTGAGGCTTCTCAAAATCAGTCGATATTAAGCTACTGACATAATGCTTATGGAGTGCTGCCTGGAGACACCACATTTTACAAATCTTACCAGGATTTAAACCTTGTGAGGACTTGGATGAAGCATTCGATTGTGTGCTTGATAGACTGAAGAGCGTCACGTGGCAGGACGTGGTGTGATTGACAGACAGCGTACCTTTACAGATGGGGCAGCACAGCTGTGGGTCTATGATGGGGTTGGAGCACTGAGTAGGGGGACACTTCTCCTGGTGGCATCTAACATTCCCGTTCTGTGATAGAGATGCACTTATCACTTCTCATGATCACAACAGCACTACATCTTGTACAATCAAAGCAAGTGTGTGAGTGTATGCATGTGTGTTTTATTTTTTAAAATATGTCCTTGTGTGTGCGAGTGTGTGTGTGTGTGTGTGTGTGTGTGTGTGTGTGTGTGTGTGTGTGTGTTGGCCTCACCTTGCAGGTACAATGGACACAGGGCCCGCTCCCCGGGGGGTTGAATCTTTTCCCATCGATGAAGACCTTACGCTCGTATTCACACACTAGAAACGCACGCACGCATGCACGCACACACACGCACGCACACGCACACACACACACACACACACACACACACACACACACACACACACAAATACACGAAAAGAGCAGTCTAAATGGACAGATTTTTATAGATTTGGAATTTTATATATACACATGCTCGTTCTGTTCATTTTGAAATTTGCATTTTGTCAGATTTAACTGTACTTAAGGGCATCATTTGCAATAATTTAGTTGTCTGTTGCACATCATTATAGTGTAACATTGGAGCTTTTCTGAAAAGGTCAACGTGTGTTAAAAAATAACCTGCAGGGAATGTAAATGAAAGTAAAGAGAGCATAAAATTATAATGCTAATGAGTTTTGAGCTCTCCTCTAAAGTGGTGCTTTTTACTACTCTGTTGTTGTCCCTCTTTCCCTCTGACTTTGAAGAGACTGCTTGGTAATATCAGGCCACGTAATGAAATGAGAGCCCTCACCGTGGGCTTTTGGGATTAAGGGGTAACTTTGGCACACGGCCAAAGGCCCTCACAAACAAGTGCTTTATAAATGCTTGACATGTCCAAACAGACACATTCCCTGGTGTTTGCACTGTATGATCTCACACAAAAATCCTCTGTACTTTTAATTACATTAAGCATGTAGAGAGTATGCAAACATCATGCACTCATTGAACAGTCAAATGAAACCACTTGAAAAAAAGCAAGATTAAATCAAATGCTTAATGCAAGGTAAATGCCACCCAAACCTTATGGGCCTATGACCCAATTAATGAGCAAGTACATTTTCTGCGACCAACCCCACATTAAAGTCAAGTATTTTGACTTATTTTTTGATTTTCAGAGTCTCTGTCTGGGCACTGGTCCTCATTCCATGCAGGTTTGCTCCTCTGTCCCTGGCACCCCCCCCCCCCCACCCCCGATGCCAAGTATATCAGAAAATCTGCGAGATTAACCGGGCAGAACCAAAGGAGGCACCAGCTCTTACAGAGGCTAATCACTCTGTGCCACTTTGTTTCAGTCTTTCCACTGCATGACTCTTTATAGCAAAAATGACCTCCAGACTCCAGACTCAGATCCATAAACTCTGATCCTGGATCAGTAAAGGGGGGCTGACAAAAAGTCTGGGAAACATTCTGACCTCATTTCCACTGCGGCCTTGTCCTCATCACAGAGCGGAGCCCATAATTACCTCACCATCCTACTCTGTGATCTCTATAAACACAAAAAAAAACCCAGCCCCCCCCCCCGAAGCAAGCCAAAGAATGGCTTCAACACAAAAACAGCAGGAATTGATTTAGAGTCAGTAATAGTAATGTTGAAGGAACCTCAAACATGACTGATGTGGTCCACCATGTCAGAGACCATGGAGAGAACAGATTTTTAGAGAGCTGTACAGCTCTTTGGTTTCTCAACCAGGGGCAGACAAAGTACTGCTCAATAGCAGCTTGCTGCTTCAGTTGAGATGGTCCAGTCTGTGCAGGAACCCAAATCAAAAGAAGAGAACAAAGGGAACCTGTATAGATTTAGAGCTTACCGGTCACTGACCAGTTGTTACACCCATAAGTTTTTGACACAGTGTAAAGACGCAGGGCCCTCATACTCACTCTCACACGTGAGGCAGCACTGGCCTTTGGTCTTGGCTGGGTGAGTGCATTGCATAGGAGGGCAGGTGTGGTCAAGGCGCTCACAGGAGACCTCCCCACCCTGTGAGATACAGACACAGTGTTACACCATACACAAACACCCCACAGTACCCCATGCTCAGAGCCCCAGTCCATTAGCACACACCAGAACAGTTACATGGAAGCTACATGCCAAACTGGGCCATTCTGGGTAAACTTTAGCATAGCACAAGTTTATCGAAGTGCAAGCCCCTAATGAAAACAGAGGCTGCTGTAGATTTTGTACACAAAAAACAACTTAGAGTAGCCACTGTCGTTTATTGATGTGTACATGATACAATGTGAGATTTTATTGGCAAAGTGGACACATTACATGACTGTCTATGCCATTTCTGTTCTTCGGGCAATTTCACCACATCTACCAGTCAATTTACCTCTCCACTTCAGTCATCTGCAGTGCAGAAGTCTTTTTTGTATACATTTTTTCTTAAGATGTTTATTTTTTGTCTTCTGCATTAGTGTGTCAGTAGAAAAGAGCAAATTTTAGATTCCCAAACATTCATTTTCCAAAACAATAATTAACAACTATCTTCAGTGAAAAGAAGAACAAGAGTGCTGCAACAGATGGTATCGCCTCCACAGAGCCCTGATCTCAACATCATCGAGGCTGTCTGGGATTACCTGGCCAGACAGAAGCAAGCCAGGCAGTCAAAGTCTGCAGAAGAACTGTGGCAAGTTCTCCACAATGCTTGGAACAACCTACCAGCTGATTTTCTTATAGAACTGCACAACAGTGTACCTAGGGGAATTGATGCAGTTTTAAAAGCAAAGGGTGGTCAGCCGGTCACACCAAATATTGATCTGATTTCATTTTTTACTGTTTACTGCTCTTTATTGTCAATTGTTTGATATTTAGAAACTTTTCATTTCATTATTTTTGAAAGCATCTTCGCTTTACATCATTTTTTTACATGTACCTAAAACTTTTGCACCGTACAGTATCACTCCGTAATCAACCATCTGTCTAGATAGTAGAGCAGCATGATATGAAATATCACCAACTTAAAATACCTAATTCAGAGTACTAATGGAAACATGCTTAACTTTCATGTTCATATGAAAACATATCAATTACAATACATTACTGTTCATAGAGCAAACAGATAGTTCTGAGTCCAGCTATGGTGTTTGTGGGAAAGGAGAACCATGAGCCAGCCTGGTTCTAGTTCTATAGTAGGAAAGGGGTCAACCTGGTTCCAGCTCTACAGTAGTGGATGGGAACCAGCCTGGTTGCAGGTATACAGTGGGAAAGGGGTATAAGGAGCTAACCTGGTTCCACATCTTATGTGGCATGCTGGTACACCTGAAACTGGTAACTTTGTGCCATCTTTATTTTACTGTATGAGGACTCACCGAACAATGACAGCGCAAGCAGGGGTCCAGATGGGAGACAAAGACCTGTCCATCCACATAGACCTGAGACTCATAATCACACTGTTCACATCTGCAGCACAAGAGAATATTAGAGTCTACTCTCCCTACCCAGCATGCATTGCCTGTTACCGAGAGGACACTGTGTCCCCTCATACCCTGAGGCTGCAATTATACTCCATTCACAAAATTCAGCATGCTACGGCCAACACTCAGGCCTTTCTGCACCAGATTTTACATTTCTATTACTATACTGACAAAGGGGAAGTAGAATTCCTTTATGATAGCCACGATAATCCTGCTGTTAGATCACTGGAAAGTTATATTCAGCTATCTTGTGGCTATGGATGAATCGGTTGCTTGGACAATTCTGTGTAAACAGTGTGTAAGGGACTATGCATAGTACAGCGGTAGATTTTAAGTCTGCTTAAAGAAACAGTGTTCATGGTTTATGCATGCATAAATCCAACTTAACATGGAATTACCACCAACAATAAAACATCTTAACAACGGTGGAAGCGGAAATTACTGAGGGCAGTGCCTTTTGGGTAAAGCAGGCAGGTGGGAGTGCTCTTACCGTGGGCAGCATTCTCCAGGCCTTTTGACCGGATCTTTGCAGAGTGCGTGGGGGCAGGGAGTGGGGCTGCACTGAAGGTCACCATTCTGTTGCAGATACAGAGGAAAAACATGAACACTCTCTCCCCCATATTCCACTCATAAGTCAGCAATACCATTGTATGGTTCTCATTTTTAGAGAAACATATTGTATTTAGAGCCAAACTGAAGCTCCCTGAGGCACTAATTTGCAACTCAAAGTAGCAGTAGCCTGTGCAGTGTTTCTATACTCTGTTATTTATGGTAGTTTTTTATGGTAAAGCTTTTGCTTTGGGGTCAAGATTTCCTCTGGAATACCATAATTCTGGTCTAGTCCTAATTTCAGTATTGTAAGGTGAGGCCTGGAGCTACAGACTGCTGCAACATTGCTGGGGATTATTCTGTATTGAAGAAGCAGTCCTATCTCACTCCATGCCCATGTGTGAACTCTTTTATTGGCAAGTTTGTTTTGCTTTATTAGTTATTCCTATTTCAGTTGACTTCTCTTTCATATGCTCTTCCCCTCTCTTCCTCCCTCTATAATTCTTACCGTTGAACTGTTCTGTCTTCTATTAATGACACACTATGAGATCGTTTCAGTGCACGAGCCTGACCACCACTTCACAGAAGTTAATACGTCTGAATATAGCACTAGAAGGTCAGTTTCAAATCAAGCACAGTCTGAACAAAATAAGTGAATGATATCAAAAGAGATATTGGGTTACAAAAAGTAACTGGAACACTTACAACACAAACACAGTCCTGACAGCGATCTACACCGGGTACCTGTTCCCCATTGAGGTAGTCTCGACCATTCATACCACAACCTAAAACAGACACACAAAATAAAAGGCTTTAGGGTTAGGGGATCATGTCCCCAAAAGTCCACCCCTTGTTTCCAAGGCCTAAATTTGCTGCTGATTGAAAGGAAACCATAACAGCCTGCAGGCATTCAGACCTCCAGAATTTGAGATACCTGGGATAAAGATTTATAACGCAATTTCAGAAACAAATTAACTATGCTCAAAAGGTTCACATTTTTAAAGTCAGTTGCTTTATGCATAGTTATCACTAAACACAACCTTTCCCACTAACCCTTAGAATAAGGATAAGGATCTCTTTGCACATAGGAATGGCTGAATAATGCACATATCGGTTGTTTACAATAGTGTGTGGTGATGAAGACAAAATGATCATTATGGTACCATTAAAAAAGTAAAAAACAAAAATGACTCAAAAACAAAGGTCAACTAGGCTTTTCTGTGCAGACTCTGAGACTATGGACTGTATTGTCAGGACTCCTCAGGGATGTCATTATTTCGAAAGCCCTTTTAAAAATGTTCTTCATCTCAGTTTAATGAATTTACCTTATTTTATTCCAAATAGTGTTTATAATGTATTCATTTTAATTGCTAAAGTTTTTTTTTTTGTTTCTTGTTGAATCATGCTTTAAAATAGTGTTGAAGGAATCAGGTTTTGCAGGATACTACATAACATCACTAAATACTCTAGAATACAATTTGATTTTATGAAGATGCTTTTCACTGGTAAAAGTGAACAGTTCAATTAGGTGATTTAATCATAAGGACATGCAACTGCCTGACAACATATTCCACTGAAACGGAAAGTAGCGTGCTCTGGTGGGGGAGTTGTGCACAGACAAGCTTCCGGTATTTCGGAGTGTCCCACACTGACCATCACAGACGGGACAGCAGGTGCCAGGCGGCGAGCTAGACGGGTTTTTACATGGGGGGGCACACTTCTCTGTCTGACACTGGATCCTTCCCTCCTGCTCCATAGTGCAGAGGGACAGATAAAGAGACATGGAGACAGGGAGAGGCAGGGAATGGGGGGGTGCGGGCGAAAGAGAGGGATGGGGAAAAGGGGAATGAGACATTCAATATATATAAGGCATGGGGTGCCTGCTTTAATACACACACTCATTCCATTTCTGTTACCGTTCATTGTATCTTTACTATTATTACCGTGGAGGAGGGGACAATAGCCAGGTTAGCCGGGTTCTTCCCACTGGGGAGTTTTTTTTTTTTACCTCACATGCTTTTTGTGGGTTTAGGCCTGATTTATGTCCAATTTTCCCTTCTATTTCCCCAGGAAACCATCTTTGTGACAGTGTCTCTGTGCTATGCAAATAAAATTGAATCGAATTAAAGTGAAAATCTACAGAGGAGACCATCTCTGCACATCACACAAGCTGGAATAACACAGAACACTTGTAAGCTAGACAGAGATTTACCGTGCAATAAAATGAAAGTGCATGTAAAACACATTTTTATGGTCTCAATCTCTAGAGAGGAAGTCCAATAGGGCTTTTATCTTCTCTTGAAGTTTCTTTCTCGGTAGAATTAGCAAAAGGATGACCTATATGGTGGAGCTATACGCTTTCAATCACAGGCATATGTTCCAATGAAATACAGTAGCTTAGCTTTGCTTAAAGGGTAAGTTCGCTATTTTGGACCTTGGACCCTATTTGCGGTCTGTCTTCCATGAACCTGACACATTGAGTCCATTTTTTCGCTGATCGGTCCAGTATTGAGTTCGCTACAGATTTCCTGTAGGCTCTCACTGGGCTACAATAGAAGTCAACGGGGCAATTATAAATGTTATGGAAAAACAAGGATAAATGTGCTTTCATGTACAATAAATGAGACGGGAAGCTCAGGGTGTATTGTTACCGGTCTCAGTATGCTCTCCTGTGAAATGTATCTCAATCCGAACATTTTTACGTACTTGGCATGGCTTGGAAGTAAGCATTTCTCTGTTGCTTGTTTTCGCTGCTCCCGCGGAGTACTATGTGTCGGGGGTAGGGGAGCGGGAAGGTGTGCCGGCCGTTTACGAAACTATCTAGGTGAGCAGTCTGCGTTTGTTTACCTGCAGCAACGTAGGCTACACTTTGCACAAAAAAACTTGGATGATGGATTACTATAATGATTACGAAGACGAAGAATTCGATTTTGACTGACGTTACTGGCTACAGATTTGAGCCAGAATACACGGACACGGAACTACAAGAGATGGATGATAAGAGAGCAAGAGAATAGAGAGAGGCTGAAGTTGCGCAGGTAATGTTATCCGAAGTCAGTGCGAGGTAGTGCGGTCGGAGAAATAGTTCTGTTTCAAATGGAACTGTTGTTTCAACGTTCGGTTTGCGTTTGCGATAGCCTACATTTCACAGGAGAGCATACTGAGACCGTAAGAATACACACTGAGCTATAAAAGCACATTTATCGTTGTTTTTCCATAACATTTATAATTGCCCCGTTTACTTCTATTGTAGCCCAGTGAGAGCCTACAGGAAATCTGTAGCGAACTCAATACTGGACCGATCAGCGAAAAAATGGACTCAATGTGTCAGGTTCATGGAAGACAGACCGCAAATAGGGTCCAAGGTCCAAAATAGCGAACTTACCCTTTAAGCATAACACAATGATTGGCTTAAATTACTGTGGCCAATGATAGCACATCCATGTACTCATAACTTTTCCTTCACTAGTTAGCAGTTATTTTAAGCCTGAAAATATGAGACCTGTGGACTCAAAGTCAGAGGACAATCTTCCATCTGCTTTCATCCTCCATCTCCAGCCAAGTACACAGAGATCCATGAAAAAAGCCAAAGTGATGTGGGCAGGCCAACAAAATAATCTTTTGCTTTCACCAATTAGGTTATAAGATACATCTTCACCCAGGGAAACTGTTTACATTTCTGCATACTATGTATGTATTGTGTTGTGCTCACCAGTACTATAGCAATGCCAAATGCTCACAGTGGATTTAACCCTTTGGTTCAGGGCACAGGTCTCTGGTACTAGGTCCCCCCCCCTAGTATCAGAGAGACACACACACACACACACACACACACACATAATTTCTCACGCACACTTACCAAACATGTGCAGGTGGTACAGGGGATGTCTGCACTCCACAGCAATCCATGCTCACGTGGAATGCCGTTGTGAACACAGCCTTCACATTAAAAATGCAATAATTAGACATTTATTCAAAATAATATCGAAATCAATAAATTAAAAAATAAAATAAAAATCACATCTGATGCTGCCAGCATACTGCTTTACCAAACATATCTTCCAACACACAACTAGAGAGTGAGTGACTGACAATAAATCCAGAGAGAAGATGGTCCCAGAAGCACCTGAATCTATAGATAAAAGCCCAATGTTCCTGAGAAGAGTTTAATAAGTGCTGCTGATCTTCTGACAATAACTTCAGGTTTTTCACAGTCCAGTTCTGCTCACACAACTACCTGTAACATTATAAATCTTAGTAACCTTTTGCAAGTACTTTAATAAATATTTAGAGGGAAAGAGATCCCTTATCTGTCACTCAGTGTGGATTCACTGGTTGGCTTGTGATAAGCTGAGGGATCAGGAGGCCGGGATCATTGCTTAAGATGGAGTTCAGGCAAACGGACGACTCACCTCGGCACCTGGGACAGCACTCGCCCCTGCTCGTCTCAACAGCGACGCAATCCAGGGGAGGACAGGAGACCGCAGTGCACACTAAGTTGCCATTCTACACCACACCCCCCCCCCCCCCCCCCCCCCCAAAAAAAAAGAGAAAAGAAACAGAAAATGACAATAGTGAGCATCTGGTAAAAATGGCCTCTCAGTCTAGATAAACAACATCACTGGCCCTGCCCTCACCTATCTCACCCCCCCCCCCCCCCCCCTCTCCGAGCCTTGTCCCTGGGTGACTGTGGGGGGATAGTGAGGGGACAGTGGGGGGATTGAGGGGGACTGTGGGGAAATTTCGAGGTGACTGTGGGGACTCTGGGGGTGCTGTTAAGGGACTGTGGGGCGGCTGAACCCTCACACACTCTCTTTTGTCTTTGTGCATTCCGCTGTCACCCTGCCTCTAATGCAGAGCAGATGAAGCAGAAACTCTCCCGGCTCGCCAAAAAGCTCTGCCATCTCCATCTGCCCTTCAAAAGGGTGAGCGGTCATTAGGCCGGTCACCACGCATGGCCGCTCTCCCAGAACCGGGCTGCCACTGCTCGCTACTCACCCCAACCTCTCCAACCCTCCAGCCCTCAACCCGCGTAGCTGTTCCCGTTTGTTATTTCTGATTGGTTGCAGTGCGCTGATTGACATACAGAGGGCCCTCTTCCTTTGCAAAACCTCGGTCTACACCGTTGCCCTTAAATTACAGGAGATTGCGTGCCTTTTTCATAGCTCTGCAGGTGCAAAACCAACACGGAGACTAATGAACCTGCATTCCCCGCGCTGTCAACCTTTCCTGGCGTTCACTAATGAACCTGCATTCCCAGCGCTGTCAACCTTTCCTGGCGTTCCCAGCATTCCTTCCAATTATTTTCCCGCTTGAGTCAGTTAGCGGCTAAACGGCTGGAACCGCCCGACCTGACCATGCATTTTTTCCTCCTTCTCAAACGGTCACTGCAGGATCCTGTCCTGTCACTTCACTTACTCACAGATCCAGACTAGGAGGTGTTCTACAAACAGGAGAAGCTCTTCCTTCACACACAATGCAGGCGCTAAACTCAAATAATTAAGACCAAAATAAATCTACAGCACACGCTTTGAGAGTGAATCTGGCCAATAGTAATGAAAAACAATGTTTCTTAACTTCATGATGTCACTACGACATTACGGAACCGACAGGCACAGACAGTTCACATGCGTCTTGGCCCACCATGCAGACGCAGCGCTTGCAGGGATCCTGGTTGTCAGAGAAGGACACACCATCAAGGACGACCTGCCCGTCATGACTGCAGCGAGAGCAGTCCTGGCAGCAGGATCCATATGGCGGCTTCACTCCATGGCTGCAGGAGTTGGGACACGCATGTACATCTACACATGACATGTCCCCATTCTGGAGGGAAATAAAACACAATAAGATAGTCAGAGATGCACACACTCAGAAAAACAAATGCACTCAGAGATACACACATTCAGATCCAGAAAAACACACTCAGAGACAGACAAACAGACACATACACACAGTAATACATTTAAAGACATTTGCGATGCAACCATATGCTTTTCAACAAGCTGTTACACATTGAGCCTCACGGATTTGGAAAGACTACGGCATGCCATACATAACATCATTTCCCCAGAATCACAAATTTACTTTTAATTCTGATGAGTCCAAACCACTTCAGATCTTGTGGGACAAATGCCTATGCTTCTTAATCATTAATAGTCAACCTTTGAGAGTTGAAGTATAAAATATCCGTATCTGTATTACCATAGACCTGCAGTGCAGTTAAACAGGACTGGAATTCCAGCCGGGACTGTATGGGTTGCATGGCAGCACAAAGACATAACTTTGTTTAGTGATAATACAAAAAAAAAAGACCATGAAATGTTAAAACACTATGAAATGTTAAACCTAAATCCCCACTGAAAACTTTGACAACACAGCGGAATCATTCCTAGAGATAAGAGCGCTATCGCAAGTCTCCGGGCTGAAACAGATGTACAGGAAACACTCCCACGCAGGAAGGGTCTGAGATTTCTCTCCACATCAGCTGTACACTGGCCTCAGCAGGCAAGACGTACAGCGCAACCCGTCCCAGATCTCATTGGTTAACCAGTGTACAGGGCAGAGGGGCACAGAAACTCAACCTACCCTGCAGGTACATATCTGGCAGCCATCCAGGGTGTTGAAAGAGCCATTGTAAGGTCTTCCGTCTACATCACAGGCTGAAAATAAGAGTTTTAAATCATCCAGATTACCCTCACTGTCAAGAGTCACAACACATCTACAAGTCCCGGCAGATCTTTATCTGACGTTCTCTAATGCTGTAAATGAGCTGATTCTACAGCTGCAGTGTGCAGCCTTGGAAGACTGTTCTAATATGCGTGAACCTAGTTTGTGCTGAAAGGATTCCTTTATGTGAAAGTCTATTCTGATCACATTCTTAAGGGTAAAGAGAAATGACCGTGCCTGCAGTGAGTCTGAAACAGGAGTACAGCCAGGATGGTGGTGTGTACGTACCTGAACATGTGGGACAGCACTGGCCTGGTAACTGCAAAGGGCTCGAGCATCTTGTAGGCTGGCACTGAACTGGGGTACATTTCACCAGGCTGTTCTGAAACAATAGGGACAGAGATAATGTTTCTGAACTACAGGTTATGCTGGACTAATATTTAATCCATAAAGGCATTTTATGGAGGGTAATTAACGCTGTGGCAGACTTACTGTACAGGTGCATTTCAGACAGGGGTTGGATCTCGAAACGAAGACTGCTCCATTCTCGTAGACTTCCTCTTCATACTCACAGCCTTAGAAAGACATGGCTTTCAGTGCACTTTCACAGCATACCTTCTCCATACATCACCGAGGTCATATTTCACTAATACATTTTAAGCAGCTCCCCTCTGTGCCCCAAATACCATCAACTGTGGGAGAGGGGGTGTTTACCTGAGCGGCAGATGGGGCAACACTCCCCTTCAGGGATATACTGGTTCAGACAGGACAGTGGGTGGCAACGCCCCTGCTGGCACTGGGCACGTCCATTCTGAAAAGTCAGATAAACAAGCAGGTTAAACTATTTTTCGAAAACTAATCTGTTTCAAAATGTTTATTTAACCGCCAGCAATCCTTCATGGACTGTACGTACGGACTTGTAAAACCCAGACATTTCTGCTGCTAGAGCAGATTAACAGTGGTGCCATGTCTCAAAGTCATACTACAGTGCAGGATTGTCTGCTTGTACTGTTCAATGATTTTCCATTAGAGAGATAAAAATGGCTTAGCAGGACAGTGATGCAATGATGTCACTAACTACAGAGGACTACTTTCCTGAAAAGTTGAAGAGGATTATGAAAGGGATTGCGATCTCCCTTAAAATCCCTAAGGAAGAACTCACCTCACACACGCAGGACACACAGGGATCTGGGCTGAACACATCACCATTGCTGTACTTCTTGTCTTCAAAGACACAACCTTGAAGTGACAGAATATGCCCACATCAAACCAGCAGACACCAGGGACCAGGCTCTGAGATTTAACCAGTGCTAGGTTTTTGTGGAGGGACAACCTAAAAGTATTTTATTTATTTCCCACAAGACTACGATAAAGGCAGCACGCTCAACATGGAAGATAGGTGTGGAAAGACAAGAACGCTTCAATATGTAGAGGGAAAAGCCATCAGCATGACTGGTGTCTGCCGTGGTCCACAGTCACTGTTCTGGGTCTGGCCAGTCTGCTCATAGTCTGGGAAATAAAACATATCTGTGATTAACACTTGTAGTCTCTCAATATATTCATTGTTTGATTCATAGGGCTGTCATGTGTGGGTCAGTTTTTCATACACGAAGAATAAACTCTTAAATTGTAATCATATTGGCTAATGTGGCCACTTTCATAAGAATGTAACCTCAAGACGAAGACTGGAAATTAATTATATAATCCGATCAACACATACGTTATATTATATTAATTGCTACAGATATTTATAAGTAGTAATCTGAGTAATATGCTAATCGTATGTGAATTATTTGGTCCAATCACAAATTACAGTTTGCACAAGGGTTGCATGAGAAAAGCCCCATGGTATACGGTATGTCTTACACATAAAGCAGAACATCTCACACAAGAAGGAGCAGACTTCTTACAGATGAAATCTCACACATGGCACGTTACACTTATCACACACGGCACTGTCTCTTGTTGAAGTGTTTATATACATACCAGATAATTTCAGTCCACATAGGGGCTTTATCCCGCAGGCATCCACTGTAACCTACCCTCATCTGATTCAGTGAATCACAGCATGAGATATACAGTACAGGCACGCCGAATTGGGCAATATCAGAACACTTGTTTGCTGGAGGTAGATTTATGGACAATACAGCCACATGCCTTTTTACTCAGCGTTTGTCAGGTATTATATTCATCTGGGTGGGATGTCTGAACCAGCCTTTTAACTGAAGCCACATGGGGGCAGAGGGAGAGAGAGGGAGAGAAGCCACGAGGAGAGGCAATCAAAGGGGTAAATGACCTGACAGTCACCTGTGAAACCTGGAAAAGAGCTTCATTCTGAACACAAGCCCGTCTGAAATCCCCTGCTAAACTTCAATTCCCCTTCATCTATCTCAAGCTACGTTTGCATACGAATGTCAAAGGGAATTTAACTTGTTACTGGTGATTTCATGCCAATTTCGGCTCTTGGTTATTTAATCAAACTGCACTTTTATCTACAAAACATTACTACTGTGGTCTGAGATATGAATCAGTGTTAGTACATACAACGCAAACATACACAGGCATGTGAATGCCTGCCTTGCAATGTTGCAAACGCATTTTCTTCTGGTGCAAAACAGTAATAAACGAAGGTGTTTCCAAATAGTTTTTGTCTGAAAATGAGCTATCACATAATCTGAATAAATTCTACAAGTTATATTATGTTAGCCAATTAATCATTCCATGTGAGAACAATAGAGTTCTGAATGCAGCCAATATACATATGTATTCTAAATTTACAATGGCAGACTTTAGCGATTCACTAAGTTGTAACATTTGGTCAGTTGTTGAATTCTACAAATGACATTTCAATTATACTTAATGTCACAAAGCGTCACTGAATGTCACATTGCCTCACATTTACCAGAAAAACCATGTCAATTTAATTCATGGACTGTCACTGTGTAGTTCCACAGAAAAGCAAAGTGAAAACCCCATCCAACAGATCAACTTCAAGAGTTCATAAAGTGAAACCTACAGGCATTCATAAAGTCATTCAGATTCATAGGGGTCAGGCCAGCTTGCCCAAACCGTGCGTTCTCTCATTATTCTAATCTCCAGACACACAGATCTCCCTCACACTTCATACCCAGCTTTGATCGGGCACTGCAGGAAAAGTGGGGAGGACAGCCCAGCCTATTAATCATACTGGCAGACTTACGGTAGCCCTGACAAAAGGGCTCATATGCATGAAGTTCTCTTTGTTAATGGCGTGCATCAAAGCTGAACTAGACACTCATTTGACTTCTTTGAGGATGCTGACTGATACGTCAATGTTGATGTTCTTCATGCAAGTTTAATATTGCTGGTAATGTGAGGACAGAGCTGGAAACATTTCCAGAATATAAGGTTGTTCCAAACGTGAAATCACTTCAGGACAAGTAAATGGTCTTTCCAGCTACAGTATATGGTAAATATGTATTCTCCAACCTAGTATAATTGAGAAATAGAGGTAGTGTGGAAACAAAAATCCCTGATATTAATGCAGTTGCAGCTTCACTTCACCGGGAAACAATGTAAAAAGTAAAGGCTACAAATACAAACACAATGATTCCTGATGCAACTCAAAAAAGTACAGCAGTGTAGAACGGGCTAATTCACACTATAAACAGCAACAGGAGAAGCCACTACAAGTAGTCCAGTAGAACAGAAATGTACCCATAATGTGTTGCCTTACCAGTGGCTGTAGTGACTGGGCTACTAGCTGTAATTAATTTAAATCAAGCAGGATTCAGGTCGACACCCAGTAGGAAAGTCTTAAACGCAGAGTAAAAGAGGACAATGTAATCCTTTCCTCTCAATATAATCAACCTGTTTATTTAGCTTTGACTACTTCAGGGTCTCCATGACAAGCTTTAAAGGGGGGGGGGGGGGGGGTTGAAAGGGGCACAGCCCCTATTCCTCGCATGGCTGGGAAGGGACAGTCAGAAATGCATTGCCCTGGGGACCATCTGGCTCCACAACCCTTAATCTCCTGCCAGTAATGAGGGCAGCACATGCTCCTGGTTTGGAGCTTTAGTGTCGAGGACCCATCACAGGCCTGATATTAAGCCTGATATCAATGCTTTCTCTGCAAACACGCCAAGAAGTCTAATTTACACGTAAAATGATGCAGTGTGGTCTATGCATTTAATGAACATTTCAGTAAAGTTATTTTGTGTTTCAACGCTTATCTGTTGCATTCTGTATTCTTACGCCTCAGTCCCAATCAGCCAAAGTGTTATCCTTTATTGTGAGGTGATTAGGAAAGGAACCAGACATGCAGAGCAAGGCATGCAGACCCATCAGCAGCCCTGGGAAAAATAACACTGTTAAAACAATGATGTGGTTGTGCAACCCTATTCTTTATTGGACACAAAAGGAAGAGGGAAAGGCCACGAGCCCACGCTGTGTCATGGTTCTTGTGTAAGAGGCGAGGAGAAAATGGAGATCTCCTCTGGAGCTGTGCAACACCAAACATGCAGAAACAATTAAGGGGTGGTGTGGGGTGGGGGATATTAGTGTGCATTCCAAAAACATCATTCCCATTCCTCAATTTTAGAACATAATTCAGGTGGTTTTGAGCCTGCAGGCTCCAGCAATAGTGACCAATAGTAAAACAAAACAGCAAAATATTTATCAAAAACTTTTGAGACCACCACAGTGTGGACAGTGAAAAGTTAACATACCTGAGGTAACACAATCCAACAAGTGGGAGAAAATTAGAACATAAAGAACCTAAAGAGCAGAAAGTGGGCTCTCTTGTGCCATTACACTGCACCCTCTGAATCCTGTGCATCGTTCATGATTTCTTAAAAACAGCAAGTGATATTTTATGTACACTGGTATGTTTGAAATCCTAGTGAGTGCACACAAAAATGGCTCTCTCATATTCTTATGAACATTTGTTACATGTTGTCAAAGTAAAATTTTAATTATGTGAAAGGGCCAACCATACTTGGTCATCAAAAAAACTTTTTTCCCTTATCAAACTATGCTAGATCAATTTAAGCCTGGATTATACAACTCCTTTCACATGTGTTTTCATCCTTTGGATAATCCACACTTCAAGTCACTTTGACAATATCACTTGTCTACCAGACAAATTCTTATCAATGTAAAGATCTGGCTGGTATTTGGAGCATACAGTAAACCAGGCCATAGTGTGATTATAAAGAGGCCCAGGGTTGTCTCCCTAACCCAGAGAATTGTCCCCATACTGATGACTCCTTAACTCAAGAGTGCTCCCTTGTCACCATCCCTGACAAATCACATGGCTCCCTGTGGCTCGATCATACCACTCGGTAAAGCAGGATCCGCAGTTGTGGACGCGGCACTCAGCGTCTGGATAGCCCACACAGTGGGCGTTCTTGCAGAGGTCAGGGCAGGTCACTGGGGCAGGGCCCACTGGACAGCCTGAAAACCAATGTAACTCAAAGCAAAACCTGGGGACAAGAGAGCAGCCAAACACAAGCAATCACACTGCATATCCAAACAGACAGGGTACAGTGGCTACATACACGCTCAGCGTACACATTCAGCGCGTCGAGCAAAGATTAATAATGCACCGCACCTAAAGGCTGTTAAAAATTTCTGTTAATGTAGTCTGCTCAGGCAAATGAATCACAAGCTCACTTTAATCAGTTTCTTTTGACTGCCAAATCACTGGACTGCTACAATTAACTGGACCTCTGGTTTGTGAATGTAATTGCAAGTGTAATCTACTGTACATTCATAAATATCCAAAATATTCAATAAGCTATGAAAAAAACAATAACCAATAAGTGATAAAACTTGCTCAAAGTTATGGGTAAAGGGCTGTCTGTATTACCTGAAGTAAGGGGTAATATGGCATCTGTATTACCTGAGGTTAGGGGTATAGGGGCATCTGTATTACCTGAGGTCAGGGTTATAGGGGCGTCTGTATTACCTGAGGTTAGGGGTAATAGGGCATCTGTATTACCTGAGGTTAGGGGTATAGGGGCATCTGTATTACCTGAGGTTAAGGGTAATAAGGAATCTGTATTACCTGAGGTAAGGGGTAATAGGGCATCTGTATTACCTGAGGTTAGGGGCAATAGGGCATCTGTATTACCTGAGGTCAGGGTTATAGTGGCGTCTGTATTTCCTGAGGTTAAGGGTAATAAGGAATCTGTATTACCTGAGGTAAGGGGTAATAGGGCATCTGTATTACCTGAGGTTAGGGGTAATGGGGCATCTATATTACATGAGGTAAGGGGTAAAAGGGCATCTGTATTACGTGAGGTTAGGGGTAATAGGGCATCTGTATTACCTGAGGTTAGGGGTATAGGGGCGTCTGTATTACCTGAGGTTAGGGGTAATAGGGCATCTGTATTACCTGAGGTTAGGGGTATAGGGGCATCTGTATTACCTGAGGTTAGGGGTAATAAGGAATCTGTATTACCTGAGGTAAGGGGTAATAGGGCATCTGTATTACCTGAGGTTAGGGGCAATAGGGCATCTGTATTACCTGAGGTCAGGGTTATAGTGGCGTCTGTATTTCCTGAGGTTAGGGGTAATGGGGCATCTATATTACATGAGGTAAGGGGTAAAAGGGCATCTGTATTATGTGAGGTTAGGGGTAATAGGGCATCTGTATTACCTGAGGTTAGGGGTATAGGGGCGTCTGTATTACCTGAGGTTAGGGGTATAGGGGCATCTGTATTACCTGAGGTTAGGGGTAATAGGGCATCTGTATTACCTGAGGTTAGGGGTAATAGGGCATCTGTATTACCTGAGGTTAGGGGTAACAGGGCATTTGAATTACCTGAGGTCAGGGTTATAGGGGCTTCTGTATTACCTGAGGTTAGGGGTATAGGGGCTCTGTATTACCTGAGGTCGGGAGTGATGGGAAGCCACAGGCCACTCTCCTTTACTGAGGAGATGTTGGGAATGTAGTCCCTGTCAAACGGGTGCTGTAAGGCCCTCTGCTGCTCCATGTGGCGAATTGCGGTCATGCCCTCCTCAGTATCTAGAGTCAACCAGTTCTGAATGACCCAGCTCTCTGGTAATGGGCTTATGTGGGGACAGATGCGCTTAATTCTGGACAGAGTTCCCACACCTGCCATGCTAATCTGGAGCTGGGCAAAGAAGTAAAACCTCATGTAGTGGGGGCCACAAAAGTAGAAGTTACAGCTGTCCTTGTCATAGCCATCGGTGCGAAACCCAAACATGTCAAAGCCACTCCTGTCCAGGCCAAAGGCATCAAAGCCATACTTGTTGTATCCATCTTCGAACAGCTGGTCCATGATCTCTTCACTAGCAGATGAGACAAAGGTTCGGTCTCTTCTCATCCCAAAAGACGTGATGTTGGACCTGTTGAACCCATAACGGCTGTACCCAAAAATATCGTACCCGTCGACATCCATGTGGTCACGATCAAAATTGTCAATGCCAAAGTCATACTTATTCCAGCCCATTTGGTCGTAACCATTCCGGTCATAGCCTTGCCGGTTGTAACCCTTTTTGTCGTACTCGCCCCGATGGTTGGCATTTACCTTTTGCCCAAGGTCAAAGTCATTAGAGTCTACACTGTACCTGTTGTACTGGTCCTTGTTTGGACCAGATGGTCTCTGTGGTGAGGTAATGTTGCAGGGGGCCCCCAGGGTGATGGGCACATAGAGAAGGCATAGCTGTTTCTGGGCACACAAGACATCATCTGGAGCCATGTTGAAGGGCTTCATCTTCACATACCTCAGCTCTCCAGGAAACCTTGAGGGTGCATCACGCCCACGTTCCTGCCACTGCGCCCACAGCTTGTCCATGAAGGCGTAGTGGGACAGGAAGACAGGGTCATACGGGCTGAGTGGGCTCGCCATGTGTCCCCCCACCCAGAGGTGGAAGAGTGCGGAAATCGCCCGGATTTGGGTGGAGAACTTGCTGAAGTCCTCCTCCACCAGCAGCAGCTGCAGGTTGACAGCGTCTGGCAGGGAGATAGAGGAGTTGAACCTCCGCCGCAGGCAGGGGGACCAGCTTGCCTCCCCCTGGAATGGGTGGTGTGAGACACAGCCTGTTACAGGGTCCCCGTTACCCCCAAAGAAATTAGTCTGCCAGATGGCAGAGGTCTCCAAGGAACCCGCATCTACGGCCCACTCAAAGTAGGGGATGAAAATCTGGCAGGATGAGGCCTTCTGCAGCTCCCGCTCTATCTCCTTCAGGAAGTATCGGTGCCAGGGTAGGAAGAGCTTTCCATTGGCCTGTGGCATATAATCAGCGCGCATTCTAGCAAAGCTTTCCCAAACTCCTGATAGCACCATGGCAGAGGGGAAGGGAGGGGGCAGGAGATTATTAATCTGTTTTAATACCAGACACAAGCCCTTTTATGTTTAATCCCCATTTCTTCTTTATTCCCTAATTTGGAATGGCTAATTGTAAATGTCAGCTTGTTATAACAATGCAATGTCCTCAATTTGGAGGGGCAAACTAACATGTGTCCCCCAAAACACACAAAGAATGTCTTCTCACAGCTCAGCTGGGTTGTTCAGTTATTGTTCTGGAAAATGCACTGATGGAGATAGCATAGGTAGACAACAGGAAATGGATCAACACCAGGAGTTGCTATTGTGTGATGACATGGAAAATATCCTATTGACTAAAGCTCTCCCTCTCGGGGTGAATTCCTGGCTAATTATGCCTCCAGCCAGAGCTCATTGGATTGCCAAGGGTTCTGCCTGGACTGTAGGGTGAATCTCAGCATTAAGATGTAGTAATTCAATGCACTATCCTGGTGTCCTCTTTTTAATTAAGAACCTTTTCACATTATGGTTAAAATTCCATAACTGATCAGTCAATTTTGGAATGTAAGAACAGCAGAAAATGTAAACCTAAGGTCCTATCATAATGGTCACTGTTAAATAATCACTGAGTGGGTACTGAAGCGCTGATATCTGAGCAAAACAAGGTTGTCTATTCATGCTTTGTGTATTCAAACATAAATCACTGGTCTGGGACTGAGGACTTTGTAGTGAGCTACACTAACTCCTCACATATCTGAAATTGAGAAATTACAGTAATATGATACCTGGTGTAGAGTAAAGTTTCCGGATGGCACGCTGGTACACCTCTCTCTCCCAGGGGGTCATATCCCGTACCTCCTTGCGCTGAGTCAGGTGCCGGCAGGTGCACTCCACAGATCCCATGTAGCTGCACACACATGCCTCGCAGGCATGCTCAAATGAGTCCCCAAAAAGGTAGGAGCGCCCATGGAAGGAGCAGCCGCAGCTCTCTCTGCATCGCACGTCTGCGCAGCTCTGCCCTAAGGAAAAGCTGACCGCCTCCCTGTGTAGGCCTTCCTGGCAGCGCAGCTGGCACTGGGCCAGAGAGAGGCGCTCACAGCTGTACACAAACGCCGAGCTTAGCCCCAGGT
This sequence comes from Synaphobranchus kaupii, assembly GCA_029718625.1. Classification (NCBI taxonomy): domain Eukaryota; kingdom Metazoa; phylum Chordata; class Actinopteri; order Anguilliformes; family Synaphobranchidae; genus Synaphobranchus; species Synaphobranchus kaupii. Next base: position 97,901,131 of record CM056376.1, read on the forward strand.
AGTTAAAGCCATGAGCGTCCGTGCCGCTGCAGTCAAAGCCAGCCCTGTTGAAGCCCTTGCGGTCATATCCACTTTTACCAAATTTGGAGCGACCGTCATGTTCGCCCTTGCGGTTGTGGCCAGTCAGGTTGAACCCAGTGTCTCTGTGAAACCCCTTCCTGTCGTAAGCGTTGCGGTCAATGCCATATTTGTCGAATGTCCTCCCGTCCCTCAGCCCACTGAGGACCTTCCTGTTGAGGCCGAATAGAGCTGTACCTGCCCACTCCTGGCTCTCGGCCTTCCTTCTGCGCCCGTGCCGGTCCAGGTTAGAGGTGTTGTACCCATGTCGGTCATAGCCTTCTCGGTCAAACCCCACCAGAACACTCGGAAGCTTGGGCTGGCGGTAGCAGCAGGCTCCCAGCACGCACTGCTGCTGACAGGCATGGAGGCTCTCGAAATTGTTGTTATTCCCTCCACAGCCACTGTACAGGAATTCCTCACATGTGGCAGTGAGGGAGCTGTAAAACCAGCGGCGTCTAGGCTCCTGCTTGCGCCTGCAGTGGCCCTCCGTCTTCGGCATTGTGCAAGCCTATGGGGCACATAAGCTGGGTGGAGGCCTCACTTTATTCAAGAGAGGAAATCAGAACTCACTGCTTTCACTGCGGGGTCCTTTAACTAATTTTATCATCGTTTAAGAGCTGCAGCTGTGACATAACTACACTACTGCAGGAGTGCTTTAGAGCAAATCACTGGTCTGTGGAATCGAACTGGTCACAGGAGACTGGTCTGTGGAATCGAACACTGCATGCAAAATTTGGTAAATAGCAACCAGCTGTGTAAGGATCCATTTGGGAGTTATAGACTGGTTTGCCCAATAATAAAATGGAAAAGGAGAATCAGCAAATTGATGACACCTGCTGTACTGAACTATCAATGCCAAACAAAATAGCTATTGCAAGCAAACAAACAGGCAGTCTAGTATTATACTGACAAATGTACCATACTAACCTAAATTGTACAAATGTTCTTCAAAATGGTTACAGTTTGTTCCAATACAATTACATACAGATCTACTTTGACACAACTTATGGCCAATCTTCCTCATTTTAATAAACTATATAATTAACAATAACAGAAGCCTAGTCAATTTGGGAGGGTGCACATATGCATTCTTTGAAACATGTGTAGCTAGTTGCCAATTGTTTGCCAGTTTTCAATCTACCACTGATGCAGCTGGTTCAGGCAGATTTCAGGGATAACCTCTCTCCCTGTGTGATGTTGTGGAAAATGATGCACTAACACAGTCCAGACAATAGGGTACATCAATTGGCTTACTGGGATGTACCACACAAGAGAAGTTTTTCAAATGAAAAACCAGAGGCCTTAATTCTATCATTGAAAGAGCAACACACATATACATGTAAAGAGTAGGCCAATACAAAATATTCACTTATTTTTGGTTGTTAAAAATGAATGCACCCTTCATTTATTCAATTATGTAAATAATAATGATAACAATGCCACAACACAACCTGAATGCTTAACCTTATTTGCAAGATAACAACCTGCAATCTCCTACATAGAGCAATTTTCTCATGTAATCCAACTTATTTTAAATAGTCAGAAAAATACAACAAAACATGAAAGAATCACTGCTGAATCACAGTACTAAAGAATAAAAACAGACATTAAGGAGTTTCAAAGCAGAAACATATTATATATACCATGTACAAACCCCAATTCCAAAAAAGTTTGGACAGGAAAATGCAAATAAAAGCAGAAAGCAGTGATTTGTAAATTCTTTTTTACATATATTTAATTGAAAACAGTATCCTTGCAAAAAACTGTGTAAGCGAATAGTCCAACAGTTTAAGAACAACGTTTCTCAATGCACGATTGCAAGGATTTTAGGGATTTCACCAATTTCTACAGTCCATAATATTATTAAAAGATTCAGAGAATCTTGAGAAATGTCCGTGCGTAAAGGGCAAGGCCGAAAACCAATATTGAATGCCTATGAGGCCAAAGAGGAAAAGCAATTGTTACCAACGCAAGGTTCAAAAGCCAGTCATGGTATGGAGGTGTGTTAGTGCCCATGGCATGGGTAACTTGCACATCTGTGAAGGCACCATTAACACTGAAGGGTACATATGCATTTTGGAGCAACATATGCTGCCATCTAGACGACGTCTTTTTCAGGGACGTCCCTGCTTATTTCAGCAACAGTGTGGCTTCTTAGTCAGAGAGTGCGGGCGCTAGACTGCAGTCCAGATCTGTCTCCCATTGAAAACGTGTGGCGCATTATGAAGCGCAAAATATGACAATGGAGACCCCGGACTGTTGAGCAGCTGAAGTCTTATATCAAGTAAGAATGGGAAATAATTCTGCTTTCAAAACTACAATTAGTGTCCTCAGTTCCCAAAGGTGTTGTGTTGTTAAAAGGAAAGGTGATATAACACTGTGGTAAACATGCCCCTGTCCCAACTTTATTGGGGACATGTTGCAGGCATCAAATTTAGAATGATGTATATTTACAAAAAACAATAAAGTTGAATAGTTAAAACATTAAGGGCTCTATTTTAATAAACCAAACGCAATGGTGAACGCAAGAGTAATCGCTTGGCGGTATCGCTCTGAGGGCGTGTCGGCGAGAAATTTGGTAATTTCATGACGGCAATCTTGGCGCACCTTATGGCGGTATTGCTAAAAGGCTGGGTTTAAACGTCCAAGGTGTGTCTCTATGGTAGCCAATCAAATTGTTGTTCTCATGCTTTAAAAAAAAGCCAGTTGGAACACAATCACTCCATGCAATTTCATAATGAGCAACCCAAACGCACTGGACCGTCAACTTGGATGTGTGTATGATTCTACGTGGGAACATGCATTGAAATGTTCATTTTAAAAGCTGATCCGATACTTACCATTTATCTAGCCATATTAAACCGCTCAGTCAGTTGATTTCTCTTTGCTCTGGCTGTGATGGGGACCGCGACCACTGGTGCAGTTGGGGGCAAGCTAATTTTGTCGCATGTCACCTGGACATTGATGTGTTCCTTTGCGATTGACGAAAACTATTGCATGCTCGGGTGGTGCGCGGATTTGTATGTGCGTGCAGTCGATAGCACTTGAGAAAAAATGCGAGTTTTGACTTTTTACTGCATTCATTGTCCGTATAGTTGAGGAAGGACACCCGCTGAAAGTATATCCTTTCTGTGTATTGTGTAGTGGTAGGCTTATGATTCAACTGTGCCAATGTGTAATTTATATATTATAGGCTATTGGCCTACATGATCGCAAGTTTCTTGTAAGCTGTCCTGTTTTATTCTAGTAGTTTAAATTAAAATTAATTAATTAATAATAATTATAGGCTATTTGTTCATTAAATGGAAGTGTAATGTTGGCATCACCTATAGACACTACATAGAACTACATGACTAATAAGTTACCAAATTGCCAGAGTCTATTGCGTTTCCGCTAAGAGGTGGTTCCAGCTGATCATAACGCAATGGGTTTTCGTTGGTTCAAATTGTCACTGAGCCGAAAGTATTTTAGAACACGCCCCAGACAGCGCCACCCATCCCACTGCAGCGCAACCGAAAGGATGTTATGTTGAGAATTTGTTGATCCTAGCGGTATTGATGAGAAACGCCCTAGCGCCAGTTTTAAGACGTTGATGCTGTCAACAAGCTTGCGTTTGACTATACCGTCCCCTTGCGCTGGTTTGAAAATAGAGCCCTAAATATCTTGTCTTTGTACGGTTTTCAATTGAATACAGGTCAAAAAGGATTTGCAAATCATTGCTTTCTGTTTTTATTTCCATTTTATACACTGTCCCAACTTTTTTGGAATTGGGGTTTGTACATGCTTCAGGCTATTACAGAAAACCTACACATCTACCCATCACTTTTTTGTCCATTACTAGTGGTAGAAGTTTAAACCACTACATGCAGCTAGTCTACAACACAGAAGGAGGATGAAACACTACTGCACCAAGGTCAGCTTAGACCACTACAAGAAGCGAATCTACAACATAGAGAGAACATAGGATTGCTGAACCTGGGTCAGATTACTTTACTACAAGCAGAAAATCTACAGCACAGAAAGAGGAGGAACAATTCTGAATCAAGGTCAGTTTAGTCCACTACAAGCACCTACTCTATGACACAAAGTGAGTGTTGGGAGACTTTTGTACCAGGGTCAGTTTAGTTATCTATTAGCAGCTATTCTACAACACAAAGAGAGAGTTGAAAAGTGCTGTACCCAGGTCAGTTTAGATGACTACAAGCGACTAGTCTACGACACAGACTGAGGCTGACATTGCTGTACCTGGGTCACTGGACTCTCACAGAAGCGCCCCATTGCAGAGGGTGGGCAAGAACACTTAAATCCCAAGAGGTGCTGCCCAGGTTCAGAGGTCAAAACCTGGCACAAACCTCCATTTAGGCAAGGATTGGAGAGACAGGGATCTGCAAGGAAACCGGGTTGTTCATCCCTTTTGAGTTTGACAGTTTAATGCGTCCTAAAAATACTATCCAAAGCTATGTACCAAGCAAACACTACCCAGCCTAAGTTAAAACTACACAGAGTTGCCCATGAAGTTTATCATACTATAAGAATCAGAACATACTGGAAAGATTAATGGACGAGTTAACAAATGAATGAATGAATGGCCTGGATGAACGCAGTAATGTATGAACAAAAACATGAACAATTGAAGGCACTTTTAGCATCTCAATCTCTGCAACTGACCCTGGATACAGATGGCTGAACAAGAGCTTTTCTTTCAAGCCTTCTGAAATTAGTCATTTTCATACCCACAGTATCTCTTGTAATTTTATTCTATGCCACATTGAGGTAAGAGATTACAATGAATTAAAAAAATTTTTTTTTTTTTAAATGCTGGGAAACCACCATCTAAAGTGCCTCTGGTGTTTGATGCAACTCCAATGTCAGAAAGAGCACAATCAAAGTACTAGAGATGATCAACTGCAAGCATATACAGACATGCTTAGTTATTACTGCCTCAGAATGAATGTATTTTTTACCACTTTTTACCACAAAATCCAAATCAGAGGTGAGCAGAGATGCTATGTATCCCTTCCCAGCAGATTCTCTCAGTGCCTGTTGAGGATTCCTTGTTGTGGAATATTATATCTTCATTACAAATTCATGTTCCATAGCACACAAACTGATAGCCTGGCCTACAGCTGAACCGAGCTTTCAGCAGCGCTTTTTGGCACAGTCAAACAAACGGGATTCCAGCCAGGGCAAACAACCATGCCTCTCCCCTCTGTGTGCTTTGGAAAGCAATGCCGAAGACATGCAACATTTAGCCGGATGAATCTGATGAAAACTTCCTATAACTTACTGAGGGCCACACAGAGTCATGCTCAGCTGTGACTTTGGTGCTAAAAAGTCAATGAACACCAAACGCAGCTCGCCCGCCCACGCGACAGCTGCACGTTCCGTGGCCAAGAGGCCATGGAGACACTGTGGAAGAGGCTGCGGTTCAGTAGGAGCCAGGCCACTCACCGTTGGTGACGGCGCACTGCACCTTCCCGGTGACGCACTCGCACATGGAGCCCTGGTCCGTCTCCCAGCGAGCCCCCTCCTCCACCTCCCTCTCCTCCCAGGTGCAGGTTGGCCGACGGCACTCGCATGACTCCAGGTACTGAACCCGCGACACCAGGTCCGTATTCTGCATAAACAGAGTTGGGCCACAGGGTTTTACCTAAAGCGGCCTCCAGGGATGGGGTCAATTCAGGAAATGAATTGAAATTCAGCCAAGTCATTGAGAAATCCTCATCAAACATTAAGAGATTTTTAAATTGAACACAGTGAACTGAATTTCAACTACTTTACCGAACTGAAATGGAATTGACCACCAACCAGTACCAGGACTTATCCAGCATTCACTGAAATGATTAAAATCAAAAAAAAATTCCGTCTACAAGGATAGCCTGAATGTATCTGCCTGAGAGGTGTACAGTAAAATATTTAAATGGACAGAAAGTTTCTAAGTGATATTACAGCGCAGAACAGTGCCAATCCCTACAGCTCATGTATGTGTTGATTCCATGTTTTTAGAAGACAATGAGTTGCTTCCCACAATGCAATGCATACCTGAGCCTTGACCATGTCCAGCATGGTGCTGAGACCATCAACCAGCTCCTCCAGCCTCCGAATCCTCTCGTCTGGAGTCTGGGGCTTTGATCCCCTCTGCGACCCGGGGGGGCCCAGCTGAATGCGTTGAGGCAGGTCATGTGCCGAGTCTGACTGCGGCTCCAGGTGCATGCTGGGATCTTTCCCATAGGGGTCTTCCAGTTCAGCATTGGGAAGGGTGTGAGGCATGGGGTCTGAGGTACAGTAGAGGACAAATCATTTTCAAAAATAATATAGTATCAGTCAGTACTGATAATCAACGTAATACATACAACTCCTTTTCAAACATCACAAGTCAATACAGCTTTTTAACTTCAATTGCATGTTCATACATTTCATGAGCACAGATGCACAACCTGAGCACCTGCACTATGAACACAAAAGCAACACAAAAGCACACCTCCTGTAAACTAGCTCCAGCAACTACAAAAAGGAATGAAATTAATTTCTTATACACACATTACGATTCGTTTAAAAAATTACAAACGATTACGCCTCAAGTAAATATAATTTTCACACGTTACAAGCGGTCAGCTACAGTTCCTATTTTGGAGGACAGAGTGTCATAAATTGTTGCCTACTGATCACTCATGCTGCCTATTAGAAAGGGTTAGAAAGAACTCACCATAAGTCCAGAATAAAAAAAAGGTGCCCACTTTATCTGCTGAGCTACATGGCTGCCACTTTCCACTTATCGTGTGCCTGTTGTTTCTATAGTTGGAGTCTGAGAATTGATTCAATAAAACCTTCTGTCTAGCATGTATTTCACCTGATACCATTAACAATTTCATTGTGCCTTTTTTCCACATAACTCTCATAGTTTTTTGCTTTTTTTTACTGGAGTCAAACAGGGCTTGCAGAAAACCAATGAGTTTTGTTGGTATATTAGCTTATTGAATGGTTATTACTGATCGTTTGTGTGAGCCGGTAATGCCAATCTCCTTTAATTGCCTAATTTAGACACATCCAGCAATTGTACCTCATATTTTCATATGTCCTTCTACTTAACTGGCAGTCACACAGGTGTTAACATAGTGCTTCCTCTCTGTACTGTATGTGTATGCACTGCATGCATACGCTTCACTGCATGTATGTATATATCTATGTGTCTTTCTGTGTGTCTGTTTAAGCAATGTGCATTTTAGTATTTATTTAGTATTTTGTCCTCCTCCTTATTCTCAAGTGAGTTTCACACTCTTGCTGCATAAGACAAGAAAGAATGACAGGCCTCTCTGTCCCTATCAATCTCTCTCTCACACACACACAATTGGTTTGAGGTCAGGAGGTAAAAACATGCCCTGAATATTTCATAATATGAGCCGTATTCTTTCCCGCAACAGACACAGTGTCTCCCAATGGAATTATAGGTATGACCCCAAAGGCTTGTAGGTGGAGAGTTTTCATTTCCTGTTTATTACTGAACCTGCTCTGCATTAAGAAGAATGAATATGTGTGTGTGTGTGTGTGTGTGTGTGTGTGTGTGTGTGTGTGTGTGTGGGTGGGTGTGTGTGTGCGTGTGTGCGTGTGTGTACACGCATAATGGTGAACACAAGAAGAATCACAGTGTGTTCATCCTGTTTCATGGATTACTTAATATTAAAGTACCAGTGTGACAAAAACCAGTGTCACCTCCCTCAGTGTAATACTTTTTGAGAACAAACAGAACAGCACCGGCCTTTAACTCCTCCTCGTGGAGGCCTGTTTGGCTCATGGATTTCTGCAGAGCACCGGTGGTGCCACCCACAGTCTTTAAATCTACACTTTGTCGTTTAATCATGCGAAATCCTCTTAATGTGCTGCCTTTGAAGTGAGGAAAATGGAATCATTGATATAAAAGTAAACATTAAACGGGGGGGGGGGGTGGTCAGTTAGTGTTCACACAATGCCTTGTCTTTAGTTTTCAACTCATTTCTTTTGTGTGCTGCATTAGGCTACAACTGCTGAGGCTGCTAACTTTTGCATAGCCCGTTACACTCAATGGATGAGACACAATATTTGACTTCTGGACTGTAAACAAGTCAAATGTCAACAGCGTGTAGCATGCTAATTTCTCCTGTGGTGTGGGAACTATGCACAGCTTATGGACTAGAGAGAGTTGACAAATGAAAGCAGACTGCACACATTATGTAAGGTGTGTGTGCTAGTGTGCATCCTTTCAAATTCACGGAGGACTTGCAGCACTGGGACAGGCTATCAATCAAGACTGGAAATTCAGAAAAAAATGACATTCAAAACAGACAACAAAGCCATTAGAGAGAAATGGGTAAATGAAGACACAACAGGAGGTTACCTGAAAGAAAGGGCAAAATACCAGGCTGCCTAGATTTACATTCCTGTATTATTTCCACTCAATTTACAGAGCCCGTCATCTGCAAAGACAGCGTCTATAATTTATTACCCTTTGAGGAAATGCATCTCATTCCTGACTGAGTAATGAGATGTGTTTCTCGGTGTGACCCAGTCGGCCATGCACACCGAGGGGATACACGTCTCGCTGGGAAATACAGCAGGGTCAGAATAATAAAAAAGCCATTGCTGCTGAAATGGATCCTGTTAATTACTGTGACTAAACAGCGCACTAAAACTTTACCGAGCCTTTTCTGTGCGCGTGCGCGCTGACAGTTCATTCATCATGAGCTCATATTCACTACTGCAGGATTAGGTGTGCACGCCGACAAGTAATAAAGAATAATATAATAACCTATAAAAATCTATCATATAGACTGCACAAAGAGCAGCCCTCTGACCCAACGATTAGATGTTTCATCCCTGTCATTTCCACAAGCCGTGCTGGCAAAAGAGTACAGCAAGATTACTGAGATAATCATTTTTAAATGTATTTCTAGAAAAGAGCCGGAAGTGTGGTTTCTCCACATCTTGCTTGCAGCTGAAAGAATCACATCCGATACGTGTGTTACTCATTGCATCTACTTAAAATATTTACCCTGTTTCAGAACAAGAAGATACAGGCATAATAATACATTAGGCTATGAGCTGACTCACTCACGCGTATCTATAGTACAGCTCTTACAACTGAAACATTCCAGATCTTCCTTTCTGCACAAATTGTTCCAGCTGTGCGTTGACATAAAACAGTCTCATCTGTGAGCATGGAGAAAGATTCAAAGCTCAGGGTTCTCTCAGATGCATACCAAAAACAGACCGCAAACACGAGGAAGTAGAATGAAAATAGAATGGAATTTAATGGAAATTAAGTTTATGGGGTCGAGCCCAGTACAATCTCAGTGCTAAAGGTAACTAAAATGTCTAAACATAGAGACACCAGGTCAGGAGTCTGAGGTGACCCCATCATGTGGAGTGTCTTACAGCAAATAAGGGTAGGGTGGAAGTGAGGGGCCACATCCCTGTGCATATGTCCTGATCTGAAGGACAATGAGAGCTTCCTGGCCTCCCAGCAGCATTAAAATAGCTTCCCACTTGACAACAAGGATAGAAAATGAAAGTAGTCACTTCAAAGAAAAGCTGGAGCAGACGGAGGGTAACAGTGCAAAGGTCACATGCTTAGTCAAACAGTGATGCACCTAGGGAAAGTGGGAAAACCACATTCTTCTTTTTTCCTTCCATGAGATTCTGCAAAAGGGTCTGCTCTCTTAGTTCCATGAGATCTGTTTTTCCCAAAATGAAGGTCTTAATAAGCTTCCTCTGCTTTGAAGGTCCACGCTGTTTATAAGTGTGCTGCAGTCTGAGGGAAATGTTAACATTTCACCACAGCGTCAAACCGACAGCAGTATATTTCATTTTGGTGCAAAAAGTTCAGAAATATTGGCAAAACACTTCTCTCCTGCTGACCCCAGTGGGCTCTTCGCACACACATTGTTGAAACACATTAAAACATGCCGAAACCAAAACAGTGAAACACTTCCAGGTCACTTCAGAAAGTTGTGTGTGGTTAAGGGCACATGCATCCCTTTGCCCTTTGATGCAGGAATATCCCAGGATCACTGTAAACAGTCTAATTATCAACTTATTGCAATCACCTGGAGTCACTTGGAGTGCTGAACTTGAGAAAAGACTGAAAGAAAGTGAAGAAGGCAAGTAGAACAGTTGGCATCAGTCTGGGTGCAAGCGTGGGCATGGGTGTGCATATCAGCTTGGGTGGAAGCATGGAATGTGTCTTGGGCTGTGGCCGAGTCAACGACCTTCATATTATTGAGTATTCTAGTTGAGTACACTGGATGAGAAAATTGAAAAAGTAGGCAAAATGTTCTCTAAATGCAGTGTAATTAAAATCCCTGGATGATATACTTATTTCCAGGTTGTCCTTGATAATAGTAGGGAGGATAGTTTTTGAATATTGCATGTCACTAAACAGCATGCAGAAAGCAGTAAACAGTATGCTAGTACACAGTACACAGGAGGCAGTAGGCTTTAATTCGGACACAGCCATGGTTTTAGGCCAACTGTATACCCATGGTGCCTTTTACCCCTTAGGTTGCCATTACACCCCATTTTACATTATTCCTCTATTTTGAATGACTGGTATCTCTAATGGAAGAGCTACCAGAGAAGCAGACACTCTTGTGTGGGAGGAGTATACATTCTGCATAGCTGGTGCTGGAAAAGTGCAGGTGGTTGATCGAAGACCCAGGGAGCAAGCTGCCTTTGATGGCCAAGAACACACTTGCAACTCAGTCACGCCCTGAGTTTCCTCATAAGCTCAGCCCCCTCTCCTAACACAGCAGGACACCAGGCCCCCCATCTTATAATCAACGGTTTTTGAGTGTAGATGTGGATACAGACATAGGCGTGGGCGGAGCTATAGGCGTAGGTGAACGTTCTTGTACATAATATGGTTTCATTTTTCAAATTAACCAACTTGCCAAACAGCTCAAATTTATAAATAGTTCAAAACATCAGGAGAAACTGTACCTGATAGATTTTCACAGTGCCATGGACGTCTGATGTAGCCACTGGTGGAGACCTCTGCTGTCTGCCAGTAACCCTGAAAAGACAAATGTCCACATTTTGTAATGTATCTGACATCCTTAACATTCCTTTAGCATTCTATAAGGCTCCTTTGACCTTACAATATCACTTTGATGCCTTTAAAATCCATTCATCATTCTATATGGGTCTTCTGACATTCTTCAAAGTCCCTTTGGCAGACCATAATGCCTGTTTGGCATTTTTTTTATGTCTCTCATTCAAGTTCATAAATGTAGCTTTGACAAAATTCTTTTCACACTAGAAACCCCAAACCCAGTTTTTCCACAAACCAAACTAATACCATAAGTGACTAACTGTGTATATGCAAATATATTTTGCATGCAAATTTCGCAAATGTTACAAAGACTGATTGCGTATTTTACTATCATGAGGCATTCAGCAGCAATAAATAGGTCCCTTAGCTAAGCATTCCTGATTCACTTATTATTGCATTGTAAATCACAATGATCATTAAGTTACATAATTCCAGCTACTATAAAATTGTCTATAAAATGGTTTATTAATTATAGTAAAATACAAAAAGAATAAAATTTAACTACACTATACACTAGTGCTTTAATCCTGTTGCACTTGTACTGTTTTCCCATACTGTATGTTACATATAATTTCACCAACTATGAGAACCACATTAAGCAACCACCCAACAAACTGAATTAGCATTTGCATGTGGCAGTTCTAGACAAAAAAAATACTTTTCTCTATTAAGGCATTGGATTGAAGTTTATTTTGTGACGTTTTCCGGCCGTTTATCTCTACATTCCATAAATAAGGAGTTGCCGGCCATCTAAGTTCATTATCTGCAGAGCGAAAAGCCTGGTCGGCTTTGTGTGAATTCTCTCTCTGAGGTTTCCCAGAATCCCACGCACCCCGTCCCTCAAGTCTCCCCACTCCCACTCTACCATAAACTGATTGCAATAACAAACCTAACAGACCTGTTCTAAACACCAGCCCCCTCTGGACTGCAGAGTTTAAACAGATCAGCACCAGGCAAAACACACTTTCTGCCAATGATCAGATCAGCCTCAATTTCCATGTTTCATTCCGGCTTGCACTTTGCAGTGCTTATCTAATTTCACTCAGATACTGTGCATCAAACTAACACACTGTGGCAGTGCTCCAAACTGATTTTAAAAGATAAAACGAATTAATATTATTAATAACAATAAGATTAATAACAATTAACAAAAGGAATAATGAAATTAAATGAAAATAATAAAAATGAACCCCCATGGGAAAATATCTGAGATTCTCCTGGGTATGCACGATACTCCATTCATGACATCCAGAACTAGAAATAACAGTTGTGAGATATTTTTCCCTGAAGAACCAATCTTTTATTATTTTTTGAGACATAATCAAGAGATTTATTTCGAGAATGTGTTTGATATATTAGGCCGATGTGTGACTCACCAGGAACTTACTGGCCTTGTCACCGGGCACACTTGCGAAGGTGATCTCCAGGTCAATGGGCAAGATGAGACTCAGAACATCCTCACCCCTCGTCTTCTCGAAGACGATGGCTTCCTCGCAGTTGATGAAGAGCGAGATCTTGTGTGCCTCCAGGTTGAGGGCCACGCGGGCCCAGCGGTCGTTGGAGAAAGGCGTGCCGCCAGGGAACAGGATGCTGGCGGGCTCCATGCTGTGAACCGTGCGGTAGTCCAGGCGCAGCTGGTTGGAGCGGGTGCTGGAGACCAGCTGGAGAAGCGGGCGGCCGTCCTTCTTCAGGGCAGCCGGTGAGATGAAGGATATGAGGGTGCCGTCTGAGTTTTTGGCCTGCTGGGCAACAAAATGGAACCCAATGGAGCCCAGCATGGTGCTGAGAAAGTAGATGGAGAAGTCCCTGGGCAGGGTGAGGTGGGGAACCCTCTGACGAAACTTCCAGGCTGGGATCCCCAGCTCCAGGCCCTTGGCCTTGGTCACACCCTTGATAGAACGTGTGATATTCAGAGCTTCCAGAAGATCAATGACTGAAAATACAATTACGGCATGTTAAGGTGTTATTAACTTATTTATGATTAAATCAATTAAGTAGGGATGCTGGTTAAGACAATGACTGTATACCATGATATAACACAATGTGAAAGCAATAAAGAATATTCCAATTCACAGAAGGCCCACTCACACATCAGATCAACATCATATTTTATAACTTTAGCATAATAGCTGAGATAAGGTAACTGTGACCAAAAACCCATTTCCTTTCTACTGAGAAATGACATAAAATTAGCCATTGACCTCACAAGATAACAGAAGCTGGACAACAGTGTTGGTGGAATGACCATTTTCACAATTGCAATATGTTTAAATCAGGGCAACTAAACCAATGGCAAGTAGATGAGTTGAAACATGAATGAAACATTAATAGGGATATGTACAGTGAAAAGCCTGCTGTATGTTGTCCCCGACATAAACTGACAATAAACCCCACTGTGGCACTTTGCGCTTCTTTGTCTTAGCTGTGCAGTCTTTGGGGGGGGGGGGGTGGTCTTTCACGCACCAGTACCCCTCTCATGAACATCTGTGTAGTCACAGCATGGGACTCAGAGTCCAGAGCAAAAACCAAAGGTGGCACTTTGACCTTTTCTTACATTCAACAGAACTGGACAGAGAGAAAAAAAAGCATCACGGTCCAACTGAAAGTCGCATGAAAATGAAGAAACAGCGAGGAGGGCTTGTGTAGTGTGAACTCTTTCACTGGCATTCAGACAGTTGCGTGGGCAGGAACACTAGTATTACACCTGACACAGACCCCTGATGGCAGCATAGTTACAGCGAATCACTTTTACACAAAGACCCTTCTGTGGACGAGGACTGTGTGGTAATAAAATCAGCACTGACGCGTTCATCAAAGTGATATTTGATAACAAAAATCCAGACAACAACAAATTAGATGCTTGAACCAGATACAGGCTTTATCAGATTTATCATCTGTCTTCGGGCTAAAAGAACATTAAAGAGGCATATTAATCAAATAATCAAAAGTTTACGGAACTTGGGAAGCAATGAAATGAATTTTCATGATGTGAAGCTCAACTGTAGTCTTGAGCTGCTTCCAGCTCCAAACAAAGTGAAAATATCTTTGCTGTGCTTAACTGTAGCATATTTGAATGATACAAACATCTCCTGCCAAAACGTAAGTTCAGTGAAATGTATACGTCTCGTTGGGTCAGTAAAAAGTCTTGGGTATTAAAAGCTGATTGTTTTTCCAAGTCACCACCTGTTATGCAGTGGTTTTTCACAGGCTCAATTGTGCCAATCCTTAAGCCTGATAGACACCAAATTACTCTAGACTATTGTAATTCCCTTTTTACTGGATTACCTAAAAAGTCTCTAAGAAAACTACAGCTAGTTCAGAATGCTGCGGCCAGAAAAAATGGATCACATTACCCCACTGCTTAAGACACTGCACTGGCTACCTGTATCTTTTAGAATTGATTTTAAAGTTATTTTACTTGTTTATAAAGCTTTAAATTACCTTGCTCCTCCCTACATCAGAGATTTATTTTAATTTTATGTTCCAGCCAGATCACTAAGGTCCTCCAACGTTTTTCTCTTAAATGTTGATAGAACCTAGAACAAAAGCCTGTTGCTATTGACCCCAGCGGTTATTTCAGATCAGTATAAACAGATAGCATCACAATTGGTGGCTAAGTTTCAAATGTTTCAAAACTTCATCTCAGGGTTTTTGCTGAGTCATTATTTTATCTGGCAATTTATAAGCATATTGAAAAGGAAAGAGCTACAGAACACCAGCAGATGCTTCAATTTCTCATCTAAAACACCTCAGAGACTGAAAGTCTAGATGTACAAAATTACATTTCACCTCCCAAAAAGTCCATCTCAGAATTTACAATCAGGACAGCAGACAAATGACCAAATCTACGCAATATTCTGTCTTAGCAGCACACACCAGTGAATCTTTTCTAAAGAAAAAAGGTCCTGGAACCAAAGTGACTCAAGCATACGGAGAAAGTCACAGAGAGTTATCCACCTGGATAAACTGCTACAGTACGGGAACTGAAAGTATTTCAGGACTTCCACACCAGCTAGTTATTTTTCAATCAGTTTTTAAAAAAGTTTTCAAGACCCAATTACGGCTGAACTGCCCGTTATTGCAACATGACATTCCTCCCATTTTGTGATCGCCCAGCGTGGTTTGATTTCTGTCACATTCAGTAAGTAATAATGGGGTACCATTGCATTATCAGCCATACTGAATATGCCAACCTACTGCCCATCTTCACAGACCTGCCCAAAAATCATTCCATGATTCCGTTACAAGATTCTAGTTACGTGATCCAGACCCGTAAAGCAAAAAAACTGAGCTCTCATAAAAACTGGCAAACACTGGTTTTGGGGATGTGTAAGACCGAAATCAGCATCTGGGGTACGCTCAGACAAAGCTGAAGGCCACATCTGTTACATGCTCTCAATGCGCATTCAATTACACTCCAGACAGCACACTACACACATGATAGAGCAGTTTCTGTTATAAATGATAACTCTAACTCAAGCTTGTTATAGATCAGTAATATAACTTTTTTTTTCTATTGTCAAAGATGGTCAATCTGGTCTCAAACTCTATCCTATATTTTATCGTTCGCACACCCTCCCACTTACCTGTTCTGTCCTTCCTGGGCCTTTCATGTCTCCACCCATCAAGGCTACTCTAACCCTCCCCACCCAGTATCCACCCCATTCTGTATGGCCCCCACCAACTATGTACCCGCTTACCCTGTTCCATCTGTCCCCGCCCACCCTGTTCTTTACCAACCTTGTTCCATATGTGCCTGCTCATCTACAGTTGAGGTCGGAAGTTTACATACACTTAGGTTGAAGTCATTAAAACTCATTTTTAACCACTCCACAGATTTTATGTTAGCAAACTATAGTTTTGGCAAGTCAGTTAGGACATCTGCTTTGTGTATGACACAAGTCATTTTTCCAACAATTGTTTACAGACAGATTATTTCACTTTTAATTCACTATATCACAATTCCAGTGGGTCAGAAGTTTACATACACTAAGTTGACTGTGCCTTTAAACAGCTTGGAAAATTCCAGAAAATGATGTCATGGTTTAAGAAACTTCTGATAGGCTAATTGACATTTTCTGAGTCAATTGGAGGTGTACCTGTGGATGTATTTTAAGGCCTACCTTCAAACTCAGTGCCTCTTTGCTTGACATCATGGGAAAATCAAAAGAAATCAGCCAAGACCTCAGAAAGAAAATTGTGGACCTGCACAAGTCTGGTTCATCCTTGGGAGCAATTTACAAACGCCTGAAGGTACAATGTTCGTCTGTACAAACAATAGTAAGCAAGTATAAACACCATAGGACCACGCAGCTGTCATACCGCCCAGGAAGGAGACGCGTTCTGTCTCCTAGAGATGAACGTGCTTTGGTGTGAAAAGTGCAAATCAATCCCAGAACAACAGCAAAGGACCTTGTGAAGATGCTGGAGGAAACAGGTACAAAAGTATCTATATCCACAGTAAAACGAGTCCTATATCGACATAACCTGAAAGGCTGCTCAGCAAGGAAGAAGCCACGACTCCAAAACCGCTATAAAAAAGCCAGACTACAGTTTGCAACTGCACATAGGGACAAAGATCGTACTTTTTGGAGAAATGTCCTCTGGTCTGATGAAACAAAAATTGAACTGTTTGGCCATAATGACCATCGTTATGTTTGGAGGAAAAAGGGTGAGGCTTGCAAGCTGAAGAACACCATCCCAACCGTGAAGCACGGGGTGGCAGCATCATGTTGTGGGGGTGCTTTGCTGCAGAAGGGACTGGTGCACTTCATAAAATAGATGGCATCATGAGGAAGGAAAATTATGTGGATATATTGAAGCAATATCTCAAGATATCAGCCAGGAAGTTAAAGATTGGTTGCAAATGGCTCTTCCAAATGGACAATGACCCAAAGCATACTTACAAAGTTGCGGCAAAATTGTTTAAGGACAACAAAGTCAAGGTATTGGAGTACCCATCACAAAGTCCTGACCTCAATCCAATCGAAAGTTTGTGGGCAGAACTGAAAAAGCGTGTACGAGCAAGGAGGCCTACAAACCTGACTCAGTTACACCAGTTATGTCAGGAGGAATGGGCCAAAATTCCAGCAACTTATTGTGAGAAGCTTGTGGAAGGCTACCCGAAACGTTAGACCCAAGTTAAACAATTTAAAGGCAATGCTACCAAATACTAACAGAGTGTATGTAAACTTCTGATCCACTGGGAATGTGATGAAAGAAATAAAAGCTGAAATAAATAATTCTCTCTACTATTATTCTGACATTTTACATTCTTAAAATAAAGTTGTGATCCTAACTGACCTAAGACAGGGAATGTTTACTCGGATTAAATGTCAGGAATTGTGAAAAACTGAGTTTAAATGGATTTGGCTATGTAAACTTTCGACTTCAACTGTATGTATCTGCCCATTCTGTTCCATATGACCTACCAACCCTGTTCTACATGCCCCCACCTAGCATATCTTACATGTCCCTGCCCACCCTATCACCCAAGTCCATCTTCAGCAGATATTGCTCCTCTGTCATAACACTCAGTCCTCTCCCAACTGTGAAATACTGCCAGCCATTTTCTGATTTTCCTACCCAGTTCAGTATCACATTAAAGCAGCTGTTGCTCTGTGCTCAAGTGAAGATGACATCATCTCAGGAACAATGCACACTCTCCGAGGCCCAGTTGTCCCACACTGGAGAAACCAGCATGGATAGGAATTTCAATCTTTGTGATAAACTCTCTGCACAGATACACCATGGTGTGCCTTTTCAGTGCTTTAACATGCTTTCAATGGCTGAGCAAATTACTACTCCCCCTGCAACTGTGAAGGCAGTGAGAGATTGGAGACATTCCCATGATGTACAGAAGGCCATACGATGCATCTCTCAGACACACGCTACTCTCATTAGACCCCATCCCTTCAGGAACTAGACACGTGGACCCCATTAGATACACAGGAAGCTACAGCCCAAAGGCAACACAGCGGCAGGCAGGAAGTGCCCCCCCCCAGACCGGCAGAGGTTTTTACACCAACACAACAAAAAAAAGTTAAGAGGAAATGGTAGTTTTGTTAAGATTATCTTAACAAGGTTATCCGTCCAGTGGTACTTTATTTTGTTACAACACAACCTGTTGCTTGCTAGGTCAACATTACACTTATTGATTATAAATATCCCTCTGTGTTTACATTACAGGCATTTAGCAGACGCTCTTATCCAGAGCGACTTACACAACTTTATAGCATTTTTTACATGTTATCCATTTATACAGCTGGATATATACTGAAGCGATTCAGGTTAAGTACCTTGCTCAAGGGTACAACGGCAGTGTCCTACCTGGGAATCGAACCTACAACCTTTCGGTTACAAGGCCAGTTCCTTAACCATTATACTACACTGCTGCCCTTGCTGTGTCTACACAGTGTCTTCTTGCTGATACTGCATTGTTGTATTCTTGAGCATAACACTGATGTTCTCCATTACTGTATATCACTCTGGATAAGAGCATCTGCCAAGTGATTGTAACTGTAAATAATTGCAATTGTCCAACAACCATTTTGGTGGGATGGGGGGGGTTGAGGTGACACCATCTTCATATATCAAAATGATGCAGTCAATGCAGAGGCTTGTGAAGACATTAGGGGTCCACATACTCCTGGCAACTTTCCCACGATTTATGGATATCAAGATAAAACAGCAGCTTGTCATAAACTGACATCTAATCAACTCGAGTATAGAAGAGGTTAGAGAGTACCATGTGTGCAGTAGTACAATGAGTAAAAGACTTCGTCCTCTGAAGAGCTATGCAAAGAGTAAAGAACTGGGTCCGGTAAGCCTGAATCAAGCTTTATTAAAAGCCAAAGGAATGTTTGTTTTTCATCTATTATTATTGAGTCCAATAAAGAGTTTGCTGCATCACAGAGAGTGGGTGCAACTCACCCCATTATACAGAGTGAGTGTAGTTCTCCCCATAAGAGTGGTTATACTACATTTGTAATACTTTCAATATAGTATGTAACAATGAATTTATGCAGATATGTAGGCAAATATTTTTGAGCGGTGATAATTAGCAGTAATGCGTATAAAATATAATTAAGTTTGAAAAATGCAACTCAGTTTACTACACATTAAGACTTGGCATTAAGTCTTCACTTTAGTTAGATACAGTTAAAAAAGTAAGTGTTTGCAACTCAGCTGTATCTAAATACTACAAACAGTGTCCAGCATTTAAAAGTGTGACATGCCTTGTAAAAGCCAAACAAAAAAAATCTAGACTTAAACTACTGCATATTCTTTTAAAAATGTACCATTTTCGTCGTCGTAATATTGGAGAGGACCGTCTTCTTGCGCTCGTGTTGCCAAATGAAAGTTCCAAAAAGCTAAGACACAAAACTGCAAGGACAAAGCTGTTCTGATCCAGGGGATCCCCATTATGTGCACGAGTCTTCACTGCGCGGCCCCGCAGCTCTGAGGACCAAGCAAGTTATTAGAGATCACTTCTAGATATTTAACCAGATATTTACTCCAGTGTCAGCGCTCTGCCACGTCGTTTTTAAATAGTTTGACTTTTCAATGAAAACGTGAACGGCTATACAATAGCTCTAACGCACTGCATATGAGTTTTGCGGACTTTCCCTTTCTACGATTGAGCATCAGTGAAACGCGAAACATCTGGCGATCATGTTGCACAAAGCAACATAACATTTTATATTTTAAAAATACTGTTGCGAATTTAAGTCACGAGTTCTTGTAGTGGAAAGTTTGCTTAGTATCCATCTCAGGTCATCCGTGATACTTCCATCCTGTCCCGGTCACTGTACAAGTAACCTAGTTCAACTCATAAAGTTTTTTTTCTAAATGGGGGCAGGTCCCCCCCTTCATAAATGTTACGGATTCCTCGGGATCCACCTCTCAATTATCTGTAATAAAACCCGGATTGGAGTTTTGGACTGGAACGGGGCCAATAGCAGCTTTTGTGTCAAATGAATGGGGATGAATTTGTTTTTTGAACATTCGTTACGGACAATCTTTTCTGTATGTGTAGTAGGCGTATGTGCTTGTAATGTAATGTAATGCTGTACATTAATTGCAGTAGCAATCATGCACATAACATGTTAAGTGTCACTTGAATATTTCACACAGCTCAGTAATGAAAATTGTAATATGGTTAATTAAAAGAGGCTTAACAAATGTTATTATGCACTAATGGGGTAATCCCATTTTAAATGCTAGGAAACCAAGACAGTATTGCTGTGTGATGACTGCACTATATTTCTTGTTGTTAATGTAGAGAACACATTTGAACTTCATCCCTAATGGTCTAATAATCCCTAATCCCTACTCTAACCAAAAATCACTGCTCTGTCCTGACTCTAAATGGAAACCTATAACCAATTTATAACCTTTATTCCAACTCAAAATCATCCTGACCTTATAATTATACACGTTAGTTGCAGTATGGACGAGAAATGTCAGAAATTGACAGACTGTTACGCACATGCACTTTTAATTACAGCCCTTCTCAGCCACTTTCTCACTTGAAACTACAGTCACACAGATGAAAACCAGATGTTGGAAAACTTATACAAATAGGTATAAATACATGTAGAGGGTTCATAATTCAATCTTTGCTGCAGTTTTCTTTTTTTTCTTTTTTTTATAAACAAAAATCTGTTGATTTTATGTTTTGTGATTTGAAATGTTTCTGAAAGTGTGCCAAAGTGATTGTAAAATCAGTGATTACAGTGTCATAAAGCATAAAGCATGGTTTATTAATACAAAGACAGGTCATAACACAAAAAGCCTCTGCGAACATCTCAATACAAAATCCTAATTACAAAAGAGACCCTCAAGCACAAAAGGAGAGTCAGTTTGTGGCATTTTGCCATGGCTTTGAATATGAATTGAGAACCATGGCTTCATAAAACCCTAATAAAAGGTTGATAGAAGCACTAGACGGTTAAACATACCGAAAATCATAAACCTTTAGATCTCTTGTATTTCTAGTTCTCTTCTACTTCTTCTATAGACTCAATATTTCTACCATAGGGGTTACATAGTCTTAGTAGTACTCCAAAAGACCATTCAAAAACAAAATGAGTCCTGAGGTATGCCCTCACATATCATGCCGCTGTGCAATTGCTAAGGTTACAAATACGAGCATTTTGGTTTTCTGAGTATATTTACTGTATGTTTTCCTTTTTTTCATGCTCTGATTAAATCAGACGTTGAAGAATGCTCTCATCTGGTCTCGTATTTCTTAGATCAGCTCTGATGACCGTGCGCAAACTTCACAAAATGAGTTCTTAAGAAGTGGACTGGTGTGTCTTTTCATTTACTGCCTTTTCTTGTTGTGAAGCACAGAGAACTGTACAAGACACTGAGGCATCCTCAGAGAAATAAAGCAGAATGAGCACGCAAGAGAGCCACTAGCTGCGATCACTTTGCAGTTGCCGTGGTAATTATACCGCTCCCGCTTTTTGAATCGTTTCTCCCAAAACATTCAGAAACCTTTTTTTCTCTCAGCTGGAGTTTGTTCTGTGGGCAATATTTTGGATGAGCATAATGTTGTGCCTGTGCTCAGCATAAGAATGACATTATTGTGAGCAGGAAGAGACGCCGTGCGTTCTGTGCAAATCAAGATAAAGTGCCGCCCTAGTTTCACAGACACCCTGTTGGGCTGATGTGCTAATGGCCCCCTACCTGAGCTGTGTGATCACCTGACACATTGCAGTAAGAGGTAAAAGAGTACACACACCACCCATGGTTTCTTCATGTTTACGCTCCACAAAATCCTTCTGGAAAGGAACAAACGGCTCTCCAGCTTCGTCACCTGCATGAGGAAGGGACCATAAAAGAGGCTGTAAATAATAAAAGACACTGTCCTTCTATGTAAAGTAGTCACGCTGTAAAACTTAGATGGCCAATGGTTCAAGAATGTTCATTCTATTCTAACTCAATGAGCGAGGAACATCACTTCCTCGCGTTCCTTTTAAAAGTTTACTGTTAACTTGTACATGAAAATACAATGTAAACAAATATTGCAATGGAAAGACAAACAATTTCATGGTACCAATGTTATAAAAAGACCAACAGGAATGCATACTGTTGACTGTCAGCCAAACCATTTCCCAATAGAAATGAGTAAAACTCCTGGAATGGAAAGAATCAAAAACACACAGCTGTTTACAACATGGAGCTTTCCTTAAGAGCGGATGGCAGGAGAACTAAGAGGCTAGAACAGAAAGTTTTAATGTGAGGAAGAGGATTTGCAGTGTGTGTTCTGTGCACGTGAGCAATGCTGGAATGAGTGTTCTGGACGTATTTTTGGTTACATTTAGATGTAGTTGCGCACTCATATAAAACTTTGTCACATATGCACATGGTTTTGTATGTAATCTATACATGTGCATAACTAAAGTTATGTTGTTGTTCTGTGTAGATTTTTTATGTTTCAAATATGTGGTCTCTGAATGTGAACGAGGTTCCGCGTATGTTCTACGACTATGTGTATGTGCTTTCTGTGACTACTCTGAATCTGCTATGGCACTATAGATGTCCCACTCATATGCAGTATGACTTTGTGTCAGGATGACAAAAGCATGTGATTGCATTGAGAATAGCTGCTGCAGTTAGGCAGCTGTTTCTTTTTTCACTTAAATGGCATTTCCTGTCCAGCGTATTTGTTACTTTAAATGAAAAAAAAAAAGAGATACCAGAGAAAATCTGGCGCAAAAATGTGTTCAAATGTTTTGCGTTAAAAACTGCTGAACCGTCTTCAGCAAAGCAGATTCCGAGGAAAATTCTATACCTTTTTTCTATTTTGTAGAAAGTACGGGAATAATAGCTGTGGAATATAAGGTTAATATTCCAACGGCGAATATAAAAAATAAACAGTTATCTTTCGTAAGAAGTATAACAGCAGCAGTGAGGCAGGATATAAGGGTGTGTTTCTGAGTACCGATATGACCGAATCTGATAAGTTAATTCATGTTCATCACACCATTCAGATGTTTGGTCTTGTATTACATGAAGATAAAGCCTGCTGAATCACTTTGAAGATGCAGAAAAAAAACACATTTCAGGATGTAGCACAAGTCAACACAGAATGCCGCTTCATGCTTACCAATTGAGAGCTCATCTGCCATAATGCTGAATTTTGAACTGCATTGCTAAGTCTTCAATAAGGACATGGTTTAACATGAATCAGGCATTGCTTCTCATTGGGTGGAGAGGAGAAAAATATTGTTGTCGCTTTTCAAATTCACTTTTATTTTTTCTGCATGTCGTACATCCGGAGTACATCAAGTACCTCCAATTTGTAGCCTTCCATCAGCCAGTGTGGAGATTTCCACAGAGGCATGTGTGTGTTTCCCAGATATCGCCAACACCCTCACCACTTGTCCACACTCTGCATGCAAGGCATGGCATTTCACAGTGTGCATCTGGCACCAAACAGTGAAACAGGATCAAAGGTGATCAAAGACTCAGGGATTTCAATTCAAGTGCACTAAAGTGAGAAGTGACACGGCCTGCTATGCAGGCTAGATAATTGTGGATTAAAAGGTGATAGGTTTTTGACCACTGCTGGCAAAATCTGAATATCAAAGTTCTCCAAACCCCAGGGAGCAGGGAGTACAAGCTCCCCCTGGTGGTTTGTTTTGGTCATGGCTTATTTATGTATTCTTTGTATTATTGTATTTTTAATAGAACTTACTTCTTGCTTATTGCTTCTTGTGTTTTATCATTTAATAAATCATATGCATGTAATAGGAAGAAAGGGAAAGCTGGCAGTCCATAAAGATCTGTGCACTAAAGACAGTTCATTTGGCTACACTACTGCAGCTATTCTCTGTTGTACATACTCCACTAAAATATATAGGATTTAACTATAACAATAAAATACGCTTTCCAGAAATGCATTGAATTTTACATCTAATTCTCCTTCTGTGGTTAGTAATCGACATTGCTATATCTGTTTTGGCCTTGAGTCCCTTGTGTGTGTGATAACAGCTGATGAGCAACAGGATATGTGCAGTGTCACAGCGTGCTTACAGGTACCCTCAGTATCCTCACAGGATACACACAGGTACAGTGCTACTGGGTGCAAGAAGTGTGGGCCTTTCTTTTAGCATTTCACAGCAAAAAAGAGAACATGTTGCACTTCATTTAATCAGATTCAAAAAGGCTTGTACGCAGC
The DNA here is from genome assembly GCA_029718625.1 of Synaphobranchus kaupii. Classification (NCBI taxonomy): domain Eukaryota; kingdom Metazoa; phylum Chordata; class Actinopteri; order Anguilliformes; family Synaphobranchidae; genus Synaphobranchus; species Synaphobranchus kaupii. The sequence goes on from CM056376.1 coordinate 97,925,466, forward strand.
AGAAACGCCTAACACTGCTGACCATGGTTTCATATTAGCACCCTAGGGTTTTAAATGTACATCAGCAGTGTTAGGCATTTTTGCTATGTAGGCCTACAAGCCTTCAAAAATTGAGACTAGAACAACGGGGGAAACAATGTGCTGTGCGACGATAGTTAATTTGCCACAATACTGTAATAAATGACATTTACAGCAAGAAAACAATGGTTGTAATGCAAGTTAATCCAGTTTCAGCATGTTAGAGCCAACTGGCTGCGCTCACACGGCTTCGCCGTAATCTGCTGCCACAGATATTCTGAGGATCTCTGCAATGACACGTTTGCAGCAACAGGTTGCTCATGGCAAGAAATCTGCACTGACACACTGGTGCCGCTCATGGCCCCACAGTCAGTTTACGCTCAGTCGGGCTTCTCGGGTTAACTTCGCTCTCAGCTGGTAGTTCTTGGAAATGGCCCATAAACTCTGTCGGCACTGACCGATCATAAACCTGGGAAAACATACGGCTCTTCCATCTCTGGAAAACTGTCCACGCGTTTGGACATTGCACCGCAGGCATGCAGAGACCGAGGGAATTCTGGAAAGGTCGCGAAGCATTCTATCCACGATAACAGTCGCAAGGACACTGTAAGTGAATATTTTATCTCTCTATCTCTTTCGCAAGAACACTGTAAATGCAGACACACTCTCTCTCTCTCTCTCTCTCTGTATGTGTGTTTTGCTTGGAGACACATCAGTTCTGTGAGTGGTTCTCCTCTAATTTATTGGTAGATGGATGGGATGTGATTTCTGTGATTTTCAAAAAGTCCTGAGGCTTCAACATTGTTTAAATTCAGCAATGTAACGAGAGAACAATTAAGAAACAATTGAGAAAACTGGGCTATGGTGAGAGTTGGTAGTGACACTTGTAAATGTTGGAGGAGGATTAGACTACAGTCGGCAAAAGCTGCTCAGTGAGCGTGTGAGAGAGGGCGACACACAGAGATGGGTGGGGGGCTTTTACGTGTGAAGAGCTTAGAGGATAAGTAAGGCGCATGCTGCCGAACACCCCTGTGGTGCTACAGTAATTCCCCATGGACAGACTATTTTCTGTAACAATGATGATTATCATCCCAACAAGTCATTGTTGCACGTACATGATGACCATTGTCTGTTATGGGGTTAGCTTATACAAAATCACATGGCGGCTATGTCTGAGTCTTTTGGCGTTCGTCTTGTCCTGACTGTCAAAATGTGTAGAATACAGTGATTAAATTATTAAAGCATTTACAAATAATTTCCAGTGTCTTCTCTCATAATCCAAACATTATCATAAATAAGCAATTAAGGCAGCATATGAGTTTAAATTATCTGTTTAAATTTCAGATAGGAAGTATGTTTAGTACTAAAGTAATCACACTGTGGTGTTTTTACGAGGAAAAGAATTAGCATATTGTAAAGCTTTAACACAACAGCTTTCATTATCATCGCGCATTCTATTAAAACAGGAGTCTTTTGACCGCTAGCGTCTATTTATGTACTGAAGCAACAGCAATAGCACACTATAAAGGGATTTTCAACAAAGCCTAATAATTGACCATCCTTTTCCATAACTGTGCTAATGAGTTTACGCTTTTGTGCTGAAAGGAATGTGTGTGTGTGTGTGTGTGTGTGTGTGTGTGTGTGTGTGTGTGTGTGTGTGTGTGTGTGTGTGGGGCGGGGGGGTGGGGGGGGCACCCTCATAGTGCTGGAAGGCACGAAGAAACAGCATCCATTTTCTATTCATGCCTATAAGAATGCACACACAGTACCGTAAACAAACATACACACGCATTACACAGACACAGATTGGGTTCATGATGCAAAAAGCATTTTGAGAGATTGTGTTGGGAGATTGATCCATATTCTATCATAATCCTGTATAATCTCTGGTTGTACCAGAGACTTGCATCCTGTGCAGACTAATTAAATCTCTTAAACCAGGCACGAGGAACAGAATTCTTCATGCATGTCACCCAGAAATTAGAGCACTTTAACCTGTCCTCGACTTACCTCACCATCTTCTGCGAAACACTCCGCAGACGTATTCTGCTTCTTATCCACAGAGCAGTTTTTTCCTCCCAATTTATACTGCCCAATCACATTTGTAGACCAGTTCCTTGGCTACAATATTTCAGTGATGACACGCTTGCAAGCTGAAAGCATGCAGTAAACCGTAACCTCTTTTCACTCATGACCAGTGGAGTCAGTATTGCAAGATGAGGCAAGGGGATAGCCTGCCAACTGAAATGCTCCCTCCATTGGCAACGCTGTGGTCAGACATTATGGACTGTGTATTATAAAGTGTGATAATCGTGGATTCTCCGTCGATACTGAAGCTTCATGAATAAACCCCACTGTATGTCGGCATGCTTTCCCACATTTATGCCTGAGCATGTGAAAAGATCGCACTCTGTGCTTCTGTCATGCACATTACCATTTCTCAGCACGCTGTATCCGTTTAGTGTATTCCCCAGTGAAACTCCCATGCATCCACACTTATACTGTGTAATTATAGGAGGGATTTGTTTGTTGCTGCTCATTTGCCAGCCTATTGTAATAAAACATGTAGGCTCAGGTCATATTTTCAGCCTTAAAATGTTACAGCTAAACCCCTACAGTTACTTGACTGACACGGGCTAATACATTCACGGAGAACAAGATGTCAGATCCTGTACAAGGGATTGTATTCCAGCCCTGCAGGCCTATGAAAATTACCATTAGAAGACACAGGCTGAATTGTCTGATCTGAAAAGGCATGAAAAGCAAATAAATGTCAGAATATTCTTTCATTTCCTCTCCTTTGATTTATGTGTGCATTTTATCTCCTGTCTGCTTATTTATGCTGTTCCTTTTACTAGAACGAACAAGGGCACGTGTGGTTTGGTAGCCAGCTTTTGTTTGTGCAGTCAATTAAGGCTAAGTTTTATGAACCTTCCTAGAGTTGCAGCATAAACTTGGCTCTACAGCAAGCACAAGCCTTGTTCATCATCCACACTGCAAGCATCCGTCCTCTTGATCCTCTTCCTTCTCTTTGCCGATTGATTGATTATTAAATCAATTATGGCATTGTGACTATGCTTGTGTGACACCAGCTTCATCATGATGATGGATTTGTTGTCTGAAAGGGGAAATGAAATACGTTTACAGAGTATATTTGTTTATTAGAAATGTAGTTCTTTATTCAGGTGCATATGCTGCCTTAATTGCAAATTGAACACGATCCAAGATGTCAATGGAATTGAGCTTATTTAGGAATTCAGGTGTCACTGATAACATCTAAATGTCAATTAAGGGCTTACCTGAGAGTGCTGCACTTTGTTCCAGGAAAATGCACACTGTTACCCTTGTTTATCTACCAAAAGTAATATTAATGGTCATACAGATAATCAGTTTTGTTCATACTATTTGACAATTAACTACTTACATTTAGGGCATGCACAGTGTGATTTGGGTAAAATGTACTAATATATGGTGCCCATGCTTCAGTCAGTGTGAGAACCGTTCTTTATTGCCAACACAGTATTTGATACGTTTGTAAGTGACAAAGGCTGACATCTAGTGGCCTAAACAATGAAAGCAGATAAAATAGACTTGGCACCACAGAACCACTAATCCCAATATCACCCACTTAAAAATGAAGTTCACACCACCACCACCGTGATGACAAACCAACTGGCGACAATTTTTGAGATCCTTACATGGGCATCAGACAATGCCTGCTTGCGGTCTTAGAGGTAAAACAAGAAAATATGGGATTTGAAGGGATTACACAAAATGAGATTACATTGAAAGCCCTTTTGGGTGGGTGGGGTGCACTGACTGACTGATTTACCTCAGTGAAACCTGTGCTAGCAGCTGCCTGGAGGCTATTAACAGCGTCCAAAGATGGGCTAATTGGTTCAAGGCATTTGGAAAGTAAGGTGAAATGAAGAGTAAAGAAAGGAGTTAGTATGACGGCTGAAGGCAGCCATTTTTATGTGCCTAAGTTACCTTTCTTTCCATCTTTTAGCTCATATCCTGGAACTTCATTGATGGCTGGCGTCCTGATGTGTTCCTAGCCATGTTGAAACTCTGGAGTGCATTACTCTGCCAAATGGCAATAAATATCACTTACCACACTGTCAAAGGTGATCTTTTGCTTTGTACTTCAACGTTGATGTGTCCAATGTCTATTTAATTCATTAAAGGTTTTGTATTCTGTAAACCTCTTCACAGCAATGTAATATTTGAACATAATTATTTGAATTTACTATGGTCTTGATACTAAATATTTACACATAATATTTTTTATGCAATGTTATATTGTGAGACAATATCTAATGTAAAATAAGTTGCACCATATCATTATTGGTTTGCACACTGGTTATACTGGCAGGTATAAACAATGTTGTTGTACTTCCTTCTTAATTTATTAATCATTCCTTAGTAACCCGTGTGTTTCTTTGCAAGTTTTGGATTTTACTCTGCAAAATAATTCTGTCATATGTATGTTATTGCGGTGAAACATTTTTCACAGCACAAATATATCCTTATTTACTTGCGTATGAGATGACCATTATCAAGCCTGCAGTTTATAAGCTTCCAGTGCACATGTGAAACGTATCAATAGACAATATTTTATTATTTATTAAGACAGTATTCCATTATATTCACAGCAAACTTATGCCTTGGGGGTCAGGATATCTTTGCCACAGTGAGAGAAAACAGCCCCACTGGAGAGTTCATCGCAAACCTCAGCATCATTGGAGACCCAGGAGCCAATAGCCTCCGCTTGTGCCTCACTGGAGACAATGCTGATTGGTTCTTTCTAGAGGGTAGAACCATCAGGCTCAACTCCTCCTTCTCGAGGGCCCTCGATCGAGAGGTAGTGGGAAATCAACACTACCCCTCAGCATATTACATTCTGTATCAACACTGCACCAACAGTGTTTCACTGTTAATGTGACTACACTGTGCTCTTACACTGTGTCAAAATAACACCACGGCTTCACCAGGTCATCCGTGGTAAAGCACAGGTTTGTGTGTGCATATGTAAATGTTCATGACTGTTTTTGTTCTTATTCTGTTCTCAAAGGTCCAGGGATCCATTTTAATGGCAGCTTTGACATGCTATGAAGATGATACAATACAGGTGTGTGTTTATCTGTTAAAAGTCAGGCTTAACTTACCAGTTTGGAACAATGTAAAGCAACAAATGAGAGACAGTGAAAACCATCTTTTAGCGGCAGAAAAAAGTGTCTGCATTAATTTAAAAAAAAATAATAATAATAATTTCTACATTTTTGCATTCCCTCAAAAATAATATTAAGATATTAAGTAACACAAATTTAAAAGGCTTTTACAACTACCATATACGAAAATATTTAACTGATTACAAACTTACTGTGACCTGAATCCAACGTTGCCTTATGAATCCAACTTTCCCTCCTTGTCCCAGTTGACGACACTGTGTTTCATTCTTAAACCTTAAAGCCTATTAAATATATCAATGAATGTGTGGGAGAAGCACATACCTAAATATGAACCCCTTTCTTTTTCCAGAGTGAATATAGGATAATGGTGGAGATTCTTAATGAAAATGACAACAGACCAGCGTTTCTAGGACATACCATTCAACCGTTCCATTTAAGTGAGGTAAGAATACCTACGTATGTGTGCTATTATCTGACTCCGATTTCTACAAGACAGAAAGTGACGATTCCATAGCGAACCTCTTGGCACTGTGAGGTTTGATTCTTTTGCATGTGTGTCATTGTGGCTGAAGAAAATGCGATGTATTTTCCCTCTAGCTGACTGCGATAAACACGGTGGTGTTCACTGTCCAGGCCAGCGATGTGGATGAAGATATCATCATGTATGTTATTGACCAAAACTGGGTATGTGGCTCAAAGCACTCAACACCATCAGATGTACAGTGTGCCGATCGGCCACAGGCAATATGCTTGCATAGGCAATATGCTTACAAATGACCATCGATTTGCAACGCTCTCGCCACACAGCCTGACTCCAGGTACTTCAGGATAGACCTGCCCAACAGTGGCAAAGTCATTCTGGACAAACCATTGGACTATGAGACCAAAACACAGCTGCAGTTTGTCATTTATGCTGCGGTACGTCTTCTCCCCCACTAAGCTGCCTCTGTAGCTAATTTCATGGAGTCCTTTGCAAACTCAAAATCTGAGCAGTCATGATGATAATAACACCGTCGTGCTGCTGTTTTTGACCCTTTTGTTTTAACACAGGAAATGAACACCAGGGAGAAGAACAGTGCCACGGCCACCATTACTGTCAACGTGCTGGATGGAGATGACCAGTACCCCCATTTTCTGCCTTGTACCCCTCTTTCCAAGGACGAGACACACCCCATCTGTATGAACCCGATCTACATTGTCAATATCACAGAGAAGGATGAGGCAAGAGTCTGTTTAGCAATAGAGCTGGTATGAATGCATAAGAAGCATATAGCTCCTCAGGAGAGTTAAGTGTAAATCTTCTCATCTTCGACCCACTGGAATCAGACTAATATGCTTGTGTGTTCTTTAATTGATAAAAGTGTATTGGTGCTGCTAACTGATATGCTAACAGGTTATCGGTTTTGGTGTCTCTTTCAGTGTGAAGCCTGTAACACATTTCTGTTTTATAGAACAAAGTCTTATATTTCTCACCTGGTCCAATATATGCAGAGGATGGAGACAGGGGCCTGAGGACACCATTGCTCTACAGCATTCTATCAGGTGGGAGCAATACACCTGCCAGAGCTACTATTGATAGAGTCTGGCCAACTGGCCAAAATCACTGTCAAAAGGAACAAAACATATACCTGAATCTGTGTGTTCAAATTTGTGTAACTTCTCTAATCCTTTAGTTTTCATGCTACCAGTGCATTTTGCATTGTTGTAAAGTGTTCTATGTGCAACAGGTGCTGACAATGGGAGGTTCCACATTAATAATGAGACAGGAGAAGTTGTACTGATAAGGCCAGTGGAGAACAGACTGCTGACCCCTACTCACAGACTAAGGATCATGGTGAGAGACACACAGCAGAGTTTACCCATTCTTAACCCAAAAGCCCACATTTATTGTGAGAGATTGATCCAGGGTCAGAGCCAAGATGGGCAGACTCTTTCCTGGTCCACAGAGGCCATGATTCTTGTTCATATTTGTATAAACAGTGTCACACAAGTAGGTCTGCAGCTGACAGATAATTTAAAAATGGCAATGCTTAGAACGTAAGTTTTGTTTTTCCCGCAATATTTTATAAAATTTCCCATGTACTAACCACATATTTACATAATCTATGTAGAATAATAAATGGCTGTGTTTATTACTTATACAAATTTTTATTTTGTAACTATATGCCATATGGGTTTAAACTGAATTGTGAAATGATTCTCATCGCCTTTAGGCTTTCCAGATAGATGACCCAAAAAAGTACACGGTGGCAACAGCCCTGGTCCGTGTTCTAGCTGAGAACCACTTCCCCCCTCAGTTCAACAAAACCACCTACAAGGGCTTCATCACAGAGAACAGTGGCAGCGCTGTGCTGGTCAGCACTTATGAGAACACTGTGCTGGTTGTCCAGGCCACCGACCTGGATTTCAGAGATGTATGATGTGGAAAGGCCTCTCTCTAACTTCCACCCAGTCCTAATTAATCCCTAATTAATTTACACATAGAAAATCCCCACAGAATGAAATTAGTGGACTGAAATTAAGATAATACTGCAAAATGGTGAGATTAGTACATCGGAAAACATTTACTTCGGTGATGAACTTGTACCAATGTTCAGTGATGTTCTATTTGTGAAACTTAACTGTAGCAGATGGGAGATTATCAAGTAATTCCTCCTGCACGACGCTGTGCCACTTCTAGCCCCATTATCTGTGCTGTGCTCACTGTAATCCACTCAGCCATTTTCTTGTAATGTTGCTCCCCCGGTCGCCTGTTAGACCTGTGAGCCCTTCTGCCTCTACAGAGCAGTATTCAGTATGGGTCGTTTGTAACAGTAGTGACAGTTAAGTATGCTGTGGTTTGTAACAGGTGAGACAGCATAGCTTGGTGTGACACTAATTATAGTCAGGTATGGAAGCTGTGTTTGTTGTCGTTAGTTTTAGGTATGCTGCTGTTAGTATTCGGAGAAACATACCAGCTGAGTTTGCCGTTATTACTATCAGTTTTGATGTAGGATTTCTGGGATTACTATCAGGTATGCCTGCTTTAATTGTCCTGATAAATATTTTCTCATATTTAGTTTTTTACATATTTGTCTGTCACATCCTTTAGTACACAGTCAAACTCATTTGAGTCATCTAAACATCATTCTCCAAAACTGTGGTTATTCATCCTGTCCTCAGATTGCTCATGTTCAGTATTCTATCATCGTATTTTAGGGGGTCAACCCTCACATCCAATATTCTCTGTGGCCAAAGTTTAACAACACCAGCCTATACCGTATCACACAGGAAGGACTTCTGATTGCCAGAACCAGTCAGCTGAGAGCATTTGAGAAGCACTTCCTGGAGGTGAGCAGAGTTAAAACAGGTCAAAGACCTGTGTCTACACATTGGTGCTTTTGTTTACATGACTAATTTGGACACTGATGTGCAGATACATCACAGAATGCCTTAATTAGACCTGGGCCAAATACATGAGCATTTAATTATTTGTATTTCACGATAAATTGTTGATGCATTTTCAAATACACTAGCCTACACAACGGCTTTGTATTTTAAGCTTTATAATACTTACTGGAGAAACCAAATACCTGTATTTGTATTTGAAGTATTTCCAAATACTTCCTTAAAATTCTGACAGTATTTTCAAAGAAAATACATTTCAAATACTCAAAGAATTTAGGCCAGTGGGAGCAAAGAAGTCTTATATGTCCACAGTTAAATGATACACATTATATCAATTTAAGAAACTGAAGATTTCCCTTTAAAATCCTGCTGTTTAATTTTGGAAGATATTTACTGAATCAATGTTTGCTTTCCAATAAGCTCTCTGAAACCCTAATTTCAATGAAGTGCAACATGTATTGTTTTCCAATGGATTAATACAAATATTAATAATACAAGTAATACAAATGTGGGTAAAAATGAATGTTAAGTTAAATACACTACCTTGGATATTGAAAATCAAAATATGGGATAAGACCAATCAATGTTGTTTTTTTCTAATTTTACATAAAAGCACCAAGTATATGAGGATATTAATGAATAGATACAGAAAAATATATTTTTTTACATGTGCAGTAATTTGAATACTGTACATGTGCAGTAATGTGAATACTCTGCAGGTGCTTGCTACAGATCCAGAGTCAGGAGAGGTGGTCAAAGCCTCCATTGACATTGAAGTTCTCCAGAAAGGACAACAAGGTAACACACTCAGATCAGAGCTAACTGCGGTGAGGGTTGTGCACAATAGATTACACCGCCGCACCATCTGCCCAGAGGAACCTGTCTTTGACCGCAAGGTTTCCCACACAAAGGCAATGAAGGGAACGTGTCATAAGTGAAGTGCTGTATTGACTGCGCGGCTAATTGGTGCCTAACCCACAAAAGAGCACGGTTTGCTTTATTGTGCGTGTCGGTAATCGCTGGCAAACCTGTGAGGAGAAGAAATCTGCCTGAGAAATTGGATTAGCTGCATGATCTTCCACCAGAGCAAATGGACACACACAGCGGGAGAGCTAAGCCGTCTAACCACTAACCATCAAGCTGTCCAAACGCATTATATTCCATATACAGTACATGCAATTATTGTAGTTAAATAGCCCCTCAGTTTGGTAGAGTTGATTTCCAATAAAACACAGCTGGGATGTAGAGGCTGATGAAGCTTACAGTGCAGACTTCACTGAATATGGTTTAATTCTTGTGAAAGCCTTGCCAAACAAAGTCTTATTTTTTGTAGAATATATCTTGTAGAATATGTTTTCATTTTTTGGAGAGTCTCGAAGAATAAGGTTATTTTTGTGAAAGGTGCGGAATAAAGTCTTATTTCGTTAAAGTCCGACAGAAAATGTTTTTATTTTTGTGACGGCTTTGAAGAATAATCTTTCATTTTTTGTTTTTAGCACCCCACTGGATGCCCGGCAGTATGGACGTGGGTATGGCGTGGGGTGTCGCCGTTGTGGCGCTGCTTTTGCTGGGGGCTGCTGTTGTCCTGTTCCTGCAGCTGGTTAGGAGACGGAGGGGGCATCAGGATCTGGCGGACCGGGGGTCGGTGGCAATGGGGAAACACCCCAATGTGGTAAGAACCAGACTCGGAACTACCAGACTCGAGCTGAGTCATTAAACTTAACATGTATGAGAGTGTGTGTGAGCAACTCGAGCTGAGTCATTAAACTTAACGTGTATGAGAGTGTGTGTGAGCAACTCGAGCTGAGTCATTAAACTTAACGTGTATGAGAGTGTGTGTGAGCAACTCGAGCTGAGTCATTAAACTTAACGTGTATGAGAGTGTGTGTGAGCAACTCGAGCTGAGTCATTAAACTTAACGTGTATGAGAGTGTGTGTGAGCAACTCGAGCTGAGTCATTAAACTTAACGTGTATGAGAGTGTGTGTGAGCAACTCGAGCTGAGTCATTAAACTTAACGTGTATGAGAGTGTGTGTGAGCATGCGTGCATACTTGCCGGCGTGTTTGTGTGTGTGTCTCAACGTTTTGTTTGAACAAGTGTCAGAATACTCTAAACTAGACCAAACTGAAAATGTAAAGCTAAAGCTAAACTACTGTATGATATCAAAATTATTTATGCAGCATCATTTTGGCTCATTTTCTTGGTTATTTATCCTTACTGGGTTAGACAAACTGATTAAAATATTTCCACAAAAACATTGAGTTTTCATTCTGTGCCAGTTCTCAAGATACATTGACCAGACAGGTTAAAAGTATTAATATACAATAATTCCTCCCCCCTTCTCCATCCCTGCATATTTCTGCAACCATGTAGACTTTACGGTGGTTTCACCAGGTGAGCACTTGGATTAGTCAGCATCTGTATTGAAGTGCCTGTGGTTGTAAAACCACTAAGTTAGTGTAGTTCCATTGCATGAAAATATAAGTGAATGCTTGCCATAATGGCATGCTTTTTAATCTTTTTAATTTTTAAATGTTTTTAATCTACCAATTTCCTTAAAATACAATAAATCTTCATTACCAGACATGTTACAGTTTTTTATGATTGTTTTGACTCATTTTGCACAACAGAGTTTCAATGTGCAAAACTCTTAACACAGAATGCTATACTGCTCATTTTGGGTTCAAAATGTAATATAGCATGCAAAATAGAAATACCAGTGTCAAATCAGAGAATATTATATGCAAAAGTTCATCATAGCACCAGAACATTAGATGATTCAAACAATGAAGTTAAATCATTGCTACATTTTCAATATACAACAGTCATCGTGAAATAATGCTGCCAAACACAAAATCCTTCTGATAAAAAAAGAGTTTGAAAGTGTTCTTTGGTCATAACGCAAAATGCTATACTCCTAATCTTGGGCTCAAAATCACATATAGCATGCACAATAGAAACAACTGAACCAAATTGTGTTTCATGCTAAAGTTTATCATAGTGTCAGAACAGTGGATATGTTCATCGTTGAAGTTTAATTATACATTTTCAAATACAATGGCCATTATCAAATAATGCGGTCAAACACAAAATACTTGTTACCAAAAAAGACTATGCAATGGTCATTTCCTCATAAGTACTTGAAATTATGTACAGCAAGCATGATAGACTGCAGTTTTGCGCTTGTGTTTTTATGAAAGACAAACAAAATATTAGATTAGATTATGTGAAGTTTAAAAAAAAAACTGCAGCATTTTGCCTCTCCGCTGCATTTGGCCACAGAATTTCGTCGACGCCGCATCTGATGTCTTCGTTGGCAAGGCAGCGCTGGTAAAATCTTTTAGAGTGCCTTATCCACCCCTGACACTGCTGGGTTGTAATGTCATTGCATGCCTCATCCATGGCCTGAAGGAGCGTTTCCTGCTCATATGGAAAAACTCCTCGATGGGGTTCAGAAAGGGGGAGTAAGGTGGACGGAATTGTGATCGGAACTCTGGATGGGCTGTAAACCAGTCTCGAACAGCCAATGCACGATGGAAGTTTACATTGTCCCAGACAATGATGAACACCATCTGAGCATTTGGCTGTACGAGACGGTTGTACAGCCCATCCAGAAAATGTATGAGGCGCACGGAGTTGTATGCCCCCAGCAGAGGGTCACAAGCCTCAACTCGTGAATAGACCCCCTGGCGAATAGAATAGACCCCCTGGCGAAATTGGACCCGAGGCACATGTCTAGTTTTCCTAGATCCGGCCCTGAGACCAATGGGCAGGCCCACACACATACGTACATAATCCTAATGTGATGTCTAGGGCATAATGTTAACCAGTCTACACATTTATAGAGGATGGGTCGCTAAAGTATTCGCTATTGCAGTATAGCAACATTCCTATACACATACCTGAACATATTCCACCCTCAAAGTCTTCACCCTATCTTCATTCCTTTGTAAAGGCACCAAGTGAATTTGTTTCAATGTGGTTTGGTGCTTTTTCAAAATTCGCCCAATTGTTGTTAGGCTGATTGTGTGGATGTTTTGGAAGATTCCGTTATCGGCTAGAATCTGTTGCTGTATTTCTTTTATTCGTATATCGTTTCTTTGCACCGCCATGTCTACTAGTGCCCTCTCCTGCTGGGCAGAGAGAAGACAGCCACGTCCTCCACCTGGTGGTGCTCTTTCAGTTCTAAAGTACAGTAAAGATAACCATTACAACAAAGATAATTCACACCCACACTTTAGTATTTATGAAATATACTGTAACACAGACAGCAATATCAATTACTGTAATTTCAATATACAGTTACTGTACAGTAATTTAGTAAATTACACAAATTGACTTACCGATTAGGTAAGATCTCTCTTAAAAAGTCTTATTATGGATGCCACAGTTGACCTTTTCAGGTTTGGCTGCACAACCCTCCCAGCTTGAGCCAGTGTTAGACCTCTGTTTACCACATGGTCGACAATAGTGGCTCTAATTTCATTTGACACAACTGCTCTTCTGCCTCCTTGGCCACGACCGTGACCCCGTCCACGACCACGACTACGACCCCGCCCATGACCCTGTCCTTCGTTACCAACCTCAACCTCACCGACCTGCTCCATGTTGTCAGAAACTGCTATTCAGGTTTCTAAGCAGCCTTTTATGTAGTGGTGAAGAGATTATCAATTGTGTTGCAATGCTACTCACCTGGGCAAAGTTGTTGGAAGTACTGAGACATGACTACAAAGAACTGTTGAATTGATTTAGTGATCTGCATTTGTAATAATAAGCATTTGAACATTGTTGTAATATTAGGTGGCTGTATTCTGAGAATGGAGCATATGATTTAGAATTTGGCACTTTGTATTAACAGTTTTGCACTTTGTATGTCAGCATAGGATGTAGTGTGTTAAGGTAAGAATTCTGCATGTAAGTTTAGCACTTTGCATTAACAGTTTTACACTTTGTATGTCATCATAGGATGTGGTGTCTTAGAGTAAGAATTCTGCAAGTCAGTTTAGCACTTTGCGTTAACAGTTTTACACTTTGTATGTCAGCATAGGGTGTGGTGTGTTAGAGTATGAATTTTGAAAGTCAGTTTGGCACTTTGCATTTTGAGTTTTGTACATTGAAATTCTGCTGTGCAAAATGAGTCAAAGCAATCGTAAAAAACTGTAATAGTGTGTTTAATGTGTTAATATTTTTCATTGATGGCTAGAATAATTAGTTAATGATAAAACATGCAGAATCAATGTAAATGTACTGGGGAGCAGTTTCTTCTGATTTGTTAACATTCCATTTGTTTTGAAATAAATAATTAAAAATCCCAATTCCAAAATATAAAATGCACATAAAAGCAGAAAGCAGTGATTTGCAAATTCTATTTTACATATATTTAATTGAATACATCAATCCATCCATTATCTAACCCGCTTATTCCTGGTCAGGGTCGCGGGGGCATGCACTGGGCGAGAGGCAGGAATACACCCCGGACAGGCTGCCATTCCATCACAGGGCACACACACCATTCACTCACTCACTCATACCTATGGGCAATTTAGAGTCTCCAATTAGCCTAACCTGCACGTCTTTGGACTGTGGGAGTAAATTGGAGTACCCAGAGGAAACCCACGCGGACACTGGGAGAACATACAAACTCCACACAGAAAGGCCCATGGCCGGGATTCAAACTCAGTACCTCCTTGCTGTGAGGCGACTGTGCTAACCACTGCACCACCGTGCCGCCCTAATTGAAGACAGCACAAAGAAAAGATATTTAATGTTTTACCTTATCAACTTTATTTTTGTAAAAATACTGTACACTAATTTCAAATTTGATGCGTGCAACACGATCCAAAAAAGTTGGGTCAGGGGCAAAAAAAAGACTGGGAAGTTAAAAAAAAAACACCTATTTGGAACATTCCACAGTTAAACAGGTGATGCTATCATGACTGGGTATCAAAGGATATCAAAAGACTCTTGATATCTTATTATGCTCTTACAAGCGATACTATAACCTTTGCATTTGAATGGATCTCTATGGGAATTGGGGGGTGGGACTAGATTAAGCTGTAAATTACATGGGGATAGTATGGAACTCATGGTTGACTAAATGGCTGTACGTCATCAAGGGTCTGAGGTATCAAAGAAGCCTCAAACCATCACTCTGCTGCCAGATATGCAGTTGATATGGATGGATCACTTTAAGGGTTGTTTCTCCTGACAAATTTTCCTATTGAACTCTATGGAAAAATAAGTCAGGAGAAGAAACCCTTCAAGTTATCCATCCATATCTACTGTATTTCTGGCAGCAGAGTGATGATACGTCAGACCCTTGATGACTTAGAGCCATTTAGCCAACCATGTGATCCATACTGTTACTGTGTAATTTACAGCTAAATCTAGTCCCACTCCCCAATTCCCATAAAGATCAATTGAAATACAGAGACGTTATAGTATCGCTTGTAAGAGTACCAGAAAATAAGATATCAAGAATCTTTTGATGTTGTTGGGTCACAGATATCAAGAAGTCATGGCATGCAAAGGGCGTCAAATATAAAAAATATAAAGGTACAGTCAACTTAGTGTATGTAAACTTCTAACCCACTGGAATTGTGATATAGTGAATTAAAAGTGAAATAATCTGTCTGTAAACAATTGTTGAAAAAATTACTAGTGTCATGCACAAAGTAGATGTCCTAACTGACTTGCCAACACTATAGTTTGCTAACATGAAATCTGTGGAGTGGTTAAAAATGAGTTTTAATGACTTCAACTAAGTGTATGTAAACTTCCGACTTCAACTGTATATGTAAAAGAGAATTTAAAAATCACTAATTTCTGTTTAATGTGCATTTTACATACTGTCCCAACTTTTTTGGAATTGGGGTTTGTAAAAAATAAAGCTAATGGTCAAAATAAAGACCTGGTCAGTTTACAGTCTGTGTTCTGTGTATAGTCTGTGTCCAGTGTACAGACTGTGTTCAGTGTATAGTCAATGTTCAGGGCACAGCTTGTGTTCAGTGTACATCCTGTGTTCAGTGTTCAGTCTGTGGTTCATGAACAGTTTGTGTTCATTATGTGGTCCTGCTATTTATAGTTTTTGTTGTCATGTGAAAAATGTGCCCCTTATGTGTGTAAATTTGTCAGACTGCTTCTAAGCTGTTTGCGTCTGGTAAAAAGCTATTTGGACTGCCTGTCATGCTGCTTTAAACAATGTTGGCATGCATGAAACAATATGTCTGTACATGATTTAAAGTTCATACAGTACGTGATAAAAAAACTGAAGAAATCATTTTCACTGGTTATCATATCCTAAATGAATTCTGCCATATATAAATAAAAATGACAATCATGATTTGACAAGTTGAAGGTATATCCCACAGAAGGGTAATAGGTGGCATGGCAGAAAGTTGGCGAGAGGAGTAGGTGATCTAAATTGGTTTTCCCTGATTGACAGGTGAACCACGGAAGGCCAGTGCCCCTAATTGAGGAAATCTATCACAATCAAGCATTTGATGATGGCAATACAAGCTCACTCATGCACAGCAAGCGTGGAATTTATACAAAAAAAATGGACATGCCAGCAGCGAGGCCGTTCAGCTGGGATCATGACGGCTCCACGTTCCCGAGCAACGCCTCGCCAGTGTTTGTGGTCCCTGTGCCTCCTCTAGGGCGTGCTTCGCTCTCAATCCTGTCCAATGGGAAAACGTCGGACAGGTCTGTCGTAAAGTCTGTGTCATTTAAAGAAGAAAGCATGGTGAAAGACAAAGAGCAGTGCGGTACAGAGGGACAGCCAAGCTCCAGAAGGGTAGAAATGCACACCCTCCTCCATGCAGATTGCTTGACTTCCTGGCTGGAGGCCACAACTGCCATTGTACCAGGTGAACCAGGTCAAATGGGAAAAAGAGACACAGAGATGAAGATTAGTGCTAGAGACAGACCTGATGAAGCAAAGCCGCATGTTGATAATACACCCCTAGCTAGTTCAAACAAACAGGGACAGATCATGTGTAGTGATGATGATGGCAATGATAAGGAGGATGAGGGTGAACAGGAGAATCCATACAAGTCCATGCGCTTGGCGATCTGCGTCTCAGAGGAAGAGGTCAATGAAGGACAGCATGCGCCAAGTTACAGCAAGGAGACGAAGGAACCTGAAGGTCAGGAACAAGATGATCAGGATGAGACTGCGTCTCCTCCATAACAGGGGACAACTTCTGAATTGGTGAGCCAATCAGACAGCATACAGAACCAACCATAGAACCAAGGCTGCATTCGGATCCAAAATTTATCCTTTCTTCCTGTTGTTCCCTTCCCTTGCTTCAAGGGGGGAATCCCTAAAATGCCAGGATGAAATATGGCAGCCACACCAAGTGTGATTTGGATCCAATTTAAGAAAGGGAAGGGAGTAATTATATTCCCTCGCTTCCTCGTTTATTCTCCCTTCCACCAAGAGTATAAAATGCAAGCTTCCAGCAAGAAGAGAATCCCACGATGCAAAAAGTGGAAAAAGTGGGCGGTTACCACAGAACTGTGCGGCGTTCACATTTCAACTCTATGGTGTTGCATTTCCGAAATGCTGCGAGGGTGGTTCCGTTTTTGTTTGTTTCTCATCAATCCTCCCTTGCAGAGCACCTTTTAAGTTTGCTTGCTGCACGTAGCAAATTGCGTCACAAGATAGATCACTCGAGGGAAGACAACAAGGGAAGGGAGCGTGTTAAATTGGATTCCAATGCAGCCCAAGACTGCCACTCTCCACAGTCTGAACTTTTCCTTTTTCTTTTTTTTGTGTGAGTCCTTTTGTAATTGTGCAGTTAAATAAAGAAGCCAAAAGTACTTCGTGAAAACAGAAAATTAAAAAGAACCCCCCCCCCCCTCAAATTAAATAAAAAACAAGATCTAATTTGAATACTGTAAAATTATCTTGCAGAGATGTTAGCAGCCATCAAGTGTTTAAAGCCAAATTTATGATAATTGGAAAACAGTGGAAAACAAAAGTACACACAGGGCCTTTGTCGTAATGTCTCCAATTTGTCTCAGTTTGTCGTGTCATTTAATTTAGCATAATTATCTGTTTTTAGTTATTCACACATTCTAGTGTTCCATTTCTCATGAAGTGGCATGTCTCTAGTTCAGCTAAACAATTGTTCATATGTACAACTAACCTGTGATAATAAGTAATACGTCTACCTAAAATAACGTGTTGTCATGAGAGATATTATATTTATAACAAATTTGCATTTTATACATCTTAGTTATATTGCAGTAGCTTTGTTTCGGGGATGAGGAGGAATCATATCTCTGCATATTAAACATGTCTACTGGATGTTGTGTTATGTCCTTAGACCAACCATGTCATGTAATAATATAAAAATAATTAGGCTGACAAACCCATACAATTACACAGAGTGGAAGATTGCTGTACTGCAAGTTGTAACAAGTGTCTGTGCCCGTTATGTGGTTTGTTTGCTGCTTTGATATCCAATGTACCCTGTTGAGCAGAGAAATTTCTCTCCTTATAATGACCAGGCATGACCAGGTAGATCCAAGGAGAAAAGAATTTCTTTCTGCAGAAAGAGTCCAGTACTCACACACACAAGGTGGTCAAGCATGAACTGAAGAGACGGAGGCAGTCTCCGCCATATTTAATCAAACTAATACATAGTAATCTTCTGATTGGTGCATAGTTAATACATAGGCATAGAGTGGAATATAACAGACATAATTCTATCGCTGATTGGTAGATTGTTACACATTAGCATATAGTAAAATATACAAATCAATGATTGGTTAGATCTTATCATATAGCATGCATATTGGATGAGCACAGTGACCCCTAGCCCTTAACGTTTCACAAACGGTTCCAATAACTATTTGGTCTCCCAGAGCCTTGTGCCTGGGATGTAAGTGGGTCAGAGGCCACAGGCCTGCAGTGTCATAGAGAGAAGATATAGAAGGGAGAAAGAGACAGAAAAATACACATACACACAAGCTATAAGATATATAATTTGTCTCTAGTTAGCGTTGGCTGACAGAGATAAACCAAGACCTTCCAGATAAGAGTCTGCAGACCGCTACTTCTCTGTCTCTTGAGGATTTAGAGAATTTAATATAAGTTTCAATTGGTATGATTGTACAATGAATATATATATATATATATATATATACTGTATATATATATATATATATATATATATATATATATATATATATATATAGATCTTTTCTCTATTACTGTGATTATACTAGTGTGAAAACATCCTTCTGAGAACACCCTTCTCTTCACCCTAACCCTGAACTGTGGCGTTGCAAAGCTTTTTGCAGGATGTCAGTGAAGGGGCAGAACAGGTCACTAAAGCTGGTTGACATGATCAGCAGTAATCTTTTCACATGGCTTCCCACAAACTTTAATCACTTGCCCATCACTGTCTTTAATCCCACAACATGTCCAGAATGCATAGCTCCAAATACAACAACCCAAGACTACTGTCCCTAAATTAATACTACATGACTTATATTTTCTAAAGAAATAAGGTGGTTTGACACAGATCATGCCCTAAATAATTTTTTTGAAGACCATGTTCTTGAAGTGTGTTCAGTATGTACCAATTGAACATATCTGAGGTTTCATTTCAAATACTTGAAAGGTTCTTGACAGATCAGAATTCATTTCAGCCTTTTATGATTTACAGCATATATTACATATGCATGAGATACAATAATTATTCCATATTTATTAGCCATATTAATCCTAGATTAACACACTACAAAAATCAAATCTTAACGTGCATTTTAATCTTATATTTATAATCTTATTTCTATAACGTTTTTGCTAAATAGGACAAACTATCTTCCAGTGGGGTGAAAGTTTCATTTCAAGATTTGCCAGTGGGGTAAGAATTTCAAGCAATAAGTAACTTAAGGCACAACTGAACTTTGGGTTGTATAGTTACCTGGCCATCATAAGAGTCCAAATGGTCCAGAATAGGGCATTTGTCCCTTTCCATTTCTATAGGGAAGTTAAAACGGTTTCAAAATGACAGTTCTAGCACGTATACAAACTAGAATGAAGCAGATTCTGTCAATACAAACAACCAGTCTTTGTACGCATTTAAAAAATAAAAAATAAATGGCCCTTTCCTGGCTTTTTCGTATTTTATTTGGAATGTAGATCCGGTAGGTAATTCTTGCTCCAGAAACAGCGTTAACTCTATGAACTTCACCCCTAGTGGTTGAGACGTTTCCATCTCAATTACAGTATTAATGTTTGTCTGAAATGATAAACTACAGCCTTAAGAAAACCCTGTGAATTTTGACGCAGTATTGTTCAAAAGGTTAGCCTCAGGCGAAAACCTCAGCTTCTCCAGTTACACTGCAGTGCAATAAAATAGGAAGTTGCCATTAATAGCCCAAAGCACTTATGACCCTCCTCTCGCCACAGCCACAGATGCATAAAATGCACCGTTTATACATGCTACGAAAATAATGTTCACGTATAGAAACAATATTTTTTAAAAACGTTGTACAAATGAGCATTTGCCATTTTCCCTTGCTTACTGTACTGCAGTATATACAGTACCTGATGCACTTTCGGTTTAGAAGATGTCACGGGTCGGAATGGAAACCTCTCACTTCCACATCCGGGACAAGGTTTTGGTTGATCCACCCTTCCCCAAGCAGTACACAGACCAAGTAGTAACAGGTAAAAATAAGCTTTATTAAGGACACAATTCATAAAACCGCTGCTGCAGTGCGACTTGCACTTCCCTCCCTCCGTGTTAAAGGCTCCCGCTCGTCCCGACTGCGGAGCTTTTCCACCCTAGCTCCCCAGTGGTGGAACGAACTCCCCACTCTGCTGCGCTCAGCTGAAACACTGTCTGTTTTTCGTCGTGGTCTGAAAACGCACGTATAACTAAAATTATACCTATATAGGGCCATTCTATAGTATTCGCTTCCTGTTTTCTATTTAACTTGTGTTTTTGGTTATTCTATAGTTCAGAATGTATAGCTGACTGTGTGTACTTCTCATGTTTATTACTAGGGATAGCTCCTACGCTTTGAGAAAGTGGTGCTTTGTCGGATTTGCTTTGTAGTCGCGTCAATGACCTTCAATATGCACTTATTGTACGTTGCTTTTGATAAAAGCGTCTGCCAAATGATTGTAATGTAATGTAATAAAAGCTCACAGATGATATAGACAGTGGACCACATCATACACTGTGCACTACCAAGTATGCTATTGGTAAGGGCACACACACACTCGTGATCCCACCCTATATTGCCACCTCAGGATCTGCCGACTATTCCACTCAAGGGGGGGATCCCACGCAGACAGACACGGCGATACACATTCATTCAAAACCAAACTCACTTGCATACGAGACCACAAACACTTAACAATAAACACAAAAAAAGCAAAGAGCGGAGTCCTGCCCACACCACACTAAAGGGAGGAGTGAAAATAAAAGAAACCAAATAGCCGTCCGGCAAATAATAATCAGACACACACACAACCAGCACACAACAGGGCGGCTCCACCACCCCTTGGTGGTCGCCAACGAGGAATCAGCCTGCCCCGCACTCGGGCAAACTCGGATCACAGTCCCTCACAGTCCACTGCTCTCCGCCACCCTCATCACACTGGCCGGGTTTGCCACGGGACACTGACTCTAGGCAGGGGAAGGAAGGACACACCCACTGCCGCTCAGTTCCCCGCTTGCCCCAGACTGGACCCACACACGCTGTGCTGGAGTGAGGTGAAAACACATTCCATATGGTATGGGAGAAGGCAATCTCCCGCAATCGCTTTGTCTCGCTCGCCCCGGTTCCACGGGCTCTGTCGCACCGACAAGCTCTGCAGTCTGCCGCCAATGCTGCCCTCTGGTCCCAGGTTTTCACGAGGCACTTGTATCTTGATTACTCACTCAATCTCGGCAGCCGCCGTTCTTTGCTGTCAGGTAAGTTTCGCCACACACATTTACACTTGTCACTCACACACAAAATTAAGATAACGAAACATTAGGAAGTTAAGGAAGAGCTCAGAGGCAATCCCCCAAACAACTCAAAACAATAGAGTCAATACCAACAGGAGAATACACCGTTTGACATTGGCAGGGAAATTTGCACATTTCACTTGGGACCCCACCCACATAATCAGCTGTGCTGCTCATCCCACAAATGCATGATCCTTAGAAATGGGACATCATTGTAAAGGGAAATGAACAGGCTTTCCAATGATATAAGATACAATGCTAATAATACAGTGACAACAGAGATATGATTGACCAAACACAAATTTCCAAACTTTTTTTGAGGAGTTTAGTAGCACTGCATACAACCTGAAATGAACCCCACAATGCTATGTAAAAATGTGCTTCGGCATGGCAGCAAAAGCTGGCAATGTGCATGCAGTCAACTAAAGGGAAAAGCAGCCAACCTCAAGTAGAGAACACTAATATATACAGTGCCCTCCACAATTATTGACACCCCTGGTTTGGTTTCTTTGTTAAAAATAATTATTTCTTGATGAGAAATTTTCTTTTCTCAGAATAAATTTACTTCAGGACTTTGATGACGTCCTGAAGTCCGTTTTAATCCCGCCCTCTCAAAACCTTGCCTGATCAATTACAGGCAATGGTGAAACAAAGGAAGGCATATCTTAATTTAGGCACATCACTTAGGACTGATATATGTTTATTCCACCCCAGGATGACAACAATTAACCATTGAAAAGCTGAATCATCGATTTGAGTTGGCAGTCCATTCACATTTTGTAATTATTCATCTCGTTCTTGGGAAAATCAGTCATACATTGGTAATAGTTATTTTTTAAGCCACACATAAGGCATAATATCTCACCAGATTATTACCTAAATTATCCAATGTTTTTAATTAAGCAGGCATGTTTTATTTATTTATCGTTTTAGAAAGTTTATTTAAATAGTGGGAATAAACCCCTGGGATAATGTTGGGTTGGATTTTGTTCATACTAATCCTAAAGGCATCTTGCCTCCAAAGGTTGTGTGTTAATACAAATATTCATGACTATGCTGTCAGACACTTTGTACCTCTGTTTGTCTCACCTGTTCTTTCTGTCTGCTCCACAGTGGAAGATTTGACACATTTGTATTAGTGCTATCATGCTTGCAAGTCATTGGTGGTGCCATACAGAAAGGAAAATACACAGCAAATTGGTAGAGGTTCAGAGAGAAATTTTTTATAAGAATCCCATTCTCTCTTAACCTTTGTTAACTTGAGTATACACTGGCTACATATTCCTAAACATAATCAAAGACCATAATACACATTCACAGTTTGAAACTGAGACTTGTTTTGAAATATAATCCCCTTCCCTGACAAAAGAACAAGTTTATCATAAATGTTTCTTGGAGTTCTGAAATGGTTGTCTTTCAACATTTTTAATGGCTCTAGAATTTATAAACCTTGTCTTATGAATTTGTTCAACTAATGGCATTTTCGTCATCATTAACATGGATATGAACTGACTCATCCTCCTACAATGTTTCTTTTTTGTCTGAATTACTGCTGGAGGGTGTTCCTTCTGCTCTTTTGTAAAATCTCAGATATTCATTTATTCTGAGATAAGTCCTACGCACTGTTCTGAGATCAAGCCCATGTGATGTCCCCGTAGGGGATGATGGCCACCTGCTACCCCTCTCTGCTCCAATCCATGCTCCTCTCATTTCCTCTGCGGTTTTCAGTTTCAGTTTCAGTCACAGTACTTTTATATTTTCAAGTTAATAAATAAATGCTGTTATATCAGAACACAATTATAAAAGAGTGATTTGATTGCCAAATGTAAACCAGGGGCCACTCACTTTAATGATGATCAGCACCTCTCCTGTCAGTAGCCCTCTGCCAGATACACTGCCTGGCCAAAAAAAAAGTTGCAGACTCTAATATTTCACTGAACCGCCTATAGCTTTGATTATGGCGCGCATTCGTTGTGGCATTGTTTCGACAACCTTATGCAACGTCACAACATTTATTTCCGTGTTGCATTCATTTTTGGTCGAGATCTTCTATTGACAACGGGAGAGTCGAACCACTCCGTAAAGTGTTCTCCAGTACATCCCAAAGACTTTCAATGGGGTTAAGGTCAGGATTGGTGGCCAATTCATGTGAGAAAATGATTCCTCATGCTCTCTGAACCACTCTTTCACAATTTGAGCCCGATGAATCTTGGCATTGTCGTCCTGGAATATGCCCATTGATGGGATAACCTGGTCATTCAGTACATTCGGGTACTCAGCTGACTTCATTTTATTGCTGCATAACATTGCTGAGCCTAGACCTGACCAATTGAAGCAACGCCAGGTCATAACACTGCCTCCAGAGGCTTGTACAGTGGGCACTATGCATGACAGGTGCAACGGCGACTTTTTTTTGGGCCAGGCAGTGTAGAACAGAGCACAAAGTTTTGTTTTTCAATGATGAGGGATGAAATTATTCAGACAGTGCAATAAACATTCATCATGCAAGTACTGTATCTGTATGTAAATCCTCTATTTGAACATGAGCAAGCACTTCATGTGAATATCTGTGCAGTGTCTAAATCCTGTTTTCTAACCTTTCAATATCTTCAGTGTCTATATCCTGTTTCGTTTTACTTTTGAATGTTTCCGTAGTGTCTAAATCCTGTTTTATTTTCCATTTCATCATCATCTGTGAAAAGTAAAATCTGAATAAACGATACTGGTGAGCATTCCTTTGTAATATGTCATATTTGAGGCCTAATTTACTTTGCTGTTGTGAGAAGCACAGTGCAGCTGCAGCCATATCCTGCACCGAAGTGTCTGGCAGCATATATGACAGCTTCACATGCAACCAGAGGCTAGCTGACCTGCTCTTCTTTGAGGACATGCAAAAGCACTTTGTATATGAACTTCCCCACACCCATGTAGTGTGTACTTGGGAAGTCCCCAAAGAAAGCAGAACCTACCAGCATGGCCGGATCTACTAACCACGGGCCCCAGGGTACGCCCGGCCAGCTACATTTAAAAAATTACAAAACACTCGCTGCCAATGTTTACTCTGTGACATTGATCTGTATTCCCTGTACATATTTAATGCTAATTACTTATTTATCAAGGTGTCACTGATTGTATTGTACTACCTAGGCTACCTAAAATATGGACAATAGGCCTTGTGAGAAATTATACAGGCTGGATTTATCCTGTGTGCTTTGGTGCATCAACCGCTTCCAATAGCTGTCCCGTTCAGCAGCATGGACAGCGCAGCGCTGGATCGCTACATTACATTACATTACATTACATTACAGTGATTTAGCAGACGCTTTTATCCAAAGTGACATACAATAAGTGCATACAGAAAGGTCATCGAAGTAACTACAGAACAGATAAGACAAAGCATCCTTCACATAATGTAGCAGCTATCCCTAGTATTGAACATTGAATGTAGTTCACAGTATGCTGTGGGTAAATCAGCTATACTATAATTATATTCTAAATACTATTATAAACTATAACAAACAGTTAGACACGAAAACACAGGGAACAAGTACCATGAGAAAAGTTCCTAGATTAGTATATCAGTCAAGGTATAGTCTGAAGAGGTGTGTCTTCAGGACACGACGGAACGCAGGCAGTGTTGGAGTAGAGCGTAGGGGAATGGGGAGTTTGTTCCACCACTGAGGAGCTAGGGTGGAAAAGCTCTGCAGTCGGGACGAGCGAGAGCCATTGACACGGAGGCGGGGAAGTGCGAGTCGCCCTGCTGTAGAAGAGCGAAGTGGTCAAGCAGGAACATAGTGCTGGATTAAGTCCTGCAGGTAGGCGGGGCCTGTCCTATTGGCTGCAGTGTAGGCCAGGGTCAGAACTTTGAACCTGATCCTGGCTGCAACTGGCAGCCAGTGGAGTGACCTCAGCAGTGGGGTGACATGCGAAAATTTCAGGAGGTTGAACACAAGCCGGGCGGCTGCATTCTGAATCAGTTGAAGAGGCAGAATGGCGCAGGCTGGTAGGCTTGCGAGCAGGGAGTTGCAGTAGTCCAGACGTGAGGTGACCATAGTCTGGACAAGAAGCTGGGTGGAGTAGGTGGTCAGATACGGTCGAATCCTCCTGATGTTGTACAGGAGGAACCTGCAGGACCGTGCCATTGCCCTGATGTGCTCTTTGAAGTCCAGCTGGTTGTCCAGGACCACCCCCAGGTTCCTTGCAGAGCGGGAGGCAGCCACCATGGTCACGTCTAGCAGTGGCGAGTGCCTCCGTCACGGCCAGGAGAGCAGTTTCGGTGGAATGCCCGGTTCTGAAGCCGAACTGATGCAAGTCAAGCAGGTTGTTCTGGTAGAGAAAAACAGAAAGTTAGTTAAGGACAGCTTGTTCGAGAGTTTTGGACAGGAAGGGCAAGAGAGATACAGGACGGTAGTTCCTGACATCAGAGGGGTCCAAGCTACGTTTTTTAAGGAGTGAGGTAACACGGGCAGTTTTAAAAACAGCAGGAACATGGCCACAGGTTAGGGAGGTGTTGATAATGGAGGACAGATATGGAAGGAGCTCACCGGATATAGACTGGAAGACTGCT
Organism: Synaphobranchus kaupii; assembly: GCA_029718625.1. Classification (NCBI taxonomy): domain Eukaryota; kingdom Metazoa; phylum Chordata; class Actinopteri; order Anguilliformes; family Synaphobranchidae; genus Synaphobranchus; species Synaphobranchus kaupii. The sequence continues at coordinate 97,951,611 of CM056376.1, forward strand.
GAAGGATGGGGTCCAGTGGACAGGTTGTTGCACGATGGTGCGTCACAAGTTGGAGCACATCAGTGTCCTCCAGAGTCTTGAAGGACGACAGTGTAGCGATGGGTTCGGTATGGGGGATGTGGGGTGTCACTGGATGTGTGAAGGAGTTCCGGATCGTGGCCACCTTCCCCTCAAAGTGGGTCAGGAAGTCATCTGCAGAGATGGAGGAGGGATAAGCAGGGAGGAGAAGGTGGTTATCAAACCTATTTACTTCAGTAGTGAATTGTTTATTTTGTTTATGTGAAGTTGCTGTAGGCTATCCTATTATTGAGCTGATTGAACCCCGTCAAATGCCCCATCAGCTGTGCAAATGAGCTTTATTTAAAGAATATTTAAAGGTAACCTAATTAAGTAGGCCTTTGCACTAGAAAAAATGCAGTGCAATTTGCAATGCACGGCGGCTTAAAAATAACAATTAATGCAAAACAATAGAAACACTAATATTCACTTAGTTACTCAATCAATCAATCAATCAATCAATCAACAAAAAAGTGGTAGCCTCCATAACCCAAACAAGCAACACAGCAATTCAATCATCAACATAGCCTACCATGATGGCAGAAAATAACATAATTACATTGTCCTATTAGATGACTGGCCCTTTCCTGGATTTTCTCAAGTCTTTAACTACGCTCTGAACTGCAACCTTGGACAGCACTTAATAAAGAAGCATGAGTCTTGGCCAAGATCTGCCTTGTTTGTCTCTTAACTAGTTTGTTACAGTAGGCTTCGCGGTAAGAAGAATGAAGCACAAAATGCTTTATCAAATAATTGTTTAGAGTTTATTGAAAAAGTTTAATTATGTCGGCCCTCATTGGCTAAGGGGGCCCTCATTGTAGAGACCGTGGTTAGGGGACCTGATAGTAGAGACCGTGGCTAGGGGACCTGATAGTAGAAACTGTGGCTAGGGGACCTGATAGTAGAAACTGTGGCTAGGGGTCCTCATAGTAGAGACTGTGGTCCGTGGCTAGGGGCCCTAATAGTAGAGACTGTGGTCCGTGGCTAGGGGCCCTCGCATCTGGGCAGATTTGATTTTAAATAGTGGTATAATTTTGTGAGATGCATTGAACAGCAAACGCAGTACTTTGAAAATTCATAGAAGTCCATGGGCCCCAGGGCATGTTCCCCGGGTGCCCGGTCCATAATACAATCTTGCCTACCAGTGTCCCCACTCACCATGAATGGGTAAGTCTTGAGAAAAACAAGCCCTAAAAATGTATTATTATTATTATTATTGTAATTGTAATTTACTTTGTTAAATTACTTTGTTTGAACAAGTCTATTTGATTATTGTATTGAGAATTCATTTGGTAGGCCTGCACAAAGCAGAGTACAGATGCTGTTATTTCGGAGTTTCCAATAATGTCACATGAATGGACAGTGCTGCAACACAAGTAACCGTGCTTCCAATCTAGTAACAGCTGCCACACAAGCATCTCTCATGTGACATGAGCATTTCTGATGTGACACAAGCACTTGTGGTGATTAGTGTCTGTGGTTCACTTCACATTCTTATGATGCTACATCAGCATCTGTGCCTTCTCTGTACATTTTAAATTTCCTCATGCAGGACTTTTGCTGCTGCATTTGATTAACTTTTTTGATAAAATTTGATTAACATTAGATATCTTTTCTTTGTACTGTTTTCAATTAAATATATGTAAAAGAGAATTTACAAATCACTGCTTTCTGCTTTTATGTGCATTTTACATACTGTCCCAACTTTTTTGGAATTGGGGTTTGTACTTTGTGAATTTCATGTACAGTGCCCTCCACTATTATTGGCACCCCTGGTAAAGATGAGTAAAAAGGGTTATTAAAAAATTCACCGATTGGTGAATTAGCTTAATGTCACACTTAAAAAATAAAAAAACTCCAACCTTTAATTGAAGTAAATTTATTATGAGAAAAAAAAATCCCTCATCAAGAAATAATTATTTTTAACAAAACCATGTGTGCCACAATTATTGGCACCCCTGCATTTACAGTTTAAGTCGGAAGTTTACATACACTTAGGTTGAAGTCATTTAACCACTCCACAGATTTCATGTTAGCAAACTATAATGTTGGCAAGTCAGTTAAGACATCTACTTTGTGCATGACACAGGTAATTTTTCCAACAATTGTTTTCAGACAGATTATTTCACTTTTAATTCACTATATCACAATTCCAGTGGGTAAGAAGTTTACATACATTAAGTTGACTGTATGGAATACATGATTGGTAAAATGGCTGTAAGTCATCAAGGGTCTGAGGTATCAAACAAGCCTCAAACCATCACTCTGCTGCCAGATATGCAGTAGATATGGATGGATCACTTTAAGGGTCGTTTCTCCTGACAAATTTTCCTATTGAACTCTATGGAAAAATAAGTCAGGAGAAGAAACCCTTCAAGTTATCCATCCATATCTACTGTATTTCTGGTAGCAGAGTGATGGTTTGAGGCACGTTTGATACCTCAGACCCTTGATGACTTACAGCCATTTTACCAACCATGTATTCCATACTGTTCCAGCATAATTTACAGCTAAATCTAGTCCCACCCCCCAATTCCCATAGAGATCCATTCAAATGCAGAGACATTATAGTATCACTTGTAAGAGTACCAGAAAATAAGATATCAAGAGTCTTTTGAGGTTGTTGGGTCACAGACATCAGGAAGTCATGGCATGCAAAAGATATGCGACCAAATATTAAAAATTATTACTTTATTCTATATATAAATGCAGGGGTGCCAATAATTGTGGCACACGTGATTTTGTTAAAAATAATTATTTCTTGATGAGGGATTTTTTTTTCTCATAATAAATTTACTTCTATTAAAGATTGGATTGTTCTCATTTTTGCAGTGTGACTCATCTTTACCAGCTGTGCCAATAATAGTGGAGGGCACTGTATCTAGTCTATTTAAGTTAAATGGTTTACTATCTCATTTGCTGACTATGCCTGCCACATATTCAGCATATGCTATGTAAAAAAAAAAAAACAGCCGACAGAAATTGTTTAAAATATGAATAAACAAAATAGCTACTACTAACAACTGAAGCTATCGATGCCTCAAAGTTTTTGCAGGAAAAGTTGACGAAAAATGGATTGCTTGTCTGCTTTTCAATTTACAAATTGATTGCTTTTGCGTGAATTCCAGGGATGTAGGCTACCTCCTTGTGAAACTCACAACCACTATGGGAGGTTATAGCTGATGAATATGGCACGCTACCTTATACACTACCCCTAATTATACACTATCACGCTCTTTTATTCAGGTAATTTATTGCACGTGTAAGTGCATTACATTTCTTACTATTTAATAATAAACCCCTTGTTGTAGACGACATCAGCGGCTATGCTTTTCATTGCTTCCGTATAGGCTACATAATATAGCTACACTATTCTAGACACCCGGAAGGGTGGCACTTTGTTACTAGTTCTGCACACTTTGCGTCATTTGTTTCGTTTCATGTTTAGTTAGCTGGCTAATAGTTGTAACGTTGGTCCGGGGAAATCAGGGCGGTTGGATCAAGTTTTCGAAGCTCCTCCTCAGGCATATTAGCCTGTTGAAGTTTTCAGGTGAGTTTGCGATGTTACATTGTGTGATATTGGAAGTAGCCTATGTTTGATTATCGAATAATCTAACCTAAACGTTTAGCTGACGTTATAGCCACCTGCGACCGGACCTACCGCGAGAATTTGCTGTCTGCGGAGGAGACCTCAGTCCACAGCATGGGGAAATGGCGTTTTGGGAGAAATACGAGTTTATAATTGAATGCATACATAATCATTTCAGCCGATAGAAAGATATGGGTTGGACTCGTAAGATTTCACCGGCACACACAATGAGAAGGAACGATTCGACATTTCCATTTATTTACAGTTGGTGTCATTGGCGTAGGCTATCATTATTTTGTAAGATACGACGTCTTCCTCTCAGGACAGCTTTAGATTATCTGGTGTTTTAAAACAGTATTGCCCGATTTCAAATGTTAGCCTAGTACGTTACACAGAAACGTGAAATAGGCTATTCATAGGATGAAAGTTCCTACTTTTTCTACTTCCATTGTCAAGATTAGTCAGCTCTCTCTGCTCTCCAAGGTCGAGTAAATTCTGTGCAACTGTTGGTTAAAATAAGATGAGTATCTTTCACATTTGCCTTTTATTTAAGTAAATACAAATTTACTTAAATCCCTTAGCATTACTATTTACTCTAGTGCAGTACAAATTGGAACTTTCTGAAAAGACCAGAATTTCATTATTTATGTGTGCTGTATCATCACCAAAACAGTAGGCTATAGGCCTAACTGTTTTGTGTTGTATTCTGAAAGAACAGCCTACGTTATCCTCTATAACGTGCAAGTTTGTTGCCTCTTTACAATATTTAGCTAATTAGTTAATGAGTTATGTGAGTGGTGAAACCATACAACCCAGTGTTTTTGTATTTGTAGAGGTGACCTGTGAACTACAAACTCCAGTTGGAGGTGTTCAGCACTATTACTGTGGCTTAAACATGTTCATCAGCTGAATCCTACTCAGGTGTCTTATTCATATGTGAAGCAACTATCTTTGAATGTAAATGACTGACATGAATGAAAAATCACAAAGCACACTGAGGGTGAAGAGCGTAAAAGGAGACTGGGGGGGAATAAAGGAAGACCCAAAAAACCCAGGAACAAGAACTACATAATTGTTACAGCTCCAAAAACAATCTGTTGCACAATGGTCTGACTCTGAACAATAAGGTATTGCTGACAGAGTCTCAAAGTGGCATGTCCAGCTAAAGCAGTAGGCCTACACTATGGTGCCCCTGTGCCACAGTCCACACTCCATTAGTATTTTTTGCCTTATTCAGACAAGGAGAAAGGAGAGAGGGTAACGGATAGACAAGGGGTCAGAGCGCAAGTGGCGGGGTATCAAACCTCCAGCCGCGTAGGGGGATTTGTATACGGGCAGAGATTCTGAACGGCACTACACGTTTCACCCTACAGTCCAGATTTAAATTCTGACTGCCATTTTCCCCTCCTTGCTGTAATTGGCTGCCTTGTTGCCAAGGGAGGGAGTGTTTTCTTTCGGAGGTGACTCCCATAGGCCGTCGGATGCTTGCTTGACCACCTGTGCCATCTGCATTAGAAGAGTAGTCTGCCAAAACAAGGACCCTGCAGCTTAGCTGATGAGCTAGAGTCAACAGCAGTGGGAATGTTTCACAATGAGACAACATTCCAAATGTATTGACTTTCCAAATTTGGGGGAAAAGGATAAATTACAGGCCAAAAAGTAGTTTTAAGAATACATTTCTCATTGACTTGGATTCAGTTCTCAGGATAGAGTGACAAACTTGGACTGTGATGTGGGTTGTGCATTATAGTTTTGCCTGAATGGGACACCTTTATTTCAACACTGAGCAAACTCACAGCAGCTTGCAGCTGTATTGTGGGAATGCCTACACTGGGGAGCACAGATATCCAGTTTTATCCCAGATGAAATGATCATTACTCCCCTTGTAACTTAAAATTACACAGGAGGCAAGGCTTGAAGTTTCACTGACTTAAATCTCAGACTCAATTGCCCCTAAATTGGTCTGAGATGTGAAAGTTGTAGGCTACTTGAGTATAATTGCAGGGTTTGATTTCCGATTGGTTTCACTTTTTTTGCGGTGTTCATAAGTGATATTTAAAAAAATAAATAATAATAATGATCTTAGAAAATTAGGCAATACATTTGTGGTTTTAGATCCATCTAACATCTGCCTTTGCTCTCCTCATTTTAGCATACTCTGCAAATGTGAGTGAATTAGTCTAAATTTGGACTATAATGAATAAACTTTCTTTATTTCAACATCTCTGAGCATCCCTTATGGCAGGGACCAGTGACCCAGACCCTGGGGACTGGTGATGCTAATTGGTCAATTGTGCATCGTCTCTAGGGACTCACTTGAAGAGTCAGGATTGACATGGTCGCCCATGCCATCATAGACTATGGAGCACGTCACTACACCAAGGGCTAGAGCTTCAGTTGAATGCACTGCACTAGTTTATATTTGATCAGAAAAGCTGGGGGAGGGGGGGGGTTAAAAAGCATTAGATTTTCTTGTTTTGAGTGATCCATTGATTTTTGAAAACACTGATTAATTTTGAGTGAAATTATTAATTTTCCACACTTGCAAATGCATTAAAAAGGAATCCTCCTCCTTTGAGAAGCAAGTCATTTTAACCAGGGGTCTCAGTTGCACAACGTGCCATTACAGCATACTTCCCTCTCCTGAGCTATGTATACACTGCGTTCCAAATTATTATGCAAATTATATTTTTCTCAGATTTTCCTAAATAGTCGATGCAAATGACAGTCAGTATAATTTTCAAGTCATCAACCGTTAGAGTATAATTCGAATTTTATTGAACAAACCTCCCAATGATAACAGTATTTTTTTCAAAAATAAAAAACTCAAAATGCACTGTTCCAAATTATTATGCACAACAGAGTTTCAAAACATTTTATAGGTTGTAAAGAACTAAAAATGGTCATTTGTTGAATTTGCAGCATTAGGAGGTCATATTTACTGAAATCAAAAGCTATTTCAATCAAAAACATCTTAACAGGCCAAGTTACATGTTAACATAGGACCCCTTCTTTGATATCACCTTCACAATTCTTGCATCCATTGAACTTGTGAGTTCTTGGAGAGTTTCTGCTTGAATATCTTTGCAGGATGTCAGAATAGCCTCCCAGAGCTGCTGTTTTGATGTGAACTGCCTCCCAACCTCATATATCTTTTGCTTGAGGATGCTCAAAAGGTTCTCAATAGGGTTGAGGTCAGGGGAAGATGGGGGCCACACCATGAGTTTCTCTCCTTTTATGCCCATAGCAGCCAATGACACAGAGGTATTCTTTGCAGCATGAGATGGTGCATTGTCATGCATGAAGATGATTTTGCTACGGAAGGCACGGTTCTTCTTTTTGTACCATGGAAGAAAGTGGTCAGTCAGAAACTCTACATACTTTGCCGAGGTCATTTTCACACCGTCAGGGACCCTAAAGGGGCCTACCAGCTCTCTCCCCATGATTCCGGCCCAAAACATGACTCCGCCACCTCCTTGCTGACGTCGCAGCCTTGTTGGGACATGGTGGCCATTCACCAACCATCCACTACTCCATCCATCTGGACCATCCACGGGTTGCACGGCACTCATCAGTAAACAAGACTGTTTGAAAATTAGTCTTCATGTATTTCTGAGCCCACTGTAACCGTTTCTGCTTGTGAGCATTGTTTAGGGGTGGCCGAATAATAGGTTTATGCACAACTGCAAACCTCTGGAGCAGGGGTGTCAAGATCCGGTCCTGGAGGGCCGCAGTGTCTGCTGGTTTTTGGTGCGTTTAAGCATAAGTGATTAATTTAAGTCACTAATTGGCTAAGAAGTCCACACACCTTGTTCTCAATGCTTTAACTGGGTGCTGATTGAAAGGAAACCACAAATACCTGTAGACACTGCGGCCCTCCAGGACTGGAGTTTGACACCCCTGCTCTGGAGGATCCTACACCTTGAGGTTCGCGGGACTCCAGAGGCACCAGCGGCTTCAAATACCTGTTTGCTGCTTTGTAATGACATTTTAGCAGCTGCTCTCCTAATCCGATGGATTTGTCTGGCAGAAACCTTCCTCATTATGCCTTTATCTGCACAAACCCGTCTGTGCTCTGAATTAGCCACAAATCTCTTCACAGTACGATGATCACGCTTAAGTTTTTGTGAAATATCTAATGTTTTCATACCTTGTCCAAGGTATTGCACTATTTGACGCTTTTCGGCAGCAGAGAGATCCTTTTTCTTTCCCATATTGCTTGAAACCTGTGGCCTGCTTAATAATGTGGAACGTCCTTCTTAAGTAGTTTTCCTTTGATTGGGCTCACCTGGCAAACTAATTATCACAGGTGTCTGAGATTGATTTCAATGATCCAAAGAGCCCTGAGACACAATACCATCCCTGAGTTTAATTGAAAAACAAAAAATGTAATGTTTATGACACTTAAATCTAATGTGCATAATAATTTGGAACACAGTGTAGAATAGATTCTGGGTTTTTCCTGCCTCGAAATAAGGGAAAGGTGGTATCTGGGGTTAAACCCCAGCACCAGTTCCTAGGATGAATGTGTTGTCTGAAACTCATCTAATTCTTATAGCAGACACTGTGAGGAACCAGTTTGCCCTAGTTTTACTGTGCAAAATCTGTGATCCCTAATATGCTAATTATGGTGAACGTGCAGGGGTTAAACGCCAACCACAATTCCTAGAGTGAATACATGATCTGAAACGCATCTGATTTATATTGTAGGCATTCTGAGGAATCCATTACACCCCACTTTTACTGAGTTAGAATCCTTGGATGGCAGTGTAGTTTAATGGTTATGGAACTGGGCTTGTAACCATGAGGTTGCAGGTTTGATTCCCAGGTAAGACTGCAGTTATATCCTTGCGCAAGGTACTTAACCTGAATTGCTTCAGTATATATCCAGCTGTAAAAATGGATACTATGTACAATGTGTCCATGTATACATATTAAATGTGAACGCTGTGTAAGTCGCTCTGGATAAGAGTGTCTGATAAAAAATGCCTGAAACCTATTGCCTTATATTCAAATGACCCCAATTTTGGCTGTCCATGTAACAGTTATACCCAAGCAACAATGTGTATGATAACACAGCGGTGTGATCTCACCTGATTGAGACATTGCGCCTCACGTGTTTGCCAGATCTGTGGTTCCATGCAAGCAATCGTACTACACTTGAGAGAGTTCTCAAAACATGACACAAATAAACAGTGTCATCTTTGTAGCTGTTGAACATCAGTTACCCAGAATGCAGTAAATATTTGGCTTTGTCCTTTGTGTCTCCAGTAACATTGGAGTGTGTATGTAACTTGTCAGGTGGCCTTAAGAACTGAGGGAAGGTGCACCATCCCTCTTCTAATCATTATGGGTATGAATGGAAATGCTGATCATATTTTGAATGGTGGAGGGAATGAGGGTGTATGGTTCTTCTGTAATGGAGGGCAGGTACTGTTGAATTCCAGTCTATAGTCATAGAATTGAGTTACTCTTAAAAAAGATAGAAACCTGTTAAATGTGGATATACTCAGGAAATATGGCCAAGATTCAGTCTAATTACAGAGTGATTGAGGGACCTGGACAGTGAATGAAGTTAACTTTTTCTCTCACTGGCCAAAGTGACTTGTGGGTCCTAAAAACGACCACACTGCAAAAACTAAAAATAAGTTAATCTTAACAAATTTTAGTCTTATATTTAGGCTTAAAAATCATACTTCCATTATGTTTTTGCTAAATAAGACAAAAAGATTGCCAATGAGGTGATATAGTTTTACTTATTTCAAGATTTGCCAGTGGGGTTAGATAGTTTCACTTGTCAAGCAAAAAGTAACTTAAAACAAGCTAATATTTTCTACTTGAGAGAAAAAGAAATAAGAATTTAAGTCTCATTACCAGAATAAAACACTTGTTAAGGCAGCCATTTTCACCATTTTACCAGCCACATTACCTTTTACAATATAGCACAAGCTAGTTGGTTTCCTGCCAAGGTGGCTGCTAGAGTACAAAATCGCCTCAATGAAAAATTTGACCAGCATTTGGCTTGTGTTAATTTCACATCCTGAAACTGGAGGTTATGAGGTGAAGCTGAGTCATTTTTCTACCTCTTAAAGATATACATTATTTGTTGGCAATCCTATAATATTCTCGTAGTAACAAGGTAATAATTTATTAAATACAGTTTTGAGCTAAGTGGAACATGCATTCGACTGAATTTTGGCCCACATCATCATTTAAGCAGCTATTCTTTTAAACCCACATTTATGCAAGGTGCCAGGGTTTGCCCAGAAAAACTGGTCAGCTACCAGCTTTCTTATCTCAAAGTCACAAAGCCGCAATTCCTTGGGCTCTATCTTGGCAATCTTAGTGCTTGGTCTAAGTGCATGGCGTTAAGTGCATTTAGGGCATGTCCAAGTCCACTTTTGCTATTTAGATGGCAGGTTTTTTGAGCGCTAAGCACGGGGCAACGTGCAAATGGGCTGAACCTAGTCTCTTCATTAATTATAGGTGTGTCTTGGGTGTGACATGCAATAAACAAATCAAAATGTCATATCTCATTCCCTTTAAAAGCCTGCTTTTCCACCTTGGCGGATTGCTTATATGGTGGCGAAACAGACATGCTCGTGTGTGTTTAGTGCGATCAAGGAATAGGCTATATGGATCAGTAGTAGACTATGATCAATATTATTCGGACTAACCATTATGAGTTCCCGGTAATTCCCGACAGTTCTGTTATTTTACAAAATATATGCGGTTAAATTTCATTAAAAGCACCTGCAACAGTTGAGAATAAGCTACCAACGGCTTCCGTCTCACCTTAGAAAATGCAAAATTAGCCTGCTTGTTTAACAAATTTCATTTGATTATGCAATGAAGCAAAGAACTGATGTTCAAGCTTCATCCGAAGTTCATTACCTGCATTCTAATTTTGATTAATAACATAAATAACATTATTTTGCCTTAATGATGACACTAAATATAAGGTGGCAACCCATGGGTTCACGCATATTTTCCCTAGTTTTATAATGTCCTGCTTATGGAAATGTGACCAATCTGTTTTACTGGTAGCGTAATGCTTTAAAACAATCCACTTTCCCAGGAAGACAGTGAAAAGTGTGATTTACAGCAGGGGAAACAGACCTGCTCCTGCAGAGAATGGCAGAGAATGGCATTCAAGTTAATTGTGAATTAATTGTGTAGCGTGCTGTAAATTTGTTTTAGTTTCTAATTAGACACTTAGTTCTCTTTAAAATCTTTTGTTCAGTTATGGAATAACAGGTGAAATCAGCGGGGTTTTAATAAGCCGAGAGTATGGAAACCTTGTCACTGTAATTTAAAACATATGAAGGAAGAAGAATAGCTATGGTTACAATTCAGTTAACATGGTGACATTTATCTCCATTTTTAACCATAGGCTATCGAAAAAACCTTATGCACAGCGAATCCACTGTAGCCTAGGCTATTTGAAAAACAATAAATGCAATATTCACTGGACAAGGTTTTGAACTTTTTTCAGTCAAAACCATTCTATTTACTTATAGGCTGTAGGCCTAGGTGAACATAGGGCCTAGCTGTATTGTAATGACATCTGAAGCGCATTTTCAGAACTCAAATGTCCGTCTATTGCAGTGCACAAGTTTTCCATTGAATGACAATTCACGCATTAGGTGTAAATGACAATTTGCGCATTAAGCTTGATATAGGTGTTAATGGATAGCCATTGTCCCGTAACAGAAGCTTGACCCCACAGAAGATTACAGGAATTATTGGCAAATATAGGCTAAATCATAGCTTGATCCAGGATAATTGCGAATAGTCTATAACCTTACACATGCCATCGCACATCGCCTGGATGTTGATGAGTGGGCTGAAAGCAATTTAATGCGGCATTCAACTTCACTGAGGGACAGGTATGTGCTACACAATAATAATATTTCACATTGTAATCTTGATATTTTCAGTCATGCTTGTGTGCGTCCCTGTGTGGAACAGACAGGAGGGTGTACGCGGGTTTCCTACAGAAGTAACCACAATGACCATAGACTCTCAGCCCTTAAAAACATTAACTTCTGTATGTTCTGACCTCATGTAACCACACAGCATTCAGATACAACATCACACATCCACACAATAAAGCCCCAAACGTGGGTTATTTTGCCGTTTTTCTCCTTCCTCTTCCGCTTCTTCTTCTTCTTCCCATTTTTCCTGCCAAACTGCCTGCCTCCGTCGCGATGTTATCCAATGGGGAGAATTATTATTTGAGGGTATGGTCCGTATACCTGCTCAACAAGCTTATCGTCCAATAAAAACGCTACATACTAACGTTTTTTAGTACTGTGGCCGTCTCTCACACAGTGGATTGTGGGTTCGAGCCCAGCAGGGCACATGTTTATTTTCCACAAAAACAATGTGCAACTGTTAAGTACTTTTCATTTCTTAGACTGTTATTATTTTCACATTAACACATTAACGTATTTTTATTGCAAAGGCAAAAGAGGTTTCCAATATTAACTGTTCAATGTTTCACTTGTATTTCACTTGTACTATATCACACCCTCCCCAAACCGGACGCTCGCTCTTGTCTGGTTCGGGGAGGATGTTATGCTCTGCTCTTGCGGTCATGACTGACTGACTGTGGAAACTGAACCTCAACGTCCCCTTGCCTCTGCCAACATTTCTTTATTCATTAATTTCTTCACTTCAGCTCTGTTCACTTTATCCTTTTCACACATAACACAATGTCACCATAAAATTAACTACTAGGAAAATTAAGAATTTACGATAATAGCCTACATTAATAATGATGATAGCCTCTTTTAAGCTGCAAGCCTTTAAGAGATCGTATTTATAAACCGCCAATTCCCCAAACATATCTGATTCATGGTTAGTCACTTTAAAAAAAACAAAAACACAATAGCCTCCAAATGTGGCTCTAGTCTACGCTACTCTGCTGATAATGTAGCTTACTGCAAACACTTTTAATTATTATAATAATAAGAAGAAGAAGAAGAAGAATCTGGTATGTACTTTCTTAGTAGTATCCATTGTTTTCTTTCTGGCTAAGATTCCTGGGAAATATGCGTTGTCCAATTAAGCTTGTTCGCCAACGTTACTGTTGCCACAGAAATGCCAGTCTGCTTCTCGTCAGGAAGCAGATACAAGCTAGGCTACTACGAAGCGAATCAACATGCATTATAGCCTACATTCATTGCACTACAGAAAACTAAACTAAACCTAGCTGTCCGGTACCAAAACATTTCCCGCAGGTAAAGTTCTACACTACCGAAAAAAAAACTACTGGAAGGTTGGAGTTATGCATCCGGCAATCCAGTGTTGAATGGCCTGACTGCTGTGCTTATGAACTCACTAGCTCGCTCGCTAGCTCGTAGCCCACACATGGAAGGTTGGAGTTACGCATCCGGCAATCCAGTGTTGAATAGCCTAACATTAAATGTATTTCATAGAATACTAATAGCCCTATTTTAAAACTGTATTTCCATATTTTACTGATCCAAACTATTTAGGCTGTACTAGCTATTTACGCTGTATGTCTTTCAGCTAGAATGTGTTTCGTCTAGCCCATTGTGCATGCATGTCTCCATATAGACTTGGTTCATTAATTTACATGCTTCTTCATGATCCATAGCTCAGGTGGTGCTGTTCATTGTATTTCATTACACATTAAATACTGCTCATCTACAAACTCTTTTAATGTAATTATGTGCTGTCTGTAATATGATAACTGTTCTCATTCTTGTCAATAGAGGGCGTTATGTTTACGCAAACATACATTTCTTTGGAATGCATGTCTCTCTCCATGTTTATCTTCATTATTCATCATTAGTTAGCTATAAAAAATAAGTGATATCAGATCAAAAACGTGTACGACGTAAAAAAAGCCAAGTTACTCATGCATAGCCTACATAGCGCTGTCTATAAGTTCTTAATTCCAACTTGCAAAAACTAGGCCTGCCTTTAAAAGTCTTGATATCAAAATGTGGCCAAGTTACAACTAACAATATTGCTTATCGTAGCTCACACTAAATAAACTAGCTCTATTCCAAAGCAATGCTATCCAAACTTTCCTAAATTATTTAATGCAACTTGGCCCTGTGTTTCTTCATCTTACCATCTCAAGAGAATGTGGTCAATGAAACTATGTGCCACATCAAACTGCAAAATGAAAATAATTTATAGTGGAAATACTCTGATTCAGATGAGTTGCATTTAGAAATTAAACAGAAAAATTACTACACTATAGGGCATGTTTGAACAATTGTCTGCATCCACTGCTTTGGGTCTATGAAAAGCACAGAATGAATAAAATGTATTATTATTATTATTATGTATTCATTGATTTATTTATTTGGATTTCTCTCAAAACCTGTGTGGTCCTACAGAGCATAGATATCCTTGTGTTCACAATATTCTGTTTGCAAATATCATAAATACTATTATGTTAAGAAAATTGGTACTATTACTTATTTGCCACCATCTGACCCACAAACATGTCTGGATACGTTTGTAAAAATGCTATATGTACGCTATTTTCTAGGTAAAAATTTTTATCTGCATTTTTATCTGCATTTATTTATTCATCACCCCTTTCTCTATTGTACATGATGTTTCTTCATATAAATGTCTGTTTGTGAATTGTAAAAAATTCTGTAGCAGCAGTTAACATTTTAAAACCTGTACAGTTTATTAAGTAAACTTGCCAACAAAGTACAACCATATCCTTTCTGGAGTGTAATTATTCATGAACTGTTAAAAACATTAATTGAAATCATATGTTGTTCCATGAGTCACAATCTCTTCACATGCAAAGATGAAGAAACACAGGGCCAAGTTGCATTAAATAATTTAGGAAAGTTTGGATAGCATTGCTTTGGAATAGAGCTAGTTTATTTAGTGTGAGCTACGATAGGCAATATTTTTTGATCTGATGACTATTACTGTGCAGTTTAAAAGTGGGATTCATGAACCTGTAGTCTGAAATACTGAACCTTGGCCCTATATGTCAATCTCTCACTCTTCTCTCTCTCTTTTTCTTTTTTCTGTCTTTCTTTCCTGCAACAATGGTAGGCGGTTCCCCACTATGAGTCTTCAGTCTCGGAGGATTCGGCTAAAGCCCTGGTTGGTTGCCCAGGTGAACAGTGGAAAGTACCCTGGCTTGCAGTGGATAAACCCAGAGCAGAAACTCTTCCAGATACCGTGGCGCCATGCCACCCGCCACCTGCCTGCACAGGAGGACGAGAATACCATATTTAGGGTGAGATACATTGATGTGTGTAAATTGAGACTGTTTGTTGTCCAACATTAGAACACATGCCCAACAGTTATGTTTGTAATGTATACATAGTTATATATATCACCATATACAGTCAGGTCCATTGGTACTTGGACAGTGACTCTGTACTCCAGCACATTGCATTTGAAATAGAACAGTTACTATGAGGTTAAAGTGCATACTTTCATCTTAAATTTGAGGGTTTTATGTCCATATCGGGCGAACGGTGTAGCAATTGTTGCCATTTCTATACATAGTTCCCCCCCCCATTTTAGAGGACCAAAAGTAATTGGACAAATTAACATAAATTTTAATAAAGTTATCGTATTTAATATTTGGTTGCATATCCTTTGCATGTCATGAGTTCCTGATGTCTGTGACCTAACAACATCAAAAGACTCTTGATATCTTATTTTCTGGTACTCTTAAAGTGATACTATAACGTCTCTGCATTTGAATGGATCTCTATGGGAATTGGGGGGTGGGACTAGATTTAGCTGTAAATTATGCTGGAACAGTATGGAATACATGGTTGGTAAAATGGCTGTAAGTCATCAAGGGTCTGAGGTACCAAACGAGCATCAAACCATCACTCTGCTGTCAGATATGCGGTAGATATGGATGTATCACTTTATGGGTTGTTTCTCCTGACAAATTTTCCTGTTGAATTCTATGGAAAAATAAGTCAGGAGAAGAAACCCTTAAGTTATCCATCCATATCTACTGTATTTCTGGCAGCAGAGTGATGAATTAAGGCTTGTTTGATACGTCAGACCCTTTAGCCAACCATGTGCTCCATACTGTTCCAGTGTAATTTACAACTAAATCTAGTCCCACCCCCCGATTCCCATAGAGATCCATTCAAATGCAGAGGCGTTATAGTATTGCTTGTAAGAGTACCAGAAAATAAGATATCAAGAGTCTTTTGATGTTGTTGGGTCACAGACATTAGGAAGTCATGGCATGCAAAGGATATGCGACCAAATATTTAAAATGATTACTTTATTCTCTATATAAATGCAGGGGTGCCAATAATTGTGGCACACGTGGTTTTGTTAAAAATACTTATATCTTGATGAGGGATTTTTTTTTCTAATAATAAATTTATTTCAATTAAAGGTTGGATTTTTCTCATTTTTTCAGTGTGAAATTAAGCTAATTCACAAAACGGTGAAGTTTTTATAATCCTTTTTACTCATCTTTACCAGGGGTGCCAATAATAGTGGAGGGCACTGTGTGTGTGTGTGTGTATATATATATATATATATATATATATATATCCCCAAGTAACAAAATGTAAATAAGGTTCATGGGTCAGACAGTGAAAGTGGTTATGGCAGGGAGGGAGTGCTAACAGAAGGGAGAGTATCATAATGAGAGGAATGAAGGGATATTTGCCTTTTTTCCCCCAGATCTTTTTTTTCTCTCCCTGTTTTTTTTTCCTGCCCAGTTGGGATATCCAGTTGTTCCTCTCTAAATCACTTTGACGGCACCCACACCTCCGCAATTATTTCTGGTGTTGAAGGACGTGCAATCCTTTGATGTACTTTCCTGCAAGCCAGTAACTGACAGAAACTGAGTAACTGAGCAGAAAATACCACAGTAACCCTAGCTGACATAAACCCACCCTACCCCAACCACTGTGGACTTTCCTATCAGTCTGACACCTGACTGGGCTGTGACATTGATGTCTAGGCTGTTGGGCCCTGGCTGGACTTGTGATGAGTGCCTTTATTGACTGAGCCATGGAGGCCCCAGTGAGAAGCATTTTCATTTGACCCCCCCCCCCCCCCACAGGCCTGGGCTCTGGAGACTGGGAAGTACCAGGAGGGGGTGGACGAACCCGACCCGGCAAAGTGGAAGGCCAACCTGCGCTGTGCCCTCAACAAAAGCCGCGAGTTCAGGCTCAAGTACGACGGCACTAAGGAGACGCCCGTCCAGCCGTACAAAATTTACGAGGTGTGCGACCAACCGTATAATGGAGGTAACGGCCGCAACAGAACCAGTTCATTCACAAGGGGCTAACCGGAATCGAATGAACATTAATATCCAGCACACAACTCCAGTGCATCCGGTGACTGCTAGGAAGATATGAAAGTGCATAAAGTTTCATGTCAGTGATAGGCCTTTTGGCCCATATGGGTACTTGAGTTGATAACATGCGGTTTATATTACTGTGGATTTAATAAAATGTACTGTATTTTATGTGGAGTTCTTCATGTGAACGTACCAGTACAGATGCATTGTAATTATTATTGATTGTGTTTCAGATGCTGGTGATGATGATGAAGATGAGGTATGGTAAAATCTGTAAAGCAAACAGTAATATACACACACAATATACAATGTGTTTGCCAATATAATGTAACAATTTCATATACTGGACCTTTTTTTGTAGCAAGACAATATGAACTACCGTACAGTTTTTATGTTTGTGTTGTTTTGTTGTTGCAGCCATTTCATTTCTCTTATCTTATTTTCAGCTTCCAGACATCGTGGGGCTCTCAATTGGTAAGGCAGTACTTTATTACTTTTTACTGAGTAATAAAAGTGTTCATACTAGTGATACACCTGATTATCTGTGTGAGTTACTGTTTAATGGTTCTTGGTTCATTGTTATATTCTTGTTCTATAAAGTGCTGTCTAAATCACACTGTGTGGCTTTAATGCAGATGAGTGGAGAGGCATGGGTAATTAAAATGGTTTTGATGTCTGTGTTTGGTGACTTGTTTGTGGTGTGATTCCCGGTTTGTGATATTTGATCATGTATGCGATGCTGTGTCTATATGTGATTCTGTGCTTCACCATGTCCTTACTGGTGTGTGTGATGTGTGTAATGTTTTATCATGTCTTCATTAATGTGATCGATACAGTGTTTGGTCATATCTTTATTCGTGTGATGGATAGTATCTGAATGTTTTATTGATTTTCAATGGCAGACAGCAGAATGGGAGAGGTGCCCAGTTACGCAGCTTTCTCTGGTCTCCGGGAGGAGGTGCCCTTCACCGGCTCCCCCATAAGAGACAGCTACCTCACGCCAATGGCCGTGCCACAGAGCAGCGTTCCTGTTGCCCCCGGTGGGGGCATCCATGTGGTCAGCATGCCCTTGCCTGACTTCCAGAACCCTGTCTCGGTGGTGGGCGAGGTGGGGTGTGCCGGCTTTGCCCACGGCGGCAGTCTTCCGGGCGTACACGGAGAGATGGTCCCGCCCCCTGGCCCAGCAGTCATTGAGGACAGCCCCATGCCCGAGGTACAGAATCGGGGGCCGGGACCAGTGCAGCCCTGTATTTATGACCTGCTCAGCAGCCCCCATATGCTGCCCTGTAAGTAAGCAGTCCTCCCTTTGCGCACACCCCCGCCCCCTGCTGTCCTGTCTGCACACGCCCCTTACCTGCTCCTCCTTCCTCTTTCCACTGTACACTCTCCTCCCTCTGCTCGCCACCTTTATCCTCTCTACATGCTTCTAATCAGTTTAGACGGACATTTTATGTCTCTTTGAGCACTATAACGCAAGTTATTGAGCTTATGCCATGGCGAAGCTTGAGAATGCGTTGTGAATGTGTATTTGTGATACAACTTGAAATATGAAATGTTAAAAGGATATATTGTTCAGGTGGCCTGAAATGGCCACAGTGTGACACTGAAAGTACACAGAGGCACACTGTGTCCAGTTTATTGGCTCACGCAGTTTGACGGACGTGAGGTCTGTGTTTCTCTCCGTGACAGTGACTGATCTGGAGATCAAGTTCCAGTACCGGGGCCGAGCAGCCGGCTCACTGACCGTCAGTAACCCGCAGGGCTGCCGGCTGTTCTATGGCAACCTGGCGCCCACGCCGGATCAGGTAGACCTGTTTGGACCAGTCAGCCTGCAGCAGGTCTGCTTCCCCAGTGCCCAGAACCTCTCCAACGACAAGCAGCGCTTCTACACCAACCAGCTGCTGGACGTGATGGAACGCGGCCTCATCCTGGAGATCGAGGGCCAGGACATCTACGCCGTGCGCCTCTGCCAGTGCAAGGTGTACTGGTCCGGCCCGGACGTGTCCGAACAGGCCCCGCCCAACCCCATGGAGAGGGAGAAGAGGATCAGGGTGTTCAGTCTCAACTGCTTCCTGCACGGTGAGACAGGGGAACTGTGGATCAGTGGCTGGGATGTATGGCTCATCCTTCACGCTGAGCTGATCACTAACAGTATTTTTTTTATGCCACATGAATAGACTGGAATGTCAGGCTAGCTTGAAATATATTTGCCTAACATATCCTGTAATATAATGTTATCATTATTATTATTCATATATAACTTTCACTAGATTAATTGATAAACATAGCTAACTAGCTTTTTAGCTTAAAACCATAAGCCATATACCATCCTTGAAAGATTTGTTGTACAAGGTATTCCGATATTCAATGGATACTCCCGTGAGAGAGAAATATGTGCGGATTTCAAGCTCTGCAAATCAAACAAAACTGTACAGTGTGCCATTTAAGGCTGATTGTACTAGACTATGACAGTCAAAACTGGATGGAGATGCCATTCAACACGGGCTGTAATCATGGAAATATTATAATTTAATTATCCAGATCCAGAAGAAGTCTCTTGAGATTTTGCAGGAGATTGTAGATGGGTTGTGACACTGGACTGCTTTTTAAATGTTTTTTGTATAATCTGGTCTCAGCCCATGGAGTAACGCGGCTTTTAAAAAAACTATTTCTCTGACTAAAAGTACTCGCCAGCTGGACAGCCATTTGAAAAGAAGGGGGATGTGTTATGCTTATAGGTTCCTCGAGTGAGATTTCTCAATCAGTAGGGGTGTAACGATTCTACAAATTAATGTGTAATATTTACAAAATGTACAGCTCAGGGTTTTTCCTACATAGTAAATTATTTGGTGGCCGCCAAAATGATTTCACAGACCGCCAAAGGGAAATCGCGACCGCCAAAATGATAATAATTGAGAAAACGGCAAATAAAATCATATCCAAATTAATTTAGTAGAATTTTTTGGCCGCAATATGGTCTCCAGCGGATGGCGATATATATTGTACTAGTCGCCTTCAAGATGTCAATACTAGGAGGCGAGTAGAAGACGCATAGAACCATAGACTGTAGACTGTGAGTACGTCAGTCGTGGGCGGAGTCTGGTTTCGGAAGTAAATTCCCTATGGAAGATAGGATGGGCTTCGGAGACTAGCGACTACTTCTTGAAATCTGATTTATAGAATGAGCCGAAACGTTCCTGGATCAGCCTGTGTGGTACAAGGATATATTCCATATATCGCATGTTCCAATTTTTATTTTTTAAAGTAATGCATTAATGAATGTAGTTTGACTTGTAGTCAACTTTAACGGACTACATATCCAGTACTGCAACGCACGGGTGGTTCTTGACCAATAAGATATCATCATCTCGTCTGTCTGACTGTGGCAGATGGGAGTAGGGTACTGCCACTGAACGTTAGCTTGCTAAGTAGAGAAGCTCGCCCAACATGGTCAGAAACTGCGCTACGGTTAACCACATAAAGCAATTCTAGCTTTTAGTCCTTCAAGCTAGCTAGCTAACGTTAGAAAAAAGTGTTTAAAAACAGAGCTAGCTGTGTGCTACTGCTGGCTAACGTTATATGACAACGTCTGGAGACAAGGCTGCACGTAATGTAATGCACGTTCGGAGGGAATTATGGGACGTGGAGTTTAAACAGTGCCAGCGCTGGTATGTTCACAAAAATAATACTAATACGTAAAATATAGTCAAAGCTGGTCCAGAAAAACGACATAGTTTGCGAACGGGCATTATATTGAACAATCCGGGAAATTGACGGTAAGACATAATCAGTAGAAATGGTTTAAAAGTAAGCTTTAGTTAATGTCTACGCTCTAAATGAATGGGAAATTTACTTCCGAAACCAGTGTGACGTAGTCACTTGAGTACTCTAGCCCATAGAAATGCGGCTCAGCTATTCTGTTTCAGAGTGCGACTCGGTCGAAAGACATAGCGTGGGCAACGAGTTGGATTAGGCTACCTTTGAAGCCCTGACTTCTGAAAAGGTTAAAGCTTTAACCCGATCCACGTTGACGCCCCATACTATAGCCTACTGGTAGACGTATCGGTCCCAATTACAGTAGCCTATTCATGTTTGTCTTGAATTATAAACTAGGCTACAGCTTTAAGAAAATCCCAGGATTGATACTACAGTGCAATAAAATAAGAGGGTGCTGTTAATAGCCCAAAGTGCATACGACCCTCGTCTTGCCACAGCCACAGACTATAAAATGCACCGTTTACAAGAAAATCATGTTCAGATATAGCTAGAAACATTAATATTTTTTTAAAACGTTGTACAGATATGCCTATGCATTCTGTGTTTTCCATTGCTTACTGTAGACTACTATACGGTTGAAAGGTAGCTAGAAATCCAAACATATAACCTAAAAGCAATGAATGGAGCAATCGCGTGAGCAGACGGATTTGCTGACAGGTCCCTGTAAGACCAGCAGACCTCCAAGTCTGATAGATTGCCGCTGATAAACCGAGCTGCAAAACCGCTAGAAGCCCGCCAGCTGATTATGCCGGTCGCTAATGGGTCCCTGTCGGACCAACGTTCGAAATGTCGGACCAAAGCTAGACGACCTCTGGTAAACCGATGTGCACACAGCTAGCGCCCCTACAGCATATTACACCTGGAGCCCGCCAACTCGTCCGCTGGCAACCCGATGTTGACCCACTAGCATCTTGCTATCTGGGCAGTATCCTAGGCTACCTGATGCACTTTCGGTTTAGAAGACACCTAATTTTTTTCATCCAAAAACTCTCGTAGCTATAAATATTTTAATGAAACCAAATATCAGTCTTACCTGTAGGATATATGCAGCTACCACTGTGTTATGATTAACCCTGAAGAGTTTATCTTGTTACGTTTCGCCAAAGTCCCGTACAGTAAACATTTCCACATTGACCTATCGCATTTAGGGTTGAAATAGTCTACGTTGCTGTTATGTAAAAACACACAGTGTTTTTGTACGTTTTTTTATTTTTATTTTTATTTTTTTTAAACGTGTAGCTACACTTAATTTTTATTTAGGTTTTGGAGTGTTGTTTTTTTTTTTTTTTTAACTGTGACTTTCTAACTTTAAATAGAATAATAATTTCGTGATTTACATGTGTTATAGTGTTAATTGTGAAATGAAAAATGAGTTTTGTTACATTTGTATCGCGGCTTCGGTCTCCTGTTAAGCACATATAGTACAACCTACAATCATTTCATTTTTGACTGGAGTTGTCCTTTAAGACAATGAGAGTATCTTTTCATACAGGAGAATGCATATAAAATGAGCTGGGATTTTAGTCTGAGCAGTGTTATTTAATACAGCACTGCACTGCCTGTCTCATCAGTAAGGTTCTGACTGTGTTTAAGTATTTCCTTCCGATTCTCTCCTTCAGTAACACTCTGGTTTGTGCTAATTTCATATGACCAAACTATTCCGAAACCACAAGAAATTCCAGCTTTTATGCGCCACAGAAAAACACAAATTCTTACATTGTGTGTCACTTCTGTGTGACTGTGACCAATTATACGGGTATAAGCACAATAGGCTGTTGCAAGAATAGTAGGTAATTATGGGATGTAAGTCTAGTTGTGTTATTTAAGTGCAAGGTATTCTCTTGTATGGTAGGGTTGATCCTGTACCAGAAAGGAGAAGCGTCGGCTCCACCCCCCTTTGAAATCTACTTCTGTTTTGGAGAGGACTGGCCCGACAGGAAACCCAAGGAGAAGAAGCTAATCATCGTCCAGGTGTTCAGCAGCACTCCTCGAACACCGCGCAGTGCACAACAAAAACATACTGTTCCTCTCTCCACTGCAACCACAATGTACTGCATAATCCTATACTGCGCTACCACAGTGCACTACCACCACACTATCCTACACTACACTGCGTTCCAAATTATTATGCAAATGATATTTTTCTCAGATTTTCAAATAGTCTATGCAAATGACAGTCAGTATAATTTTCAAGTCATCAACCGTTAGAGTATAATTCGAATTTTATTGAACAAACCCAATGATAACAGTATTTTTTTCAAAAATAAAAAACTCAAAATGCACTGTTCCAAATTATTATGCACAACAGAGTTTCAAAACATTTTATAGGTTGTAAAGAACTAAAAATGGTAATTTGTTGAATTTGCAGCATTAGGAGGTCATATTTACTGAAATCAAAAGCTATTTCAATCAAAAACATCTTAACAGGCCAAGTTACATGTTAACATAGGACCCCTTCTTTGATATCACCTTCACAATTCTTGCATCCATTGAACTTGTGAGTTCTTGGAGAGTTTCTGCTTGAATATCTTTGCAGGATGTCAGAATAGCCTCCCAGAGCTGCTGTTTTGATGCCTCCCAACCTCATAGATCTTTTGCTTGAGGATGCTCCAAAGGTTCTCAATAGGGTTGAGGTCAGGGGAAGATGGGGGCCACACCATGAGTTTCTCTCCTTTTATGCCCATAGCAGCCAATGACACAGAGGTATTCTTTGCAGCATGAGATGGTGCATTGTCATGCATGAAGATGATTTTGCTACGGAAGGCACGGTTCTTCTTTTTGTACCACGGAAGAAAGTGGTCAGTCAGAAACTACATACTTTGCCGAGGTCATTTTCACACTGTCAGGGACCCTAAAGGGGCCTACCAGCTCTCTCCCCATGATTCCGGCCCAAAACATGACTCCGCCACCTCCTTGCTGACGTCGCAGCCTTGTTGGGACATGGTGGCCATTCACCAACCATCCACTACTCCATCCATCTGGACCATCCAGGGTTGCACGGCACTCATCAGTAAACAAGACTGTTTGAAAATTAGCCTTCATGTATTTCTGAGCCCACTGCAACTGTTTCTGCTTGTGAGCATTGTTTAGGGGTGGCCGAATAATAGGTTTATGCACAACTGCAAACCTCTGGAGGATCCTACACCTTGAGGTTCGCGGGACTCCAGAGGCACCAGCGGCTTCAAATACCTGTTTGCTGCTTTGTAATGGCATTTTAGCAGCTGCTCTCCTAATCCGATGAATTTGTCTGGCAGAAACCTTCCTCATTATGCCTTTATCTGCACGAACCCGTCTGTGCTCTGAATCAGCCACAAATCTCTTCACAGTACGATGATCACGCTTAAGTTTTCGTGAAATATCTAATGTTTTCATACCTTGTCCAAGGTATTGCACTATTTGACGCTTTTCGGCAGCAGAGAGATCCTTTTTCTTTCCCATATTGCTTGAAACCTGTGGCCTGCTTAATAATGTGGAACATCCTTCTTAAGTAGTTTTCCTTTGATTGGGCTCACCTGGCAAACTAATTATCACAGGTGTCTGAGATTGATTTCAATGATCCAAAGAGCCCTGAGACACAATACCATCCATGAGTTTAATTGAAAAACAAAAAATTGAATGTTTATGACACTTAAATCCAATGTGCATAATAATTTGGAACACGGTGTACACTGCACAGCGCTACCACACTGCTCTATACTGCGCCAGAGCACATTGTATCACACTGCACTACACTGCCCCCCAGCGCCCTGGAGGGTCACACTGCACAGTTCTGTACCAGTGACACTGCATGCTTTATCACACTGTGTCACATTGCACATTGTATCATTCTGCACCCCGCTACACCCTGTGTTTTACCACACTGTTCCAGACTGTGCCGTACTGCACGCCGCAGGTTTTTCATTCATAGTGAACTTCACAGATATCAAAGGAACCGCCTCATGTCAGATAATGTTTGCAGGCTGTTTGATAACATGTTGCTATGCAACTCCTGCTTGAACAGTGCGTTTTCAAACAGCTTTGGGCTTACAAGATTATATCAAGTTTATCAGTTGCAGAATCTATGAACCAACTCACAGTACTATGTCCCCCATCTGTACACAAAGAGAACAATCTTTTGTGCACACTCTCACCCAGGTGATTCCGGTAGTTGCGCGGATTCTGACGGAGATGTTTTCGGGCGAGCTCTCCTGGTCGATGGACAGCATCCGCCTGCAGATCTCCAACCCAGACCTCAAGGACCAGACTGTGGAGCAGTTCAAGGAGCTGCACAGACTGTTACAGAGCCAGCATGCTCAGGGCCATTGGGGTCAGACCATGCCCTGAACACGATGCTCCTGCTCGTGGCATTTAATTCCACACTGGGATTGGAACCAAAAGCCATACCGGCCCGGACTGCTATTGTGCACACTTTCTGTTCTACAAGAACCGGCTTCTACGGGTCGGTCTGGGATGTCCCATGGTGCATCCTCAGTTCCCATGACATGTCTCAGCCATTTTCTCGTAAGGAACAGCTGTGCAGAGTTGCTCTGTGGAAATCAGGGGTCAAACTGTGGCAAGCAATTAGCCAATGAAATATTCTGCCTATTGTACATTTGATAAATTGATTTCAGTTGACTGTGACGCTTCAGCACAATATTTAGAGATTGTGGTATTTTTTATTTCAATAAAAACCATACCAGTATGACTTAAATTTCAAAGCGGTTTCATTTGAGTTGTTTTTAAAGGCTTATATGTTCTCATTAGCAACAGCATTTCATTCTCCATTGTTAGTAGCTACAATTGTATTAGAATGTAAAGGAGAATTTACTTTTGGGTGCTCAAAACAGTATCCGTGAATGTAGTTTCCCACCAATAAAGGATTTTTTTCACATTGCTTTGATGGGGAAATTGGAATCGCACAATTTGCATAAGCCCCAAGGTGAAGGATGTGTTGTGTGAGTGACCTTTTCCATTTTGTCCCTTGCAACACTAAGGTCCCTCAGAATTGACTGCAGGAGCAGGTCATAAAGCAATACATTTACATACAAATACCCCAGACCCACATGGTTAACCAAGCTAAAAGAGGAAATTATGTGTGTTATTATCCTTTTCCAGTTGCCTTGCAATGCAGCGACTTTTACTCAGGACTGCAGCAATGAGACAGCACTGATGGGAAGTTCATTTGTCTGGCAGTTCTTCAACTCGTCCTCTTATGTTTACTGCCAGTGAAAGAATGGCAAAACGCCACATATTTTTGACTGGGCTGAGAACACACAGACAGCCCCTCTGCAACTCTGAACCTGAAACCTGGGTTCTGTGAGTCGCATGCAGTTGCACACCATTGTAAGGTAGCTGCAGTGACGATGACCATGTCTGCGATTTGGTTAAGCCAGAATCGAACTGCTTAACTTGACAGTGGCACGGTCACTCGGCCGTGAAAAGAGCCCTCATTGAATGAGGAACGCTGTTGGTTTGAGCGGGGCTCAAACATTACATTCATTTGGCAGGCAGTCTTATCCAGACAGTGAAAGAGAACATAAGTGTATCCAACTATGTGAGCAACAGTGCCAGACTTGGCTAACAACATTCCCAGACCAGGGAGTGTATGCGCAACATCATTAAAGCACTAAATACTAACCTATAATCATAATACAAATCATAGATTCATACAGCTAACATTGAAATAAAACTGAAAAAGCGCTGTAACAATTCATTGCAAAAGAAGAGAGTGATGTGGTGGGGTATAGGAAGGGAGCCAAGGTGCAGTTTAAAGAGGTGTGTCTTCAGTTCGCGCCAGAAGATCCCCAGTGATTCTGCACTCCTGACCTCCGTGGAGTATGTATTCCCTCATGGTGGGCCCGGTACAGACAGACGTGTGGCCTGTGGCGTGAGAACACTTGGGAGTGTTGTGCACATTCTGGATTCGCTGCGGCGGTTTGGGGCACTGGCACAGGCAGGGAGACCAGTTAGCGAGTTAGACGTGAGAGTCTAAACGTGACGCTAAGACCGGTGGAAGTCAGTTTTGTTGATTAGGCATGGTCACAGATGGAGCAGGATATGAACATTGTGGCAGCCTCAAAGGTGGTCTCGACTTTTGTGACATTCAGTTTAACCTGTCAATCAGCAGTATGTGATTATGCAGTATGTATGCTGGATGGCTCATCTTGTTAAGGCACTGGTCCAGTGTGTGGATGGGCCCCACAGTCTGGTGTTGAATCTGGACTGGGCCAGTGACCAATTCTGGCCCTAGCATTGCCCAGGGAGGGATCTGAATCTAGACCAGAACCTTCTGAATTGATAGTAGAGATTACTGTAATGAGCACAACTGGTGAATACAACTGGGCATTCCAAATTGGGAGAAAAATGGAAAAACACATTCAAAAAGAAGCTTGTGATTTAAAGTAAATTTCATTATCCTCCTCTGTCACTAATAAATCCGGTGTGCTGCATATTGGAGCATTCACAACTTATCACAAGCAAAGAACATAGTCATTCTGAATACATGAAAGAAGTGAAGTCTTTTTTCTACCAGGCAAATCCTTGTGTTGCGTTTGCCTTTCTAGTACAATGGATACTTTAAATCATAGGATCGGTGAAAAGTCTTTATAAATCACAGTTAAGCACGAGAGATGACTACCACCACACGTTTTAGTCTTGCAGCATCCATGATAATGCACACTGAGTGTCGTAATAGTAAGGCGGGGCCATTGAATGAATCCAGGGCCCTATTGACTGTGGCCTCTTCCTCCATGTCGAAGGTCATCTGACCAATGCTGTGATTTCCACAGACAGCCGTATGACACCAACCCTTCATGATAAAGTTCCCTTTTTTCACTTCCACATAATTCTGTTAACGGGGAAAAAACAACAAAACAAACGAAACATGTAATCGCTAGGGCCCCGGCGCTGGACTCACAGCCTGAATTGAGATCAGTGCAGTTTATCCCTTTTGGCACTGGGCCTCATTCAAATGTACAAATTAAAGAGTAATAATAATACTAGTATAATGCACATATAATGTGCTCATTTATATGAATGTCATTATCCATATGCTGTTATATAGTACGCATTCATAGTTGTACTGTAATATGCTGTATCCGGATGTCATGTAACATGCATTCCCTTTGATGATGAGCTATGTCCTTTTCTCTGCTCTTTACCTGATTTTTCCTGGTCTTCTGGTAGAAAGCTGTTTAAACAGCCTGGGAAATCTTATATCACCCAACCCAACACATTTTATTCTTTCGGGAGAAAGTGTTGATGATGAGCAAAGGCCTGGCATATGTGAAGCTTCGATTGTAAGATTATGAGTAGCATAATTTCAGTAATTCATTGGTGATGAGTCACCTTATGGAAACCGCTCTTTAAGTAGAATAGCTCCAGCTGACTGAAGAAACACAGCTGATTTGAGACTCTATTCTTCTAGAAAGGTAGCCCAGTGTATTGGAGGTTTTCCTGGGAAACAGGTTCCACTCATTCCTCAGGTTTCTCTACTGCTGTCAGTGACTGGAAACATTACACAACTAACACTTCCATAAAAACAGCATATAGCACTGACCCAAACTGCAAAAAAGTTTCAATCTTTGGAGAGATTTTGTAAAATATACATTCATACACCAGTTGTACTTAGTGTCTTCTTGGAGGCTGAGTTTGTCTGCTGAGGTAAAGACTTGGCTTTGCACAGCGGTAGACCTATTCTGAAAGGCAAGTTGTATTGGGAAAGGGAACGTCGTCATGCTCGAGTTCAGACATGCCCTGGAATGTGTCACGCTCCTTTATGCAGGCCTACTGTCATCACTGAGACCAGTCTGAGCAGGTCCCTGTGAGCTTCTGCTTTTCTAAAGGTAATAAACAAACAGCGGTCTCGCCATGACCCTGAACCCTGCAGCTGTGAAAAATCCTGTCACCTTCCTGTCCTCAGTGCCCCAAAGCATTGTGGGCAAATCCAAGCGGAGTCCTGAAGGGAGTCCTGAGCCAAAATTGTAGACTTTTTATGCCCTGGTTTATGACCTTCTAAGCCCAGAGTGGGTCATTTGGTAATGGTAATCACTGCTAGCACTGGCCAGGCACTAAATTCAGAAATTTGATCCTCAGTTTTGTCATTAGTCAACTGTAAGCGTTCGGCTTTGTTGGGGCACAATGGGCTTTGTCCTCCCAGGTCTTAGTCGGGTTGGATTAAGTTGGCCAGACTTCCCTGGCATTCTGCTACATGACTTCCCAATGGTGCCTCAGACACACACAGATGACCAGTTCTCAGTGAGATATACACCTCTACTGTGACTGGCACTAGTGAAGTGCATCACAGAGTGCAGGTGATTCTGTTGCAGTGTTCTTTGCCCAGATGTGAGGGGCACAGCAGTGACTCAGGTAACACAATGTGGTTCCAAACTGGGGAGATAAAACTATTTAAAAAAATATGGGCCCTGGGGGAAAAAAGCAAGGGACAGATTGCTGGGGCTTTCTTATCTCAGGTCAGTGTGTCAGGTTGCTGGAATTGACTAATCTCAGGCTAGTGCGTCAGGTTGTTCTTTGGTACAGGGCCTTGGACGCTCCTCTATACCTGTTGACCTACACTGCAGAAAATGAAACTGAAAAAAAAGAAAAATGATTTGACAGAAAAATAGCTTAAGACAAGCAAAACTAATTGATCTCTTTGCAGTGTATCACCTGGCGAAAAACAGCTAACCTCTGAAAGTCATGCAGATTTTCAACACATTATTACTTTCAACACATTATCCATCTATTCATTTTAAAACACATATCAGTCCAATTTACAGCTCCTTACAAAGCTCTGAAACACTAACAGCACAGCTCTACCTCATTTTAAAACAGACATATCCCTCCAATATACAATTCCTTACAAAGCTCTAAAACACTAACAGCACAGCTCTGCCTCTTAGTCTAATGGAAACTAAAGTGAACAATGAATAATGTAATGTACTCACCTAAAAAACAGCCATTGGAAGAGCAGATAGACTAATGAAGGATTCTTTATATGTATAGCTACAGCACCATCTTGTGGCGCTACAATACAATGATGATGTGTTTTTACAGTTGCAAAGGTATTCTGTTTATAAGCCCTATTTAATTACTTACAGCAGAACTGTACGAACATTTTTTTCCACACAACTTTCAATTGCAGAAAGCATTTTTGCAAGAGTGAAAAATACTGAAGGCAAATTTCCAGCAATTAAATAATTCAATATAACTTTAGATTGTTATTCTAATGTTTGACATTCCATCTTAGTTTCATGCATTCACATTGGAAAATGCAAATGACTTCATTTTATTGTGAAAAGGCAAACAATTAATCTTATTTTAGCCAATAACAGAGCAAATTCTGCATAAATGCTAGACCATGGCAGGACAAATAGGATGAAAAACTAAATTTCCCTAAAGAAATACAGGCAACCATTGACATCCATGTGATTGGAGGTATATGAATTACAAATACACATGTGCATATGACACTTCTTTACACTGTGGAGGAGATATTTGAAGAACATCACAAAATTAAAATGACTGGAGGCTGCTTACTGCTTATAGTGCTGCCAGAACAGCTTCAATGCACCTTGGCATAGATTCTATAGTCTCTGGAACTCTACTGGAGGGATGGAACACCATTCTTCCAAAAGATATTCCCTCATTTGGTGTTTTGACGATGGTGGTGGAGAGGTGTCTAACACGTCGGTCCAAAATCTCCCATAGGTGTTGAATTTTCATACTCATCAAACCGTTCAGTGACCCCTCGTGCCCTGTGGATAGGGGCATTGTCATCCTGGAAGAGACCACTCCCATCAGGATAGAATTGCTTCATCATAGGATAATCAGAATAACTTTGTATTGATTTGCAGTGACCCTTCCTTCTAAGGGGACAAGTGGACCCAAACCATGCCAGGAAAATGCCCCCCACAACATAACCGGACCCCTACACTGTAGGGGTTTTTCCTTTAATTTGTCACCCGTCTGGCTATATGTACAGTATATACAGTATATCTGCGTATATTAAAGTAGCAATAGAAATTGAATAGTCTGATTTGAATACAGAAAACATAAAATAAAAATGTAATTTAGATTATAAATGGAGGTACAACAAGGAAGAAAGGAATAAAAGGAAGAAAAGAGCGAAGGAGGTATTATAGGAGGATTGAGGGATGAAATGGCAGGTTCAGAATGCAATGATGAAGGAAAATGAAAGAAGTAGAGGTGAGCAATGATGACGGCTGAGGAGATCGGTCTCTTGAGCCCAGAAATCCATATATCATTTAACCAGATAATACCCGTAGTTTGTGCCTAATCCTACTATGAGATTGTTGTGTTTGTAGCGTTTTAAAAGATTTGTTTAGTAATCCTATTCCAAGATTAAAGTGACCACCTTGTTAATTTGTTCTTTGGGCTCTAGTTTGTCTTCCACCTGCTAAATCTTAGAAAGAGAATGCAGACGTGTTTGTTTATATGTTGACAATGTTGGGGACATTTAGATTAAAACTAATCTAGTTTCCATTTGCTATCTACAAACGATCACAAGATTATTCAGTATAAAATTATGGAAATGTTGTATTGTCCATTATGACACATTCACAAAAATAGACAATATTCATGATTGCATATGCTTTCTCTTGTGGCTCTCTATTCCAATAATAGAATATATCTGCTTGCATCAAATTGAAGACACTGTTGCTAGTCTGCAGGGCGTTGAAGGGTTCTTTCCTACCCTCAGTTCATCACTTGTACCGCCTGTAGATGTTCCTGACTTATTTTGCTACCTATAGTTCCTCCCCTAACAGCACTGCAAATTAGCTGTAGTATCTTCTCCAACCTCTTGTTAAACAACCATCTCATTGTGGGACTTTCATTTTCTCAATGAATCATCGAATTACACAAGGAAAACCTCTTTGCATGAGGATTGACTCATGTGTTCTCTTCACTGCCCCACCTCCCCCACTCCCAGTGGTCACACAAAGTTGCCCGCATATCAGAGGCCCAGAACCCCTCTTCCCCTTTCACTGCTAACCGCTGCACTACACCACTACATGGTGTTCTTGTTGCTCCTATGATATGCACTTAGCTGTTGTCTGCCTTTTGCATTTGGTAGTACCTCTCATTTCTGCCAATCAATGTCCTAAAGAAGAGGTTTGTATACTGATAAATGTTCTTCTACCTTGTTTCCAAGCCATTCCCAGTTATCACAGGTGTACTTTTTTTGATGGTTTCACACAAGACTATACTTGTACCTCACTTGAGGGGTATTTTTTTTTAACTTGAAGGAATTGAGATTTAAGAGGCACATTCACAAACAAGAGTATCTTGCCAAATGATAATTAAGTGCATTGTACAAGGTCACTTTTCCAGCGCTGAATATTGACTAGTAAGTCTAACAATAAACCATAAAAAAAGGTAAATAAGGTAAATAAATGATGCTATCACTGCCCAACGTTTTCCTATCCTCCTGGTGCCAGCCATGCCACTACCCTTGAGAGGGTAATATGGATACTGAAGATGAATAGATGAAAGGGCCAAGCTCCATCATAGATGTGTGATCTGAACATCTATCATACCTAGAATTGTTCTAAGAGAGACATTTTTAAAAGAGACATTATTAAATGATAAGGATAAGTTGCCATTTGGTAGATCTGTAAACGTTACAGTTTAATGTCATAACACAAGGGGAAAAATATTGTGACCGCTTACTCAAGTGCAGCTTCAGACTCCGGTTCCAGTACTTGTAACAGCAAATTCATGTTAAAGGGATAGTTCGGAATTTTGGACATAATGTCTCAATTACGACTTACCCATGATTTAGTTGATTGATGGAAACCATTTTCAGCTAATTCCATGCTGTCCCTGCTTTTGGACATACACACGTTGCTAATGCTAGCGCAACTCTAAGGTAACCGGTAGCATCCACTACCAAACGCACTTAAACACTCCACAGTGCACCCAAAGCAAATAAAATACGACGAGTCTATCGGGGTTGTTTTGAGTGTTTATACCATCGAAGTGCGGCGGAGCGAACGTGGCCATTGCAACTTGTTGCTCTTTGTTGTTGTAGTCGACCAATGCTGGCACTACATTTGTAGGTAACGTAAAGTATCGCTCCGTCGCCGTACTTCCACAGAGAATATAGGTCAGCACAAAGTAAAGGATTCAACGATAGTTTGACTTCAAAAATGATGGTATAAACACTAAAATAACCCAGATAGATTGTCGTCGTATTTTATTTGCTTTGGGTGCACTGTGGAGTGTTTAAGTGCGTTTGGTAGTGGATGCTACCGGTTACCTTAGAGTTGAGCTAGCATTAGCAACGTGTCCAAAAGAAGGGACAGCATGGAATTAGCTGAAAATGGTTTCCATCAATCAACTACATCATGGGTAAGTCGTAATTGAGACATTATGTCCAAAATTCCGAACTATCCCTTTAAGGTTCCCTTTATTTTGGATAAATAATTATTAAGGAAAGCAGTTTTACAATATAAGACATTTAGGGCCTGATTTACTAAGACCTTAAGCAGGTGCAAAAACATATAACACACACAAAACCAATAACATGACCAATGATTGGTCATGGAATTTGTTTTGCACAAATCATTGGTCATGTTATTGGTTTTGCGTGTGCTAAATGGTCTTGCACCCACTAAAAGTCATAGTAAATCAGACGCTTCGTGTTAAAGCAAGTGATATAAATAAACCAAAATCACTATTTACTCACATTTAATTTTTTTATTGAGAAACAGGCTGTTCAGTTACCACAGAACAAGATTTAAACCCTTAGTGTTAAGGTATTCAGCATATAAACCATAGTATCATTTTTACATTGCATTTCAATGTATGTACAGTGAGTAACTATTGACAATTGAGACTACAGGTAAATGTCTGAATATTGTTTAAAAAAGAAAAACAAGAAACAAAATAAAACAAAAACAAATATAGTGGTAACATGGGGTTTATGGGATGGGATGAGGCAAAAACCCGTGAACTTGATATCAAGGGACAGGTCAATGTCTCCTACTCCTCTATCCTTCTTATATGGAAAGTGTTACACGTACTCCACAATGAAAACTTGCCCTTCATTTGTTCCTATAAATTAAGATACTAAACATACTAAATTACTAAACATAAAAACCATAAAAGGCACAGAACAGGAATGTGCTGTCGACGGAAGCTGCTCATGTTCCCATTAAAACATCAACTTCCAGAACTCAACATTTAAAAGGAACGACTGTCAAACACTCAACAGAATCTCAGGAATCCTTTCACACGAGAGAAGAGAGACTGGCTACTCATGCTTCCATCAATGAAACACTCCTCTAAGTCTCGCTCAGCTCTGACACCCCACGTGTTTAATCTGAGTTTAATGTTATTCGGGGCCTCACAGCCTTTGTATTCAGGAACTCTCCATGGTAACCAGTGCATTTGAGTGTTCATTACAAAGTTTATATGCGTAGACTGTCTGTTTCAGCCGAACGCATGCCAAAAATACATTGTTCAAAATCGGAACAAACAAGAAAAACAAAAATGCATTGCAGAAGTTAATTTTATACAAGAACAAAAAACAAAAATAAAACATTTCCACAAAAAACAAATACACAAAAAATGGTCCTTATATAGCAGTCTTGATGGTAGAGGAAATCATATAAAATAAATTACTGTTTAACTAATCAAAATTTAAAAAAACGTTCCTATCTAGAATAGTTTAAAATTCCTCGTGCCGTACTAAGGCCTCTCCGAAATCTGTTGCTTGGCTTCCGACAAACAGGTCGTATTTGTTGATTATTTCTTCTTTTGTGAGCTGGCCATCCTGAAATAAGTATTATACGGAAATGAGAGATCAAACATGGCTACCATCACACTTTTAAACATGACTGTAATAGAGACTGTTTAAAGAGCTTCTAAAATGAAGACCGGGTCCATCCAGACCCAGGGACTGACCTTGTCTGCATCTGACTCGTACACCAGGTGTTTGGCCTCTGCTTCAGCATGGTCGTAATCCGAGGGCAAGATCCAGTCCCTGGTTTCATCCTTGTCCATCTTCCCATCCTTGTTCTTGTCTCGGAACTCAATGAACTGCTCACGCTCCGTCTTGACCCACTCCGGCTCGTCTGGGTCACCCTCCTGATTGTACATGTCCCCTGGGAAGATGTGGGGAGACGCAACACCCATGTTCAAGACAAGCGCTCACATCCACAGAGCTGCACCCACATCCCCATACCAGTGGCTGTGGCCACAGACGCACACCCATGTCCTGAGATACTATAAACCTTCCATTAGACGCTGAGGAAAACATTGAAAATCATAAAAATGTGAATAAATGTCAATGTCTCCAATAATAGATTGGTAGCGAAAATAAATCACGCTGGTAACAGAGAAGCAGCCTGTCAATGTCCCACAGCAGCACTGTGAGCAAGTGATACCGAGCTAGCTTACAGTCAGACATTACTGGTGTGGTACCAGAGACAATATTACATCTAAACGAGATGCTAAATACCGTCTAATATGGAATATTTCAGAGGAGCAGAGAGGCTGGAATAGATCCCCAAACGAGTGTGTGAATGCAAGGGCCAAAAAATAAAAGGTTTATAACCCTTCTACAGCCTAAATAACTAAAATGTAACAGATGAGCGAGTTCAATGCTTATTCACAATGATGCCAAGGATATGTGTAGATAAATATTCTACCCGTAGGCTAGGAACGTATTTAATAAATCTGTTTTCAGTTCTCATAGTCTTTCATCATATTGGTCATCCAATTTAAACAGTTGTCTTGCACGACTGTGAAAACCTAGGCTATAAACTGGCAGTTTGAATACCAGCATCCTAGATTTCGAATGACGTGTACCCACGTAAGTGAAAAACACCATTAGATGGCAGTCTCCAACAAACGTTTACTTGCATTGTAAGCAATCAAACACTCTGGCTATTAATTGAAGTATTACGCTCATTTTCCACAGGAAGCTTCTCACATCTCACACTGCTTCCCTTAAACTCTTACCAATGTACTCTTCCAAGTCGATGAAGCCATCTCCATTTTTGTCAATGTCCTCCATGGTTTCCTGTCAGGAAATGAACAGTGGTGAGACAAATTTGTGACCTCCCTTTCTATCATTCAGATACCCGAAATGTGCTGGAACAGTGCACCACAGTAGCATATTCACTCAAATCTATGATAAAACTGAAGCCCCTCACAAGGGACTCAGATCAGTGTGTCCTGAGAGATCCCAGCAGAGCAGTCGCCCGTTTTAACATAGTTTCACGGTTCCACAGCACAGTGGTTCCTGTGCTTTTAGCTCCAAACTTTGCAGGCTCCCCCCATGCACCTGATCTGTTCTAATTTCTTAAGAGTTTTTATAGCAAATGTGGACATACCACCACTACAATGTCTTTCATGTAGTCATACTCCTCTGGGTGCAGAAAGGCAGTGAACTCTTCCTTGTCGGCGATGAGGTCCCCATCTTTGTCGGCCATTTTAAAGCGTCTCTCATCTCTGGACATCATCTGCTTGTAGTTGAAACCGTCCTCAGGGTCTGGGTCATCTGAGGGAAGAGGAGAGTGACATTACAGATAAGAACACAGATGAGAGCACAGTGACATCACAGATAAGAACACAGATGAGAGCACAGTGACATTACAGATAAGAACACAGGGGAGAGCACAGTGACATTACAGAGAAGAACACAGATGAGAGCACAGTGACATCACAGAGGAGAGCACAGTGACATTAGCAAACTAGCCAATCAGACCTAACATGTAGCCATATGTGGCGTTCTTGTACTCCTCCCACGTGACCAATCCATCCTCGTTAAGGTCATGACCCCTCCACTGCTGGTCCACATCGTAGTAAATCCAGCGTTTCTGTGCAAACCTGATCCACTTCTTCATCTCTTCCGTCGTGACAAATCCATCTTTGTCTTCGTCTATTTTATCTACAATCTTCCTGCATAGAGGAGGAGTGGAGAGAAGGAAAGACAGTAAGACAGGCATGTAATTAAGACAGAATGGAGAACAACTTATATAAATTGTCCTTCAGAAGCAAACAAATGCAGGGGCTGCCACAAGTACTTAGGGAAATAAGAATACATGCATTTATAAACATGCATGTGAACATATGTTAAGTGTAAATATGTTTCTTATTTAATTTTTTTAAAAGTGTGAATGAGTTTTCTGTATGCACACACTGTAATGAAGATCTCAGATAACGGTCAATGTAGCTCTCTGTAGGTGCGCTCTGTAAGACAGATCTCAGATCAGCCTCCTACCCCAGCCGCTCCTTGCTCTCTTCAGGAGTGAGCTGATCGAAGGTCTTGGCCTCCTCCTGACCCAGAAAGGCATCGTGGTCATAATCAAAGCCCTCCGTGTCATCGTGCTCCCTGTCGCTCAACTGTGCGTCATGGTGGACGCGGTCTTTCTTCTCCATGGGCTTGCTGGTTGCGTAGACAACGCACAGCGCAACGCACATCGCTAACGGCCTGAGCTCCATCTTCAGGCTCTTTTAACTGGATCAGCGAGTACACAAAAGACAAAAGCATATGTTCTCCATTTATTCCCAACTGAAGGTGTGCCCAGCTTATGTACTAATGCCAGACAAACATTATTTTGCCTTCAGAGTGATACAGGACTGTGCATCCAGCTTTGTGGCATACAGTACCAGTCAAACGTTTGGACACACCTACTCATAAAAGTTTTTTTTGTTATTTTTACTGTTTTCCACATTTTACAATAGTAAAGACATCAAAACTATGAGAACGCAAATGAAATTATGCAAAGACCAAAAACAACAAATCAAAAAATATTATATTTTAGATTCTTCAAAGTAGCCACCCTTTGCCTTGATAACAGCTTTGCACATTCTTGCCATTCTCTCAACCAACTTCTGTGGTAAACAGGTATTCCAGAGGTAAACAGGTGATGCTATCATGACTCAGTATAAAAGGATATCAAAAGACTCTTGATGTCTTATTTCCAGGTACTCTTAGAAGCGATACTATAACCTCTCTGCATTTGAATGGATCTCTATGGGAATTGAGGGGTAGGACTAGAATAAGCTGTAAATTACATGGGAACAGTATGGAACCCATGGTTGGCTAAATGGCTATAAGTCCTCAAGGGTCTTAAATATCAAATGAGCCTTAAACCATCATTCTGCTGCCAGATATGCAGTAGATATTGATGGGTCTTTTTAAGGGTTGTTTATCCTGACTTATTTTTCCATAGAGTTCAATCAGACAGGAGAAATGCTTTAGGTATAGCTTGATTACTATACCTAAAGCATTTTAATCTCAACCAATGAATACTGAGATGTCAGCTGCCCTAGTTCTCTAAAACAAGTGGCAGGTTTAATTGCCAGTGGTTAACAGATGGTCTCCTATCATCCTCTTGAACCATGACATGAAAATGTATTTGTGTCGACAATATGCTAAGATTCCGGGACACATTCATGCCTTTACAAACGTTGCGCCTAGAAATAAAAAATATAGGACAAACTGGTTACTGCT
Source organism: Synaphobranchus kaupii (assembly GCA_029718625.1). Classification (NCBI taxonomy): domain Eukaryota; kingdom Metazoa; phylum Chordata; class Actinopteri; order Anguilliformes; family Synaphobranchidae; genus Synaphobranchus; species Synaphobranchus kaupii. Next base: position 97,989,807 of record CM056376.1, read on the forward strand.
ATGAGTTTGACCGCAATGTTGCACAACGTTGCAGTGCGATAGCAAGAGCACTGTTGAGGGACAGAGAAGAGGAGGATGGAGGACAGCAATTTCCCACCTCACCTTAGAGGCCTTCTTCAGTTTCCCTTCTCCCCAAAGCTCACTCCTCCAGTTATTTACATCAATCACATTTTGTATTGGTTTCCTTTTTTTTTTCTTGCGTTTTATATTGACCGACGTTCACCACTCCAATCTTCTTCAATCTATAGGGTAAACCATGGAATTATAATCGATGCCTTACCGGCCCTACCCACCACCTTCCCAGTGCTCCAACTTTTTAAACAGACGGTCTTCTGTCTGAGACCTAAAACAATAAATGTGGCAATATCCTACATTACTCTATTTTAACATTTTCATTTTTCTTTCAATATAAATATTTTGTTCATATTATCAACATTGTGTACATAATATGGTGATATTCTACATCCATTAAGTAGAAAGTTTTAGGCCCAATCGCAATGTCCGCCCTCACAACCTCACAGACTTTGAGGCGCGTTTCCAATAAGTCAGCGAGGGCTCAGGGCTGTCCCACTGTAAAATCGGCAAGTGCATGAGGGCTCTGTCGTGGACTTTCAGTCCTTTATGTGGACTTATGTGGTCTGCAATCCTGCATCCTTGCTGAGGAAATTACCCACAGTTCATAGCGTTTGTGACGATAAAAACAGAAACTCAACCGGAAGTGTCTCCAAATATTGTAAACAAACGACACACATGGCGGGCAGAGTTCTTTGAGCGGGTACAAACCTAAAATTAACCGTCATAAAGCGGCGATTGTCATAAACATCTTGCATGCGAGACAGGTGTTGTCAAGGCAACATATAACATTGCAAAGTGCTGTCCCATTCCTCTTATTTGTACCATTTCGAGCCCTTGCACTCTCATGCACTCACGCATGTGGCATGCATGTGACGACAACCAAAGTCAACGATAGTTTGACTTCAAAAATGATGGTATAAACACTCAAAATAACCCCAATAGACTGTCGTCATATTTTATTTACTTTGGGTGCACTGTGGAGTGTTTAAGTGCGTTGGTAGTGGATGCTACCAGTTACCTTAGAGTTGCGCTAGCATTAGCAACGTGTGTATGTCCAAAAGAAGGGACAGCATGGAATTAGCTGAAAATGGTTTCCATCAATCAACTACATCATGGGTAAGTCGTAATTGAGGCATTTATGTCCAAAATTCCGAACTATCCCTTTAATTTTTTCCAGAGCTGTATGTTTAAAATGAGGAAAAATCCAACTATTGTAAGACACATTTCTCACCTCATTTTCATTCTTAGAAAGATTGTTAGTAACATTTTTTGCTGAAATGAGATAACTAAAATGTAGCCTAGCCTAGTTGTAAACTTGTCCATATGGTGCCGTCTCGTCTGCCATCGCGCAATGAATGAAGGGATATCCAAGTCCGTTCTCCTCAATGTTGCCAGATGCCTGAATTCCCCTCCCAAAAGATTTCTGAAAATTGACTCCCATACAATTCCTCCTTTTAAAATCCCCCATATGCCATTGACTCCTAGATATATTTACTATTACATTTTTTTTTAATCCCCTACATTGAGGGGTAAATCCCCAGGTTTTGCAACTCTGTGTCGGGCCAGGGTGCGTCCCAAATAGTCGAAAAATGCACCCCTCCCTTCCTCCACTGCCACCTCCTCTCCTCCACGGTCCAATAGTGGAGAAGACAAGCGAAGCAGCTTCAAATTCGGCTTCTCCTCCCCTCCGGCGAGGCATTCATCGATGTATCTTACTGCGGAAGTTTTTTTATTTATTTTTTGGGTGACATCATCGCGCTCACGCCCACAGAGGCAACAGTGATGATGCGTAGCTATGCCTTATATGAATTTCCCCAAGATAATGATGCCCCAAAGATATTTTAGCCTAAATTGTGTGTGCTTCAGTAGGTTATTAGCACACAAATTACATAGCATCCTACAACGGATAACAAAATGCCAGTCCGTTTTTGTGGTTAATATCCTACATAAAAATTTGGCAATTTAAGTTGGGGATACAGCTTTATTGCTTGCACATTAACGAACATGACTAAACATAAATATAGCCTAAGCATGACAGCTACCATTTCAGTAGCCTATGTGAATAATTAATTTATTAAACCAATCGTTTCCCAATTTGATTTCAGATGTTACAGTGGGAAATAGGCCTAATTGTTTTTCAGTGTGACCACTGCGATACTATGAACATTGGGAATAATATCTCCGATAATATGACGATAATTTGTTCCACTAATCTAGCCTACAGGAATGTTTCAGAATTTGCCTATGATATGCAAGGGAAGAGATGGCAATATTAGGCTGTAGTGTAGCTACAGTAGCCTATATGACGTGAATTAGTGCTCGGTATGTTCAGACATCGGGATTTTGGAATTACAGTAAATTGCTATGTTTGCATAGGCTATACTAGGCTACATGATGTTCACTTTGATCTAATACTGATTACATATTAATTAGTGTCCTCGACGCGAACTGCAATGTCAGGTAGGCGACATGTTTATAGCTACTTCTACTTGAAACTTAAGATATTTTGTAGCTTTAAATGAGCTGGGTGTGCATAAGATCTGTGATTGGCGCTGGAACTCATTGTGGGCTCGGCGGCAGTCAAAGTTATGATAGGGCAACTTCATCAATAGTCGACGGCGATTTTGATGACGGTGAAGCAGATTTGCTGTCCCAATTTTCTTTGCAGCTCCTTTCCTCTCCTCCACATACTTCCGGGTAGTAGAGGAGTGGTAGTGGGGGAGTGGAGGAAGGGAGGTGGGGAGTGAAGAATATTGGGATGCACCCCCAATTGCTTCAGAGCTTTTAAAAATGGCGCTAAATAGGTTTATATTCGATCCTAGGATATAAAATAATCATAAATGGATGGCATAATCTCTCCAAGATGCTGGCTCCCAAATGCAAACTACTTATCCTTCAGACATAAAGAACTGATTTACAAGCACTTTGACATTGTGTAAGAGACGTCCAACACAGAACGCCAATGATTACACATGCTAGCTTTATAAACCAAAGGCTTCCCTGTCAGTCCATTAGCTCACTGTCACAAAGGAGTACCCTCTTTGTCTCCAATTTCACTGAAATAAAATCTCTTTCAATTCAGGTGGTGCAGATGTGCAGTTTCATTTGTTTGGTTAAGAATTCCAAGAAAAAACTTAAAGCCAAGGACACTCAAATAGATCACATTACTTTTATGGCAGATGACTTAGGCTATTGCACACACTACCCAACAGAAAAACAGGAAAAAAGAAATAAGCCTCAATGGTTTCAGCATAGCTTCAACATTAATTAATGATTAATACTGTAGTGCCCTACCTGGGAATCAAACCTGTCTCATCATCGATGGTACAAAGGGTTTAATTACAAACGGTTTGATTAAATTAAAAGTTCACCATTTAATTTTTCAGGTCGTCCCATGTGAACGGAACGTAAACTAAGACACACAGACCTTTACAAATCCATAAAGTGGAGTTACTTTATAGAACCAGCACGCTCTGTCATCCGAACCTTTGCTTCCATGTCAGGGTCATATAACCTTATGGTTCTGAGATCTAGATCAAAGGTAGCATACCTCATAATCTACACCTCAGGTTCGCTTCCTTATGAGACCCTCGCACAGTTTAATTAAAAAATGCAGCAATGCATTTTATACTAAAGACGAGATTTAGCATAACTAGCCACCTAGGGCATTCAATTTAGTAAAGTATGTGCTGAGCCAATTTACGAAGCCGAACGTTAGCCAACTAGCTAGCAACTCTAAACTGTCTGGTTAGCTAACACTAGTTTCAGTTACCAATCTGGATAGCTAACGTTACCAGATAACCACGAAATAATAACGTTAAGGTCTGAAGTTATCGGTTTAGCAAGTACGATATTGGCGTTTACAAAAAAAAAGGGACAGCAATATGTAACGTTAATGGGATACCAATAAAACGGTTACATAGCGGTTTTATGTGGCGATGATGATGATCATAGCCATCTTGCCAGCCAGTTAAGCTTGATTGATCATGACACAGCTATGAAAACGTAGATAAAAACAATCAACTTGCATATAAGTAGCTCTCCAGCCTGATAAATATAAATTTATAACACAATGTGATGCAAAGCCGCTAGGTAACTTGGTTACTTACCCGGTATTAATACACAAGCTGCAGAATAACCTCACAAATCCGTAGCCACACCCACAAGACACCGCCGGATGTACACCCTTCTCATACTCAACTTCCGATAACAATAAAATAATGTAGGAATTGACCAATCAGGTTTCAGGCACAACCATGTGCATCCGTAACATACCAATCCAAAAATTACTTTTGGATCCCAAAATTTATTTTGGATTGGTCACTTCAATGCAATACAGACCATCTTATTGGCCAGCAAGCGCCACGTCCCCATACCATAACCATCCATGGTAGCAAGAACAACCACCGTACTGACTTGCAGTTGTGCTTTATAACAGTAAATCACGTATTTCGGTAAAGCCTATAAACCAGGCGTAGATCACATAATTTGATGAGCTATACGTAATACAAAGTTGATGAGATGTGGTATATTTAAGTTAAACCATCTACGTTTATGTGGATCAAATTAGATAGCTGTCTTGAAATTCAGACATGTAGGCTACAGTCTCAGGTAGGCTACAGTTGAGGAAATGTACCCAAATGGAGACTACCCTGAAAAGTACAATGATGTTCTACATGGGTACTAATAAGTACATTTACAAGCAAAAAATGTTCAAATGAATTGTGTATAGCTGGCTAGGAGGAGTACAATTATGTACATGGTACCACCCATAGGTAACAATAACAAGCGTTTGTAGCCTACCTTTTGTTTTCTGAGAGTGATTACAGATTCTATTAAATTAGCCAATGCAATTTGTAGCTGAATAGTTTCTGCCATGACGTTTAAAAATGACTTTCACACTGCCATTTTTATTTTATAACCGAACTGAGCTCCTGGTTTGTTTAAGATATAATCTGTTCTTCCAGAAGTGGAGAGGGATTATATTTTGTAATAAATTTACCATTGAATGGAAATGTAGTCAGGCAACAACAGACACTGTGCCATGTCACAAACAAAATAAGAACTTATGACTTAATTATTTAATTTAGCTTAGGAAAATGTGATGTTTCAAGACTATTCAATATTATTTAGGCAGCCTGACTTTTGCAAATGTGTGACAGGTCTAGAATATATGCTTTGGGTATGTAATATTGTTTGTTGTTTATTGTAGGATTTTGATAGTTCGGATACAAAATAGAATCTATTTGAAATGGCTATTTCTATTTATATATGACACATGCTCTGAATGACATAGCATGTTTTATTTGTTTTTACTGAACAGCCTCCCGTAGTTTATGGTATGTATGGTAAAATCTCCTCTTTTTAAAGTATGTTTCTGACAAGTCAATCAATAATAATAAAAAAAGCCTTGTTTTGCGATTGCAATTCAAGCATTTTCCTAAACATAGATTTGGTAAGCAATAATGACTGAGGAGCCGGGCATTACACAGTTTAAATTCCCGACGCGGAGGTAGTAAATTGCCCGAGGCGCAGCGCTACTTCATAGCCGGGCGTATACACGAATTAAACGCCCTCCAACTAATCAGAATCGAGTATTTATCCAAGCTATGGTATAAATAGGTAAGTCAAATGGAGGCACAGAAAAACCAATCAGGTAGTGGGATAATAAGGTCCTATTGAATAAAATGTCTCAATGAACCAGCAGGTTCAGCTTGGCACATTCCACTCAATACATCAATTATAACAGTTTTTAATTTATGAATTAAGGAAACCAAGCCTCAGTACAGTATTTTAATACATATTTAATATTAAATCACATAAAAAATGTATGCAAATGCATAATCAGCTGTATGCACAGAACCACTACATAGCTATCAATACAATACAGAGTAAAACATCTTTCACATCACAACTAAACCTTCTTAAGACCCCTGATAAAAGGTCTCCTAACTCTCAGGCAATGCATAGGACAGCTTTATGATCCAGAGGGCCCTTGCTGCTGTGGTGACCTTATCTTCATGACTTACACAGGCTTCACCTGTGATACCATGCATCTATTTTGATATTTCTTGGGAGTCTGGGTCTCATTCAGATGTCCCCCAAAGGTCACAGTAGGAGGAGAGTAGATGTTTTTCAGGCCCTGACATTTTACCTTTTTTCTGATCAAGTCCAGTGCTTTATACACTTGGTGTTTTGTGCCTGAGCAGAATACAAAAAATACAATAAAATGAGAAAAAAAAAACATTCAAAGCAGAGGGAAAAAATAAAATCAGCACCCACCACAACTTCAGTCAGATCAGATCAGTCACTGTCATGGGGTACAGAATAAAGAAGACTCACCCATTATGTTACAGACCACATAGTCCTGGGTACGAGGATGTGTGGACATGTAGACCAGTCCACCACAGCGCTGGTTCACAAACTTCAAATACTGCCCTTCTTCTCCAATAAATTCCCCAGCCAGACTCTATTGAACAAATTTAAAAGTAAATAAAATGTAAGTTCAGGAGTTATTAAAAGAAAGCCGGTTTGGATGAGGTAAGAAATTGTAGCAATCATTTGGACAATAATCAACCTTTCAAATTGTACCTTACCAATTCTATGAGCTGCCTCTCTCTGTCTTACCTCACTCACTCAGACAGAGTGTGTGATGCACAGCCATGAGTGGAGGCCTTGAAAACATGTGAAAGGTGATATCACCTGTGGAATTTCTGTCTCCCAGATAATGAGTTCTCCATTATCTTGGTGAATGGACTCCTTGGATAACATTGGTGACTTGCAGGGCTTCTCTGGATATTTTTCAGGAACAAGGTCTGCTTTCTGCTAACCATGAAGACATAGCTCCTATCAAGTCCATACAATCCAAGACCTCAGTAACACAATGGACTCACAGCATCTATTTGCCTAGCTCTGCTCATCTCTCTCTACCCCTCCCACTACATATAGCTCCTCCCATCCCCTCAATGTTCTGTTGGATCCTGACAGTGGCGGTTTTGATTTTTTACCGGAACCTGTTGAAACCCCTTGTGACCAGATGGGTTAGGATTGGGCTGGAATAATGTTTTATACATAATTCAGGTTGGGTCTTGTATTACAGTGCCTTAAACATTTTGCTTTAAAATGTTCATGTGCCTGGTCTGAGGCTTAAATATCAGGCCCAATTAAAACTGCTAACAATGCTTGTTAAACTTGCTTTCAATCGAGAAACAACACGGTTTAGTACTGTATTAATTTACTATAAATGGACAATGAAATGTCACTGACCGTCATATTACTGACATGCATAATTTCCACAATGATGTCCTGCTGCTCCTCCTTCGTGGTGGGCATGACCTGGTTGTGTTGGAGGGCAAGCCCTGACTCACAATTCTCTGTGAGCAAGGTGTGGGTAGGGGGGGGGGGTCATTTCTGTTCTCTCAACTCAAAGCCAATTGAAGACCCTGGTGCTAAAAGTACTGAAGTCACAAAATGTTTATTTTGAGAAAATCAAATCCGAATACTTCTTGCGTACCAGAATACGAGAACCTGTTGTTTCCATAGTGGAGAAAAGAGACTTAGGCACCTTTCCTGTTAACAATATTTATAGGGTGGACTTAGCTAAACAAATACAACATGTTTCTATGCTCAACTTGAATTGTCTAAAAATGTGACTTCAGTACTTTTAGCACCCAGGTCTTCAATTAGTAAGTCTATACCCACTCAATGCACATGAGTGTCTGATGTTAAAAAAATTCTATATAAGGCCATGTAAAAAAAAAATAGCTGTTGATCGTCCCCGCCCCACATCCAAAAAAGGCCCCGACGACTTTTTATTTTTATTTTTTTCGTGACGATGGCCAGAAGTTGCAGAAAACACGGGGAAATCCTATTTCTAAGCCATTTGGATAGAAAATCGTACTTACACCGCACTAGGAGATCCTATCCGATCCACTAGGCCTAGCCCTCTATTGACCACCACGCAAAATTGTTAGAGCGCATGTGCAGCATGAATTTCAAAACAAAGCCTATCCATGACAGGGCATGCTTATAATTATATTGACCTATTAAATATTTTATGATTGCTTGAACTTTGGTCTATACAGTATTTTATTGTTGTAAAAAAGGTTTTGTAGCCAGATCTGGTCTATGGTGTAGTACAAGCATAAAACCAATAACATACAATCAATCAAGGAACATTTATTGACCAAAAATACATGAAACATTACAATCAATATGAGCAAAACTGATGTTGACAGGCTACAATTAAACAGAAGCAATTTGGTCGAGAGACGCAATGTTCTATATATTCTGTCCTCTTTATTTCTCTCTACGGTCCGCTGTACCTGGTGCTTAAATTTAAAAATGTTTTTTTTAAAAACCCTCCCTCCCTACGACTTTAAAAAAAAAAAAAAAAAAGGACGATCAACTACTTATTTTTTTTACATGGCCTAACTACTACATCAAATTTAAATTCAAACAGCAGTGACACATCCAACATACCTGAAACACACTGGTATTGTTTTTTCTCCTGTTCCACCCTCATTCACTCACCTGTCTCTGCGTTGCTATTGCTAAGACAATAATCAGTCATGTTGGTTTCAAGGTCAGTTGGGCTGTGATCAGGCATACTGCTAGGCGCCAGGTTGTACTGGTCTGTAGAAAAATGATTCCAGTGGTGCTGCTGTATGACAAGAGCAGAGATGCCTTTAAATACAGATTTGGACTTGAGACAGAGTGGGTAAGGCTACAGAACTGCCGAGCTGGAACTGAAATCCCTTACTCCACAGTCTCGAAACAAGGAAGAGAGGATCTACACAGCCTCATAAATTGTAAAAGAAGGAACCTGGCCCTTCTTGGGCTTCCTGAACTTTGCAGATCAAACAAGCATGTATACACATGTACATACAGACACACACACGCACAGGCACACAGCCATTTAAGGTTATATTTTTCCAAATCTTACCATGTGGAATGGTGTTGGACTGCCGTTGTATCCAGGAGGGATGAAGATGTTGTTGTTGCATTCATGAGGGTAGAAGCAGGTACAGCCTGGCCCAAAGAAATGCTCCGTGTGGAATTGCTCCATGGGACAGGGAGAGCTGCCCAGCCCACTGGGCCAGCTTGGGTGACATGACTGAAGGGGATGAAAGTGAAGAGACATGTCAGACGAACTTTAGTTAAAACACTCAACCTTTCATATGCACACAATTTTTGTTTCAGCTTTAATGATGCCTCCGCATACTAGCTTGGGACACAGATAGAGTAAAGGCTCTACCCGTACTTTCTGCTGCTGTTAGAGGTGAGGGATAGGAAGCAATACCTACAGCTGACCTTACAATATCATCCTCCCTTTAGCATTACCAGGAAAGAAAGAGAAAAAGGGTACAAACAGTTAAAGACAGCATTAAATCAATTTGCCTAAAGTAGTCAGTGCCAACAGAGTCACACCCACCGGGCAAAATGCTCATACATATTCATACTGACCAATCCATTTAATCTATAGGTTGACCTAGTCTTGTTATGAATATAGGCCTAGTACACTGCATGACAAGTATAGTAGTTTTATAATAGTTTTGAGCTGTACCATGTAGAATGATGGTGGGTTGCAGTCATATCCTGGAGGGATGAAGAGGCCATCATTGTATCCAGATGACAAGAAGCAGTTGGATCCTGGCGATGATGGGAGTTGCAGTGGCTGAATATGTGGTGCTCCCACAGGGAATGGCCTATTGGACCAGTTTGGAGAGTGCTGCTACATAGGGCCAAAATATCAGACAACCTGGGTCAAAATACTCACATTTCACACACATACAACCTTAATGGCCTAAGTATCATGCTTTTTGTGCTAAATAAAAAGGGGCCACTAATAATTAGTAGACGGGCTTAATATAGCACCTTTTACCATTTTATTAGAATTAATAATAGGCCTACTCTTACATTTCTAATGTAAGTTTAGCTATTATTTCTGACGAAAATAATTTTAAAGGATTTTAAGAGATGAATGGTTAAAATCCAGGTGGAACACTTAATATACGAGCCAAAACTTTACCTCAGTTCTTCCAGTTGAAAACATTCTTCTCTATGACATATTTCCTAATTTGTAGCGATAATAAATGAAATGTTTTGATATAGGCTTGTAAAATACTGTCCTGATGAGAGAATCTTCATAATGCATTTCGCCAGCTATCACCCTTTGTGATATCACACAAAGGGGAGGCATCACAAGGACAGTCTTATTAGGTTGTTTAGGCAACTGCCTTAACGATACCCATTCTAGAACAGCTGGACCTTCCCCTCGCATCCATAATTTTGCGACTGGTTCTGGTGTTAAACTAGCAGCAGCCCCATACCACCCCCTTTGCATACTATCATTAGTTTATTTATATTCTTTCTTTTCTTTTTTCTATTATTATTATTTCATACATTTGGAAAGAGCAATTCAGACGAAATAGCCTACTTTGCTCAAGTAGCCAGAAGTGGCCGATGTCCGTCTTCATAAAAGTCCGTCTTTATAAAAGTTCGATGTAACTGAATAAATCCGATTCTAAATTAACCACTGCATAATAAATTACGGAGATAAAAGATGAAACATTCCTTTTCAGAATTACATGTGGCTTCATTTGGCGTGGACTTTTTAAATTGTGTATGATGATGTATTAGGTATATTGTATAGACATTATGCTCTACGGGCTGAATCATCGGGTTGGATCACAGAACTCTATAAAATGGGCTGGATGCACAGAACAGTTATGTGGCTGGATGATGTAAGGTGCGTGGTGCGTATTTTTATAGTCTATGGGTGCGTCCCAGTACTCGAAAAATGCACACTCCTCTCCTCCGTGCCCCGGAAACGGATCTTTGTGTTTTAATCTAATGTTGCTGATTACATCTTAAATGGTAATCGTATAAAATACTTGTACTCAAAACGTTCAGGCAGTTTTGCAAACTTCATGGTAGGAGATGAGTGGTAGTGAGGGAGTGGAGGATAGGAGGAGGTGGGAAGTGAAGAATATTGGGACGCACGCGTCCCGAAGAGTTCTAGGGCAGCGAGGCTAGTCAATAGGCGCATAGGCGGAGACATGACGTTTCGCTCGGGAAATGATGTACCTCCTGGGGGAGGGTCTCTGCCTCCACTACTAGCTGACATTTCCTGAGGGAGGAAATAGAAGAGAGGAGGCAGTGATGACCAGACTAAGAATAGGACACAGCAACCTGAACGGGACTCTCCACATTATAGGGAAGCGCCAAAATGGATTATGTGACCATTGTCAGACACCAGAAACAGTACAACATGTACTTGTTAACTGTAGAAAATACATACTAGAACGTAAGGACATGATGGAGGGAATGAAAAGAGCAGGACTAGCAGGAGGATATGTAAAGGGCATACTGGAGTGTGGTGAAAGTGGACAAGGCAGGAAATGTTTGATCAGATATCTTAAGAGAACAGGACTAATAGGGAAAATATAGCAAACCGGACAATGTAGGAGTTAACTAACTCCAGAAGATGGCAGTAGTGCAACACTAAGGATGCAAGCTGCCGTAAAACCCCAAAGAAGAAGAAGAAAGAAGACATTTCCTGAACAAGCACCCATCCCCGCCGAGTGCGCTAGTTTCAAACTCAGCCAGTCACTTTTTTATAACATGAAAGATGAAAGTCCGGCTTCACATTGCTGATGAATCGTATCACTGAACAGAATCCAGGCACTGATCATAGACATTGACACCAGTGTGTAAATATATTAGCAACATAGAGAACTAGTCGTACTGGGTTGTGTAGCTGCGTAGCTACCTATTTCGTAACGTTAGTGAACATCATTTTTGGAAGATGAGCTCATTCGGAGGTCGCATGAAGGAATATCCCAACATATCACTAGACCGTTTCGACCGTGATAATTTACATGCCAGAGCATATTTTTTGTCTCACTGTCACAAAGGTACAGTAGCCAGCAGCATTGTGCTATTTTTTATTTATTTTTTTTACGATCTAGCTAACTTTAGCCAATAACGTTAGCTAGCTGAAGCTATAGCCAAGTGTCCAATGTAGCCAACGTTGCAAGGTGGAAGGCAAATGTGCCACCAAGATAGTATTAACGTATTAGCTATAACGTTAGCTAGCTAACTTACTTGCCTCATGATTCACGGCACTTTATAAATCGCTATAATGTGCATGAAGTCAAGATAACTAACAAGTTTTCTAACTGCTTTGTTTTCCACAGATCATATGAAAGGACTAAAGGGACCTTTACTCAAAAGGAAGCTAAAGTTCAGGTAATTTATGTCACGGACTATTTTGTTTAGATTAAGCATCGTTAGTTAGTTAGTTAGCTAGCTAACGTTAACTTGTGACGTTTGTCTTCTGTAGTGCTTTGCTAAGTCATGTAGTCGTGACAGTGAAAGTAAACTGACAAGTTTCAAAATGAGCTAACTTAGCTATTTATGAAACAATGTAGTTAATCTCATCAACTAAACCAACAGTTTATCAAGGAAAGTGGAGTAACGTTAGCTATGTAATGGAGATTCGTGACATCCTTAACTGAGTTAGTTAGCCAGCAGGGACCACCTTGGAATTCTTGTCTGACTTGAGCTAATTTTGGTACTTGATGTTTTTATTGTGTGGCTTAATAATAATAATAATTTATTGATTTTAATCTTTTTAGTTTAACAGTCAAATTGTACTGCTCACCTGTGACGAAAGAGCTTTTACTGAACAATCCAAAATATTGGTTCTGGGAAGACCATATTGTAAGTACCAACTACAGGTAGAGTTGCGTTTGATTTACCAGCTGTTTCGTGCATGTTTGTTTATTCACAATGTTTGGTTACTCTGCACAGGTTGCCCTAGAAGTGGACAATCCGACACAGATCTCTCTGGTGGATGAAATTTCAGGGGAGGTAATCTGCGGCACATTCTCTGAAATTAAAGCAAATTTATGAGTATCACTTGTGTGATGATTGTTTGTTTGTTTTAGAAAGAAGACATTGTCGTGACGCTGCTTCCTGCTGGCCACTGTCCAGGATCAGTCATGTATGTGCACAATTGTCATCCCACTTTTGCCTGGTCAAGCTCTGCAAAAAATTTTTGCTTGCAAACTTGTCGCTGAAGCTTGTTTGACTCAATTTGAATGTGTCCATCCTATTTTGTTTGGCAGGTTTCTTATAGAGGGAAACCAAGGGACAGTGCTGTACACTGGGGATTTTAGATTGGCAAAAGGCGAGGTGGCCCGTATGGAGTTCTTGCACTCAGGGGGCAGGTAAAGTGGCCAATGAAACCTGGTCTAGGACCAGAATTTAAAGTATTGTTGTAATAACTCGAGGAAAAATGTGTGTATCACTGATGTCTCTCTGTAAACTGATTCTAGGGTGAAAGACATTAAAAGTGTTTATGTGGATTCTACATTTTTTGATCCCAGTTTCTTCCAGATCCCCAGCAGGGTGAGTCTATTTATAATCACTCTGTCAAATTTTAATTTTTTTCCTTTTCATTTTTTTTTTTTGGACTGCCATCAGTTGTTACCCTCCTTTATTTTGTGTCACCGTAGGAGGCCTGTTTGAATGGAATAAGGGAGCTGGTCGGAGACTGGATCGCCCGCGGCCCGCATCATGTTGTGTGGCTGAACTGTAAGGCTGCGTATGGCTATGAGTATCTCTTCACTAACCTCAGTGAGGAGTTCGGCAGGCAGGTGAGTTTGCTCTCGGCTGCATTTTAACCTCAACCCTGTTTCAGATGAGCTTTGGCTGCTGTTTAGAAACGGCAAGTCTAGAAATGCATGTGGGATAAAAATGCAAGTGTTTCATGCAGTGGGATATCATAAATCCCATTCCCAATAATCATTATTGACATTTAAAACATTTGCTGGCTTAAAAGCTTATTTAGCAGTGGAATTCCAATGTTTTTCTTTTGTTGACCATCTTCAGATTCATGTGAACAACATGGACATGTTCAGAAGGATGCCAGAGATCTTGTGTCATGTGACCACTGAACGAATGACGCAGATCCATGCCTGCAGACATCCAAAGGTACTGTGTACTTCTTGTCAGTTTCACTATACATTGATTCAAGTCAGATTGGCAGGCTATGTGATTATGTTTTGCCATTACCTAGCCTTCATTCTCCATGCCATAACCCTATATAACACACATTAGTCAACTAGAAATCTATTAACATTTCAAACTCCTGGATATATTTTCACTGAAGTCCCACAGAACATGTCTGACAAATCAAATCTCCAGTATCAGATCCACCTGAGTATAATATGCTCTTCAAAAAAAAGGAAGTATACATGTGAAAATATTGAGATTCTTCCCATGTGCATAAATGTATGTGTATGTATATATCAGTCGCATCTTACCTATTAAAGTGTTTTATATAGATATGCAAATATACTTTTTTTAATACTTTTTTGAAGTGTATATTTTAAGACACATTTTACATTCATATATTTACTTTTAATGCAGAACAGATTGTTATTATTGTACTCACTTCATAATTGTTGTTATCATTATTATTAGTTGTAGTTGTGATGAACCTTTGCAGATGCCTTTATGAATTCAGTTCAGTACCTTTATTGCCCCAAGAAGGGGAATTCTCTTTGTAGCTAGGAGTAAAAATGTTTAAAAAAAAACAATACAAGACAACAACTGTAACAGGCATTAACAATGCACATACTACATACAACAATTTCAGTTTAAAAGCAATTTGTGGACCTAAGCCTATGGCTATAGGTATGAAGGAGTTTTTCAATCTATTGTATTTTGCCTTTGGACGCCTGAGAGATTTCCAATGCAGTTATATCAAGCGATTTAGTTTGTAACAAAAACATTTTACAGTTGGCTCTTAATTTTTCCCTGTGATTGGCCAGGATGAGGAATTCCTCAGAGGCAGCAGGCTGCCATGTGGCTCCACAGCCCCTAATGGGACCCCACTGAACATCATCAGCATCAAACCCTCCACCATGTGGTTTGGAGAGAGAACACGGAAGGCCAACGTTGTCGTCAAGTGAGGAGGCTTCTGGCTCACAGCATTCTTCATCCAGTTGGAGCACAAGTACAGATCAGAAAATCTAATAGAAAGCACAGGGGGTTTCTCACTGGAGTTGATCTGTAGTCTACTTAGAACTGGCTTGGAATGTAATGCAGTGATGAGCTACTGGCCTTCTCGGTTCAGTCTAAATACGCTGTCATGGATTCTGTCTAAATGAACCCTTACGTGGATTCACTGGCACAAAGATGATGTTGCCTGTATTGTCTGTAGTTACAATGAATAGGTAACTCATAAAATTGTATTGGAGAAGAAAAACAAATTAATAAATTCATTTCTGCATATTGGTGGAAAGGTAATTCCTCTGGCCTGCTATTCTCTCCAGAACAGGAGCCAGTTCCTACAGAGCCTGTTTCTCCTTTCATTCATCCTATTCTGAGGTGAGGAGGCTTCCACTGTTCAGCCTTTCATTAAAATCATGTTCACTGCAACACCATGTGCAAGGAATTTACCAAGGGAATTGTTGTTGTGTTCTGTAGCATCCATTCATTGATTTGACCCAGTGCATTCTTTAGCAAACGGATATGTCCTCGATACCATACAATACTCATTGACTTTTCTCATTGAAAACTTGAGCAAGTTACATTGTACACTTTTCAGGCTTGTTTACTGTTTTATTTGTCTTTGTTTTTTAGATTGAAGATTTCCTATCCTACATCTGCCCAGTGAACATATATGCCAACGTTATTCCACTTGGCAGAACATTAGACAATGTCAAAGAAATGTAAGTTATTAGGTGTGGGCGATCTGACGATTTTATTTAGCCACCCGTTTCAGCCATGAGACCTTTTCCATGTAAATCATAGATGTCATCTTTCAAATGTTTCTGAAAATACTCCACTATGTTTTTTGTTGCCTATGGTCGCTTGCTCCTAGACATATATCATGGCATGGGTTACTGATAATCATCCTGAAAAATTCCATGTTGACCACGGTATTAATGAGTAACATAAATGTACTGATATAATTGAAGAGTTCATATTGGCATACTGTGTACTGTATATATCTTTACCTTTGAAATCATATCCCCAAGTGTTTCCTGTTTATGACTATTTTCTATGAGTCATATTAACACAAAATATTATGACCTGTATCAGCCAAACATTTGAAAAATGAATTTGGGCCATATTGCCCACCCCTATAAGTATTCTATATCAAGATTAATTGCACGGTCAGTCTTAAATTATTATTACAATGAATTATAAGTACTAGTGGAAATTAGCCTGAGCTGTGTTTGAAATTATGTTGGTCTTTCTTTATCTTTTCAGATTGAAGCCCTTGTGTAGAGAACATTCCAGAAGTGGAGCCATCATCTACAAACCATTGGGGACTCTAAAAAGGGCTAAAGTAGAAAACACTTCAGTAGGTATGAGATTCCAATTGAATGGCAGTTTTGTGTGCCTGTTTTAAAAAGATAACCACTAATTCATTACTACCTAATTTTACATTGTTATTGGACTGTTTATGGTTGAATTCTGGTTTCAGCTGTTTTTATTTTTAACTAAATAATACATTTTGCTTGGTACTCCTCAGACTCCAGTGAGGATGAGCTATTTGAGGCAGAAGAGCTGACACCCTGGAGGAGGAAGAAACCACTACCTAAAAGCCTCAAGCCCTTGAGCCCAGAGGAGAGGGTGCCCACCAACTGCCAAGAGGACCTCTGTCTTGAGTTACACCCTGTTCAACAAAATGGGAACTACATTGACTGCACGGAATCAAATGACGATGATGACGAGGAGGAACAGGAAGGGGAGCCCACAGAGCAGCAGATGGCAACAGACAAGTCCTCTAATGACCATGCCACAAAATCCAGTGATGGTCAAAGTCCAGTTTGTAGCCCCCCCAGGGAGTCAGCTGAAGGAAGTGTGGTACAGCACAAAATGGTGGGTGTTGCCAGTCCCAAATCCGAGCCCCCAAAGTGGGAGGCATTCTTCACCGCTGACTCTGTGTTGACTGATGAGGGCTCGGAGCTGGAGAGCAGCCAGAATAGCCGAGCTCTGTCGGTGGAGAGGCCGGGGCCTTGGTCCCCCAACCTTTTCAGCGACTCGGATGATGACTCCACCCACATCTCCTCCCAGTCCACCCACATCTCGGACCCAGGAACCGACGGCCTGAGCCAGGTGGATACTGTCCTACTCACTCCGGAGAAGAGGATAGTAGAGCTACTGAGGAATCAGCAGGATATTCACAAGGCCAACCTTCAAGGGAACCACACCACCTGGGACAGAGATACAGGCTGCTTTCATGATGGAAACTGGCCGCCACAAACCGGTTCCCCCGAGAAGTCTGAGTCTCAAATGTCCTCCGATTTTGAGATATCCTCGACTCCTGACTCCCACATCCCAACCACATAAGACCTGAAGGATTTGTACAAGAAGTTGGCTGCTGGAGAAACCTTAGTGCTCAAGAGGGGTAGCCAGAGAAGTCTACCAGCAACAATCAACCCCGCTAATTGGCTTGTGACATTAGATTTTTATTTGACCATGTGGCAGTCGGCACACTGCTTCATTCCTTCATATCTATCCGTCCATGCTCAGCACAGCACATCAGTCTCTCTTAGGATACCTTTGCTGATAGCGATGGCATTTCTCACAGGAAAAAGACCCTGGCCGTAGGACATGCTAAAAGGTTTATGAAGTAGGAACCACAGGTTGTCTGCTGAACATTTAATTGCCTTAATTATACATATGTAATGTTTACATAATGGAGCTTTAGTTATATTAAAGTCAAATGTATCCGTGCGTGTTAAGTTGCCATAGCGGCGATGATTCATGTCCAAATATATTTCCCTGGATTTTGCACAAACAGAATCATACCTAGATCTTCCATTTATCACAGATAAATTTATTCTACCCATCTACCTCCTGTTCAACCAGATATTTAATTCCATATAAACACTTTGGTGGGACCTTTGACCCTTGCATGTCTTTACTATGTGCCTTGCTTTAATGTTGGGGACTAATTAGATATTTTTACTGAAGATTAGGTATGTGAATAGAATAACAAAAGCAATGGATTTTCTCAGTTGTTTTTTTAAACACTTCTAAAAAGCGGCCTCATTTTTCTGTGTGCTGGTATTTCCAGTGGTAGAGAATAAACTGAAAAATGATAAAACATTGAAAACTGTTTTACTTGGAATGGTGACAAGTGCTTAAACACATTACTGATGTAGATGAACAGGCTTGAAACTTTAGTTGGTGATTTCCTTGTCTACAAAACAATGTAGCATAGTTTGCAGCTGGTTGTCCTGGCCCTATTCTCTAACCTTTACAAAGCCACAAAATGTGGTTTTATGAAAGTTTTCTGAACAGGTGTTCCACAAAATGGGACACCTTAATGTAAACAAGCGAAGAAGGCTCAACAATGGTAGAGCCTGGCATTAACAGTTTGTCAGAGGCACAGTGGTTAAAAAATAAATAATTTAAAATTAGACGTTTTTCCACATCTGTGAACCGGGGATTAATATGGAAGGCTAACCTGTCAGGTTAAAGTTAATGTATTCAAGTGTATATTGAGACACACCCAATAGTGGGCACAACAAAGACTTAACAAGAATAAGCTGCAACATATGTATAATATACATTTTTGTATAATTATTTTTTTCTGGTCCATAAATCAGTCTGACCATTTATCACATGGACAAATATGATTTTCTATAATTAAAAGGTGAAATCAACACACCATTATTTGACATGTGGAATGACCCTGTTCTAGTTATGGTAAAGTTTCAACTCTTAATTAGAAATAAAGAATTAAAAAAATCTGATAACATTCACTCAATTGTTTAAATATTTAATTTGGAAAGGCAATTTCAACATTGACAACTCAAACTGATTAAATCTGGGCACAATTCCAACCTTGTTACTTCAACACTTAAAATATTACAAAAGATACAATGTTGAATTTTGTTTTTGGAAATGTGTTACACATACGAACATACAAAACATGCTTGCAGGCTATGAGTATCTTGAGTCATTGAAATGTTTTTATTATCCAGTCACGTCTCAAGATGCAACTGCTACAGTGACTGCTTCAGACATGCCACTTCCTTGCTCCGTACAAGTTACATGCAAGGATCCATCCCTGTATAAACAAACCACAAATTCATCTTGGTTAATCTATAATGGGAGTAAAAACTATTTGTTACAAGCACAATGGCATCTCAAGATTTAAATAATTCTACAAAATAGAAACAAAAAATGTTACCTTTTCATTGTAACAACTGTAACAATGTCATGGTTCTCTTCTTTTGGTTCAAGGTTATTGAGGACAATCTGTAAAACCAAGATGACTGAGATGGATCACAGAACCTGGTGTAGCATTTTTCCAGTCAAACTTTCTTGTTAAGCACTGAATATGACAGTAATACTGGCAGTTCCCCAATGTTGGATATGAATGTAAAAAGTAGTGTCATCTTCATGGATTGTCACAGTTCGGTACGTATCTCGGTTTTGAAGTCACGCTTCGGTAAGAGTGCATAATTGCTGCATCGTGGCTCGTCTCGGCTACGGTCGGACTCAGATGAGTATCTTTTTTCATTGCTTTCAGCTGTTAGTTAATTGAACAGATTGGAGTCTGTCGGTAGCTTAGTTTATTTTGAATTGTTTGCAGTTAGTCTGTAGCTTGCTCGCTGTAACTGGGCCATCTACCTGTCCTTTGTGTTGCTAATTAGAACTAGTTGAATTAGAACTCACTCTGAGGTGATGAGCTGCAAACACGCTTAATATACACACAGGTGAAACTGGTTCCAACTAGTTCTAATTAGCAACACAAAAGACAGGTAGCTGCCCCAATTACAGCGAGCAAGCTACCGACTGACTCCAAACAATTCAAATTAAACTAAGCTAACGAGTGACTCCAATCTGTTCAATTAACTAACAGCTGAAAGCAATGAAAAAAGATACTTACGAGTCCGAGTGTAGCCTAGATCAGTGGTTCCCAAACTCGGTCCTCTGGGACCACTGTGTATGCTGGTTTTTGTTCCAACCACAATTGCAATCCCGGAATTTTAACAAGATGTCAATTGTTCTTAATTAGGTGCATGTCATGAATAATAAAAGTACAATATTCTCATTGTGCTATATTGCAAATAATTACAAAAAGGGGGAAAAAAATATATATTTTTAAGTGACCAAATTTATTTTATTAAATAAAATTAAAGACTGAGGTGAATCAATGGGCTCCTAATTGGTGAAATTGTGGATATATGGCCACTAAAACTAGCCATTTGATAAATAATGAAAAAAAGACAAAGAAAATGATAACGAGCCAAACTTGCAGTGTTAATACATTTAAGAAAAACTTGATGAGGGAACTTAAAAACTCACGTTTTCAACTACCTAATTAGGAGCCAATTGATTCACCCCAGTCTTTAATTTGATCAGTTTAAAAAAAATGTTACCTATTTGCAAAACAGCCCAATAAGCACAGTAGGAACATGGGACTTATTCTTCGTGGCATGCATAGCTATTTCTGACATGTGGCTTAAGAGGGTAAATAATCCCTCTAAACATGAAAAGCACCTAATTAAGAAAAATTAACAGCTTGTTAGGATTTTGGGATTGCAATTGTGGTTGGAACGAAAACCAGCATACACAGTGGTCCCCGAGGACCGAGTTTGGGAACCACTGGCCTAGATGATCCACGACGCAGCAATTATGCACTCTGTTAACGAAGCGTGACTTCCAAACCGAGGTATGTACCGAACCGTGACATTTGTGTACCGTTACACCCCTAATGGATGGCAGCTCTGTAGTTGAGTTGTACCTGTGCCACTTTCTCCTGGGGGGTGCTGTTGTGGCCCTGTGACTGGTACAGCTCCAGGCAGATGGAAGACAGGCTCCCTGGACCCTGCAGAATGTGCTGCCGCCGGGCTGGGAGAGGGGTTCCGGATGGGAACAGCACTGTGTACATGTCTGCTCCAGTGTCATCCGCTTCCTGTAGTTTAGAATTAAATAATGAAACTCAAAATCCAAAGGGATCAGTGGCTAATGGAGCTGATGCCTGGAGCTGTGCTTCCACTTCCATGTGTCTGACCAAACTAGCAGCCCCACAGCTAAAGATAAGTTACTCGCTGTACAATACAATGTTGTGACATGCCGATATACAATTCACTTCAAAATTCTTACTGAGTCACTTTATGCAATTCAAGGTAAAACAGAAGAGCGATATGATGGATTAACAATATTTCCTTGTTCGTAATTTAGAAAAGATCTGAACCATTAACAAAATGAACAAAATTTTAAGAACGCATAAAGATTGTACAGTAGCCTATAGCACAATTACAATATAAATAAAGTAATATAAAAATGGCCTCAATATCCCTGAAAATGAACGCCGTCCTAGGACCTGCTCTCTGGCTCAATCCAAAATCCAACCACTGAGTAGAATTTCCTCCTAGCATATGAGAAAGGGCCATTCCAAAGACAGCTCAGGGTACAAAAAGTGATGACTACAGTCCAGCACAGAGCAAGGCTTGCTTAATACCTGATGTTCATAAAAGATTTTTGAGTTATTCTTGAGGTATTTTCAAACTGCTACATACTATACTTGGAAGACTTCAAACCAGAGACGCATCTTCATTTTTTTAACTGAATACCAAGTCCACCGGAGGACTACAAGGCCATTTGAAAAGACAATGATCTTTTCAGCCTTGCAGGATGAATATCAATGTTTTTTTGAGTTCACTTCATGAATGTACTTCAGGTACATGCTCTGTTGGTTCCTGTCACATGACAGTGTGGGCGTGGCCATCTCTTACCTTCACCAGAATATCCCTGGCACAGCAGTCCACGGTGATGGAATCCTCGTCTAGGGACGAGCTGTCCCTGCCCAACAGGATGCCCGCTTCGATGGCCGCACCCACAGGGATTACCTCGTCAGGGGTGATGGAGCTGAGGAGCTCCACATCGGGGAACAGATCCTGGATCATCTGCTGCAGCTTGGGGATCCGGGCAGAGCCTCCACAAAGCACCACCTAGGGTGGCAGACGTATTCGTGAACAATACATACGGCATTGTAACGAAGGTCTGCCGCTCATCACTGGTGGGCTATACACATCGGTGGTGGTAGGGGTAAGCTACACTCTTCCCCCTGTAAACTCTGAAATCCCTGAAAGTCACTCGATTAATGCCGTGTGTCCACAGTAACGTCATTTTACACTGCAGCTTTTTGCAATTGTGCCACTGAATCAGTTTCACCTCACCTTACTGACATCACTGCTCGAGAGGCCAACCTGGTCCAGGAGAGTTTTGATTGGCTGTATGCTCTTATTAAAGAGAGAGGAGCATAGAAGTTCAAACCTTGCCCTGAAATAACAAAATAAAACAAAGGTCCATTAACTGTTCAAAATACTGCTGAACAAAGCCACTGTATCCTCCCCATAGAGACTATATATTTTTTAACCTAACCAACCCACCTGGACACATTGCAGTCAAAGTCCATCCCATCATAGAGCGAGTCCACAAAGCAGTTGGAGCTGCTCAGAGTGGACAGTGAGTGCTTGGCACCGTCTGCACTGTTCATCAGTTTCATCATGGCTCTGTGGTTTCCTGTGACATCATGTTTAAAGGACCTACAGTCACAGAAGTCAACGTTGGATTAATATGGCATCACTGGGGATCTACAGAATCAATCAGAAGTGACATGTGCACAAAACAATATGCAAGCTGAAAAATAGAATGATGTCATTAGTATTACGGTACAATCACACTTCATATTTCAAATGTCTCTGAACTATACTGAGGCAAAACACCCACTTAACTGATAGATCACAAGTTTACCATTTTTAAAATCTCTTGACCTTTTCTTTCTATACAGGCATATGGAATACATACAGTGCAGTCCAAAAGTATTTGGACAGTGACACTTTTTTTTTGTTGTCTTGGCTCTGTACTCCAGCGCATTGGATTTGAAATGGACCAGTGACTGAGTTTCGTGCAGACGTTCAGCTTTAATTTGTTTCTCCTGACTCATTTTCCTATTGAACTCTATGGGGGAAAAAAATAAGTCAGGAGAAACAACCCTTAAAGTGATCCATACACTTATACTGCATATCTGGCATGGTGATGGTTTAAGGCACATTAGATGCCGCAGACACTTAGCCAACCATGTGTTCCATACTGTTCCAGCATAAGTTAGCTTAATGTAGCCCCCCCGTCTATTTCCATAGAGATTAATTGAAATGCAGAGAGGTTATAGTATTGCTTGTAAAAGTACCTGAAGATAAGATAGTCTTTTGATGGTACACATTTTGTTGGGTCACAGACATCAGGATAGTATGGCATGCACAGGACAGATGCAACCAAATATTAAATATGATAACTTTATTTAAGTTTATGTTAATTTGTCCAATTACTTTTGGTCCCCTAAAATGTTGGGGGAGTATGTATAATAGCTACACGGTTCACCCGATATGGATACAAACACCCTCAAATTAAAGCTGAAAGTCTGGCCTTTAACCTCATAGTCATTGTTCCATTTCAAATCCAATGTGCTGGAGAACAGAGCCAAAACAAAAAAATGTGTCACTGTCCAAATACTTTTGGACTGCCGTGCACTGTACATGATCTTCACGTGCACATTGCTTGCTCACTTTTTAAACTCTGATGCAAGATACTGGGCCAGGGCATGTGTGAAGCTCTCTCCCCCGGTGCTGTGATCGGTGTGTGTGGCCAGGACTCGATACAGCCCACTGTTAACCTCCATGATGGTCACCGTGAGAGATGTTCCCCCAAGCTTGTACACCAGCACATGGCTGTGGACGGAAAAGTAGGTGTGGAAACTGAGATACAGGCATGCATTCTTTGGCCACCAATAAATAGAGTAAAGAATGTTTTGCAGTCCAGCAATCCAGCACCAGCTATTGACATTGGCAGCGACTAGCAAATCAAGAGACCATTAAATGTGCATTAAAACATCCTCCATTATGTTAGCCAAAAATGTATTTTAGCCCAATTCATGTAAAGTTACCAAGTATACTTTACCACTGACATTCAATCACTTGATATGCAACTTTCTGCATAGTGACCATATGTGACATGTTGCTATAGAATCTGCAGATAGAGGACACATGCACTGAAATATGAGGAAAAAGGTTCACTGCAACTTTTACCTCTTTCCCGTGGGTGTGTCCTGGCCAATGCCATAGGCTAGCAGGGCTGCTGATGGCTCATGAATCAATCTCAGCACGTTGAAGCCAGCTCCTTCAGCTGCTTGCCTGCGGAAAGTGACCACCTCCTCTCTTACATTTCTAACACTATATTCAGCTGTAAATTATATACAGTTGTAACTCATATACTACTCCCATTGCTTTATCAAATGTTAAGATGCACTTGTGGAATCTTGTTTCCAGCTTACCTCAGTGCACTCTTTTGCATCTCTCCAAATTCAAAAGGCACAGTGATGACAGCATCTGTGATGTCTGAGCCCAAAGCGGACTGAGCAGTTTCTAAAAATAACAAGAGACCAGAAGTGTGGGAAACGGATAAATATGAAATGCCAAATATTGGGTACAAATGATTTTGCTTACCAATTGACTATTGTACACAAAACATTAAGCAATTTGCCTAAAGCTTTTATAGCACCACTATGTGGTTTATAAAACCACAAGCTTAGAACCTGCAATACAATTTCTAAACCGTTTGCAGTCAGGCTTACCTTTCATTTTATGAAAGACTAATTTTGCCACTTCATCAGGCGATACAATTTTGGTCACTTCTCCGGTGTCGATTTCATACCTTGGCTTGCTATCCTTGTTGACAACCTTTATAATAATCCACAAAAAATGTTAACTGGTAATTTCGCCATCTGATGATTTCTAAAACTCGTTTAGCACATCACAGTCTTGTCTATGACAGGCCCACTTACCGTGCATTTACTTTCAGCTATGTGTTTCTGTGCTTCTGGGTCATCAAAACTAAATGGAGGAAAATATGAGGAAGCTCAAGAGAGTTAATTTGTCACCATTTAGCGAGATAACGTTATACAGGCCATATAAACAATTGTTTAATTTATGTGTCAGTCGTCACCATAAAGGCCGTCCGACATGCAACGACACAGGAGCAGAATTTACACATTTTATACACACACTTAATCAACGCCAATATATTCACCTTCTTCCAAGAATCTGTTTCACTTTGACCACGGTGTTGGTTGCATTCCTTATTCTACCCTGCTTCGCTGCTATTCCAACAATCTAAAAGACAATTAGAATAATTGGCACAATTATTCGACTGCTAGTGGAGTAACGTTACATAAGAGAGTCCTTTATCGCAATAATTTTATCGCTAGCTACGGTTAACGTTACCTGTTCTGTCTCTCTGTATGCGACAACTACCGGCGTGACTCGGTCCCCGGCATCATTTGCGACGACATCAGCTCTCCCATCCTAATGGAAGAAAGTCAAAAGTTATTTTAAGTTTAATTCCAAGTAATTATGGATTATTGTAGCTAGCACTAGCCTGGTACACAAAAGGAAGACACAACGAGCTCTAGGAGCGCCCTCCTCGTTGTATATTGCACCTTTCCAGTTAGAAAGCCGGCTAGCTAGATAGCTAGATAGGTTAGCTTGGTACCTAAAGAGCATAATTGTTGTCTAGATTAAATAGCCAAGCCGTCGCTGAATTAAAACATTGTACATAGCTGGTAACCGTTTAGGATCTTCAAGCCAACTAGCTAATATTCGTATCCACAATACGGGAAACTACCTTGAAAATCGCCACACAGGCACATGTGTATCCAAAGTGTACTCCTATGGCAGCCATGCTCGTCTTTCTTAGTTGAAGCGAACGTACGGAGTACACCGGAAATCAGAATTGCCTGCAGATATCCAATAAAAAGGTTCTATGTCTCACCCAATAGAAAATACGTACATTTGACGATAGATGGTGCGTTAGACAAATAATAAATGTCGTTATAAAAAGCGACCAATAAAGGATATATCCAATGACGCAATCAACGAAACAACCAATAGATGACCGACATAGCTTAAACCAATAAAACTTCAGAATCTACCACCTTTGCCTGCCTCTTCAAGTTTTGGCTTCAAAAGTTAACACCACTGAACTACACAGTTAAAACGCAACAACAGGTTATTTTAGTTCGGATGAACGTCATTACAAATATCAGCAATGCCATGTTCAAACGTTCTCGCTGTTTTTGTATTTTTGTGTATTGTTCTTGATATTGCCAAAGGGAGTGATTGTGAAGGTGAGGCAAGATTGTCTGAGTTGCAGTGCTGGTAAAAGTTTGCGTGTAAAAATAGCTGCTTGCTTAGTCTGGGGAATGCTGTTTAAACTTGGATAACACATTGACAGTAAAAAGGCATGTGCATGGAGATTTGGAAGGATACAAGGTTCCCTCACTTTCGTGAACAGCTTGCTGACTTTGTTGTTCTTACAGTTATATCTAGGCTATATCTCAGTGAATTATGTTTCGCATTGCTAACATGTTTACAGGCATACATATTAAATAAACTGCACACATACAAACACAATTACGCAGTCATAGGTACCTACACTGTAAAAATAAACATCTAACAAAGTGAAGTACGCGCACACATTAAACAGTATTTTACTTTTCCCACGAGGGCATAGGATGCATTTTTTGTCAGGTTTTGTTCATGTAAACGTTTTATTTATTTTTTATTTTCATGGACTTTAATTTAAAAAGAAGAATAAAGTGCATAATTTCCGCCACGTTTTCTTTCTCACTTTCATCATACTGGCCCAGTGTTCCAAATAAGAGCTGTTGTAATTGTTACAACAGTTTACTTTGCTTGTGTTCTTCCGTGCAACCTTACTGCATCCAACACATTATAATAATGAATAAGGTCAAACTGCATTTTTCTGAAATATCTGCATAGTTATAAAAACACAACCCTCCCCCTCACAATATTAAAACAATGATACATAAAAGTCGATTTTTGAAATAAAAAAATTGCACTGGACACATGTATTGTCTAATCACACTAAACAAATGTATTGTCTTCATTTGCCTTCATGAAATTTTTTCCCAGACATTGATTGGAAAGTATTTCAAAGGCAAGCATGGAATGAAAGTAATCGTTCCCTCCCTAGTGTGTGTTGGGTTCCTGGAGAGGCTGTACCAGCGCCTGAAGACTAGTCATGAGGAACTGACCCCTGTCAATGTGGAGACTGGTCTACAGAGTGCATGTGAAGAAGCAGAGGGCAAAGAGGGCAGATTGGTGAGCAGCACACTGATTCACACTCCTACTGCTTAGAAAAGCACTATGCATGACTGCAGACTGTCTGACTGTGGAGCTCTGCCCTTATTATTGAAAATTTTAAACCCAACCCAGGTTTGGGTATGTCACCCATTTTTATAGAACTGTTGTTCCTCTTGCAAGATATTTTGATCTCAGTGAGACTTCTGGTTAAATACAGCCAAATAATTTGCAAATGAGTGACTATGTACTTGAGAACATTTTCAGAAATGATAATTACTGTGTCATTGTTTTGGTGGGCATATGCTGTTAGTTTGTGCTTGGATTGTCATCCTTATCCCCACTCTATACAGTCAAACCGGAAAATCTGCACACTCCTTTCACCTTCTCCACGTTTTATTACGTTACAGACTTATACTACAATAGATTGAGTTCATTTTTTGCCTCAAACATCTACACACAATAGCCAATAATGATGAAGTGAAAACAGGTTTTTTGAAAATATGCAATTTTATTTTACTGACAAAAATAGGTTATTTAGGGGTTACATATATAGCCTAATACTTGGTTGCTGCACCTTTGGCAGCGATTACAGTTTCAAGGTGTCTTGGGAAAGAAGCTACGAGCTTGGCACACTTGTTTCTGGACATTTTTGCCCATTCCTCTTGGCATATCCTTGCAAGCTCCGTCAGGTTGGATGGGGAGCGTCGGTACACAGCCATTTTCAGCTCTTTCCACAGATGTTCAATTGGATTCAGGTCTGGGCTCTGGCTGGGCCACTCCTTTGAAGCCACTCCTTTGTTCTCTTGGCTGTGTGCTTCGGGTCGTTGTCATGTTGGAAGGTAAACCTTCGCCCCAGTCTGAGGTCCAGAGCGCTCTGGTGCAGGTTTTCTTCAAGGATCTCGGTGTACTTAGCTGCATTCATCTTTCCCTCTACCAGGACTAGTCGCCCCGTTCCCACTGCTGAAAAACATCCCCACATCATGATGCTGCCACCGCCATGCTTCACTGTAGGGATGGTATTAGCCAGGTGATGAGCGGTGCCTGGTTTCCTCCAGACGTGACGCTTGGTATTCAGGCCAAAAAGTTCAATTTTGGTTTCATCAGACCAGAGAATCTTGATTCTCATGGTTTGAGAGTCCTCTAGATGCCTTTTGGCAAACTCCAAGCGGGCTGTGATGTGCCTTTTACTAAGGAGGGGCTTCCGTCTGGCCACTCTACCATAAAGGCCTGATTGGTGGAGTGCTGCCTGGATGGTTGATCTTCTGAAAGGTGCTGCAGACAATTCCTTTGACCCCATGGCTTGGAGTTTGCTCTGACATGCACTGTCAACTGTGGGACCATATATAGGCAGGTGTTGGCAATCCCCAATCATGTCCAATCAATTGAATTTATCACAGGTGGACTCCAATTAAGTTGTAGAAACATCTCAAGCAGTATCAGTGGAAACAAAATGCACCTCAGCTCACTTTTGGGTGTCATATCAAAGGGTGTGCACACTTGTGTACATATGATATTTTACATTTTGATTTTTTATAAATTAGCACAAATGTCTAAAAACCTTTTTTCACTTTGTCATTATGGGCTATTTTGTGTAGAATTTTGAGACAAAAAAGGAACTCAATCTATTGTAGAATATGTCTGTAACGTAATAAAACGTGGAGAAGGTGAAAGGGGTCTGCAGACCTTCCGGCTTGACTGTATCTCTCCATTTTCTCTTAGTGTTACTACTTGGGTGCCACCAGGGACGCAGCAACAAAGATCACTGGGGAAGTGGCCCGCCCTATGAGTTCCCACGTGCCCGTGGGGAAGATTTGTGAGAGGCTTCAGAAGAAGGACAGCCAGATCTGTGAGCTGAGATATGGTAAGGTTTGGATACTGTCCCGGCACTGCCTCTGCTTCAAGCTGACCAACCCACAAGAGTTCATGGTGGGGTGAGGGTTGTAGTTCTAGGGCTTAGAATAAAAGGGTGAAAATGGGGCTATATGAAATTTTCATTCAACGTTCAATTCTGTGTCTAGATCTCTTTGTCGCTTTTACATTAGAAGATAGATTTAAGACGGTGACGGTTTTTTGCATAACATTGGCTTGGAGTGATGTTCACTCCCTCTCTCTGTTCATCTGACTCATGCCCTAATTTTGTGGGGATTGTTTTGCAGAGAAGCAGACGATAGACGTTAGTACGGCGGCCCTGTTCAAACTGAGGGTGACAGAGCTGAAGAACATCCTTAACTCGTGGGGGGAGGTGTGCAGAGCCTGCATTGAGAAAACGGACTTTGTGAACCTCATCCAGGAGATGGCACCAAGGCACACAAAAAACCATGGACGTGAACCGGCAGACTTGTGAGACAAGTTGATCCCTGCTACCAAAAATGATCTTATCTACACAAATAAGCTTGCTGATATGAAAATAATTAATATGTTAGCAGTTGCATTTTTACAAAAGATGGACATTCACGTTATCCATGCAGTGCACAAATATATAAGTCAACTAATACTTTTATTTAAAATAGAGAATTTCACATGCCACCTATACCTTATGTTAACGTACAGCAGAAATATCATCTTTGTACTTAATAGTTCCTTTCAAGCAGTATTTGTTACAAAATATATATTTTTTAGTATAATCTTAAAGAACTTCATATTGAATAACCCAAGTATGTTAATATGATCACTCTGTATATTTGGGTCAAATCAGAAGAATGGTTTATAACAGACTTATTATTTCTTAGGAAAATTCAATTTTTTTTGTAATATCATGTATTTCTGTTCACAATTATCAATATTACATTAATTTAGTTTACTCTTAACCATTTGTTAGTCTTGCAGTTCTGTGTGGATATTACATATCTGTGTATCCTATTATTGCATAAGTTGTGATACAAATAAGCACCATGGGAATTTACAGAATTTTTGTGGAGAGACAGAAAAAACAACTGAATGCCGCCCAAATGATCAAAGTTGTTCTCTTATTTTAGCCCTTTGGGTCACAAACAGAGGTGTGTAGATCTAAAGAATTCAATAACTACATTCAGCAAAAATCCACACTCAACATTTTTATTTAAGATGAGATTAAAAGATTCAAGGGTTTTGCCATATTGCCTTCATCAGTGAAATGGTTTTGTATGTTGATGACAGTCTTATATTGCTAACTCCATAACATCAGATTTGAGTCTTTTAGCCTCATCTTGATTAAAAACATTGAGTGCCGACAGTTCCTGGCATTGATTTTGCCATGACAGACTTTTATAAAATAAATACATATATATAATTCTATGAAAGCAAACCTTAATTCTATGAAACTCACCCCTATTTTGCTCATGTATGAGTGCAGTCCTGGTAAATTCTCTATTGCCCTTTTAAAGTCCATTATGTTGACATTATTTGACAAATGGCAATAATCTTGATGTAGGTTTTCATTCCATTACTTATGCACGGATGACAACTTGATTTAATCCATTATCATAAACATCTTTTTCCACGATGGAAGTAGCTGAAAATACTAATCAGTAACTGTTTAATTTTTATGTGTCCAAAAGTTAACTTAACAAAAATAAAAAAATAAGTAAATACAAAAATGAAATGTAATTTAAAACCCTAATTTTTATGAATCTCATAAGTTTGTCATATACAAATGTAATACAATTAAATGGCAAAAAAGTGCAATGTTTTCACGATATCTTAATCTCACAGAAAATGCAATGCTTTAAAATAATGATATAACAATATAAAAAACTGTATTATTTGTGGCATTTTATTAAGGCATTATATCATGAAGGCTTTAGGAATGCACGTTGTACACTTTGAGTGAAACATGAAATGAAAACCATTTATTAACTGGGTCATTGTCAGGAAAGACTTTTCACTCATGCATTTCTTTTCTTCCATCCTTGCTATCCCATGAAAATGGTTACTCAAAGAATTCTGGGAACTGTATGGAAACTATAGAACTGTTTACATTCTCAAACAAAAAAATAGAACATCAATATTTCATCAGCAATGTTTTGTTCAATTTGTATGTGTAATCAATTCTTTCAACGGGCCAATTTTAAATCTGAAATATAAACGACCTCAGATTTCCAGAAACCACTGTGCCATCTATCTCCATTAGTGTTTTTTAGAAGTGGTCTTCTGAAAAATAATTAAAGGTGTCAAGTAATTTGACTTTGGCATTAAAGAGTATGAATTAGCCTATCCATTTCTGTTCAGTTTAGGAATCAAGACTGTTTCACAGATCCCCAAAGTTAATATATAGACTCCCAAAATAAGGAACCAAATGCCATTATAATACAGAATGAAATATGAATGAGCTGCTCTGAAATGGCTGGGTGTGTCAGCACAGACTGAATGGTAGGCTGTTAAATGCTCCCTCTATTTTGGTATATGAATATTTAAAAATGAGTAACTGGAGAACAATTGGCTCTGTTATTTTGTTTTTCATTCTTGCGAGTGATGCCGCGGCTGGACCCAAATGCTTTCTAATCAGCTTCAGTCCAAGGCCTATCCTTTACACCGCTGGTAACCTGAGGCCTGCGGGCTTTCATATTCAGTCACCAGCATCTGAACTATGGCAGATCCCTTGCCGTGAGAGACCTGTGCTGGTAATTGGAAACCCCGAAGCGGCGTGGCAGCTCTAATCGTGCCAAACACATTCAGTTGGAAGAAGGAGCCTTTTTGAACTAGTGTGACTAGGCCTAGTGACACATTCAGAAGTTCTGCAGGCAAGACTGGGATTATCTTAAAATGTGGCTGCCTTGCCTGGTTCCATTTGGCGCTTAATATAATAATGGATAGGTATGCACCGCGTCAGACAGAAAGATGGGGAAATGGTTTGGAAGCTGTTTACTGTGGGGTTTTTTGTCGATTAACAAGTGAAAGGTAGACTATAAATATTTCCAGGCTTACATCGAGCGAGTAGGCTATTTAAGAAATCTACTACTTAGTTTTACCTGTGACAGAACCATATCCCTGCGGCTCTGGACTTCGTTATCATGCACGGTTTTCCGTGTGCTGCGCTGCAGCACTGTTTCGGAAGCCCCGCGGATGTCGCAGATTCGTCGCCAACTCCGGAGGACAGCGCAGAGGATGCCACAGCGGCGGCGGCCGTCATTGCGCAGCCAGGACCCGCGTCAAAGGAACAGCACACGGCGAACTGCATCCCGGAACGGGCCAAGAAGGTTCTTAACGTCACCAACTCCAACGGCCACCTGGCAGGGTATTCCAATGGAGACCACACCTCACAAATTTCCATCAGCCGCCACTTCGAAGCCGACTTCCAGGACGGGAGTCCTGACCTGGGCAGTAGTTACCCGCACATACCCCGGCCATCCATTATTAAACGGCCTAAGGTATGTGACCTGCATTTGAGTAGCCTACTATGCGCAATGGCGTTCATACGAAGCCACACACGATTCCCGGTGCCGTCTATTCATTCTGTTGTCACTTGAGTAACCCATTCTATTTTATAGAATAGAGTGTAGACTACCATCCTGGCAGAGGATGAGCCCGTAAAGAACAAAAGAATACAGGAAAGTGTGTGTGTGTGTGTTTGTATTTTCTAAGCATTTATGAATACAGACCTACAATACCTCAAGCATTCTGTCCTTCTGTCTGGACATTTGAAAATGAGAGTAAAGATAGATAATGCTAAAGTAACAACCCTTACATTAATTGTCTAGTCACTTGCAGCTACAGTTGAAGTCGGAAGTTTACATACACTTAGGTTGAAGTCATTAAAACTAATTTTTAACCAGTCCACAGATTTCATGTTAGCAAACTATAGTGTTGGCAATCAGTTAGTAGGACATCTACTTTGTGCATGACACAAGTAATTTTTCCAGCAATTGTTTACAGACAGATTATTTCACTTTTAATTCACTATATTATAATTCCAGTGGGTCAGAAGTTTGCATACAATTTGACTGTGCCTTTAAATTTTTAATA
This sequence comes from Synaphobranchus kaupii, assembly GCA_029718625.1. Taxonomy (NCBI): domain Eukaryota; kingdom Metazoa; phylum Chordata; class Actinopteri; order Anguilliformes; family Synaphobranchidae; genus Synaphobranchus; species Synaphobranchus kaupii. Next base: position 98,023,031 of record CM056376.1, read on the forward strand.
TTTGGTCGCATATCCTTTGCATGCCATGACGTCTTGATGTCTGTGACCCAACAACGTCTCTGCATTTGAATGGATCTCTATGGGAATTTGGGGGTGGGACTAGATTTAGCTGTAAATTATGCTGGAACAGTATGGAATACATGATTGGTAAAATGGCTGTAAGTTATCAAGGGTCTGAGGTACCAAACAAGCCTCAAACCATCACTCTGCTGCCAGATATGCAGTAGATATGGATGGATTACTTTAAGGGTTGTTACCCTGACAAATTTTCCTATTGAACTCTATGGAAAAATAAGTCAGGAGAAGAAACCCTTCCAGTTATCCATCCATTTCTACTGTATTTCTGGCAGCAGAGTGATGATTTAAGGGTTGTTTGATACGTCAGACCCTTGATGACTTAGAGTCCTTTAGCCAACCATGTGTTTCCATACTGTTCCAGTGTAATTTACAGCTAAATCTAGTCCCACCCCCCAATTCCCATAGAGATCCATTCAAATGCAGAGACGTTATAGTATCGCTTGTAAGAGTACCAGAAAATAAGATATCAAGAGTCTTTTGATGTTGTTGGGTCACAGACATCAGGAAGTCATGGCATGCAAAGGATATGCGACCAAATATGAAAAATTTAAAGGCACAGTCAACTTAGTGTATGTAAACTTCTGACCCACTGGAATTGTGATATAGTGAATTAAAAGTGACAAAAATCTGTAAAGAATTGTTGGAAAAATGACTTGTGTCATGCACAAAGTAGATGTCCTCACTGACTTGCCAACACTATAGTTTGCTAACATAAAATCTGTGGAGTGGTTAAAAATGAGTTTTAATGACTTCAACCTAAGTGCATGTAAACTTCCGACATCAACTGTATATGGTCAAAAGAACACGTACGTTTGGTGTACATAGGACAGTCATGAACGTTTTCAAGGTCCAGATATTCAAGAATGCCATATTTTATTGAACTTGATTTTTAGCAGGGTAGAGAAGGCATATTTTGGGATGATCCTTTTAACAACTCCATTCCATCTGTTCGTCAATTGAACTCTTCAGTAATCCACAATGAGCTGAATGTGTTATAATTCTGGCAGCTGAGCACAAGTGCCCAACAGATACAGTATGTTAGCATAATGTGTGTCTGAAATGTTTTTCTATTTCTTTGATAATAGTACACCGAACCTCCTGGATATCTTATTCCCAACAACAGTGAATGATGGGTTTACACACACCTACAAACTGTTATCAGTATTGAATACTGTCAAATTATTCTTAACGTTTTCAAGAATAACTCAATGAAAGAAAGTTAGCAGGAAAGGCAAACCATTCTTTTATTAATTCATTAATTTAGTACTGTGGATTAATACCTTGTTTTGGGACACAAAATGTCTGCAACATTTCCACTTCTTGCTCTGTATTCATTAATTAACCCTCCACACTTCTACCCATGCAACAACGAATGATTTACATATTTTCTCCAACAGAGGTCACTGCCTAGCACAGAGTCCATGCTGTCACATAAAGATTCTACCATAACTGTTCCCTCTCTAGTGGCTGCCTTGTTTTGTGGAGAGATGTGCTAATTGGGTGCGTCCCTCCACTGGAGTCTTAATGAGTGAAGCCTCTCTGTATAACCGATCTCCAGGCCAATGCTTGATTTATCCACAACATAAATATTTCCATTGGAGAAAGCTCTTAGCAGCGTATTAAATTATGTGACCTTCGAGAACATGTTGCAAAAACAACACCACTTTATGAAACATTGAGTGCTTCTAGGCACAGTGTTTCAGCTTGCTCGATGCTCAGAAATATTGTATTGAACATTGTCTTCCGTGATCCTTCTGGTAACGTTGTGTCCTGCCATGCAACAGTATCAATATGTTAAATACTGTTTAAAACCAGTACAAATATAATATTGAGGTAAAAAGAAGGAATTTAGTTTTCTTACAAAACAAGGGCAGTGCCTAAAAATGGGGCAGACCTAAAATATTTAAACTGGAATGAGTTTGTGCCTTTGAGCTAGCAGCGAGTCATAATTGGGCTCAGAGAAGCAGCCCTGCGGCCAGTCCTCAGGAACCCAGAGACAAGCGTGAGGGAACAGAGACTCCATACCCGAGGGGATGGCAGCTCCTCCTCTGATAGCAGTCAGGCGAAATCTCCCCCCCCCCCCCCCCCCCACAAAAGGGCAGGGCTTTATCAGCAAACGCCTTCATCTCCAGCCTTTTATATTCCAAAATACTCAGGGGACTTTTTCATTTGGGGTTTGTTGCCAAAACACAGATATTCATCATAACAATGTAAGAAAGCATAGGGGGAATTCCTACTTAAGGTTCAACTGTAGGCTGAAAACATATTTACTACTAGGACCTGTGCTTGGATATTTGGATACATGTGTGGGGCAAGAAACCAAACTCCTTTAACGTCTGAAGCTGTACTAATGATTGCATCTGTGAAAAACACCACATGGGCTGCTAGGACCAGAAAGTTTGTTTCACTTGTCTCTCTCCTGATGATTCCACATGCAGTAATAGTCACTCCAGAAACAGGAAACATTATATAGTAGATAGTAAAGATTACTCCCTGGTGAAGGCAGGGTGATCTAAATAAAGGTGCGGGGGCAAACAAGCTATTGAGCAGCTGATTAACTCGATTGACTTTTAAAGGTCATTTTGAAGGAAGTGTAAATGCATTGTGTTCCTGCTGTACAAACATCATGCATAATTGAATGTGTATGGTTCAGATACTCTTGAAGTAGCCATAAATGACATCTATGGTATAGCAGTTTTATCACGGTATACAGTGACAATGGAGTAATGGAACCCTCTTGTTGCATGGCCCTAGCAATATGAAGCCCAGGTCTTTCAATGCTCCTTTTCTGCTGTGCTTAGACTGTGCCCCTTCTTCATTTGTCAGTTGTCAATATCACACTAATTAAGCTGCAGGCCTGAGTGTATAGTGTTGACTAACAGAATCCTGGCAGAGGATGGAGCCCTCAAAGAACCAAAGCATACAGGAAAGTGTGTGTGTTGTGTGTGTGTGTGTGTGTGTGTGTGTGTGTGTGTGTGTGTGTGTGTGTGTGTGTGTGTGTGTGTGTGTGTGTGTGTGTGTGTGTGTGTGTGTGTGTGTGTGTGTGTGTGTGTGTGTGCATTTGAGGTATTACACCAGCTTGTCAGAAATAATTACATTTCATCTTTTTTACCAAAAAAAAAAACTAGCATTGGCTACGATAGTTTGTTCTTATGTACAACATTTCATACTGTGTCCAATCCTCATCCTTTCACCATAGATGACTGTGTCATCAACTATTAGCAATAGCAGAGGAAGGCCTCTATTGCAGGGTGGATGCTTGCCGAATTACTGAGTCCACCTGTAATAAAGGACAGAATGCAAACTGTATTGGTGTAGAAGAGTGCCTTGGCTTATGTTCTATATTTACATTATTTGTTCCAATCATAGGGGACAGTACAACAAAACAGCAATGCCACCATTGCTGCCTGAAACAGTCAAAGCAAAATCACAGGCTTCACTGGCATGGCTAGCATTAGAGTAACATTCTGATGAAGCAGTAGCAGTAAAGAAATACTCATGTGACCCCATGTCTTCAGGTCCTATTTCAGCCACCGTTGTTCCATGTTTGAAAAGTGCTTATGTAAGCAAATCAATAATGAAAAAATGTGCATCAATGCTACAGTAATGTTGTATCATGGTTCAAAAACATACAAAGCATATTTCTGTAAGCAGATTGTTTTTCTGTGTGGATGCATTGACCTTTATTGCATCGAAATTTTCTGATAGAGTAAGGTCAGTGCAGCGATGAGATGAGCTATCCAGATAAATTTGTGATCAGTGAATCAAAAGCATTAATCCAAAAAGGCACAGGCACAGATATAACCCTGTTTTATCTGCAGTCCTGGGTGCTGTTACCACAGAGGCAGGGGAAGTTAGAGGCTGAATAATTCAACCCCTGGCAATGGTGTTCAGCCTCTCCTCTCTCTCTCTCTCTCTCTCTCTCTCTCTCTCTCTCTCTCTCTCTCTCTCTCTCTCTCTCTCTCTCTTTCTCTCTCTTTCTCTCTCTCTCTCCCCCTCTCTCCCCCTCACACACACATACGCCACAGATCCTTGTACTGAATTTGAATTCAGAAGTAAGATTTCCTAAGTTTAGTCAGTTGTGCTTTTGAAAGAAAACCTTTCACAATATTATGAACAAGCTTCTCATTCCTTTTTGTGTTCACTGATTGGACAATGACTACAGTTTGCTTGTAAAATTCCTTCATGAATATTTTATCTACATGAAATCAATAAAATGTTTTATGGATTGATGACACCAATAAAGCTCTCAAAACAAAGGAAGTAAGTCAGAATAAAAATCAGTCATTGTAGCCTATCTGTCATCATGGTTGTCAACACTGTTTATCATTGAGAATAGCAGCTGTAATGTTTGACTCATCAGATGCCTGCCTTGAGGTCAGTTTACAGTGCACAACACATTCATTACAATAACGATACTGGACAAATTTCATAATGGAAAAGATTCATTTGCATAAATTGCAACAACGTTTTTGGCTGTTTTATGGAGTTTTATCGGAACAGTAAAAAGATTAAGAGCTGACTCAGAATTAGCCTGTGTTTTCATGTGGTGAGGGAACACAATATGTCTGGTTACAGGAGGGGATGTAAGGAGAGCCTGTTGTTGAGGAAAATGGGGTTGAATGAAGCTGAAGTGTACTCGATGTAGTCTGGTCCATGGGAGGGGGGTTGGCGATGTTGAGTTGACCTAACTAAGCAGTATGTCGTTGATACGGTTGAATGTGACTGGTGTATGGGTGGTCAAGTAACAGGCCCGTAATTTGCAATGAACACCAGCGGCTGATTTACTGTGACCGACTATACGCCGTGACTGAAAGCGTAGGAAGCGTAGGGTTCATGTACCGGGGGGGTCATGTCTTTATGGCTCTGTGGCTCAGTAGTGCAGGGCTCTGTACCTGGACTGGGGTACTTTGAATCGTGCGTGTGTCACGGTCTGGATGTAAAGCCCCAAACTCAGACACACAACGGGGTTCATTGGCTGGCTGCAAGCAGTGGCGACTCAATGTATATGACTGGATCATAGCGAATTGAGCACAGTTTATCCTTATGCGTGTTTATGGCCTTCTGCACTGGTGGAACATTAAAATTTTATTTGGTCCTCTGCTCCCCTGGAGTGTTACATCAGAAAGTAATAAGAAAATAATAGTGGTTTACCTTACATTTAAACCTTATATTTGTATATAATTACAGCTTGAAATTATGTTTTTTTATCTTGCAGAAAACTAACCCTTTTTTTATTTTTTAAAATAATTTAATTGCACACAGCAATGTAAATGGTCTGTATATCAGACCACACATGTTCTCTGTTTTGTTGTCTCATAGTCATAGAACAACTGTAGGAGTATTCTATGTAGGGAAATAGTGATCCGAGAAATACATAATGCATGTGGCTTAAACATAGCAAAACCATATGCAATTCAATACAAAATGGTACATGTTAAGGCATGACTCATTAATGCAGACAAGTCAGTAGGTTTGTTAATAAGGCCGGAGAGGCTAAATTGCACAGCCAGTGAAAGTACCGTGTCACTGGATGCTAGAGTCACGCTCTCCTTTGAAAAAAGATCCTCTTTAGTTCCGCAAGGCCTGTATGTTTCCTGTGAGAGAGAGCAAGGTCAGATGAGAAGAAAGATAAGTAGGTGGAGGAGTAAAGTGACCCTAATAGATGTCCAGTCATCCTCACGCTTTCTAAATGCTGGCACCGTGGAAACCTTTAAGGACATATGTGTCCCTTGAATTGGAAATCTATTATGATTAAACTCTTTGTGTATTGCCTTTTCTTACCCCCAAGGTTCACACAAACAATGCATTTTGGTAAAGGAGAAAGCAAAAAAAAAAATCTAATAATGGATTTATTTTATGAACCATGGTAGTATAGCTGAAAACAAGACGGGTTTTATTGATATTGGCAGATTGATTAGATTAGCAGGAGCCAGGAGTCCTGCGGGCGAAGCATGATTTGCAATAGGTAGATTTACCCCATTTTAACTGGCCTTTCACAGATGGATTTATAAATGCTTGATTTGACCATTCAAATACAATCCCAAACACTGGGATTTCATTTCCTCAGACAGTCACTGTGGGTGCCCTCTAATCAAGTATTGTGTTCAGCGTGGGTCTCCGTGCCTTTGGGACTATCACAGTAAAACATGCTTCATTTCACATTGATCCCAAATTGTTGGCAAACAGAAAGGACCTATAGGTCCCTGCAAGGGGGTGTAAAAGTAGCGTGTGAAAATGACCTGTTATTGTTGTGCTGCTGTAATTCCTTCCTGCATGGGTAACAGTGACTTTTCAGCTGAGTCACAGTTTCCAGACTTAAAAGATTAAACATAAAACAATTCAAAATAATTGTGTGTTCCAATTACATTTACAGTTCATGTGAAGTTATGACTGGAAGATAAACTATTGATCTCCTTTCAGTGAACAGACTTCTGTGCCTAAGTTCACTATTACTCTGATAGAAAATAAATGCTGCCAGACCTTTATTGCTATATCCTCCTTCAGCATATTGCAATCATGGGATGGGCCATGAAGTAGGAAAGGTAATATTCTTTCATACAAGCTGCTATAGTTTCAGTTTTGTAAGCACATACGGTGCAACCAAATTTCCACCATACCCTTGTTTCTGGGAAACAAAAAAACCACAGTGGCTAACAGCATACCAGCATCTCACATTTATATTAATTTATTACACCATTCAAAGCCCTTATATGTAGTTTTAAAGCCTCATACAGTATACAGTGTATATCACAGATAAAAGCTGCCAGTAAGCATGCACCGTAGCTATAAATCTAAACTGGCATTTTCATTTTGAAACTAAAGATACCCACAGAAAAATAATGGACCTGTGTACCACATCAATGAATACAGCAAATAGATCAAAAAGGCATAGGCTATTATATCTCATAAGGAGCTAAAATCATTTAATATTAATCCATTGCTTTCCCGCAATCTGATATTTTGATATTTCACTTAAAGCAAAATTGAACTTTGGTAGAACTTTGGGTTGTGTAATTACCTGGCCATGATATGAGTCCAAATTGTAGTGAAATATGTTCATTAGTTGCTCTGTGCTCCCCCGGGGTGATAATCTAGAATAGAGTATTTGTCGCTGTCCATTCACTTCTATAGCACAGCTAAAATGGTCTCAAAATGACACTTCTAGCACGTATACGAACACGAACCAAGCGGATTCTGTCAATACAAACAATAACGAGTCCTCTTACCAATTTTTTTGAGAAAATTAAATGGCCCTTTCCTGGCTTTTTCATATTTGATTTGTAATGTAGATCTGGTAGGTATGTTTTTGCGCCAGAAACCACTCATTGGTCCAAATTTCCATGGAAGCAAGCGTTCCTGGTAGTAAACAAACTGACCTGCCGACATTTTGCTAGTCTTTTCTGGTAGCTTGCTAACAACATAGAAAATAGTATTTTTTAATTTTAATTACACAAAAGAAAATAGGTAAGAGGATTGTAAATGTGTTTGTGTTACAGATATTGGTTTTGTTGCATCAAATGTTACATTTGGATTGCCATATTATGACATATTAGTGATTATCAACAATGTACATTAGAACTTGACAGTTCTGCACATCTAGTTGAAATACTCTGGTTAAAAAAATTCTGCCAGTTGGAAAGGAACTGATAGTACTTCCTGTCTGTCTAAACATTCTACTTTTTGATGAGAGTACAAGCATTGTTCTGCACAAACATTGCACTGCACTTCTGCCTTTCTCTTATGGTTCTTCAATTTTGTTTTTGTGTTGATTCCCGGTCATGCATTACATTTGATTATTACAATCTGGTGTATTCTTTTTATGACATTAAGGTTTGGAAAGCTTTTCCTTGATATTGTCTGATGGCGATAGCAGGTCTATGCTTGGCAGATGCACAGATGGAACCAAAATTTTAAAACAGAAACAAAAAACACAAAATCACCAGCATTTATGTTTAACCTGCCTTTCAAATAACAGCTATCAGTCATGCATATGAGACAGAGGCAGTCAGTCCGCTATTTGTGAGAAGCCGCTCCCCGCAACTCATATTTCACTGTGTAATGTTCCTGGAATGTCAAGGTATTATTTCCATTCCAGCTGAGGAAAGGCACATTGATGAGGAAAACACTGATGCAACGAATAAGGAATGTTGTCCTCGTATCTTCAAAAAAAAAAAAAAAAAAGTGAATAAAGGTGGTTTTTGCTGAACAATATCACACAGCAGTAAACTGCTTATGCAAAAGCATTAACTACCCTTAATGATACCACTCATTTGGGTAATTTCTTAAACTAATGGTGACAATGCGCAAAAACTATTCTGTTTTTTTCTGTTCAGAGACTTAAAAATTACATTCTGTAGTGGCTCATACAGGCCATTTGTGTGCTGTTATTTCAGAATTTATACAAAGGTTGTTACCTTGAATTTGCCAAATATTGAGTTTTGTATCTTGTTATGTTAAGATTATGAATATCCATTAAACTCCTGTTTTAAAATGACTTCTGCCACTTCTGTATTCTATCTGACAAGGAAAGTAAGAAGTTCAGAATTACTGACGGTGTGTCTTGTGCCCCCCCTTTCATCTTGTTTTTGGATAAGGATTCCCTGCTCCAGGAGGGACTGTCTGAGGAGACAGATCAAACAGAGACAGAGGACAGAACATTATCAGGTACAGAAATCAGCAGAAATAGTCTGTCTCACCCTCATTGTCTCCCCTTTCACAAATCCTCCTGGTTCTGGAGAAGAAATCTTTTGGCACAGGCCAGTGTGCTGGAAAATGAATCCTAGTGGTGTTATGTTACCGTGATTAGCACACTTAAGCATTAAACTGGACAAATACAATAACCTGCATACACGTGTCACAGATTTGTATTCTATTGCACAAATTATATATCTATTTGGAACTGTACACCTCTCTGTTTGCAATTGGCAAAGATCCTGGATAAATAAAATTGTAGTTCTGGCTTTGCTTGTAATTTAAATAAATTAAATAAATAAATAAATATAAATATTATTATGTTTCTCCAAGATCTGTTTACAAGCAATTGGATTTCCTATGCAAGGTGAAAATCACAATTAATTGTATTATCTGCCATATTATATAATATGAATATATATTATATAAATACGTCCTATTTAACTCATTTCAAAAGTGCAAATGAATGGAACCATTCATTTGCACTTTTGAAATGAGTTAAATAGGACGTATTTTTCTGCCCATTGACAGACGTTTCCTCAAATCTGTATTTTTATATGTCATTATGAAGAAGAGCCTCGTGGTAAAAACAAAAACAAACAAACAAAAAAAACAAGTAAAACAAACACCGCGTGCGTTCGGATATGCCTTCTTTCTCATGCAAGTGGATCCAAATCGCCTGAACGACAATTTGATTGATGAGTGAAAAGCTGCACACGACACCGTGAGCGGGAGGCACGGTGTGAGACCCATGTATGGCCCTTGTGGGTCTCATCAACAAATGTCAGGGGACTGTGGAAAAACAAAGGATCTACTCCATAGGCACTGATCCCTCTGTGGGCTGTCTCTTTTGTTCTATGTCACACGCGGACATGAGTGGATGATGTTGAATAATGGCGGGATTAGCACGCGAGACCTGCAATGTGACGACAGGGCCAGTCTTAACCTTATGCCCACGTGGGCCTTTGCGCCATATTGACATTTCAGCAGTGTCTGTGCCCTGCACCTGGCCCACAAGGGCTTGGCCAATCAGAGACATGTAGACAACAATGGCCCAACTGGCTCAAAATGGTTAATCACAGTGAGGACTGTGTCTGGAGAGGTGTGTGTGTGTGTGTGTGTGTGTGTGTGAGGACTGTGTCTGGAGAGGAGTGTGTGTGTGTGTGTGAGAGGACTGTGTCTGGAGAGGTGTGTGTGTGTGTGTGTGTGTGTGTGTGTGTGTTTGTTTGTTTGTTTATATCTACAAAATTTGCCCACAGGCTGATTGAACAAAACTGTTACCATCCTGGGAAGAATTGAAATGACAATAACAGGACATTGATCAGCCAGGACCTTCCATAACAGCCTTTGCATTTTGAAATTAAACAGTGCTTTTAGACCTCTCATTAGATCAGGGAAATGCATCCATTCTGCTCACTTTACCTATAACTGAATTTAACATTTACACTGATCCTGTCCATTTCTTCTGGTCAGTCTTTTCTGTACTGCTCTCAACTCATTATAATCAATTTCCAACTGTCATTTATCTAAGAACTAACAACAACAGTAGTCAACAGAAAGCAAACCATTTATATCTAGGATTATCTGCTATTTTAGAGAAATGATGCCACGGGTGTTTGGACCATCAAATGGCAATTTTCATTCTCCTTCCTCAGTTCATAGTCTATGTACTGTACAACTTTCAACAGTAAGCCTGTTTTTAACTCGAATGCCTCTGTAATACTGTGAACAGAAGGTTTTCAGTACAAAGCTAACAATGAGAAACATGAGCATCAGAATATTCTACTTATTCAGTCATATTTATGACTGACATAACTATTGCTGATGGGCTGAATATTCTGATGCTCACATTCATTGGTTTACACAGCAGCTATAGTTATTGGAATTCCATGTACATGATGTTAAAGCTCCCAGCATAGTTGTGGGAATAAACTATCTTTACTCCTAAATATTTGTTTGTGTCACTTCAAAAGACTTGTCATGTATAAATTAACCCGATTATGTGATTATAGTATGTATTTATAGTTGACCTAGAGACTAGGTACTAGTTCCTGAAAATTAAGAATTGCCTGCATTTTGTTTGAAAGATGACCTTGTGTACTGATTCAAAAGAGAGGGTTCACAGGCAACTGTTATCAACTTCAATTGTTTTTTCCACTTCCTGTCAGCTAGATCCTCCTTTTTGCAAGACTTTCCATGTACCCCTTCCTGTTCTGAAATGAAAATCCTGCTTAACCATTTATAGAGCCCTCTTCTTTCTATCAATGCAAACCCCACACCGTCATGTGTTGTATTGTACTTAAGTTAATACGCAGCAAAACAATATTTTTACAGTAAAATGTTTCCACAGGATTCCAGTTTTTTTCCTCCGCAAAACACTGTCAAAGTCAAGTAGAATAATGGCAATAACTCATTATTTAACTCATTACTTCATCCATAAAAGAACAGAATTTACAGTTAAATAACAGGATTTATGCAGTTTTTCCCTTTATTAAATGGATTTTCACTGGCAACTTGCTGCCAGTTTTTTTTTTACAGGATATCTACTGGTGTTTCATAGTTTCAGAGGAAAAGTAGATACTGTATCATTCCACTGAAATTTTACATGAGGACAAATTGCACCCTATCAGTAGTAGTTTCACCAAGGCCACCGGCATGTATTGGTGTTGCAAGACAAGATAAGAGCTTTGACGTACACTGTGGTCACGTGAACAGACTATACATTTGAGAAAATAACCGCACAGACAGAGGGAAGCGACACACCAAGTTCATCACAGAACTCGTGTGTCTCTTCATGCATTCAGGTGGCACAGTTCGAGGAGCAATTTAGAACTTTTTGTGGGTCTTTGTATCACTGTACAATGCATTTCACCTTAATTGCATTTGTGTAAATTGCATTGAATCTGTGGCTTGTCTCTTACTTCCATTAATTTTGAGGATTTATGGGAAACCGAGTGAGCACTACACTTTAATGACATAGGTAGTCCACTGGCTCAATCAGTGTGATAAATCTGAACTGTACCTTATGTCACACTCATTAAATATCCAGGCAACATCCACTCTGGGACATAATTTAAGAATGGGCAATCTTGGTTTTTATATATTTTATAGATATACTGTATGTATATATCACTTAAACAGGAGCAATTCATTGGTAACTTTCCCCCCAAATGACCCTGTTTTAGCAGACAGCAATTTAATGGTGTCTATGTGGACTGACCAGAGAGTGACCACTTAATGACCCCTGTGAAATCCAGATTTAAACCACCAGGAAACCTCCTGTAATACGTCAAGCTATAACCATGATCTATAGGATTAATACTGCAAACCTCTGTGCAGATACACTGATTTTTAAACCACATGGATAGTTCATCCTATTTGCTTGACTGCCATATCAGCCCATCCGCGTACCATAAACAGCAGTGAATCCGCAGTCTGTGCAGCATCAGAAAACAGCCCCCTATCTTCGCCTCCAACATCACCGTTCTCCCACAGTGCTTCACTCAACGAGAATCACTCCACGTTCTGTAAGACATACGGCATAGATGTATGTCTTGCAGAATGCAGAGAAAGCAATAAAAATTAACCTCTTGAAGGGTACTTACGTGAATTGTGTCCCAAGGCTAAAACTGCGACTGGAGAGACTGAGGTCACTTTAAGGAACACCAGCTCTCCAGTCACTCTAAGGTTATCGAATTAAAATGCAAGTGGAAACCGAATTCTCCTGCTAGGCCAAACGTAATGGCATTATGGAGGCTGAACAAATCCAGCATTATGATTGTATTATATACACGAGAAACCTTCTCTTGTGTAAAGCTAAAATGTTCGAATGGTTCATGAGTACTGTGCATGTACTGTATTGTATGGCTCGGTTTGATTCTGCCGCGCACTGACATCCATTTGATTTGTGATTTGGAGGTAAACATTAGGCATAAGTTTGGTGCACTCTTCCATTTATTTTATTTTCATCCATGCGGTTCCCACTGCGATGTGGTGATGATCTCATTGTTTTTGGGGCCACAAGACTACATGATTAAAAAATACGCCCTTCCTCCCTTCTGCTGGTCATGCTTTTAGAAATTATGGACTGGGATATATGCATTACGTACTATACTAACAAATAAATAAATAAAATAAAATAAATAAATAAAATTTCAATTGGTCTCACGGCATACTTGCGATTCAATGATCTGTAATGGTGTAGTTATGAAATAAGGGGTTTTGCAAGTGTTTTGCATTACATACACAGACCCTGGCTGAAAACACAGAACACTGAACAAGACTGGGGTGAACTGGACTCAGGTCTTCCACTCGTGTAAAACGACAGTACATAACATCCATGGGCGACAGGGGATGGAGCTGCGGTGATGTCATGATTGGACGGGCCACAGTAAACTTGGTCACAGAGTTCTGGAGGAACTGGCTGTGGTAGGAAAAAGAGGCTCTGGACTGTGTTCACAGGGCCAGTCTGCAGCAGCACGGCTCTGTGGAAACAGATATGGAGGGGGACACAGGGGACAAGAGGAATGCTACAGCACCTCCCCTGACCACAGATAGCGACAGCGTATCTAGACAGACAGGAGGAGAACTGACAGAGAACTTTCCACCGTTGGTTCGCTTATCTTTTACTCGCTTATCTTTTTTCGACTGAAGCATATGCTCATCATTTTTTCCTGCTATCTCAATATCCTGTTTGACTTGTTCACAAGGCACCTGCAGCAGTGTTTCTGTGAAATACAGCAAAAGTGTTTAGATGGGCACTGCAAGAACATACTGTAGTAAGCACCCTGTATATGTGTTAGCTACTGGATTCAGGCTTCAAATCATTTTGCAGAGAATTGATGAATTTGATGTTATGAATTAGAATTACTCATAGTCTCCCAGTAGACATATTAATGATGACAAGAGGGTGTAGTATTGACAGACTTTTAACATCACCAGAAGCCTTTAAATAGAAGTCCTATTCATACTCTGCAAATATATTACAGTATCTGTTCCATAAGAGAATTAAAAAAGAAAATATAAAAGATGTAGGCCATTTGTGTTGTGTATCATGTTTCCGGTTCCCCACTGGAAGTATAGAATAAAATATAGTATACAATATTTATTTGCGCCCAGTTTTTGGAGAAAGTATTCACAATGCTTGTTTAACAAGTTTGGGTACTCTCTTGGCTCCAGGGTGGAACTTCCATTACTGCCTCCATGGTAATTTGTGGGAGGAACAACATTTAGATTTTATCTGGCCAGTAACATAGTCCCTGACCAGTAATTGGTCACAGAAAATAACAATCATTGTACAGTTTAGTATGTACTATTGCATTTGCTCATGTGCTATACACCAACATGAATCAGTAAGATTTATTTGATGACTGTACCGCCTATGTATTGTGAAGCTGTACATTTTGGAAAATGCGAGCTTCAGAACACCATTCATCCCAAATGAGTCTTACATGATATAGTAAAACGTAATGTAGTAAAGGAACAAACAGCGATAGTTTCCTCAGATAACCCTAAGTGCTCTTTTATACCTATGCAGGAGTGTTTGTTTTGCAGAGAATGGGTTGGTTGGAGGTTCCTTTGAACCTGTGAGGTGAAGAGTGAGGCTTTATTATCAGGGAAAGGGTTTGACCCCGTTAGTCTGGGAGGGTCCTCTGCCCGCAGGAAGACAGCTGCATTGCCATGGGTTTGGAGGACTACCACTTCCTGTGCAGAAGTTAAGAGGCTGGGGACGGGGTGGGACCCTTGGGTCCGGGGGCCTTGGTTGCTTGTGGGAAGACTGCTCTTGTGTGATGATGGAAGCAGCTGTCCTAACTTGAAGGGGGACAGACAGTCTAGGCCCATCCCGAGCTTGGAGGGGAAACAGCAATCCCTGTAGTACGGCAGCAGGATTAATGCTGTTGTCGGCACACGTTTGCAGTGCACAGAACAAGCAAATGAGAGCACACTGTGACACTATTTTAAGAAGATACAGTGTCCACCAAAGTTTTTGCATTTTTTAATGTATTTTTTGTACTATTATCCATCAATAGTCAGTCAGATAGTAGGTAGTTCAGGTTAGGATTGAATACCGTGCTTCTGTTAAAATCTGCAATCCCCACATTTGAAATCTGCTGCACTGCCTTTCAGTTCAAATGCGGACAAACCATTTCTGCATAATCTCAATATTAGTTTCAAAGTGCTAAAGAGCTAATTAAGTCTTTCAGTGCGTGCAGTTCCACTTCACTTTGCGTTATGAGTTCAGCGATATTGCATAGAAGGAAGGATACGTTACCATCCGGAAGTCCTCAGCAAACTGTTTTCTTTCTTAAATGTGACAAATCTGCCACTCCTGAACACTGTGACTGTTCAGTGAAACGGAAAGTGCAGACAGATGCACGATAAGATCACTGATGTTTGTTTTCCAATGGATGGGTACACTGTCAAGGCAATCAACCAGAATAATAATATATGTCTCTAAAGACTATGGGCTTGCTATAAAATATTGTTTGTGTATATATATAAATATAAAGTCTAAGACATCAATAAGAACTGGGGATCCAGCATGGACATAATATAACACTTTCTGAAAGGACATAGCTTGTGGCAGTATAAATCCTTTCCAATTTAGGTAGCGATATTCAACTTATCGTTGTTTATAACTTATGAACTTATTAACTAAAAATCTGTGAGACTGATGATTAACAAGTGGTTGGACCCTTGAGCAAGGTATTTAACTAAAGTAAAATGTTAAGTTTCTCTGTATAAATGTGTGTGTAGTAGCATATTCATAATGGAAATGTACATGTAATATGCTGCTACTGCATGGACACATAAGCACCAGCTGTGAAGGCAACGTTGGGCCACCTGCATCTTTACTCTTGAGGGCTGATATATGCAGCCAGTTACTACTGTGGACCAGACAGAATGGCACATTGTGTACATTTGAGTATCTGCTTCGCCGAACAGACAGACCTGAGACCAGTTTAAAAAACAGTGCAGAAGGGGTGAAAAAAACAAAACATTTCCCGTGTACTGCTATTGCGCAATTCCAGGAGTGAGTGTGATTGGCACATGTGAAGTGTGGGTGATGTAACGCAGCTGAAGGTCTCTGTTTCTCAACAGTACTGCAGAACTCTGTGACCCCAATCCTCCCCCCAACACAAACACACACACCCACATACGCGCCCACTCGTACGCTCACACGGCCCTGTTTCCTCCTGGCAGGGGGGCGGGGGGGCCGACTAACATTAGGCCCCAGTGGGAGTGGCAGTGAAAGCAGGCCTCTCTCGCTGTGTTGAGCTGATGCTAATCGGTCCTTTCCGAGGGGCGCAGCGCAGTCATTTCCCCCTCAGTGAGTCAGTGTGCGGGAAGTTACAAGGCATCCGAAACTCAAGAAATGCACAGAGACGCCAACACCAGCAACAGTGCGTCTCATGTCCTTGGAGCTTGATCACTTCCTGTGACACAGAACACAAGAAGTTGCGTAATTTCAGTCTAATGAAACGCAGGCTGCATGGAAAGTGTGCGGACCACCGAATAGAGTCTGCCGCATAGTTTGAACAGTGAGAACGCACACACTTGCTCGCGAGCACAAACCTGCTGTGAATGTGAATTCTTGACAGTGTAACTAGCTGGGATGGATCTCGGGCCTCCCTGTTCACTTTCAACTGGTTGGAGAGCCTTGTTTGCATAAGAATGACCGTGGCACAGTGGGAGAGAAGTGAATAAGTATTCATAGGGTAATCAATGGGGAGGGAGTTTTTTGGGATTAGTTTGGGCATTCCATGTCTCTGTGTGGGACAAGCCTAGACAAGCCCTCAGTGTTCCCCTGCCCAGTTGTCCTGAAGAGGAGACCTTTGCCTGAACAGAGCTGTAATTGAAGGGAGGCTGTGATGGGAGTAGTTGGATGCCCTTTAAAGGCCGCAATTCAGAATGTTTGGGGACTGCTGACTGCAAAGGCAGCAGCTGTATCTTATCAACTGTTTTCCATAAAATATGTCATCAACTGCACCGTTCAAGAGAAGCTCACATATCTGGGATATGGGATTATGCTTGATGTTTAAAGAGTTACATGTTTGAATCCAACACTGCTACTGTATCCTAGAGCTGAGAATTTTACCAATCAATTTCAGTACCTCTCCAGCTGTAAAAATGGAAAATATGCAATACATACAGTCAAGCCGGAAAGTCTGCACACCCCTTTCACCTTCTCCACGTTTTATTACGTTACAGATATATTCTACAATAGATTGAGTTAATTTTTTTGTCTCAAAATTCTACACAAAATAGCCCATAATGACAAAGTGAAAACAGGTTTTTAGACATTTGTGCTAATTTATTAAAAATCTAAATGTAAAATATCATATGTACACAAGTGTGATATGACACCCAAAAGTGAGCTGAGGTGCATTTTGTTTCCACTGATACTGCTTGAGATGTTTCTACAACTTAATTGGAGTCCACCTGTGATAAATTCAATTGATTGGACATGATTGGGGATTGCCAACACCTGCCTATATAAGGTCCCACAGTTGACAGTGCATGTCAGAGCAAACTCCAAGCCATGGGGTCAAAGGAATTATTTGCAGACCTCAGAAACAGGATTGTGTCAAGGCATAGATCTGGAGAAGGGTACGGAAAAATCTCTGCAGCTTTACAAGTCCCAAAGAGCACAGTGGCCACCATCATTCGTAAATGGAAGAAGTTTGGAATCACCAAGAATCTTCCTAGACCTGGCCACCCGGCCAAACTGAGCAATCGGGGAAGACGGCCCTTGGCCAGGGAGGTGAGCAGGAACCTGAGGGTCACTCTGACAGAGCTCCAGTGTATCCTTGTGGAGATGGGAGAACCTTTCAGAAGATCAACCAACCAGGCAGCACTCCACCAATCAGGCCTTTATGGTAGAGTGGCCAGACGGAAGCCCCTCCTTAGTAAAAGGCACATCACAGCCCGCTTGGAGTTTGCCAAAAGGCACCTAGAGGACTCAAGATTCTCTGGTCTGATGAAACCAAAATTGAACTTTTTGGCCTGAATACCAAACGTCACATCTGGAGGAAACCAGGCACCGCTCATCACCTGGCTAATACCATCCCTACAGTGAAGCATGGCGGTCGCAGCATCATGATGTGGGGATGTTTTTCAGCAGCGGGAACGGGGCGACTAGTCCTGATAGAGGGAAAGATGAATGCAGCTAAGTACACCGAGATCCTTGAAGAAAACCTGCTCCAGAGCGCTCTGGACCTCAGACTGGGGCGAAGGTTTACCTTCCAACATGACAACGACCCGAAGCACACAGCCAAGAGAACAAAGGAGTGGCTTCGGAGAAAGTCTGTGCATGTCCTTGAGTGGCCCAGCCAGAGCCCAGACCTGAATCCAATTGAACATCTGTGGAAAGAGCTTAAAATGGCTGTGTACCGACGCTCCCCATCCAACCTGACGGAGCTTGCAAGGATATGCCAAGAGGAATGGGCAAAAATGTCCAGAAACAAGTGTGCCAAGCTCGTAGCTTCTTTCCCAAGACGCCTTGAAGCTGTAATCGCTGCCAAAGGTGCAGCAACCAAGTATTAGGCTAAGGGTGTGTACAGATATGTAACCCCTAAATAACCTATTTTTGTCAGTAAAATAAAATCGCATATTTTCTAAAAACCTGTTTTCACTTTGTCATTATTGGCTATTGTGTGTAGATGTTTGAGGCAAAAAATGAACTCAATCTATTGTAGTATAAGTCTGTAACGTAATAAAACGTGGAGAAGGTGAAAGGGGTGTGCAGACTTTCCGGCTTGACTGTATGTTTTATAAATAATTCCCATGGCCAGGGAAAACATAATCCACTTCTGGTTGTGCTTACAGATAGTCCACAAAACAAAACAAACATTTTGTTTGTCTTTTGTCGACATTTTGTGCAGCGCTCTAGGAAAAGGCAATGGTGAAGTTAGGCTGTTTTAAAATAATGAAGGTGACTTTAAGACAGGTTTGACAGAAGCTCTGTTTCTTTCTGTGAGTTGATCCTGTAGCTCCGACCAGCTCCATTATATGGAAGGAAAGAAAGGAAAGGAACAAAATTTTTACCTGACAATAATACCGCAGTTTTTGTTAGGTTTCTGGATAATGTATCCAATGTAAAGTGCATATGTTGAAATAAAAACATTGTAAGTACTTGTACAATATACTATATTTTCTTGATGTTTAAAGTTTCTATTTCTTTAAAATACATACTGAACAGTGTGATGGGTGCTATCGTGTTTTCACAATGTTTCCTGACAGAAGTGATAAGATAACTCATTTGCAAATAAATGCTGGAGGGTGTACCTGTGGACAGCTGTCTTTTCACTGGGACTGCGACTATTTTAACTTTAAAAGTCTTATTTGTCCATATCCCTGGAATATCACTGTTTTATGCCTGCTTTCAAAGATCACAGTTACTCAACAACCATGTATCTGAATTAGCTTTGTTCTGAAATTTTGCAAATCAAAACTAATTTATGCTGTGAGCGTTTTGAGTAGTCAAACTAGGGTCTTAAACATAATGTTCTAGCTACTGTGGATTTCCTGAAGACACATTTAGACATATATTGTCCTTATGTTTTGGGAACAAAATGACCGTTTTCTACTACTGAAATAGTTTCATATACAGTGCAGATGCAGCATAAACCTGAGTAGAACCACACCCATCACTGTCTGTATGAATATGGGTTATATTGTTTTTAAAAGACAGATAATATTAAAATATAACTGTAGCTGTCACAAATAGAAATATCAAATGTTATCTTTTTTTATTACTCCCCTATCCCTCTATCCAGTTGTGGAATTGGTAGTTATAATACAGTATGGTCTTGTGTCCTTGTACAAAAAGTATATAACAGAAATAAGTTAACCAGTGGCTGTCGGTGTCAATGGATGGCAGCATTTTTATCCCAGATCAGAGATCCTGTGTTTTTAATTTAGGTCATTTGGTCAGTGAACTTCACTAAAGCAAATTTAGACCAATCTTCAAGTGAAAGATATTTTTCTATGATATGTTTAAATTAAATATTTATTCAGTTATACCCCATCTTTGCTGCCAGACCAGTATTCCACCGTATACCATATTAGGTCCTGCTATGTTGTTTTAAATAGAGCTGGGAGTTACAAATTACGTTTTGTATGGTTTCTAAGAGTTTTCTAAAAAGTACTAAGATGAACCGTTGAGAGTTTTGGTTTGACTACTTTTGAATTAAATATGTCTTAGTACGTCATCCAAATATCCCCCCCAACAATGATAAACGACGTGCGTGTCAAGAAACCAATAATATTCAAAATGCAGTAGGCTAAGCCCACAAGAAAACTATTGGTATATCCCAGGTTTACCACGAGGGGGTCTTCAAATCAGACCCAATAGCGTCTATAGTCTTAGAGATCAAGTAGGCGGCAACAGAATTACCCATTTTTAAGAAATACTTAGTAATATGATCAACTGCAGTTGATCCATCTCGAGGCCGAGATCATTCGAATAGTATTTATTTAAAATATTTTGAAGACTTATAAAATACAGACTGAGCTTTGTTTATTGTTTGTTTGTTTTGCTTTTTAGTGTATTGTTCATCAGCCCGCACTGTTCATTAATATAATACCGAGTTTTGAAAAGTCATAGATATGGTCAAAAGGAAAATGTCAGCGAAACTATTTTAAATTAATAATTTATTTCTTAATAGATGTGTGTCTGCTTGAATCGTAACCCCATTTACCTCCTGTCCCTCCTACTTGACCACGCCTAGAAGACCTGCACAACGGCTTGGCAGCAATGGCAGGGTTTCTCCCAGTTATGAACAAAAAAACAGTGCGGAAGGAGGAGCCTACTCCGTGACTCAGGCATTGAGCTATATTATCGGCCACCCCCATTCAGGCAGTAATTTACATTCCGGACTGATCTCATCTGCCTTTGAGCTGCCTGCCTCCAAGAAAGAGAAGCGTATCTGCAGACATACCTAAGAGAAGTAGCCAGCGAATGCGCAAATGGTGCGCCAACCACTTATAACCTTTAATTTATAAACAAGGAAAGTGAGGAGACCCAACGCCAGCGGGAGAGGTTAAGGTATGATTTCAATTTCTCCCTTCTCTCAACTGTGTTGTTGCCTGTTTGTTTGGTCCCGCGTTTAGTAGGCACATTGACAAATCTACTTATTTCTTTTTACGAATCAAAACAATGGATCGCCTTGCAAAGAAAGAGTGCTGGTTACCACGAACAACATAAAAATCATAAAGTTTTAGCCTACTTTCCATAAGAGCATATGGTAACCTCATGTCGAGAGATGCTGTAACAGGACACTCCGAGGCCGTCTGTCGTAGCAATTTTTCGGGTGTAGTGTGAACAAAAGCCTATGGAATGACTTGCGTTTTTGCTCTTTGATGTTGTGAACACTGAACAATACGATTTCCTCAACTTTCCACGCGTCCTGTTAGCCGAACGTCGGCTTTTGTTCAGGTTTTAAATTGTGGTTCTGTAATTACGAGAGTAATGGCAAGGCAGTGATTGGGCAGTGACTTCAGACACGAGGCTTTGCACTCCTGTCATAGGGGATTTCATTCAGGTGACAGAGGTGCCACACCCCCTGCCATTTTCCAGGTGTCTGTATATGAGAGAAGTAGAGAGATAATTATGAACGTATAGAATAAAGTCATAAATTATCAATCACTTAAATATATTAATACCCGAAATATAATCACAGTTGCTACCTGAACGACACTGTATTCCAAAAATTCAATCCAGAGCTGCAAAATACATGGCAAAATAGAGACAGAACTAATATGACAATTCACTCAGAGCGCACAAAAGCCAAACAGCCTTTGTTGTCAATGTGAAACTTCAACAGTCTGGTAAACTGACAAAACTCACTGCGCTTTGTTCCAGCTCCTGTGTAAATCCCTTCAGTGGCTTTGTGCTCACAGAGAAAATATAAATAACACCAGGTTTGGCAAGCATGACTGAAATCTGTTAGCCGGATTTAATCTTGTGACAGTATTTTTAATGTGAGAAATCTAGGTTGTTGTCGGGCAGTGGGGGTTGGGGTTTCCCTTTTGGAAGTCAGGGGGACTGGTCGCAGAACACATGTGTTTGCAATTTGGCACATGTTTTGTTAAATGCCTTACATCTGTTTTTTGATCTTTGAACTGATCCTACAAAATGAACCCCCCTGTATCCGAGTGGTCCTCATAGCCAGGCCGAATGACTGGGTTGCGGACTGTACACCTCTGTTCTCCTGGCCAGACCTTTCTCCTCAAATTGCTCTGATGTAACCGTCTTTCCGTTCAGTGTACAAGATTCTGCGTGCCTGCTTATTCCCTCAGAGCAGCATGCTGTCTGACTAGTTCTGTGTTTTCACTATATTAACCTAGGACTTCTGTCTCTCAGCGGTTTTCGCCTGAAGCTGATTATTGCACACATGACGACTGCTGTTCCTGTCTCACAAAGTCGTTAAAAAACCTTTCATTGTTATTGTTCTCTTCTTTTAGTTATCTGTAAATTAGTCAAAGACGTTATTCTTCTCTGAGATGCTTGGTAACGTCAGACTTCAGACCTTGTGAGACTGAGGTTCAGAATCAATCTCAGAATGTGCTGTGCCCTTGGTTTTTTGGATGCACACATTCCATTATTCACTAAAATCTTATACTACAAAGTAAAACAAGAAGGTGCACATGGTCTTTTACCAAAGAATGAAACTGAAATCACATGAGAAATGGCTCTAACATGAAAGTTTATACACTTAAAAATGGAACAGGGAATTAATCTATCAAAAATATGTCTGCCATAAACTCTAGAATTAAAAATGCAATTTTAGGATCAATTGGTGTAAAACTGTATAAAATCAAACAAAAATGACCTCAGGGCCTCTAGGATGTTCCACCATAAAGGAAATCCCAATCCGTTTCAGCTGTTTTTATGGTGAGAACCAACGACGCTCAAACTCTCGACCCTCTGCTTTTTTCCCATATCTCAGGCTGTCACAGTGACATGTCTTGACAGGACAGAGAGCACATGTGAGCAGGCCTGGGAGAGCTCTTCCCACGGTCATGGGAACAACTAACAGGCACATACTGGGACACTCCCGTTGGCAGTGCAATGGCTTTTCTTTATTTATTTGTTCACCAAGTTGGACGTAATAAAAAATATTACAGCTACCATAGTGTCAGAATGGCAAATGGCGCTGTGCCTGTCCTTATCAATTTGAGGAATGCTTGAAAGCAGGACCTAATATGGTATACGATGGAATACTGGTCTGGCAGCAAAGACTGGGGTATAACTGAGAGTGATCTATTCATTCATTTTTGCTTTACCTGTTCTGAGCTCCCTGATTAAGCTAAAACACTCTTTGTTTGCTGAGAAGCAGGCTTTGAGTCAACCATATGGCTGAGCGCTTTCATGCAAATCACCCTCTTCTCCATAAGTTTCAATTCTGATTCAGAGGTCAATGTTTAAGCCTTCATTGGCGAAGCAAGCAAGTCTCCACTTTTTAAACCCATGAGATTTTCAGTGTTAGATTTTCAGCAAGACATATTTCCATATTTCATTGCACCTGTCTACATTTCTGGGTTTGGGAGGGGCTTGGTTCCGCAGGCCAGTGACTCCACTGCAGGAAAGTCTGGCATTGATGAGCAATCTGAAGGGCATCTGGTCAGCTGGGCAGAGCCATATCAGTTGTTTCCCTCCTGGTTCTGCAACTGACGCACTGGACAAAGGCTGGAAAACAACAGTTGTTCTCAAAAGCATGTCCATCACAAGGGGTGTGTCTTTATAATCTGTCTTAATATGCCAGAGGCCCAATAAGAGATTTAGTTATTGCCAGGAGGTTATGTCTGTCAACTGTCAGTGTTTCAGAATAGCATAAGGCAGAAAACAACCATTAATATTGTTTTGTTCAAATGTGTGTGAAAACGGCAAGAGAAAAAGAACAAAGACATCGTGTGCTAGGCCCTCTGTAGGCTGTTCCTAGACACAGGAATTCGTACAACAATGGTTATTCAACAATGGAGGGCTTTAAAAAGACGCTGTATCGTCCCTGTGTTTTGTCTTTCGAAGTTGTGACCCGCGGACCACTGTACGCGTGCAGGGTTCGCTGTTTTTTGTGTGTGTGCGGCCACCTGGTCCACGCACGAGTCTCCCCCCGCGCCACCGCACTGGTGGTCCTTCCTGCAGTCTGACCCGCTCCTTGGTAGAACTGCGGGCGCCGCTGGAGGCGCATATGCTCCCGGGGCCACGTTCAGCCTCACGGGCAGTTACGAGGAGTGGGGGGTCGCGCCTGAACTGAAACCGAAACGTGGGCCAAGGTGATCCCTCAGGGCTCCATCGTTTTCTTGGCGGTCAGCGCAGCGGTCCGTACTGAAATCGGGACAGCGCGTGAAGCGCCATATTTGGAGCGTGCCAATAATTGGAAGGAGTCTGAAGTGGACTTTGAAATAAAGTGCACAGCCCGTCTTTATTATGATATGGATATTGAATGGTCTTGGTCACCCAGCATTAAGGAAGTGAGCACATAATCCAGTAGGTTTAGCCTGCTGCATACTTCCACTGACAAGTTGGCCCATATAAAAAGGTCAGCGAACGTGTAAATGTCCCCAGGGCATTGTCTTACACATGCCTCTGCCATATATTTACATGTGGTGAACCCAGCTGTAGAAATGCACAGCTGCCCCACGCTACATTTCAGAGCGCAGGCGCAGGTGGCACAGAGGAGCAGCTGTGCCTCTGCCCAGCCCCGTCCCTTTTTATGGAGAGGTGTATGGGGGTAGGGGGAGGGGCTCCGAGGAGGAGACCATTCTGGCTGTTCACTTACAAACTGAAACCACTCCTTTGGAGAAACCCTTCCCTGTCAATAGGTCATCATTTATGGCTTACTCCACTGATTCCCTCTCTCTCTCTCTCTCTCTCTCTCTCTCTCTCTCTCTCTCTCTCTCTCTCTGCAAAGGTGAACCTGAGGTTTATTTAAATGCCCCTTGCTCTCTCAAACACAGTGATTTCAGTAAGCATGACTGACAATGACTGAAACCCCTAGGGTCTCGCCCATTGGATGCAATTAAAAGGCTTTATCAATGGACTTAATTCACTCCAGACTGTCTGGTCTGTCTTGGCAAAAATGTCAAAAGCCACAATTGACAGTGGCAGTGTGTTTTTGGAAACAGCAGTCTTTTGGACACACCTGTCAATCAAGTTTATGAATCGCTTGAGCTGTTTCGTCAGGATCCTGTCAGTTGTTTATTTTGAAATTCTTTCCGCAGTGAGTCTGCAGAAAGAATTTCTGCCCCGACTTGTTGCCTTACCGACTGTTACCAAACCACCCGCAATTTTGTTTAGATTAAATACAACTTTGGGGAGTCCTTTCCTAACTTATCTGCATATGGACTCTGTAGAAAGTATATTTTTGCCTTTGGTCCTCCCTGAAAATTAAAGCATTAACTCATAGTAGGAACCGTTCCTAAAGCTCCACAGGCTTATGTTTTACATATTATTCATAAATAGAACTGTACTAATAAATAATAAATACCTGTACTAACTGGTTAAGTACAGTACCCCACACTGAAGTATCAGTGACCCACACCTATTCTATGCAAAGTAATCACGAACAGAAAAGACAGCTGCTTATTTTGCCACTTTGGAAATATTACCCGGCTAACACATAAGACTATCAAATGAAGCAATGTGGTAATTTTCTTTCACGTCAACAGAACATTAGTGCTAGCAGTTTGTACACTGTGGAGTCTCTGTGAGCACATGGGTTCTTTCCTGTGGTGTGACTCACAGTCACACACTGCTGTAGGCTGCCTCTGCCACAGCAAGCCCCATTCAGCTTGATAGGAAGCTAATTGAACCTATGACTGCAATGTTCCCTGCTGGTCTTCTCAAGAGATAAGTGTTGCACTAAACAGAGAAAAGATCCAATTCACTCATTGCACATATGTACTATATAAGCATTATATAGTATAGTATATAGGCTAATGTATTATTATTTGCAGGTCATATACAGATCCTTTCCAAAAAATTAGAATATCATGGAAAAGTTTTTTTTTCCATAATTCCATTCAAAAAGTGAAACTTTCATAGATTATAGATTCATTACACACAAAGTGAAATATTTCTAGCCTTTATTTGTTTCATTTTTCATAATTTTGGCTTACAGCTCCAGAAAACCCCCAAAACAGTATTTCAAGAAATTAGAATAGTGTGTCGAAAATCAGCATTTACTTCAGTTATTTCAGAGAATGAATGTTTTAGACTGAGTGTCACACTCTAATCTTCTAATTTACTCAAAACACCTGCAAAGTTTATCTCAGTTTGGTTCAGTATGGGGAAGACTGCAGACTTGACAACTTGCCAGAAGACCATCATTGACACCCTCCAGAAGATGGGTAAGCCACAAAAGGTCATCGCTAAGGAGGCTGGCTGTTCACAGAGTGCAGTGTCCAAGCATATCAATAGAAAGTTTAGTGGAAGGGAAAAATGTGGCAGGAGAAGGTACACAAGCAAAAGAGATGACCGTAGGCTTCAGCGGATTGTCGAGCAAAGACGATTCCAAAATTTGGCGGAGATGCAGAGGGAGTGGACTGTGGCAGGAGTCAGTGCTTCAAAAACCACCACGTACAGACGTATCCGGGACATGGGCTACAACTGTCGGATTCCTCGAGTCAAGCCACTCCACTCATTCTCTGAAATAACTGAAGTAAATGCTGATTTTCGACACACTATTCTAATTTCTTGAAATACTGTTTTGGGGGTTTTCTGGAGCTGTAAACCAAAATTATGAAAAATGAAACAAATAAAGGCTAGAAATATTTCACTTTGTGTGTAATGAATCTATAATCTATGAAAGTTTCACTTTTTGAATGGAATTATGGAAAAAAAACTACTTTTCCATGATATTCTAATTTTTTGGAAAGGATCTGTATATGGTAAATCCAATGGCACTGTACATCATATCTTACAACAAGGAACTCCTAGAGGATCATTTCCACTAATATGCACTCATAGGGGTCTTTAAATGATGACAAAGAGTGGGACCTTCTGAGGTCAGAATCATGTTTTTGGTTATTTTTCATTTTGTCAATTCAGATTGACACTTGTGTGCTTTATACAATCAAGCTTTATATATAACTATATGTGGTGTATGTTAAAAACTTTATTGTGTCATGCACATCATTATCAATCTGAATGTAATCTCAACTCAAAAACAGAACTCTTATTTTTGGGCTTACAGGATGGATGTAATGATAACTGTACTGGGTTGCACCACAGGAAAAGAACAGGGTGTGAAAGTGCGGTTGAAAATAGCTCTCTCTGCAGATATAGGAGGTAGTCATGGCTATCTCATCTCTCTGTGGGCCCACCCAGTTTGGCAGAGGACTTGAACATCCTGTAGAAGGGCTGTTGTCTCTAATTTGGATAAAACCTGTCTGATGGGCTTCAGGCATTTGAAAGGTGTTCTGCCCTTTAACGGTCTCTTGGAAGTTTTACAACTTCCACTGTGCTTTTAAGACTGAAGCACATTTGCATCTTTCTTCTCTGGAAAAATAATCAATGGCTCACTTCACAGTTATCATTTAACATTTCTAATTGGAGATTAGGCTTTCTGGGTTTGAAAATTTACCCAGGGGAAAATGTTTAATTGGGCCCAGAAAATTCAGTTTCAAAAAGTGTATATGCTTGGTACATTCAACCGAATGCTTTCCCTGGGTTTTGCAGTTTTATTGTAATACCATCTTTGGGTAGAGCAAGGGACGTGGCATATGTTTTTCTACCAGTCCTATTCTTATGTTGCATTGAGGCAAACCCACTGGCAATGAGGGTGCAGGCATGTTGGGTCTGGAGCCAGTGATAATCCCTCACACCTTAGTTGTAAACACCCCTCAGAACTTCACTGGACCGCTCACAAATAGCTCTTGTTCATTTCCCACACAGCAAGAAAACAAGATTCATTTTGGAAGCATAAATCGTGAAGATGCAGGTAGCAATTAGATTCAGTTCCATTCTCCTGCAGGACTGAATCACTTTACAGGGTTATCGTAACACGATTATTTTCCGTGGAACCCCTTTGCAGTTTGCACTCAAGTGGGGAGTATGGGGGGAGGGGGGCGGCGCCTGAGAAAGGCTGCTGTTGCTCGGGTGTTTGAGTTTGAAAAACACGGTTGACAAGTGTTTTCATGCAGCGAGAGGAAATGGGAAGTTCATAAATACTTGCTAAAGAATCTTCCAGCTGTAACAGTTTCCTGTTAACACAGTTTTTCTTCACTATAGTCAAATGCAACCGGTAGATTAGTAAGGAAAATGTTTTTCAATTGTAAGTTTCCCAGTTGCTCTCTTACCATGAGTGCTATCATGTCTTATGCGGTTTACCTTTCAGTTCTCTATGTGTAATGTTCTATGTTTTTCCCAAGGAAGCTCAGGAAAGCTATCTCCCACAAGCTGATTGGTCACCTCTGTTATTTACAAATCCATCTAGAAACTGTTTCAGCCAGGCTCCATGGGTCAACTGGACGGAAGACCTAAATTCCCAGGTTACCACCCTTTCTCCACAGGATGGGGTCTGCTGTTGAGGCCCCCTAGCCGGGGGCTCCCTGGGGACCTCCCACCCCATCCTGGTGGTTGATAGATGATTGCCCATTGGGCGTGGATGTCCAGCAGGTCACATGGTCCTCCCCCGCCTTGCAGGGTCACTCAGCAGCCACAGAACAGTTTCGGAAAGAGGAGCCATGATTATTCAGGAGCCCCTGGCAGTGAGCGAGTAACCCCCCTTGCCCCCCGTGTCCTGGATAGCGTCCTAACTCAGCTCTCTCAAAGGACCCGCCTACTCATCCTCTGCAGTTTACTGCCAGTAACAACATCCCTCCCCCACATACAATCCCCATGAAGTCTGTGCGCAATCTGCACCATTGGCTCTCAATTAGTTGGCTATACAAGGGCAAATTAATCAATCTGCTTACCCCATGCTGCAGGCCAGAGATCTGCAGTACGCAACAGCAAGGATGTGTGCACATGGTTTCAAAAGAACTCCTTTCCTTCCAGGTCATTTTTCAGGCCCCAGTGACCTGGTTGTACAGTGTATCATGTAAATGAGACCTTAATGGCATAGTACAGGAGGGCAGTAATGTTTGTGAGCTTGTCAAAATCAAAAAGTAACCACTCTCCCTCTTCTGGTTTCAAAAGGTTATTAATTTACTGTGGAAAAGCTCCGCACTTGAAAGGCTGGTTAGATGAAAATTGTAGTGTCAAGTAGGCGTATAGCTTATTTGATCTAAAGCTGTAACCTTTTTGGGTACATCCGCTTCCAGTCAAGGGAAGCCCTTAAGAGTGTTTATTATCTCTCTGTACTCTGTTAATCCCAGTGTCATATCAAAAACCCATGTACTGGCCTTGCCTGATTTTCATAATCACTTAGCTTCAACCTGCATGAACACATTTCCCAAACAAAGAAAGCATACAGTTGATTTACAAGCTCCAATTCCAGTGATTCCAGTGATCTGCCTAATATAATCTGGTTACTTCACTTGGATACTTCACTCTATGGGAATATGTTTTTCAGTTCAAATTGCCTTTTGTGGAGTTTGGAAACCCAGCCCCTTTAGGAATGGTTGCACAGGAATGAACTATTTATGGCCACACATGATGTCCTGCATATGAAGTACTGTGCAGCACATAGGGTAATATTACTTCCACTCTTTTCTTAGAATAGCACTTCCACAGTGATTTCCATCCAAAAACATTCTGTCTTTGTTGGATGCTCCTCCAAATGTGGAACCTCAAATATGAAAGGCTTTTTTGTACTAATATGGAATGATTTTGAACTGTTATCGACAAATCTCATTGAGGACACATCCTTTATGAAGCTCTGCGTCCGTACAAAGCAGTACAATCTTTGAGTTTGTTTTTAATTAGTCGGTCAAATCCCCCCCTTTTTTATTGTTGGTTTGACTCTTTGATAAAGAGTGAGTGACAGGCATTTTCACAGTGCTAAAGTCAGGGTGGGGCTGCATTCTCTGGGCTGTGGGGGTGGCCCCAGATTGCATCTCTCCGCTGAGCGCAAGCTGTTTATATCGCGGGAGCGCGGAGGAGGTCAGGCGGCGTAATAAGCGGCAAGCTACTCTTTCCTGTTCCTCTCGGATTTTGTAATGAGCGGAGAATGGAACAAACGATAGCCCGTCGCCCTTCTCCTGCCTTGCACTCATCACGACCATCATAACCACAGGACACGCTGCCTAGCGTACAGCACAAAATGGCGCTGGCCCACTCCAACATCCAGCCCTTCTACAGAGAGAAGGATAATGGCCTGGCCAATCTAGTCATTAAAGCCATTTGAGCCCATTTGCGTGCATTGACATATTCCTTGCGGATAGGCTTTTGAGATGTTTTTTTTTTCTTCCTGAAAAAAACAAAAGTCATTTTTCTTCTCTACTCCTCTCTTTACAGGACTTCTTGATCGTTTACAGGAAATGCATCTGTACCGTTGGGAAATGTCTCGGTTCATTGCACTCCGCTTGGCCCCCTGACATCTATATTTTTTGAAAAATCCAACCTTATGTTTTTCACGTGAGCAATAAAACCTGTGTAGAGGTGTATGTGTTTCTGGCCTGTTCCATTCTGTGTCATTTCACAAGTTCCATAATTATTTACTGACCCATGGTCACACCCAGGGACAGCCGGTCATCAAACGCCTACAGTGTCCTGGCTTATGTACCAGAAAACAGTATCATTGTGTTTGCCTACTCACCGCTGGTACAGTGCAGAGACATGTCAAATGTCATTTGCGTAGAACACGGGGAGCTAGCATAAGCAGATACGTCTTTTGTAATGAACTGCTGTGTCCACACTTCCTATTGTATAATTTTAGCTTGTCTTTCGGATAGCGGGGCTTTACAGAGACAGGATTGCTATTCAATTACCTCTAATGGAGCATGTGAGGCATGAATGGGCTGGTTTTGAAAAGGCATGCTGCACTGGCAGGTTGATCACTGATTAAAACCTTTTGTTTTTGTTTTTTATCGTGACTACAGAAGAGAGACAAGCGGAGATGGATGCTTGTCCTATGTAGCACTAGGGTATTTTTAATATGCATTTTGTGTCGTCTACGTACAGGGCAGAGCTTACGTATCAAAGTTTTTACAATTTGTAAAAGTACTGCATATTTGTTACTGGCCAGTTTTCAGTGATTACAAATGCCTAACAAAGTAAGGTTTTACTTCACCCAATAGTGCTTATGTGGCACCCTGCAAAATTCACAGAGGATGTCACACTAATAGGATGGGCCTACAACTGTGATTAAGCTTGGAGGCGGGTACTAATTAATATACTGAAAAGTAAATTAGTATGGTGTGTGTTGGTCCCTCTGGGGGAGTGCAGTGAGTGGTCAGTGGCCAATTTTCATGCCAGGAGGTGTGGAGGAACAGGGTTTGAATGACCCACTGTGGTTAACATGCACTGGCTCTGCAGACCAGCCTTTATGTCTCAGGTTCACCACTGCAGGGCTAGAGCATGCTGGGAGAAATGACCTGGTTAACTAGGGGAGCTGTTAGAAGAGCTGCCCCCTGTCCTGAGAAAGGCGGTTTGGGACCCTAGGGGGTGAGAGGGTCGGATGGTCCAGGCGAACAGGCGCTGCTGTGACTCTGAGGGGTTCTGTAAGCCAGCCAGCTCGGGATGCGAGTCCTAAAGCCGTGTCTGTTGACATTTAGACTCGCTCTCCCCCCCTTCCTGCACCCAGTGGCCTTGGAGCATGAAGTCATATTGGTCTGTCACTTCAATTTCCACGGATCGGACCTCCGGTGTGGCGACCCTCCAGAGAGGCACGTGTATCCGCGTTCCCAACAGGGTCACTGTTATGTGAAGGTCATGGAGTTTCATATAAGAAGCTTGTTCATTCACAGTGCAGTGTATACCGTATGGCCAGAATGTTGTTGTTGAAAAGGACAAAAGGCAACATTTAAAGTCTGCCGCTGAAAATATTGGCTAACCTGGAAGAAAAAGTGTTATTAGGAGTTTCCATAAGTCAACCTCTGCCTTTAAGCACCGTTAATGGCGTTTCCTGGAATAGCAGGATATATAATCCCGAAAAGCTGTTAATGTTTCCTCTGGGCTATACACAATGTTTATAGCTGAGTATAGTTTCCAGTAGGAGAGTGACCCACGGGTTCCCCGAAAGTCCACTTAAGTCTCCCGTTCTACTGAGCTGCATAGTGTACTGTCCTGTACGTACACAACATAGTGGATGGGCCTTACACATGAAGCCAGATATTTTTCTTTCTTAATTCAGTCCCTAACAATGCAAGCTCTGTGTGCAATTACAAGGCATGTTGAGTGGTATGACCTCAATGGTGTGTTTTGGAGTCACTTGTCACTTTCTTTAACCTCCATTTTGACCTCATCAGCATTGTCCTTTTGTAGTCATACAGAAACAAATAACCTGTCTCCTTATTGTTGAAGAGCTGTATGAATCAGTGGTAACAAAAGTCTGGTCTCCTTCACAATACAAAGTGTCAGGTCATAATGATATGGATACTATCCAAAACATGGAACTGTTGGAGGGACGTTTTACTGTTGCATGTCATGCAGTTCAGACCATTTGTGAGCAGTCTGCAAATGATTATAGTGATTATAATGCACTTTCCTGAACCTTATGCATGTGCCTTATGCATTTCCTTTCCTCTGTAACAAGTTATTAAATATCATGGCTCTTCTTTTGCCCGTGTATCCCAGTAATGAGGCAGGAAAATAGTGTGACGATCTCAGCCGGCTCAGTTCCCTGGGACTGCAGCCTCTCATGAATCGCCTCAGCCAGGTCAACAGCTGGGGATGGTGCTGGGAAAATCACCCTGAAATCTGGCCACTTTGAACTCTGTGTGTTATTTTCTCTGATGGAGGAGGGTAAAAAAACGCTTTCAATTCACACAAGCACGCTCTATCTGTTAGGGGCGGGGATGGTTTGTTTACCACGTGCTGATGTATTCAAGTGTTTGATGTTCATCCAGGGTGTGTGTATAAATTTGTGTGAGCTTGTACGTGTGTGCTTATTCATGTGTGGGTATTTTATCTTTACATGGGCGTGTATCTGTCTAGCCCTGGAAACAGAAAAGATGCTAGCATGATTTCCTAAATTTACCATTGTAATTAAAGGCCGGATATACACTTGGCCCCGTAATAACCTCTGTAACTAGAGATTCCCTGCTTGTTTACTGTAGAGGCCTCCTCATATGGTCTAAATGTGTAGAGCTGCCAGTAATGCTTATGGATGTTAGCTATAACTTGAACACTCGGTAACATTCAGTAAGAGTATTGATCCAGATGTCAGGTTCCGTTTTAACCGTTGTGTAAATCACTCATCATGCGCATGCAGTCACTTATACAGAGTTTGGAGAGGAATTAATTGAAATAACTGAACACTTTAACTCTGTTAACTATACAGTATTTTTTTCCGCACTTTTCCAGTCTTCTCAATTCAATTACATTTTATTTGTACGGCACTTTTGACAGAGAACTGTCACAAAGATGCTTTACAGAGAAACCGAAGGGAAAAATTGGGAAAAACCAGACTTGAACAATGTCACATAAGAATTTACAGAAAAGCCAAGCACAACCGCATGACAAATGGAATGTTAGAAATAGCGTTTCAACTGAAACCCTTACAGCAACACATCAGTGGAAACGATTCCAGTCATTCAGTTGTTTTTTATTAAATCACTTATACTTACATGCTATGTCATGTGTGCATAATGACATTTACTGTATTCCATGGCTTTGTTTTTGTGGGGTTGTGTAGTGATGTATTGTGTGCACAGTGCATACGGACTCTTACTGTATTCCTTGGCCACGTTTTTGTGGGAGTGTGTAGTGCCCTCATGTGGACAGTACGCAAAGATTTACGCAGTGACCAAGTTATGGAAATTCAGTAAGTGTAAGTGTGCCATTGGTATTTTGTCCGGAAATATATTGTATTTTTCTCTAATTTCAGTTTCAGAAGTAAACTGTACATGAAATCGCCTGCTTTTAAGTCATTTTAACTTTTGTGCTGTCTTCTACAATCTACATCTTAGATAATTGAAACGGCTACAACAAAATAAATAGGCTAAATAAATGCTTACTTATGTATAACTGATAATTATCATTAAATCCATTTCGAAATTGTGAAGGTGCCCTGGTTTGCTATCTGTCTTTGCATATGGTTGACGCTCGAAGACACAATTAATTTGAGTAATTAAAAAGCCATCCCAGGCATTGTGCAGATAATGAGGTTTTTTTTCCCAAAGCTTCCGCAATTCATTAAAACTTCATAGGAATATGAATTGTAGGCTATATCATGCAACGCGCGCCGAAAGTCTTCTCTTTTGTCTTGTGACACAGTCAGCAAACCTGGGTTTCCAGAATATCTGACATAGGCTAATGCCTTTCATTAGAAGTAGATCAGGAGAGCTTAATTAAGACGCGTGACCAAATTCAAGTTTGCATTTAAGTTAGTCAAACCGAATAATTGACAAGTAATGGACCTGGATGGTTACGGTTAAACTCTTCCAAATTGGCTTTTACGTAAGCAGTCCTCAACCCTGTCCCTGGTGATCTACCGTCCTGTAGGTTTTCACTCCAATCCTAACAAATCACACTTCATTCAACAGCTAGAGATCTGATTGAGCTGCTAATTAGTGGAATGAGGTGTGCTTTGTTAGGGTTGAAATGAAAACCTACAGGATAGTAGATCTCCAGGAACAGGGTTGGGTACCATTGGGTTACGCAAAGAGCTCTGCAATTTATCAATCTGGAACCTGCGCGCTTGATATGCATATGGGACATGTCCCAAACCCATATAAATTGAACGCCATGTTTTCACACAATCATGTTTCAAGTCAGAGATGGGGAGGATATTATGACATAATTCTGAGACGTTATAAATAATGCCATTAATTAATCTTAATGGATGATTAATAAATTAAACGGCATTTGTGACAGGAGGAAGCATTTTACAACATTTGGTTGATACTGAGCTATATGCCTATTTTACACGAACATCTTCCTGTTTAAAACCATTATGGCAGAAACATACTTACGCAAATACGCGAACGTGGACGCTTCGAGCTACTCAAACAGTTTTTCTATTGCCATGACATTTGTGAAAGACAAACCAGATGAAAGCACAGATCGAACAAGAATGTTGTTTAGGTACTGTTTGTCTTTCACAAATGTCATGGCAAAAGAAAAACTTTGCGTAGGTCGAAGCGTCCACGTTAGGCGTATTTGCTTAAGGTAGGCTACGTTTCGCCCCTTAATGTGTCCACAAATCCATGTAGGTATAGCTACCCTAAAGCTACAGCCTGCAATTTTATAGCATTTTAGAAACAAAATTTACAACATAAACGTCGAACTGAAATTTAAAGTGTTTACATAAGTAGGCCTAAAGATCTGTATTACCACAGTAAATTGAATTAATTAGATTTGCGCTTTTGCACAATAACGAATCCTCTTTCTACGTAGTCGAATCGGGTAGGGTAGCCTACTTATTTGGATAGAAATAATTTAGCCTCATAAACCAAAGCTATTAAATAAATTGTAAAGCTAATAAACGAATGTTATATAAGGTATATGTTATATTTTGTGTTAACGTCTGGGGCAAGGGACAGTTGTTCAAATATGCCCATATAGCATAGACTAGGTTTTTATCTTTTTTTGTGTCGAAGCAACCGCAAATACACAAATATGTGAGGCATTTTTATTACCTTAAGAAACTTTCTGGGCATGTCTATGCGTCGATGTGTAGACATCCTCGTTTCCGATCACCTGTATACTGCACTCGACAAGCGTTATGCCTCCATATATGGAAGACAGCGGGAGTCATCCAGCTGTGTGTGTGTGTGTGTGTGTGTGTGTGTGTGTGTGTGTGTGTGTGTGTGTGTGTGTGTGTGTGTTTGTGAAGATTCGCCAGCCTTTATGCACTCTGCGCCAAGGGGAAGTGGGTCGTTAGATAATAAAGTATTGCTATGAGAGTGTAGACGCAGAGACGGTTTAATCCTGCTTGAAACTCCTAGTTGCTCAGTCGCAGGTGGTTTTTGCTAAGAAGATAGTACACGAGCAAAGACATTATTTCTGAACCGCGCTCCCAGCCAGTGGTGAGAGATGGAAACTATGCTGCGATACCCCGTTTTTCCTTTCCTGCAAGGTAAAGAGTGCTTTCGTTATTTGTTTGTTTCACAGTAAAAATGTTATTGACCTCATTTATTGAATATTACTGACCTCTTTCAAACGTGCTAATTGTAGCCATAAATATTGAACAACTATTCAAATTGTTGTCTTGAAAGTTCACTTCCCAATATAACTCGAAGGATTATGGATTATAATTTTTTTGTTGTATTTTAAAATATTTTCCACATTAATGGCATGTGGGTTGTTTCCATGGTTAGAGTATTGATTGCCACTTCGGAAGGAGTTCTGCGGGGGGAAAAGTTATATAATTCATGGACGTGCTGTTCTGGCTCTGAATCTGTTGGGTTGAATTCCATAAAAGTTTGAAAGTATTTGACATAAAGGGAATTTAGTGAGCTAAGTATTTTAGTCGGTGACAACTGATTACAAAGTTACTTCCATTAACCTATAATTCAGTTTAATAGTTAATTTTATCGTATTCGAAACATGTTTTTGTAGAACAGTTTTGATGGAGAACAAAAACGTTTTTCTTTAAAACAAAAAACAAACAAAAAAAAATAAACAGCTGGGGATATTACAGTCAGTGTCACGCTGCAATTGTGTGTTTCCGTCTAAAAGGGTTCCTTCGGGCATGGGAACGGTTCTATGACTGATAAGAATGTTACGCTTTCCCAAGTAACACTACACTGAAGACGCGTGTCATACTGTTGCAATCATTAGTATTATTTTAGAAAAAATTTATTTCCTCCTAAAACGTTTTTTTTTTTGTTCCTGTTTACCAGTTTGACGCCATATATTGCCTTTGATTTGTAATTTGAATATTGCTACAAAGTTCGTCAGAAAATTGGACAGCTGACTAAAAGTATTTCCGCGTTGAACATCCTGTAGGCTATAAATAAACAAACCCACGTGCACGTGTAGTTTTATATGACTTTATTGAGGCACATTAAAAACAAGATGACCATCTGTAGTAGTACGTGACTGACTCGTGTCACAACTGTGTTGCTGGAACAAATCCCTTTATCTAGAACTAGGCTACACATTTAATGGAAACACTGTTTTATTGTTCCTTAATCATTAAGGTAAATGTTTGATGCATGCACGTTTTACCTAGACAATGTTTACAGAAAACAGTGGTTTTCTATGATTTACTATCATTGTGGAGCATTTTAAAGGGCACATTGAAAAGGGAGACATTGCAGCACTTTTAGTTTAATTGTTCCGTTGGTGTGCCAGACTGTCAGGCACTCGGAATGCACATCACATAATCATAAATTCATGCTTTGTGACCTTTTAATGAGGTAGAAATAATTACAGGGATTCAAGCC
Source organism: Synaphobranchus kaupii (assembly GCA_029718625.1). NCBI lineage: Eukaryota > Metazoa > Chordata > Actinopteri > Anguilliformes > Synaphobranchidae > Synaphobranchus > Synaphobranchus kaupii. The sequence continues at coordinate 98,060,246 of CM056376.1, forward strand.
TTTTTTTCCATTTGGCATGCAGATACTGGTTTCAGTGCAGATACTGGTGTCTGAAATCTGAACAATTGCGGAATGGATGAATTTACTGAATGTTTAAACTTGTACCTCCCTACACCATTGAAAGTAACGATTCTCTCGTTCTGTCTATAGATCCGTGCCTGGATCGGGCTGACCTGACCGAGCGGCTGCCCAGAGTACGCAGCATCATGGCAGAGCCAGACTACATAGACGGGGATTGTGACGAGCTCATCAAACCCAAGAAACTCATAAACCCTGTGAAGACGTCCCGCAACCACCAGGACCTCCATCGAGAGCTCATGATGAATCAGAAACGGTATGGCACGATGTCGGCCACGCCCCAAATGCTTCTGCCTCCTTCTCCCTTATCTGCTGTATCCAGTCCCAAAAATGGAGTCATGATAACAGTGATGCCAGCGTAACGTTCGGCAACCTCCTCAATAGTTATGGCTTAACGTACCATACAGGTAGTGGTTATAGAAGTTACATTTACAGTTCAGAGATTTAATTAGAGTTGGAGGAAGGGGGGGGGGGCACTTCCGGAAGCGATATATCTTATTTGATAACGACTCGCACCGCTGGACAGTTATCTGGGAGGGTGCTTTGGTGTTTCTCTGAAGCAATTGGCAAGTGAAGCAGGAAGTAAATGGAAATAATTGCGTAAAGCAGTTATAACTTATTCATGACTTCTCCCCTGATGTTTCCTGATGGTGCATGAAAAGGAACTTCTCTGTTATAAGATTCTCTACGTCAGCACAGCCATTTCTCTTATATAACAATCCAGAGAAATCATCTGACCAGCCTGCAGGGCCACAGGTCTGAGCATCTGATTACAGCGTCCTGGTGGTATACAGGTCTGGGCAAGCAGGCCAGCTATAGACAGAGATTTCTGTCTCACAGACTTATGGGAAGGGTCACCAACATTCTCACGTGTAGAGCACTTGATTGTTTAATTGATTCATTAATTCATTCATTTATTGACAGGTGGACAGGTTGGAAATCACACTGTTGTTATAAATGCTGTAAGCGTAGACCCCACATTATTGTAAGCAAACACCCGTCTGTGGAAAATAAAGTGAAGACACTTGATAATTGCCAAAAACCTCCAAAGTGCTCTTAAACTCTGTCCAAAGACAGAATTCTGGAAACAGTCAAATGCATATGCCGGTTAGCTTGGATAAAAAAAAATTGCAAAAAAAAGTAGAGCCAGTATGCACAGAGGCTTTACAGGATACAGCAGCAGAGGCCCATGCTTCAGCAAAGAATGAATTTGCTTCAGATTATACTGACAAGCAGGAATGGACTCAAATTAAAACACAGGGGCTGTCATCCCTCCTGTCTGTAATGCAGTACGGTTTTGTCCTGACACTGTAACTGAGACTTGTACACACATTGACTTGTTGTGACTTCACTGCTTCAGACCCGGCCCATGAGCACTTTAACAGATATGTGTATGTAAAGCAGACGCAGACATGCTGCTCGCTGTCCCGTGCATCTCTGCAATGCCCGCTGGCACTGTTGTGTCTCTATATTTACACGCACAAGTCACTGTGTTACATCACACGATCACACGCTTCAGCGCACTGATGCGAGGTCATCGCTTTGACTGCGCATCACAGGGTACCGAAGCACGGTGTTGCTGTGGTTCGGGGAAACGACTGCGGTATGGTCTCTCTCCTCTGTGTTGTGGGAGAGGGAGGGGCCGGCCCCCGAGGCTGTGAGGGATTAGGTGCCGTGGGGACGAGCTTGGCGGAGAGCCGGAAGATGGGGCGTTATGTAAGAGAGATTACATCCCTGCCCGGGTCTCGTCCACAGAATCCTGCCCCACAGCACCTGCCCCGCTCCACAGCAGCGCCCTGAATCTCCACACATGTGAAAGCGGTTACGAGTCTTACGACATCACACACAGCTGCAGGCTGGCAGGGTAGAGGGAGGCCAATGGGAGATGCTACAGCAGAGCAGTTATTAGATAACTCATGTGAGGTGCTGTTTACATAATGGTGATGCTTTTCTGGTTATTTTCCCAGTTTGCAGGTTTTTTCCAGAAACAGCTGGACTAACACCTTTTTAAATGAACATTCCATTGTTTGCAAGAACTCCCATTTTAAATGGCTTACTGTTTCATTGATGCAGTGAAACATGATTCAAGTCTATTTTTACTTTCCTGAGCATCCCGCATAAAAAAAACTAATTCCATACATGTACAATTTTATATTTTTCTTACCACACAATAAAAACTTGGGCAACAATTTTAGTAGTGCATGACTCATGTACAGTACACAACTGTTTTTTGTTTTTAAACTTTAAATTCCACAATATTTTGAGATGCAACTAAAATTTTGAGATGCAACTAAAATGGCACACCGCTGTACTGTTACTTAATCATTAAGCCATATTTTGATAGATAAACATGAGGCATGTGGTTGTTCCAAATGGTCTCTTGAAATTCCTGAGCATGCAGTGCAGTGTCATTCAAGTCTTAATTTTACTGTCCTTTTTTTAATTTTACTGTCCTGATTCAGAAATGTTCACAAATTGTGGACCTCTCTGAAATCCGTAATAAATGTAATAATTTAATCCACAAGACTGACTAACCTGAAGCTTCCGGTTTCCTGCATGCCAACCTCGCGTGATGTTGTCAATGCGTATTTCCAGACCAATCCGAAGCGCCTGTCTTCACCGCTTCACGCATTCCAAAAGCGATCATGCATTCATGGAGTAATGGATACAACCGCAGTGTTGACTGGAGCAGACTGTTTTAGGGGTGTGGGGGTAGTTGGGGGACTGACCGGTCACAGGGTTGGGGCACCCGTGCGCAAGACCGGGCTGCTTGTGTCACCGTGAAATTTGCCATTGTAGTCATTTGTTCCCCCTGCAGTCAGTCAGCTCCACGTGCGTACAGTACATTGAAATAGGGAAGAATGCTGTCATATCTGCCCCCTGGCTGCTAGCGGTAGGGATGTGGGGAGCTCTTGCATAATGGTTATGACAACAAAGCCGCTTCATGTAGGGCCAGCCATTGTTCATTAAGTTATGTAACCCTCCATCTGCAATCAGGCTCTTTCCAATATCCACATGGCTATCAGCTGTAGCTCCTAAATACTATTTCACACCCAACATGACATTTACACCCATTGCTTTCAGCAAACACATAACTCTGTAGCCCACAAAAGCTATTTGCTTACACATACCCTTGCTTGTTCCTGGCCTTCTCACAAAGCGCAGTGTATAACTGCAGAGTTCCATAAAAGCAGGGTCAGATCCAATGGGTGCCGTGCTATGGATATTAGAGTGAGCTGTGTACTCTGACAGATTGAAGATATACAATAAGGGCATGGCACTCTGCAAATCAGCCTGATCTGATGTGTGATGTATGTGTACTGTGTTTATATACTTTATACAAACATGCAGATTACAGAAATTGAACCTAGGATTTTTTAGCCAAAGATGAATGGCCTAATAGGAATGCTACTGACCAATCAGGGATTAACAGGTGTTCTGAAAATGCACTTTTCATAACCAAACTTGAATGAAAAAAACGAGAACATATCAACGTATTAATGTGCGCTTTTCAGCCATGTAATTATTATCTCCCCAGTGTAAGAGTGGCACTGATTGCCTGCTAGCCTGGTTGTGATGATGCTGAAATGGGGACGTAGAAGAGTTGACAGGGAGGGCGCCATGAATCTTACTCACTGCCTCCGGCAAAGTTTGGAAAATAGCTTTCAGACCAAATGGAGCCACAGCTGGTCCCTGGCACTACACTCTGTGTCTGCCAGCCCTTGTATAATGTGTTAGGCCCCATCAGAACTAACTCTGTGTAAACATTTGGAGAAAGGTGAAACTGAGGTCTGTGCCCTCATGTACTATGTGTTCCAGCAAATGTTTTAGGTACTCAAACTGGGTCTGTTACTACATTAGCACAGTGACACTGGCATGGAATATTTATAAATGGTGCATTTGTTGGATTTGATCGGCCGGCTGAGAAGAATAATCACTTAGAGTGACTTTCATAATGTAGGTACGTAGGTCGCTTGAGGGGTCGCGTTCATGTCTCGGAACCCGTAACATCAAGGTCATTGCACCTACTCCAACTTTATGTCCTAAAGACATTTAACCCAGGGGAAGTGCTGGAGACGCTGTGGAAAGGCCGTCAGCTGTGTGTGTCCATAGCACGTCCAGTCAAACGCATGCTGACCTTTCTCACAGGGCCTCAGAAGGAACGTCGAGTGGGCGTCTTTTTCGCGAGGTGGCTGCATAGTGGAGCGCCTGCGAGTGACGCAGTTTGTGACGTGAGCCTTTCCCCTGCAGGGGCCTGGCTCCGCAGAACAAGCCGGAGCTGCAGAAGGTGATGGAGAAGAGGAAGAGGGACCAGGTGGTGAAACAGCAGAGGGAGGAGCAGGAGGCCCACAAGAAGAGGTCTGACCTCGAGATCGAGCTCATGAAGAGACAGCAAAAGCTGGAGCAGGTGAGAAGCCCTGGAGACCACAATTCTCATTCAGGGGAGGCAGTGTGGTGTAGTGCATACCTGTAGAAGCTACTTTATGTTAGGTCATGTGATCCTGGAAGATGCAAGCTTTCTTCATGAGGTACAGGCCACACGCAGAGAAGTATACAAATACGACAGCTAAGACATCAAGGAGAAAGCGTACATATGGGTTTTATAATGAAAGTCGGATCATAAATGGGTCATATAGATAGAACAGTGGTGACCTAGTTTATTTAACTGTTCCAAGATTGTGTGCTTAATTCAAGATAATGCTGTTAATAGGAAGGATTTGGGTTCTGAATGTCAATCAGTTTGGCACACATTTGTGATACGTAGAGATGGCAAGAGGTCCTATATCACAGCTTTGCCTTTTTTTAATCCCATTTGCAATTCTGACCTCATTTGATAAACACCTCACTAACTACTCACTGGTCGTGTGTGTGTGTGTGTGTGTGTGTGTGTGTGTGTGTGTGTGTGTGTGCGTGTGCGTGTGCATGTGCGTGTGCGCGCATGTGGTCTTTCTCTAGCTTGAGCTGGAACAGCAGAAGGGCCAAGAGGAGCAGGAGAACACACCCGAGTTTGTTAAAATGAAGGGTAACCTGAGGAGGACAAGGCTGGAGGAGGAGCCACAGGAACACTCCCCTTAGAGACTGGGGGGTGGAGTCCACGGCACATGTTGCTATAGCCACGGCAGTCTGGTGGGAGTTCCTGGTGTTCCCGGTCCCCCGTGTCCCTTTAAGCAGCAAAGCGACTGACTGTAGATTTAAAAAAAAAGTCCCCTGCAGCTGAGAGGCTCACCAGTATTCACCAGTGCACACCAGTATACTCTTATCTCACCCACAACATTGGCATCAGTGGGAGGATGAATTTGCCACTGGTCAAAAGCAGATGGACCCCAGAAGAAGAGTGTCACTTTGACAAACAGAACTGAAAAGGTCTTCTTTTTTTTTGTATAGCTACAGAAAGCTACTTTTATTTTTCCACATTATGAATGGAAACTTGGACACTGGATGAACTCTTGAAGCCGCATTGAAGTCTTTTTGTACGCCAAAATTAGTGCTGTTATTTATGCATTTTTGTCATTTTCCTGCATTCATAGGAGTGGAATTTTCAGCTGATCAGATTCTCTGTGCTTTTGTTTTATCTTGTGAGGTGCAACATGTTTTCCCTGTTTTGTGGAAGTCAGAAGGTGTTCACCTGAGTGGTTCACTTTGCTTGGTTTTTTTTGTTTTGTATTCTACATTCCCTTTGATACGCCTGATTTAAAGAATAGCAGAACTTTAGGTGTGAGTGTGTACTTTCATTTATACATATTTTGTTGTTTTTTAAATAAATTCAGAATTAAGGATAAATAAATATGGTACTCTAGCCAATATTTCTTTCCACTGAATGGAGCTTCACTAAACTTGAACCGATGGTGTGAGGACAGTTTTGTACAGTACTTCAGTGAAAGGAACTCACCCATACATAATTCAGCCATTAAGTGGACGCTTATTTTTCCTTACACAACCAAAAGCTTGTCTTAATAAAGATGATTTTGCAATTCTCAATTTTCTGATGTTATGTTACACTCTGATTCCACTAGCACACACAATAAGGAGCACATACAGGAATTGTGCAAATGTATTACAGTTTTTTACGATTGCATTGACTCATTTTGCACAACAGAGTTTCAATGTGCAAAACTCTTAACACAGAATGCTATACTGCTCATTTTGGGTTCAAAATGTAATATAGCATGCAAAATAAATATACCAGTGTCAAATCAGAGAATATTATATGCAAAAGTTTATCACAGCACCAGAACATTAGATATTTCAAACAATGAAGTTAAATCATTGCTGCATTTTCAATATACAACAGTCATCATGAAATAATGCTGCCAAACACAAAATCCTTCTGATAAAAAAATTAGTTTGAAAGTGTTCTTTGGTCATAACGCAAAATGCTATACTCCTAAACTCCGCTGCATTTGGCCACAGAATTTTGTCGATGTCGCATCTGATGCCTTCTTTGGCAAGACAGCGCTGGTAAAATCTTTTAGAGTGCCTTATCCACCCCTGACACTGCTGGGCTGTAATGTCATCGCATGCCTCATCCATGGCCTGAAGGAGCGTTTCCTGCTCATATGGACGCCTATCGTATACCTTCCACCTCCAGGTCGAGAAAAACTCCTCAATGGGGTTCAGAAAGGGGGAGTAAGGTGGAAGGAATTGGAATCTGAACTCTGGATGGGCTGTAAACCAGTCTTGCACAGCCAATGCACGATGGAAGTTTACATTGTCCCAGACAATGATGAACACCATCTGAGCATTTGGCTGTATGAGACGGTTGTACAGCGCATCCAGAAAATGTATGAGGCGCACGGCGTTGTATGCCCCCAGCAGAGGGTCAGGCTGACCAATCAGGGATGGATGTGTGTGGGCCTGCCCAATGGTCTCAGGGCCGGGTCTAGGCAAACTAGGCATGTACAGTACCTATTACCTATATACGGTATATTTAGTGTACATGGTCCACAACCACGACCCTGTCCTTCGTTACCAACCTCAACCTCATTGACCTGCTCCATGTTGTCAGAAACTGCCATTCAGGTTTCTAAGCAGCCTTTTATGTAGTGGTGAAGAGATTATCAATTGTGTTGCAATGCTACTCATATGGGCAAGGTTGTTGGAAGTACTGAGACATGACTACAAACACCTGTTGAATTTATTTAGTGATCTGCATTTGTAGTAATAAGCATTTGAACATTGTTGTAATATTAGGTGGCTGTATTCTGAGAATGGAGCATATGATTTAGAGTTTGGCACTTTGTATTAACAGTTTTGCACTTTGTATGTCAGCATAGGATGTAGTGTCTTAAGGTAAGAATTCTGCAAGTCAGTTTAGCACTTTGCGTTAACAGTTTTACACTTTGTATGTCATCATAGGATGTAGTGTCTTAAGGTAAGAATTCTGTAAGTCAGTTTAGCACTTTGCGTTAACAGTTTTACACTGTATGTCCTCATAGGATGTAGTGTCTTAAGGTAAGAATTCTGCAAGTCAGTTTAGCACTTTGCGTTAACAGTTTTACACTTTGTATGTCAGCATAGGATGTAGTGTCTTAGAGTATGAATTTTGAAAGTCAGTTTGGCAATTTGCATTTTGAGTTTTGTACATTGAAATTCTGCTGTGCAAAATTAGTCAAAGCAATCGTAAAAAACTATCTGTATGTTTCTAAAAGTGTAAAAAGATGGCAAAACTACAAAAAATACGCTCAGCAGGTATATATTTTTTCAGTTTCATATTATGATGAATGCACATGAGGAATGTATTAAAATAGGACTGCAATTGCACCGGTGCTGTACTAATAAGTCTGCCACGTCTTTTCCTATTTCAACATTTTTACGTGAGGGTTCAATGGGAACAGACATTCCTTAGATTCCTCAGTTGCAAAACAAATAGGTTACTTTACAACACACTGTAAGGAAACAGTGCTATCAGTCATTACTCTGAAAACATGAGACTGGGGACGGAGAAAACAGGGTAATAGACTGATTTGTTATCACTTCTTTTTCTTTATTGCCCAGTTCAAAAGGCCCAGTAGCGAACCACTACTGCGGTTCAGCTGAACGTTGCATTCACGCAGCTGCCGCAGGAACAACGGGTGCCCGGTCAATGGGAGGAGCCCTTGCTCTGAGGTGAGGAATACCATGCGGACTGTAGGAGATAGACTAGGAGAGCATTATGTGTTCTTATGTTATCAATCATCACTGAGACCCTCCTGCCCTTGGTGATACTATAGCCAACTGTTGCCCCCACCAACCCCCAGACAAAGTCGCAGGTTCCACTTAGGAGCCCATACATTGTTTTAACTGATGTGGATAACATTCACTGCAACTGTCAGGACCCTATTTCAAGGATGTAAATTCTGATGTGAGTGCAAAAAGAGGTGTGTCCCAGTCATTTTAGTTGTGCACAGACCATCTAGTTGGGTGGATGTTTCGGACCCCTAAAAATGTTAAAATACCACTGACTGATCCCACCATTTCACTCACTCAGTACAAGAACAAAAACCAAATGAAAATACCAATCTCAGCGCAAATGGCATGTTGCAGTGGACCCAGTCTGCACTTTCGGCTGCTGCATTTGCCCTAGCGGTGGGTTGTTTGCATCACCCTCTGTTTGTGCAATGCGTTTTCTATGTAGCTGCATGCCTCAAGGCATGGAAAAGCACTGTAAGCCATTATCATAGGGTCTCAACAGCTGGTAAGCCATTATCTTAGGGTCTCAACAGCTGTGCATAGTTGCAAGCCAAAATGTCATGAATGTGCTTTCTCTGAGGACATTAATAGGTAGGAAGTTTGTTCCTTCATGTTAAGCTAAAGGTGTTTTAGTCACCAATTAAACTGCTGAAGAACAACATTCTGTTAATGGAACAGTAGGTTCAATATGCAGGTACGGTATAGTAAATGTAAAGTAAAAAGAGTTGAACAACTTCATTTTATACCATACGTTTTATATTTTACAGTGTTTCTTTAATGCATGGCAGATAAGTAAGTTCTGCCCTGCATTTGATACAGTACTACTATACATCTGCTAAGAAATAAAACATGGTCCATCACCCATATATTCATTACATGTAAACAATCCAGCCAATTAGATTGAAACACGTTAAAGGGGACATGAATAACTAGAAAATGTACATTAGAATGTCTGTTTTGCAAACCCCAATTCCAAAAAAGTTAGGACAGTATGTAAAATGCACATTAAAGCAGAAAGCAGTGATTTGTAAATTCTCTTTGACATATATTTAATTGAAAACAGTACAAAGAAAAGATATTTAATGTTTTACCTTATCAACAAAATATCTTTTCTTTGTAATGTTTTCAATTAAATATATGTAAAAGAGATTTTACAAATCACTGCTTTCTGCTTTTATGTGCATTTTACATACTGTGAAACAGCAAAGGTACTCGCACTCCGAAACATGGAAAAACAGATTCCAGAGGCCGAGATGCAATAGCAATATTATATTTATATTGGATACAGTGTGTTGCACTTTTGTGCCTCTGGAATCTGTTTTTCCATGTTTTGGAGTGCGAGTACCTTTGCTGTATTTCATTAGAACTTTCAACTTACGCACCCATTCAGCATTGCCAAAAAAGGCGCAAACTGCCCCCTGGCCTTGATTCATTTTACATACTGTCCCAACTTTTTTGGAATTGGGGTCTGTATATACAGCACTATATAGCACAAAAAAATTTAATTCCAGTTTAGTATAATAAAGTCAAAACCAGATGCCATGAGTAAACTTTGGATGAAACAGCTGCATAGTGACTGAAATTCACAAAAAAATAATACGGTTTTATGACGTATTCATGGTTGACATTTAATTGGTTGATGTAACCCCAAGAGTCACAGAAGTGATTTATCATTATGACTGCCATTTTCCAAAACATTTTTCATCTCAGTGCCCAGGAAATGATCACTTGGTTTAACTCCCATTTTAATGAAACGGTTAACTTTTGGTACCTTTCCCAACACCCACTACCATGGTACAATGTCATTGCCGTGGCTATTTATCACACTATGAAAATGATCAGATATATTTCGGGGGAGCCACAGCATTCATAGCAACAGGTCTGGATTCCCTGCCATCACCTTTGGGGATTTTGCACTGAGGCACATACAAATTATATTTTTTCCAAGGGTCTGACTGAAGATAGTGGCACAAAAATAGCTTCAAGATCTAATAGAAGTGCAATCTCATTCTTCTAGCAATATTTTATATATATATATGTCCAGTAGATGGCAGCAATTTACAGATTTTTGATTATTTTTGTATGAAAAAAAATCTTGTGTACATGTGTTAATACTTATGCACACTTGTATATGTAGGCTATTACCAAATTATCCCCCAGACATATTTTGTCACTAATAATTTAGTTATTTATTTATCTATATATCAATCAATCAAATGACTTACCACTCTCATCTACTGTCTTTCATTCAGCCAAGGGTGGTACCCCAGGCTGGGAGGCGAGTAGAGCAACATTACCTGAATACAGATGTTTGCTGTCTGCATTAATGAATTCCAGGTCTTACACATTTTTTGCAGTGAGGTATAAATGTCTCTTACTTGTGGCACTTAGAATCAAATTCAAGTTTATGAATGTTTCTGCATCTATGCACATTACAAGTAAATTACATTACAAATTTTTTTGTTCATTTGATAAAAATCTCAGAAGCACATATTTATACAATGAAATATAACAAAAGTGCTGTTCAACATTTTTATGCACAATCTATATCTTTGAGCAGTTCAGGTTTGATTTCTCCCACAGAAATGAAAACACAACTCATATCTACTAAATTCTAACTCCAACTGTGAAGTGTATGGATACCTGCTTTTCAAATGAAATTCAAAACCAAGATAGAACACACAGATCTATGTGTTAGTTCCAATACCGTGTGATGTTCAGAGGACGAGCACATTGTGTTTTCTTGCTTTCTTATCATTGACCAGAGGGTGGCGTGAGTTTGCAAAGAAACCCTGAGAAATGTGGTTATGTTAATATGAGGGAGGCTGTTATGGAAATGTAATATACTGCAGTATATTTAAAATATATTGTGATGATAATTTTGATATATTTACAATATACTGCAGTATATTATTTTTCCATAAGGGCCTTTTATATGTTTTTTAATATATCATGGCATGCTTTTCTATAGCATACTAAAAATCTGTGTATGTTCACTTCAAGATCTTCAATATATGTTTAAACAAACATAATAAAGCTTCATAAAGCTGCCCTAAATATTAGCTATTTTTATGCTGAATATGAGAGCCTTTCTGAAGACTTCCTCATTTCTTGGTATTACATAATAAATATTGTTCTAGGCAGGCTTAGTTGTATGGCTACGAAACAGAAAATAAACTATGATCTTTTTTGCCTAAGGATAGACTATTTGAAGTCAGTGACGTATAAATTGATTTTAATTAAGGCAGAAATCTATACTCCCTCATTCTTTCACTTAGTGATTTTTTAATAACCAAAGTGTCTTTAGTTCCTTCCCCTAAAATTTTATGAAGCTCATTAATTTATTGACTAATTTAAAAATATTTGGTGTTTTGATGATAATCTTCCTGTGTGCACGTGTGACTAAAACACATGTGGAAAAAGTTACTATTTTTAGTTCCTTGACATGATCCTCTTCACCAAAATGGAGCAGGCAAACTGAAATGAACAAAGTTACTAATATGGGTTACATTTTGGTAGCAAATAGGTCACATGCTGTATGCTGAAATGAATCCTTTTTTTAGCAGGTGTAGGATGGAGATTACACGGTTCCCTCTTCCCACGTAAGCTCCTTTCCATGTGTTTATTCTTCATGAAAGAAAAAGAAAAATAGGTCAGAACTTCTCTGATTTATACTGTATTGAGAGGTCTTCCTGGATGAATGTACAGGATCTAAACCTTCAAAATGCAATGTGTTTTATTTCTTCTGAAGGTTTTAGGCACAAAGCCAGGGTAAACATACAGTACATAGTGCTGGGTGTTTGCTGAGACAGTGTCAGTGTAGGTTCTTTTTCAGGGGTACATGAGCCCTATCCCAAGTGCAATTCCACTTCCTACCCCTCCCCAGGTAGCCAAATGGGTCTGGTCCAGATCTGGCATTCCGACTCTGCTCAGTTTCGGCCTTGAATTATGGCACAATTCGGAGCCGAGTGATGTTGGCCGAGTCATTAGCAGTCCGGACCCTTCGCCACATCACTCGATCCTGAATCGTGTCGTAATTGCACTTGCTGATTGTACTTGTTTGCGTTCTCTACATACAGCCGATAAAATGTGTACCTTGTGTGTGTTTCGTTACATTCTGAACAAGATAATTGAATTCCACAGTTCATTCTTTACTGATAGGGAATGTTTATCATTGCTCCAATATATATATATATATATATATTTTTCCCCCCCAATATGACCATTACAGAGAATTTGTGGATATAAAACAAATACCATTGTTGCGGTGTGAATAGTTCCTCAACCCACATTGTATCTTGTTGTGGTCAAAAGGGTAGCATAGTCATCACAGGCATAACTGTTGGAAGTTGGAACCCAGATGGCCATATATTAAGGCGCTTTTTTCTCAACTTCTGGGAGAAGCACTTCGTAGTAGTGAAAGGCATGCCAGGGTCAGATTCCTAGAGGGTGACTTACGAAAGTTTGAATCCCTGCATTCGCCTTCACTGAGTTGACATGGTATGATTGGTTAGAAAAGGGGGCAGATAAATTCCTTTGTAATTGATGATTTTTATGGGAGAGGAGTATAAGCCTGGTATAAAGAAACCAACATGTTTGCTCATACAGAAGATTTCCAGTGCTTCAGTCTGAGGGAGGGAGAACTGCAGCAGGGTAGGCACAAGTGTTCAAAAGAAAACTGATGTTTTCGATTTCCATTACGTACTGAATTTGTTATGCTCTCTTGTTAGCCCCTCAAGCAGCTTATCCTTCTTATGAAGTAATTTATTCTAGGTTTGCATGAATACATGAATGGTAATTGGCACATGGCAAGTGTGCAGGGCGTGACTACAGATGAGAGCCTGCGCCTTCCAGCCGAGGCCCGTGGGTCCTCAGCAGAAACTCATCACCTCTCAAGATGTCATTTGTGACTTTCTGACTGCGTGTCGCAGGTGCTTCTACACAAACCAGACCTCTCAGGAACCCCCTGGAGCGGGCAAACGTGCAGACTCTCAGAATCTCAATCACTTTCATTCTATTGGGTGTGTCTAAGTTGCTTTGGGTTGGCTTGTCTGCTGTGTAGTTGTGTTGCTTTGTGGGTCAGGTGTGAGATGAATAAAACTGATGAATATATATGAATGTGTTGAACCGGATTTGTTCTTAGTTCATTTTATTCTGAATTTTTATTTGAATGGTGCCAGTATGAAAACTCAAAGAAGTTAGAAAAATATTGGTAAGAACTCCTGTTTTAAAAGAACTTTCTTTAAAATTATCAGTTATTTAATTTGGGTCACTAATTCTATACTTCCCGTACCCTGATCATCTAAAAAGCTAATTTTGAAGACTATCTCCCTATGCTTATAGCACTGGTCTGGCTCTCAGTTTAGTCTTTCCAGCTTGTTGTGTTTCCAGTGCCTTTATCTCAGTGGATATAGCGAGGTTAAGCAAGGAGGAGTGAACAGTGGGGATCCGCTGGCTTGTCCCTCTCCAGGGGCCTGACCCATTCTCAGCCTGTTCATCAGTCACCGGTTCCCCAACAAACAAAGGAGAGAGTCAGCCTGCACAGATTCCAAAACACCTCATCCATCCAATCTCTGTCTGTTTTCTTTCTTTATTGAACTTACAATTGTCAGCAGGTTTGATTAAGCCAGTCCTAAAATTGACTTTAGAAAATATTGTGTCGTTTGCTGCTGGAACAATTGGAAACTTCACTGACATGATCTATAATTACAAGTAGATGGTGCACCACCCATAACTGACAGCTCTTTTGGTGTGCAATCATGTAACTTGTAACTAGCGTAATCCATTCCTGGTAACTGTCTCCCCTCGTTCCATTGAAATGTGCCATGTTTGAGCAGATCAAAGCATGCAATGTCCTTTGCTATCATGGTGTGTTAGTGACAGAATGGTGCGCCAGTTGATCTGTGACAATAAATAATGTTCTATGTGGTTTAATCAGTACCGGATGGCTTAGTCAGGAACATTTTGTGCATAGAAATATCTAGGCAAGCAAAGTACTTCCAGTAATTAAACATGGCTTGTTTGAACATCAGCCGTCACCATCTTAATTTGTGTGTAATACAGTATATGACAATCAAACTGGACTACGTGGCTGCAGGTTTCAGTCCCAGTTGGGCGGATTACTGTTGCTGTGCCCTTCAGCAAGATGCTGACCTGAATGTCTTCTGTATTATAGCTGTAAGTGATAATATGTGAAATCACATTGTGCTATCCTCCACCTTACTGCATTACTGAGATATACGTGGCATTAAAAAGGCCTTTATATCCCATGTGTATCCTGTCACCCATTTGGTCCAGTTTCCTGCATGTTCTGAGCTCTTCAAAGTACACGTAGTGATCAGGCAGTGTATTCTTCTTTCCAATAATACAACACTATCTAATATCGATTTCAAATAATGTTTATTGCAGTTGAGGGCATTCTTATTTCCTGCCACTGCCCGTGATACTCTATTGCATTTAGTATCACATCAGCCTAGTCTGGATGCTTATCTCCATTTAATAACCCTGCAGTCCGTATACATTGTCATCCAATGCCTCAGTGCTTGGTGACCTGTTCAAGACTAATGTAGAGGTATATTCCCCAGTAAACACATTAGTGGCCATATCGAGCTGCACACTAGTCCCAATTGTTTTAAAAGCCTGGTTTCTGCTAAACCTGCCAGATTTATACAGACTCAATTACATTGATATATCATTCACTTGGAGAATCATGAGGTAGCCTATATGTGATAATGTATATTGGATTAATTTTTGGTTGCAAACGTTTGCGTATTGTCAGGATCTTGAAATGGTGGGCTAGTTTGTGAGAATAATTAAGACGTATAACATTTAACAGAATGCAGGAAAATTATATTTTTATGCAGGGATGCTGAAAACGGGGGACTCACTCCATTTTTAATCTCTCAGTTTAGCACTTATAATTCCAATTTATTGTAAAGCAAGGTAAAATACATGACGAATTTACATCTATTTGAAGACATTAGGTAAACGCACACAGACAAAAATGTGTCAATGAGAGCAGAGCCTTCTAGTTGTTTCTGAAGATCTGTCGGCTTTACAATTGTGGGTATAGGGACATTCAGGAACCTGTAGTCTAACGTGAGTAAACACACTTCAAGTGACTCCAAAGCAACGTGTACAGCAATGTTATGCCTTATTCTATTATTCTTCAAAAAATTATGTTTAATTTTATTTCCTATGGTCATGCAACCTGCGCTCAAGGAAACTGTGGGGTGTCACCTGGATGCCCCCCTAACCCCCCCCCCCCCCCCCCCCCCACCGCTGCTGTCCGGCTTCCTCTCCACTGCCGTTTGCTCCCCCCTCCCCTCCACCACTGCCTGCCGCTCCTGCTGCCATCCGCCTCCCTGCTTTCCTCACAATCCCTGCCTCCCGCTGGACTGTCATATAGCTGCTGCAAATTCTATTCACATGAACATCGGCTGATTGATCACGTTGGTCATTAAAAGCTAGACCCTGAGTCGACAGAGGAGGATGGGGTCCCCCCCTTGAGCCCGGGTCCTCCCAAGGTTTCTTCCTATCTACAGCCAGGGAGTTTTTCCTTGCTGCTATTGCCTTTGGCTTGCTCTTGTGGGGGTATTAGGCTAGGGTTTTCTGTGAAGCGTATTGTGACAATTGGTTGTGAAATGAACTATATGAATAAATATTGATTTGATTTGTGAATGAAGAAGTACTGGCAGGATTAATTAATCTGCAGGAAATAGGCAGGAAACTTTCATATCTAAAATATCCTGCACCACACAAGTCTAGTTCAATCAAGCACACACTAAAACCGAAATAATATCATATAAATACCTTCAGTTAAATGTATATATAATTGTAAATAGTTGTTGCAGTAGATTTGTGGTGGTCTAGCAGAAGATCCCTGCATCTTCATGTACATCTGACACATTTCACAGACCTTATCCCTGTTGACTGAGTTATGAAACAGGACATTGGCTATTCTTCACCAATATTTAAAAATCATAAAATGGTCTGTTGTCATGTGACTAAACCCAAACAAGCCATGTAAATACTATGGGTGCGTCCCAATATTCTTCACTCCCCACCTCCACTCCCCCACTACCACTCCTCTCCTACCCGGAAATATGCAAAACTGCCTGAACGTTTTGAGTACAATATTTGCATGTACAGTATACAATGTACCTGACATTGCAGTTTGCGTCGAGACATTAATTAATATGTAACCATTAATACGTAATTAAGATGTAATCAGCAACGTTAGATTAAAACACAAAATCAGTTTCCGGGGCACAGAGTAGAGGAGGTGGTAGTGGAGGAGGAAAGGTGGCATTTTTCGACTATTGGGACGCAACCTATGTCTGTTGAATTTAAGATATCAGTCAGACATGATGCCTTGTTTAAACATTTAATGCAATTACAGTGCGAATGAACATATCTGGGCACTCATTTGAGAGGAATGAAAGAAAATAAATAAATTTAAAAGAAACATGGGAAGGCATACCTACCTCAAAGCAAAAAGACAAATCGATTGTGGTCATTACCCCATATTTTAATTCAAGCCATTGCCCTCAACGTGAATGAAAAAAGTCATATAGACTATCAGATTGATTGGCACTGGGATTTGAGTAAATATTATACTTACCTGCTTGGCATTTATGATCAAGATGGATGTGACTTGTTTGGTGAAGATAACACAGGATTCATGCCAAGAGATATGTGACCTTCAAATGTACATTTGCATTCCCATCTGAAATGAATCTATGCATTTACATTTTACCTGTGCAATAACAACACATTTATGGGAGGCAGAATCCCTTTTATTGTGCATTCAGCCAACTGGCGAGACACAGCCGTGACACGCCTGTAGATGTACTGCCACTCTGTCAGATTAAAGCAAGATGGCCGAGAGGCGGAGACTCCACCCATGCTGATAAACCTTTCTTCCACATAATATTCTTTATCTCCATGGCTTTAATCAATAAGGCATGCTCTCCTTTCTTGACAAGACTGGTAATGCTGCGAGGAACCAGAAGGAACTGTGTGATAAAATAAAAAAATGGAGATAAAAAAGTGTGTGCTGCAGCACAGTACTCCTAACTGCTGAATATTTTGCTTAATTTTACATTACCCAGCTTGTCTAGGCTACATGATGCGGGAAAAGGATAGTGGAAGTTTTTTTAATTATTATTTTTACACATTAAAAGCAATATTTCACTTTTTATCGATTATTAAATTGTGCATTCAGAAATAGCTACTATGAATAAAATATATTCAAATTACAGCTCGAACAAGGTATTTTATTGAGGTAGCCTAAATGTTTTCTCCTGAACATGATGTTCAGTAAGCATTGCCTGCCAGTGCACTGTGACTGGACATGTGTGAAACGTTATTACTCAACAAATTGGTTCAGATGCAACATGTTTCTACACTTTTCAGGCACAACAAGACCAAATTCTGTCAGATTTATCCGGTTTTGTAACAGTTCAGGTGTATTTCATTTCATCTTGATGAGTTTAATGTGCAAACTGACACAACCTGTGTTAGTGCTTATTTTGGAAAAAGCTTTTCTTGTGTCCAATAAAAAAATAAAATCCAATGTGTGTGAATTTAATGTGTGAATCAGTTTTATGTTTACATAGTATAAATAAATCTAAATACCTGTTCATTTTTTCACCACTGTAGAATAGAAACATTGAAGCTAAGTAAAATCAGGTTTGAAATTTTCAGCCAGTAAAGCAGGATTATAATGCTCTCTTTTGTGCAATTACATGCATGAGAATTATTTGACAGATTTCATGACCAAGTAGTTTGTCCCATTATTTAACTGTATGGAATACCAGCAGACGGTTTGGTAAATATGGAGCTGTATGGACAAACAATCATCTGCTACACTGCAAGTGTCCCTTATTTAGTTTAGTGGCATTTAAGATCCTGAGTTAACTCCCTGAATGGGTGCGTCCCAATATTCTTCACTCCCCCACCTCCTTTCCTCCACTCCCCCACTACCACTCCTCTCCTACCCAGAAGTATGCAAAACTGCCTGAACGTTTGGAGTACAAGCATTTGCATGCACAGTATACAAGGAGGGTGATTTTTTTGAGTATTGGGACGTGCCCATTGTTTCATGTTGAGGGATTCAGGGGACATGAGGTGTAGTGTTATTTGTGGGTCTGCAGGATTGTGCATGTTGGAAAGCACATTAGTACTCACCAGCCTTGATGTGCGTGAAAACACAGGGATTCTCTCACCTCCCGGGATGGAGAATTTGTGCAGGATTTATATAGCGCTACCATCGATTAGCCAGTCCGTGACTAAGGACAGGATTGCCGTTCCACTGAGAAGAAAGGAGAGTCAGCTCTTATTGAGCTGTGAGAAAGATTCAAGGGCAGACCTAAAGGGCACTGCAATTTAATCACCCAAAGCGCTAGAACGGCACTGGTAATGTGCCGCTGAATTACTACATAATGAACTCCAGATGCCAATTACTCAGGAACCTTTTACTGTGTTTACAATGTAGTACTCTGCTTTTACATCATTGGCTCTGGCCAATTATTATTATTATTACTGTTATTATTTATGTATTTGTTTGTTTGCGCATTTTCTTTATTTGGCACTGCAACCATTTATTGCCAGGGAACCACCCTCCTGTTATTTCTTCTGTCTGACCTTGCTCTCCTCTTTGAGTTGAAGGTGTTCCCTGGAACAGTTATTACATTCACAATTTCACATGTTCCTGATGAATCTCTCACTGCTTCTGATTGCACCTGGAGTGGAGTCTAGTTCCTTCTCAATCCTGGATTCTTGGCTCAATATCTAATACTTTTTAAATGCATCTTACATTTTACAAAGAAAAATGTTCCGATGTTCCGAAAAATGTACATAGAAAAAAACTTTATAATGAACTTCTTGTGATAAAAAATGTTCTTAACGTGTCTTTTTGGAAGATTGGACCTTTTCATCACTCTATGAGAATATGAGTGTGTGCTCATTTTGGGAAATTCTAATTACATTCAGTAAAATCAGTTTTGTCATCTTATTTCTTTGATGGTTTTTGGAGAGGTTGATGAGTATATATAGTGCAAGGTACCACAGATCAAATGGTTGCATTGGTTCTATGAATGTTGAGCACCTCACTATGAAAATCATATAGGATATCTAAGTGGTTTGGAATCTCCCATTTTTTATCCAGGCTGATGATTTAATTGGTCTTCATTTTAATTCTAAATAAAAAAATCACTCACAAAATAAAGAGTAGCTAAGTATTCATTAATTGTTTAACTCATTAGCCCCGTACTTCTGGTTACCATGGCATAAAGCATTCAGTCACTCTGAATTTTGGCAAACTAATTTGTCTTTGTGTCGTAAGAGCCTTGCACAATTGTAATTAATCCTGTGAGTATGCAGGAGCAGCAAAGGAGAAATTGGTTGAGGGTGGGGGGTTGGGAGGGTGCTTTGGAAATGCTGAGCCCCACAGAGATGAGAGAAGGGGGGATGGGGCTTGTTAGAGAGGTGCAGCTGGTGCCTTCTGGACTGTTGGGCATTCTGGTGTAGACCCAGCATTGTGAGTGTACACTTGGAGAAAGTATGTTAGCACCACAGGGACCTCTGAACTCCCTCTCGGTTAGGTACCATACTCAGCAAGGTGAAAGATGATGACTTTCTGACACTATTTCTATTTACACTGAGAGAAGGGGCAGTAGTACAGTACGGTTGTTTGTTGCTTTTCAGCATACATTTTGCTATTATTTTTTTGTGAAATGAGGTTCTGTGCCAAATTTCCACCCTAAAAATGAACCATCCACTCCTTCACACCCTCCCTTCGTGAAGTGACTGGCACAAATGGTACACAAGCCGCGATGAACAATGTCACCACGTTTTATCTGAATTATTTATTGCCATGTGCTCAGTCATCTTTAAAAAATGGAGTCTGGATTATCAGCGGCGCTGCCACGCCACAGCCCTCAGAGGGTTAAAAAGCCCAATCGCATTCAGGTGTGTTTGCCGTATCCCAACTAAGCAACCAAGCGACGCCTGATACGATTTCCACGCCATCGCAAGTGAGGGTGCTGCTTTCTCTCTCCCGCTCTGCCTGGGAATATTTTTCTGGCTTTGTAGCCGTTTTCTGAAGTGTTCTCTCTCTCGCACCCCCCCCCCCCCCCTCCTCCTTCGCTCGGCTCTCTTTTTTCCTCGTGTCATGTGCGCTTTGAGATATGAAGCCGGGATTCGCGGGAGCCATCCTTTGAGTGCAGTCTGTGGCGTGCCGTTTCCCCAGTAGAGGCTCGGAGGTTCAGCGTCCTGCGCTCTGGGGGATCCGGGACCAGAGCGGGATCGTCCCGGTTCGAGGGGCTTTTTTGTTTCCCTCCAAGTGATCGTCCTCAGCATCAGCAGTGCGGAGACACCATGGCCATTCCCCTCATGCCCGACTCAGCCGTCTGCCTTCTGATGGTGAGTACCGGCGGCTCTCCGCTCCGAGCAGCCTGCCGTACCGGCGCCTTCTGCTGCCCGTGCGCTCGCTCGCTCCTCCAATCTCTGTCACCCATCAAAGTCCTGATCAATGCAAGTGCGCGTCCTGCCTGCTCGGGGCACCGGGATAAAACACAATCCACAGCCTTTTCACTCCTGACCTGCTTCCTCCACTTTAATCTGCTCAGTAACTTTCTGTTTTGCATTTCCTTGTATTCCCTAGGAAGGTTATTTCCACAGCAATGCATTTTTTAAGCACATTTTTTTAAAAGTGGCTTCGTAAATTAGGCTTTTGTTTGCGCTCCGATAAGATTTGTTGAAAGTGAATCACACCATCAGGGATCGCGTTAGAGTTTGCTTATCAAGCGTGGAGAGGATTTTGGAGGTGCGGTGCTTGGTGCACGGTTTATGTGCACGACAACGGCATTCGAAAAGAGCATGATTTAGATGAGTATTGTGACAATTGTTAAAGAAACTCTTTCACAAACGTGATGTGGAAGAATTGAAAGGCACTAAGAAACCCCTCATTCCCTCACCTGTCCGGTTCACACACCGACAGCTGCTTCTCCACAGGACCCTTTCCTCTCAGCCCGGAGAGCCTAAGTCAGGAGGTACACTGTAATGTGAGTGAAAACGTGTTTTATGTTACAGCAGCAGCTTTCTACTTTCACGTGCGTTGCAGTTCTGTTCGGCTCAGACAGCAGAGGCTTGTCAGGGCTGCATGCGGAAATCTGCAAGGTTTGCACTCCCTTCCCAGAGAGCGCACTGCATCACTGCTCTACCTGTGCTCCACACCTGTCAGGGGATGCCCGTCGCCATGGCGATAAGACCTTTCCCTTGCTGGGATGGGAGTGAGGGTGGAGTGCACACAAGTCCACTCTATTGTCTTTGTCCTAGCTCCCAGTGGAGCCCACATGCCACAATACGCACTGTGCGGAATCCTGTTTCCATAGGACTAAAGCTTCCCTGTGCAGCCCCTGCAGATCCCCCTCTGTCCCACTCAATGTGTAGGACCTTCCAGGCAGGGCAGGAAATATGGAGCTCTTTAAGTCAGTTTCTTACTGCTCCGCATTTGACAATCGGTAAAAATACAATTCTCTGACTTTTACATGAGGTGCAGTGAATGGGTCCTCAGTTGGTACTTGACCAGTTAAAGCCGTTCTCCATCCCCAGTCCATTCTTGTATTTCCTGCTACAACAAAAAGAGCATTAGACTGTTGGCCACCATTAAAATGCATGTAAATTAATATTTTAATTCAGATTTTGCTGTTCATAAACTCTGTTCCCCAGAACATGAAAATTGAATGTTAAGTTTGTGAAGGGGGTTTTGATTTTGAGAAGATTTTTGCAGTTTTGTTTGTGCAACAGCATCTTGCCATGAACACATGTATGCTGTCATCACCATGCTTCTACTGAACAGTCATATCATGCTGATTCTATTAAGATTGTAAACTCAACTAAAATATTCATTTGAATGTATTCAGCATTGGCCTGCTGATGAATATTTATGATTTGATTCTGCTGTGCTCATAAATATTTCACAACGCTCATTTGGCTATTAACTATGAGTATTATTTAATTCACTTCTCCTTGATGGAAACAGAAGTGCTTGCTCTAATATTGGGATAAAGTGTTATGAATTGCATTTCTTCTTGTCACATTAACAGCAAAACATAACTGGCTTTAACTGTTCATAATGTGTACTCAGACCATGCCCTATCTAACAAATATCAAGATGCAAACCTGTTTGCTGCCATAAATATACACATTTTAATTTCCCTTTATCTCTCATGTAAATAACAGCATCTGTTTATTAGTTGGTGCCAAGTTCTTGGACAACCATGGTGAGTCTAATACCCATTAGTCATTTGTCTCTTCAGTGAATGCTTAAAACAACAGACGGGTCCATTCTATTTATCTCCTTGTGCCTCTGGGATATCTCTTTATAAATATTTGGTAAGTCTGGCATAGAAAAGACATCTAGAATAGAATATGGTCCATTGTTACTGATTTAGCTTTCATTTTCATGCTTTGTTTGTACATTAGCATAAGTAACACAACTCCAAATAAAATTAAACTGAAAGCCATATAGACCATTTGAAATCTAATTCAAATGGACAGGACTATGTTTGCTTAAAGTTCATTAAATGCTTTTGGGTTCCACTAAATGTAAATGTTTCATTCTGCTTTGTGTATGTAAATGTTACATATAAGGATAAACATTAAGTTTTGTCATTTATGGATCAAGCTATTCATATTATTTTTTAAGTCTTTGTAACATTTTGGCACCAAAAATCACTATTACTGGGGCATGGCGCAATGTAATGAAGGACATTCATATATGAATATATGTCATATTCCTCATGACAAATATAAATGAAACCATAAGATATGGAACGAACAACATGTGGCTGTTAAAATCTAGTTATCCATCAATAGAGTGACATCATAGTGACATCATCATGAAGCACTGAAGACTCCTGCCAGTACTTTGACCTTTTTTCCATGTCGAAAGCCCAGTTTGTGTGTGACATCATTAGGCCTACACTACAGTATATACAATAGTTAGGTTGTGATGCCAGTGGTTTTCCCCACCATAGGGTGAGTTAATTACACCAGAAACTCCCACTATAGGAGCTCTGCTGCTGGGTCCTGCTGGGCTGCCTGTCCACCTGCAAGATTAGTCGCCATAGTTACCAAAACATCCTGTTCTGCCTACCCATCAGGTCCTGCAGCACCACAGGGACAGCTTATATTGACACAATATAATTATCCTGGCAGGAAATAATTTTTTCTTTTTTTATAGGGCTATAGGCTTAAGAAACCCTGCTTGCTTTGAGTTTTTATTTTTGAAAAGTCAGCAAGCCGATGGAACACAATTAAATGAAGTGTTTTGATTTTAGAATGTATTTTTCAAACTCATATGGATTTTAATACTGTTTTCCACAAACCTAATGCCTGAAATCTGAGCATAAACTCATTTGTTCTAGTATTCTTTTAGCTTTCTACCTTTTATATGCATTCCATGGCTCTAATTTTAATGGCAGAATTAGATCTATGCAATGTAAGTTTTATTTCTTTTTTTTCAAAACCGTGGAATCATGGCCGGAGATGGGAAAAGATTTTCCCACTAAACTCTGCTAGCAAGACGCGACTGATGCCTATCAAGGAAAAGCAGTAAGTCAGGCTTTCACATTGATAATGATCTCTCTCTATTCCTTAAATTAATCTTAAAAGGCACCAAGCCATCTCTGATAACATGACATGTGGGGGAAATGGCTAAATACACCAAGTATTTTAAAATCAGATTTACATAGGCCCATTGACCTGATTATAGCTTAGTATTGGTTGCATGCTCACATACACCTAAAAGATAAGGGAGTAGCACATTGTGACATCCAAGATATTTTCCCTGGTTGTTGATTGTCAAATAATTTTTAAGAGCACGAACATTATGACCTAAATGACCTTAACAATCGTAGGATAAACTTGAGTTTCTTATGAAAAAGGTTATTTCAACATTATATAAATATGATAAAATTCATGCACACTGAATGAAGCTTTGTGGATATTATGTATTCCATCAATTATTATTCCATCAAGACTTGGCTTTTTTTTAAAGAATGCTGCCCTGACAAGAACATTTTTTAAAAAATATTTTTGTGTTATTTTCCCCCCTTGAAATAGACTCTGTAATGTGATCATAAACACACTGGCCATTTGTAAGAGCAGAGATAGAAATGATTGACATAAAAAATGTTTTTGGGGATAGCCTGTCAGTGTCAGTCATTCTGAACCAATGGGGGATTCCTGCTCACCAGCAGAAGAGATTATTTCAAACAAAGAAAGATTCAAATTCATACAAAGATTTTATTTTATTGACCTTTTGACATTGTCTGCTTTACGTATCTATGTAACAGAAGTTATTAGCGATCAAATATCTGTACTTTATGAATAGAGTACACAAAAAGAGGAGAAATTTAAAATTTGAAAGCTTTGAAAGAAATTGATTTAAAACCCATCATGTGAATCTGTTGTGATTATATAAAGTCTCTTGTGCTAGAACCTAATTTGATATGCTTCTTTCAACATTCTACTGTTAAAAGCCTTTAGTAAGGTGTTGATACAAAGGGTGCTAAAGTAGCAATATATTATTGAACTGTGAGGTTTCTTTTCCATCTCTGAGCCATATTACAAAAACTGCTTTATATTAATTAAGGATTTGAAACTCAGTAACTACCAAAATACATTATACGGACAAAATTTGTCTGCAAATGAAGTCAAGGGTGTTTGTCCATGTTATATGTGAATCTATGAATTACACCCATATATGTGAAGTACTGTCCATTTCATTGAGTGTCTTACAATTTTTTCTTCCTTGTTTCGCATGTATCTAGCCTACCTTGCTTGATGATGTTACCCCAGTCCATCTATCATACCCCAAACTGTAATCAACCGATTGTCATGGCAATATGTCACTAATTGCGTTTCAGCATGGCTGTACGTCTTGATTACCACTCTTGATTCAGTAACCTAGTGGATAGCGACTACCCGCGTAGCTAAGAATTAAATCATTACAATGAGTTGCCTCAGTTTGATGTCAATTACAATGCCCACACACGAAGCAGCCTTTTCATCTATTAAACCATTACTTTAAGTTAAGGAACAAGACAATTAGGTTTTGTTTCCAACCACAACAAAAACAGGAGGAGGGCTTTTGACTGCCATTCATCATTATGGCTAGTTACTTCACATGCACTTCACAATGTAGTATAAGTCTGTTTAACAAGAGATCCAGCACCAGTCAGCATTTATATTTATATTAGAATGTTACATTCTCTTTCACTTTTTTACACCCACCAAGACTGGTGTTTCCAGAAATGCATCAGTAAAAGTGGTAGGCCTAACACTTGATCTGAGCTTCACACCTTCCATTCCATGACATGAATTAATGCTGCTCTTGAGAGAATGGTTGATCTTTGATGCAGTCAAGGAAATGGAAATTTTTTTTGGGAAAATGTTTTTTGTTGTTGATGCTTAATGTGGATATAGGCCAGTTGTCTGCTGATACTCTTCCCTGCTGTGACCTGCTAGTCATAAACAATAGCAAGGTGTCTCTTGTGACTGTGAATTAGCATTCCTTTGTGAATGCATCGCTCATTACAGACAGCCTAGACACTGTCGCTGTTCTCTGGGCGGAGAAAGAAGTAAGACCAGTCCCTGTAGGATGGGCTGCTGGTATTACCCAGCATGATCTTGTGCCTTTGAGTGCTCAAGCTTTGATACCCACAACGCTCCCATGAGGGACACTGATCTCAGAACAGCCAGAAGTAGCAAGGATTTGATTCATTGCGATGGGCTCTGACCCTCTGTATATATTTAAATGCCACCGGCTGCTGCAGCATGACCCGGTGTCAGAGGGAATAATGATCATAGCACTGCACTCAGGGCCAACCGCCAACCTTTTACTACTCTTCTTTGACAAGTCTTGCTAACCTGATGCAGGAAAGATGGTATCTCGTCTGATTTAGGTTTTGTGGTGTGGGTCAGAGTTAGAGTCCCGATTGTATCAAGTCATAATTCTCAGCTCCTGCCAAGCCAAGCTGCCGTCACGTACGTGCTGCGGTTACGGAACTGGGCTTCTAACCAGAAGCGCGCATGTTCCAATCCAGGATACATTGCTGCCCCGCCCTTCGGCACTGGCACTTGACCTAGTTCCAGAGCCCATACTGTGCACTGCTCAGGCTGGCTTGGATAAGGGCATCTACAAAGCAAGTACATCAAATCCCGCTTTCACAGCGTCCCATGTTTGTGAGGAGACGGTGGGTTACGATGCTTCCTGTTTGCTCTGCGGGGGGGACGTCGGTAGGCTCTCCGTGGATCAGCTTAATCTCTCTGCTTCTCCCTTTCTCTCCGTGTGTGAGGAATGTTTAAGACTTTAAAGAGGCATCACACCACTGCTGACACATTTTAGCCTTGACCCAACCTGCCACTTACTATGATGCCTGCAGTATTGGCACTTTCATCCTAACCTCTGTACAATATAAAACAGCTTAAGCAAAGACTTTCAATTTATTATTTAATAATATACCCTAAATTATTATCTTATGTAACCGCTTCTCATCAAATACACTCATGTGCACTATATTCCATACCTTTTGTATACAATATGAACCTTATACATGCATGCCCTATATCATACTTTTGATAAAATTATATAAAAAATGTAAACAGTTTTCATATGGTAAGAGAGCCGTGCATGTCAATTGCATGTATGAGTTTGAATGAAAACCAATCAGTGCACTGCAGCTAACCTATTGTGAACCTCACTGGTGAACACACTTCTCAAAGTAGAGAAGAGCAGAGATGAATGGGCTTCAACTATACTTATTTATATATTTTATGGATTTTATCTCTTGTTGCTCTGTTCCAGTCTGTATGGTCAACAGTTCTTCCCTAAATGCAATGCGGCAGGAATTGGACCCTCTCAGATTTCTGCATTTCGTTTCCTTCCACAGACTACTAATTATAGCACACATCCTCCATGTGTAATTATAGAGCTGCAGTGTCTTCACAATTAGAGAAATAATTGCCTCAGTGCAGCAACACACAGAATGGCTAGGTGCACTACATTTGCTCAGCCATCATTGTGCATCTATTTTTAGAATAATTTATTGCATTCCTACAAATTTATATTACTACCTATATTATGTATAATATATATTATATTACTACCGATGTGTATGCTTGCAAATGCTCACTAGTGTCATATCAGGTAGCTTCCCGGCTTAGTTGTCCTGCTTGACAGATGTCCGATATGACTGTTACTATACGGACCCGCTGATACTAGCCTACGTTTGAAAGCCTTCCGTTCGGCAGCTCAACTTGTCATTTTAAAAATGGAAGAAAACGTCCTTGGAAATCCCTTTATTCCACCTGGTTTTTGAGGAAGCTGAAAGCCCCAGATTCATATTTGTAGACATACTGTATATTGCACATCCATTTTGATGCAAGGCTTACTGTACCAGGGAGAAACATAAATCTATAGCATTTCGACAAGTGTCCTTCAGGCATCTGAAAACTAGGTTACTCATATAGGCTGCTGTGAGTATGCATCATCGCTGTGTGCTGCCAAGCCACAGATCCTCAGATGTCAGGGACATTTTGGCAGTGCATAGCAGAACATGCTTTAATACTAAGCTGCTTAACTCAACCGCTGCAGCTTTCAAAGCCAGAGCTGAAGTTAAACAAATAAATAAAAGCAAACCCAGCTCATGATTCTAGTAGTGCAATCGCATTAGGCCCTTTAATTGTAAGCGTTTTACAGGATTAAGTGGGTGGACCGTTACACAGTACTCTCACACTGTTCTCTGTTTAATGACACAGATACACTTGTTTTTGGACAGCACTGTTTTTTTGCATGGCAACAAAAACTGAACCGCGATGCTTCCAAAATAAAAACCGCCACTCTATTCACGAACTCCCAAGTTACGATATCACGATGCAAATTAAATGGCTCTCGCTTTACAATAAACTGAATGGCACATGTCAGATATTTATCTGTAAAAGTTTGCATTTGCATGCTAATTTATGTTAGACTTCCATCCAAGCGTAGCTGTGGTGGCTTTGTGTGGTTCACGGTTGATTGGCGGCGCAGTCCATGGTTATCAACTGAGAAGACGTAAGGGGGAGGGGGTGGCCGTGGTTACTTCACACCAGGCTTGTCACAGCAAGCACGGTGTCTCCTTGCGTTACTGCCGTTCAAATCAGTCAGAAGGCATTCAAAAAAATATTTACATAAGCAGCAGAACTGTGCCATGGCACCACCACCTCCAGAGTGGTGAGTCTACTACAGTCAGTCATGGGTATCCACTTTCTGAACATTACCCCCGGGACTACACAGCACTGAAATGACTGTGCTGTATACTGATTGATGTGAATGCTGGATCTGTACCTAGATGTTCATGTGTGTGTGTGTGTGTGTGTGTGTGTGTGTGTGTGGGTGAGTGTGAGGGGGAGGAGGCTGTACGGTGTATCTTCCAACTAACAATGGAAGCCGTCTTTGTGTTGGAGACAATCTCGTTGCTTCCATCCATTGTGCCCTTGGAAAATCGATTTGATGACATTAAATCATCAACCTTGATTTAAAGCTTACGTCAACTGACTTTGAGACTCCACACAAAAGCATCTTCAACCTACAGTATGCTTGCGGCTTTCTGGGGAAAAAGTCTATTTTCCTGTGTACACTGTTAAGGGCAGGTCATCTTATATTTTAAACATCACTCACATAACCGCTAAGAGCTACAACTCTAGGGGAGACTATTGGGAGATTGAAGAATCTTTTCCAGATCTACCTCCCACATACGTACATATGCCCACAAGCATCCACACAGACCAAAACATGGGGAAAGCATCAACTGATATGTCTCAACCGTTTTTAGGTTAGCTACATATCTGATTTAGGAGAAGCCTATCCCTCCAACAGATTGCATTATTTCCAACTCTCTTTCATCCCACCCAAGCCTTATTTCAACTCTTCAATTTATGACTCACTTAAGCTTTGCAATGCAAATAATAGTATGTTGGCTATGAAAGGCACTTACAAAGACGAGCATGTAAACATAGCTGTGCATTTACAGTATTTTTCATATGTGCAGAAACCCTGAAAATGTCACCCTTTTTCCCCTCTATGATTATAAATTGCCCGTTGCGCCTTTCAAATAACTGCAGTGCCAGGTGCTTCCATAAAAGGAGCCCTGCAGTTATGTGCACTTCTTATAATCACTCACCTGTGAGCCAGTAAGACTATTCTCTCATTGATGACAACTTGTAGCCTGTGGTTGCATGGTACATTTTTGGGAAGAACTAATGTGGTGGTAGCATAGATTGTATGGGTGGTAGCCACATTTTGATACAGGGTTTTATTGATAACACGTTCCCAAGTCAGCTGTTGTCAGTTGATAAATCATGGAACTTAACATGTCCATAGGACAGAATAGTAGTTTACCCAATGGAAAGTTCATAGGGTAATACACAAGACCTATCACACAAAAACACAGCAGATCATTATATCACTCTTTCAAATGACCTAATTTTATGCACAGCTAAAGAAATTCCTTGGGATGCTTCATACAAGTATTGTCAAACAAATAAACGCAACACCAAACCAATGTGCTCTGAGTGCTCATGTGAACAAAATCTTATTAACCTCACCAAGGTGGATATTTTCAACACTCCTGAAGAACCGCTCAGTCCAAACAGAAACGTATACGGCTGAGATATTAGCAGCACTCCTGAAGAACCGCTCAGTACAAACAGAAACGTATATGGCTGAGATACAATACCAGTCAAAAGTTTGGACACACCTACTCATAGAAGTTTTTTCTTCGTTATTTTTACTGTTTTCCACATTTTAGAATAGTAAAGACATCAAAACTATTAGATAACACAAATGGAATTATGCAAAGACCCAAAAAAAGTGTAAAACAAATAAAAAAGGTCTTATATTTTAGATTCTTCAAAGTAGCCACCCTTTGCCTTCATAACAGCTTTGCACATTCTACCTGGAAATAAGATATCAAGCGTCTTTTGATATCCTTTTATACAGAGTCATGATAGTATCACCTGTTTACCTGTGGAATACCTGTTTACCACAGAAGTTGGTTGAGAGAATGGCAAGAATGTGCAAAGCCGTTATCAAGGCAAAGGGTGGCTACTTTGAAGAATCTAAAATATAACACTTTTTTTGATTTGTTTGCATAATTTAATTTGTGTTATCTCATTGTTTTGATGTCTTTACTTTACTTTAAAAAACCTATGAGTAGGTGTGTCCAAACTTTTGACTGGTACTGTATTAGCAGCACTCCTGAAGAACCGCTCAGTCCAAACAGAAACGTCTACGGCTGAGATATTAGCAGCACTCCTGAAGAACCGCTCAGTCCAAACAGAAACGTATACGGCTGAGATATTAGCAGCACTCCTGTTTGGGGGCCATCTGTTTCAGAAACACAGCAGATGTAAGAGATCGTAGTTGCGATGCCGCCTGCTCTCTACAGTGATTTAGCGTTGGGCATGCGTGTATGCATCAGAAAGTCCCACGTGGGAATTGGCTGCCTCCCATACGGTGCTTGTTAAAAAGGAGAGCATTTCTTTTGTTACTGTGATGTGATGAGCTATATTAAGTAGCCTGTTGAAAGGTGGCAACTCCAGTATAAATCCTCACACGACAGGGAATATACAGATCCTATCTCCTGTCATATTAACGTGCCTGCAGAAGAGCAAGAGTGTTGTAGCTAGCATTTGCGTTGCAGGTGCTCTTATCTAAGGTGAGTTACCAAGGTTGTGTTTTACTGTGATACAGCTGCATATTTTACTAAGCAATTCAGGTTAAGCACCTTGCTCGAAGGTACAGTGGCTGTGCCCCCACCGTGGAATTTGCAACCCACTTGTTCCCACTGTGCCATACTGCCACCTTACATTGAAGCACATATTTTGATATTATAAGTACACAGATGTTTGAAATATCATACACATTGAATAAACCTGTATATTCCACCGTGAATACAAAGCTTCTTTTGTGTCTGTGTGTTGTGCTGCATACGTGCTGTTGCACAGTTCTGTATTTAGTTGTGCAGAGATGGATTGGTAACTGAGCTCCCCGGCTCAGACATTGATGCACATTTCTTATTCTTAGCCTGTCCCAGCAGGGTTTCTTACTGTCAGTGGAATGGAGACGTGGCTCCTGTCAATCAGGATTACCTTCATTTCAAGCAATCGTAATGAACTGTTATCGTGCGTCACTTTTTAACATGGGGTTCTGCGGTGGGGTCAGTTGCGTTATTCTTGGCGCAATTAGGCCGATTTTTTATTACCTTTAAAGAGTTTTCTGTGACTAATTAAAATGGCTCGGAATGAGCTCTTACTGTTTCAAGGTCCCTTGAAAAGACAAATGGAAAGTGGAGTGGAATGGAACCGCACTCAAACCGGTTAATAATTAAAGTGTTCATGAGTGAACGGCAAACAGAACGACCGTACAAGCAAAAAAACAGTGGAGAGAGCACACAAGAATAGGTGCATATGCAGGATGTTTCGGTTTTGGAAGAGAAAAGAGGCTCTCCCAGGATTAGAGGCTTGGTCATCTCTTATATTTGCTTTCATACTCTCTCTCTCTCTCTCTCTCTCTCTCTCTCTCTCTGCTTCTTTCCCTTTTTTATGCTCTCCAAAGCATAAATGGAGAACTTAGTATTTACATACCTACAACATATGCATTCCCATAGGCATTCCAAAGACAGAAATGCAGCTCTTTTTGACTTTTGATCAGTTGCCATGGAGAGCAAGAGAGATACCATCCGCAGGTCTCTGGTATTTCAGTCTACACAAGAGCCTAACCACAAAGGAAACAGAATAAAAACTAAAGGACATTCCCTATTTACCACTTTGGATTTTCCCTTGCTGTATCAGTGCCTGCAAGCTTAATGCTAAATAACTGCCATAGTGCTAGGCACTCAGGTCTTCCAACAGAAACTGGCCGTATGCGATAGATTCATTGTGATCTCTGTTTCCGCAGGTGGAGTAATACTGTGATACTAACTGGGCAATGAACTTAAAATATCATACCTTCAGCCCCACCTTAGAATATTTATTATTCATAGAATATTTATTATTATTTGTTTATTTATTCTTTACTTGTGCTCACTTGTCTGAAATGTATATTTTTCTTGTGTTATGTGCTTAGGTGCAAAATAGTTATTATATATCCGACACTGCAGGCTGTGGATCTGGCCTTGCTTAAATTTGTACAGTGGCCC
This sequence comes from Synaphobranchus kaupii, assembly GCA_029718625.1. Lineage (NCBI taxonomy): Eukaryota > Metazoa > Chordata > Actinopteri > Anguilliformes > Synaphobranchidae > Synaphobranchus > Synaphobranchus kaupii. The sequence goes on from CM056376.1 coordinate 98,092,744, forward strand.
AAATCTGGCGTGGATCTGCTTTGCGGGTCCAGATGAAAAAAGCTATGAATGGTCCTACCTTTGCACTTTATTTTTCCATCTGGCCCAAATCTGGCCCAGATGCACTCCAGATATGCGTAATGACTCTAAACTGAAAAGGGCAGGTTCGCATCACGAACGTGTCCCGGCAAAGAGGTTGCACATCTGCCCAGCTTTCAGCCGGAATCCGGGGCGAGTTGGCTGAGAAATGTTTGGCTACATATTTTGCTCTTAATTAAAACCTGCATTGAAAAAAAGAACTGCCGGGTAAGTGTGTTGATCATCATACAACAGATATTCTATAATGTTAACCAGATATTTAGTTCTTTCGGCCCTCTTCATTCTAGTTGGTTAAAAACATGTGTGTGTGTGTGTGTGTGTGTGTGTGTGTGTGTGTGTGTGTGTGTGTGTGTGTGTGTGTGTGTGTGTGTGTGTGTGTGTGTGTGTGTGTGTGTGTGTGTGTGTGTGTGCATTTCTACGTTAGATTTTTCCATGCCATTTCATAAATATTCATGATCAGAAAATTGGACTGCTTTGAACTTTTTTAGATAGAAAGAAACCAATTTATGATATAGTAATGGTGTATATCAGCAATGATGCATATACTGTATTTAGAATACTGATTAGATAGTGAGCAATGCATGTTTAACAGAATTTTCAATGTTAAACATGCATTGCTCACTATCTAATCAGTATTGAAGATCTGCAATACACCCTGCAAAAGCAGAGTAAGAGGCTCTCAAAAAAGGTGTCTAATAAATTGTACAAGACTACTGTCATATTCAAGGCTCATTCTAAGAATACGCCTGAAAGTATTTGAAAATCATACACATATCTGCTAATAATTACAGGTTTGCCTCCTCCCCCTAAGTTAACACTGCATGCACCATACCAGCAGAAGAGTGCTTCACAGCAGTCACCATAGTAACAGAGCCTTCTCTCCAGTGCTTCATGTAACCCTATTTAAAACCAATATCAGAAGAATCTGAAATTCATTAGAAAGAAATCCTCATATTTACATTTAATTTCTGTGCTTTGACAGTCTGGTGGAAGAGAGGGATCAGAAAGCAATTTTCACTCAGAAAGCCAGGCTGCTCGTCCATTGCGGTATATTGTGTGTATATCGAAAAGGACATGTCAGACTCCAGCTTCCACGGCCCGTGATGTTTCGGTTACGAGACACATGGAGCCGTGTCCAGCGTGGGAGCGGTGGGGTGGGAGTGGGGCATAAACTCAGACAATCGGCCCTGGGGTGCTGTCAGACAGCGGCCATCACTCCCCTGACCGCCAGTGACAGAGTCTCCCTGTGGGGCAGACATATGGCTCGCTGTCTGGGTGTGTGGGGTCAGTGGGCTGTGGGAGGAGGCATCCTTCTGAATTACTGCTTCAGGGCCTGGGGAGCTTGGAGCGTAGAGCAGAGGGCAGGAGTGTAGCATGTAGCCTGTGTTAACCCACCTTCCCCCACCAAATTCAGCCCCTAGTACTGACAGTGTGACACAAACACACATGCACGCTCACACACATGCACAAATGCATGCACAGACGCACGCGCGCACACACACACACACACACACACACACACACACACACACACACAAACATGCTGTTTCTCCCTGCTGTTATCAGACACCTGTGATTCCAGGGCCCGTTGGGGATCTCCCAATGACCTCCTTCTGGCTCCAAAAACAAATGTGGCCACACCCTCTTTCCTCTGTGACTGTAGCACAACTCTGCAGGGACTGATTTACAAACCCCAATTCCAAAAAAGTTGGGACAGTATGTAAAATGAACAGAAAAGCAGAAAGCAGTGATTTGTAAATTCTCTTTTACATAATATTTAATTGAAAATTGATTCATTTTCCTGTTGTCAGAAGAAGAAACAACCCTTCAAGTGATCCATCGATATCTACTGCATATCTGGCAGCAGGCTCGTTTGATACTTGATGACTTACAGCCATTTAGCCAACCATGGGTTCCATACTATTCCCGTTTAATTTACAGCTTAATCTAGTCCCAACCCCCAATTCCCATAGAGATCCATTCAAATGCAGAAAGGTTATAGTATCACTTGTAAGAGTACCTGAAAATAAGATATCAATATATATAAGTCATTTGATATCTTTTTATACCCAGTCATGATGATTGCAACATCTGTTTACCTGTGGAATGTTCCAAACAATGTTCCAAACTTGTGTAAATGTGTAAAAGAATGCGTAAAATAATTTTCAGAAAGAAAGTCAGAAATCTGCTTACGCAAAGTTTTACATTTTCTCCCTCTGCCTTTTGATCATGGTGTCGCCATATCACACTGACTCCAAACATTGCTTACGTATGGTGTGCAGCGTGTGCAGAGGTATGCAGATGCTCTCTCTCTTTTTTTTTTTTTTTACATCTGCATTTCTGTGTGGAAACTTGCTTACGCAGCATTCTGAGGGCATTTTTCTGCTCAGCACTGTTCATACATGTGGCGTTGAACATGTGTTTCGTTGAACTTCCGAGTCTTTTTTTTGCCCCTGTCCCAACTTTTTTGGAATGTGTTGCAGGCATCAAATTTGGAATTAGCGTATATTTACAAAAATCAATAAAGTCGATAATGTCAAACATTAAATATCTTTTATTTGTACTGTTTTCAATTAAATATATGTAAAACAGAATTTACAAATCACTGCTTTCTGCGTTTATGTGCATTTTACATACTGTCCCAAATTTTTTGGAATTGGGATTTGTAAATAAAAGAACTGTACAGCACGTCTCCATAAATTAGTTGAATTGATTCATTGATAATGAGTGCAGGTACTAATTAATTTGCTGAATCACACTTCAGATTGCTGATTGTGTCTCACACTGGTGGTTTTACTGCAGGCTAGATAACAGTCAAATCAGGAGAGTGTTAGGGCACAGAATGAAGTGAGTTCAAATCTACAGTTCTTGTATAGCTAGAAGCTGCAAATATAAGGACTGCACAAGTCGTTCATTTTGTGAATGATATGTTTATATTACTGCATGTTATTTTGTCTCAACAAAAAAACATACCTGGAATTATGTTTTAAATTATGAACTGCTTAGTCAGTGGATATTTAATGACCTCATCATCAAGTATTTTCAAAAAAAATATGTTCCATATTTTTCCCCTGAATCAGTATTTTCTTCAAATCTGATGGGAGTAATTGGTTCCTCCTGGATCCTGAAATGGATCATTGTGCCACACTGAATCAACATTGCCTAAAAGTCACAAGTGAAAAGTGGAGTGAAAGTGAGAAAGTGAAGACTGTGGAAAAAGACAATTTTGGGCTTGATTTAATCAACAGTGTATGAGTGGCCAGCCATTGGCAATGGTACAAAACAAAAGTTATTCAGTGAAACAATTAGTTCACTGACTTGAGTTACAGACGTGGCTACAGGGTTTCACATCAATTGTGTCAAACTTCTTATGAAGATTGCTATGTCAGGCAAACGTTTGGCAGCAGGACTTGTGATCAGGGTATGTAAGGGTTGCGGCATATTCCCATGCCGTTCGTAGATTTATTGAATGTTTATTTAACCCTCTGGTTGTGTTTGAACGATATACACCATTACTATATCATAAATTGGTTTCTTTCATCTAATTGCCATAAGGCTTCATGACTTTTTCTATACTAGGCATCACCACCATGAATGATCACCACTTTCATAAAAATTTTGGTGTTTTATTAATATTTTGTACATCTGTGGCAAATATGGCCGGAAATAGGAAATTAACGGGTGAGACTATATTAAGTTCATCCAGCAGATGGAAAACACCCACACGCATGCACACACACATGAGACAAAAATGGGACTGTTCATGTTTTCCTATAATCTAATCTAATCTAATAACTGTTAGGTTGAATTTGGGATGGTTACAAAATAAATGAGACCCAGCATGGACTTGAGATACATGTCTTGCACTCAATCATTTCACAGCAGAGGCGAGAACTGTTGCAAAATCACAAAGACCGATAGAGTATGATCTCCACCTATAAGACCATATCAGTGACAAACATGTTTGTTTGGGACTCCCCAACATTTGGGTGAGTCTAATTGTAATTCTAATAATTTTGGGCCCGATTCGCCCCTGCTGACAAAGGCAGGGGCATTCCCGATTTGAGGCTGGTCTTAACCAATTATCTGCCTTCACTGTCCTGTAGTGTGATGTGTTTACAGGCAGAATCTTAACCCCTGATCGATTCAGGGTCATCTCGATTTCAAATAATCAATATCAAACGTTTGATATTTACAACACAAAATCCTGTAGTGTGTGAGGAACAGCGATGGAATCTCGAACAAAAACCCACAATAGCCAATGAGAGCTGAGTTGACTGGGAAGTGGAATGTTCGTTTTGTTAAAGTCACGTTGGATCACGCGAGTTTCTGCAAGATCCCAGGTTCTCAGGACTCGTGAGTATAAACGTTAAGTGTGTGATGCTCTGTAATCGTCTAGTGTGTGCATTCTGATGACTGAAACACAAATAAATTGTGAAATCTTTCTGTCCAAGATCTCCCACGTTTTGAATATTGGTTAGGATTTGAAGTCCTGTCGTGTGCCCCTGTCAGACACTGGAGGACCAAATCACCCCAATATTTAACAAAATTTCACATATTTATGAAAGAATTCAAATTTTGAAATGTAGGTGAATTGTAGATTTGATCTTCAGGAATGCGATTGCGGTAATAACTCCATTTTGACCGGATAGTGATTTTTCAACCTTTCTCATCGCTCCTGTTAAATGGTTGAGTGCGAGACATGAATTTCAAGCCTGTGTAGGGTCACAAATGTTCATTTCATTTTTCATAATATTTTATATTTGTTATGACCATTCTTTCTCAATGAAAACAAATTGGTCAGCTTTAACCAGAAACACAACAGAAAACGGAAGTGTCCTGGCTAAACTTTGATACATAACAGGCTGTGACAATCACTCAATTTGTTTTCCACTGGTCTTTACAAAAGTAAATAATACATAAATTGTGCTTATTTTATAAAAAAACAAGTGGTATCATTTTCAATGAGGTTTATAGACCATACATTGCAAAAAGAAGTATCAAACTTCTAAATGATTAGGAATGAAGTTGGTCAAATGGTGTAACACAGCATTAGGTGGTAATTTATGCTTTTATAAACAGTTCAAATGAACCGGACGATTTTGGACGGGAACGCAAACAATAGAAACATGGCATGAACACAACCCGAGGGTTAAGAGAAGTAATCAGATTAGTTTAAGAAAATATCCAGCTAAGTGACTGCATGATGTGCCTCGTGTCTACTGCCTCTAGAGGGAGACACAGTGATTATAATTCAACTGGCTCATGCAGCTTATTCTCATTCTAGGCCTGTAGTCCTGTCTGTCTCTATCAGCATCACCTTCCGATGATGAACAGAGTAAACCCAAACAGAAATAATGGCTTTAAACAGTCTCATCTTCAGGCAGATAAATGCCAGGGCCATGTTTACATATCATTTACTCCGCTGGCTCAATACATTTCCCCCGAATTTACTCCATTTGTGCCGGCTGCGCTGTCATGGAGAGATGAGGGCTCGAGCATTTTCCCATTTGGAAGAGGCACGGATTGTTGCGCTCCGGGGGTCCCCCATGGTGGATTTTAATGAACGTGTGCAATCTTACCAGCTGCCTCTCTCCCAAATAATGTTCAGCAGCTGTTAGCGATTTGTCGTTCCCCGGCTTCGAGTAATGGAGGTAGGAGGTGCCGGCCATTCCAAGCCGAACGGCTCCATTGAAGTGGCCTGACAGAGGTCACTCACCTCACCAAAATGACCGTCGTCTGGTAATGTCTGGTAATGCATTTCGGACAAGGCAGCCAAATCAGAAAGGATCAAGATTCCCCATTCCTGTCTGAGACACAGAAGCTGTCTGCAATGTAACATTAAAGAAGAGCCTTTTCGTTATTAGTTTGCTCAGCGGTGCCCAGTCATCACAGATGAAATCTTGCTGATATGAAAAAGTCAAGGGTCAGCACAACAAATAAATTGGTTTTCATTGAAACTGCATATTTTAAGGGCCATATTTGCAAACTCCCCTCAGGGGACAAAAAAAAAATAGAATATACAGTCAAGCCGGAAAGTCTGCACACCCCTTTCACCTTCTCCACGTTTTATTACGTTACAGACATTTCATTTTTTGTCTCAAAATTCTACACAAAATAGCCCATAATGACAAAGTGAAAACAGGTTTTTAGACATTTGTGCTAATTTATTAAAAATCAAAATGTAAAATATCATATGTACACAAGCGTGCACACCCTTTCATATGACACCCAAAAGTGAGCTGAGGTGCATTTTGTTTCCACTGATACTGCTTGAGATGTTTCTACAACTTAATTGGAGTCCATCTGTGATAAATTCAATTGATTGGACATGATTGGGGATTGCCAACACCTGCCTATATAAGGTCCCACAGTTGACAGTGCATGTCAGAGCAAACTCCAAGCCATGGGGTCAAAGGAATTATCTGCAGACCTCAGAAACAGGATTGTGTCAAGGCATAGATCTGGAGAAGGGTACGGAAAAATCTCTGCAGCTTTACAGGTCCCAAAGAGCACAGTGGCCACCATCATTCGTAAATGGAAGAAGTTTGGAACCACCAAGAATCTTCCTAGACCTGGCCGCCCGGCCAAACTGAGCAATCGGGGAAGACGGGCCTTGGCCAGGGAGGTGAGCAGGAACCCGAGGGTCACTCTGACAGAGCTCCAGCGTATCCTTGTGGAGATGGGAGAACCTTTCAGAAGATCAACCAGCCAGGCAGCACTCCACCAATCAGGCCTTTATGGTAGAGTGGCCAGACGGAAGCCCCTCCTTTGTAAAAGGCACATCACAGCCCGCTTGGAGTTTGCCAAAAGGCACCTAGAGGACTCTCAAACCATGAGAATCAAGATTCTCTGGTCTGATGAAACCAAAATTGAACTTTTTGGCCTGAATACCAAGCGTCACGTCTGGAGGAAACCAGGCACCGCTCATCACCTGGCTAATACCATCCCTACAGTGAAGCATGGCGGTGGCAGCATCATGATGTGGGGATGTTTTTCAGCAGCGGGAACGGGGCGACTAGTCCTGATAGAGGGAAAGATGAATGCAGCTAAGTACACCGAGATCCTTGAAGAAAACCTGCTCCAGAGCGCTCTGGACCTCAGACTGGGGCGAAGGTTTACCTTCCAACATGACTACGACCCGAAGCACACAGCCAAGAGAACAAAGGAGTGGGTTCGGAGAAAGTCTGTGCATGTCCTTGAGTGGCCCAGCCAGAGCCCAGACCTGAATCCAAAAAAAATGAACTCAATCTATTGTAGTATAAGTCTGTAACGTAATAAAATGTGGAGAAGGTGAAAGGGGGGTGCAGACTTTCCGGCTTGACAGTATATATATATATGGAATAGCATACAGTACCCTCCACTATTATTGGCACCCCTGGTAAAGATGAGTACAAATCTCACACTGAAAAAATGAGAAAAATCCAACATTTAATTGAAGTAAATTTATTATGAAAAAAAAAATCCCTCATCAAGAAATAATTATTTTTAACAAAACCACGTGTGCCACAATTAATGGCACCTCTGCATTTATATATAGAATAAAGTAATCTTTTTTAATATATGGTTGCATATCCTTTGCATGCCATGACCTCCTGATGTCTTTGACCCAACAACATCAAAAGAGTCTTGATATCTTATTTTCTGGTACTCTTATAAGCGATACTATAACGTCTCTGCATTTGAATGGATCTCTATGGAAATTGAGGGGTGGGACTAGATTTAACTGTAAATTACACTGGAACAGTATGGAACACATGGTTGGCTAAATTGCTTTAAGTTATCAAGGGTCTGACGTCTCAAACAAGCCTTAAACCAACTCTGCTGCCAGAAATACAGTAGATATGGATGGATAACACGAAGGGTTTCTTCTCCTGACTTATTTTTCAATAGGTTCAATAGGAAAATTTGTCCGGAGAAACAACCCTTAAAGTGATCCATCCATATCTATTGCATATCTGGCAGCAGAGTGATGGTTTGAGGCTCGTTTGATACCTCAGACCCTTGATGACTTACAGCCATTTTACCAACCATGTATTCCATACTGTTCCAGCATAATTTCCCACTCTTCCTTGCAAAAACGTTCTAGATCCATCAAATTGCGAGGGCATCTCCTGTGCACAGCCCTCTTCAGGTCACCCCACAGATTTTCAATTGGATTGAGGTCTGGGCTCTGGCTGGGCCATTCCAAAACGTTGATCTTCTTTTGGTGAAGCCATTCCTTTGTTGATTTGGATGTATGCTTTGGGTCGTTGTCGTGCTGAAAGGTGAAATTCCGCTTCATCTTCAGCTTTCTAGCAGACGCCAGAAGGTTTGGCGCCAAAATCGACTGGTATTGGGAGCTATTCAGGATTCCCTCCACCTTGACTAAAGCCCCAGTTCCAGCTGAAGAAAAGCAACCCCAAAGCATGATGCTGCCACTGCCATGCTTCACCATGGGTATGGTGTTCTTTTGATGATGTGTTGTGTTGTTTTTGCTCCAAACATACCTTTTGGAATTATGGCCAAAAAGTTCAACCTTGGTCTCATCAGACCATAACACCTTTTTCTACATGGTTTTGGGTGACTGGATGTGTCTTTTTGCAAAATTTAGCCGGGCTTGGATGTTTTTTTCATGAGAAATGGCTTCCATTTTGCCACCCTACCCCATAGCCCAGACATATGAAGAATACGGGATTGGTTGTCACATGTAGGGAGCAACCAGTACTTGCCAGAAATTCCTGGAGCTCCTTTAATGTTGCCGTAGGCCTCTTGGCAGCCTCCCAGACCAGTTATCTCCTTGTCTTCTCATCAATTTTGGAGGGACGTCCTGTTCTTGGTCATGTCACTGTTGTGCCATATTTTCTACATTTGTTGATGATTGTCTTCACTGTGTTACATGGTATATCTAATGCCTTGGAAATACTTTTGTACCCCTCTCCTGATCGATACCTTTCAACAATGAGATGCCGTTCATGCTTTGTAAGCTCTTTGTGGACCATGGTTTTTGCAGTAGGATGCAACCAAGAAGATGTCAGGAAAATCCTACAGGAACAGCGGAACTTTATTTGCTGAACTTTACATTAGCTGAACAGCTGAACTTTACATTAATTGATGGAAGGTGTATACTAACTACTATTTAACATGAGTTTGAATGTGACTGGTTGATTCTGAACACAGCCATATCCCCAATTATAAATACTTTGTCACAAACATTATGGAACCACTACTTATGCAACCAGGTTATTGTAAGTTTTTTATTATCATTATTATTTTTTTTCCCTAAAATGTTTCAGTTTGTTTTTCACTTGAATTTTAGGTTGCAATTTCACATTAAAGGTGGAAAAAGTTCTGACAAGATTTATCTTGGTTTAATTTTTTTACATCACAAAAACCTGCCACAGACTTAGACTTTTTATATACACTGTATATCCTCTTTTTACTTCACCATGTAGGCTACATTACTATTTACTTTATGACACCGGAACGGACAATACTAAACTATTTATTTTCCTTGATTGAACATCTACTAATAAAACTTAGATTTCAGTGTTGGAATAATTATTTTTCTTTTGCTTTTTCTGGGCCATTTTGAGTTTGTATGGATCTTTTAATTAAAGTGACAACCTCCATATAAGGCAATTCATGGGCATGCATTTATGCCAATCACAAAAAATAACGTGAACGCACCTGTCATTTACGTTTATGGACATACATATGTGCTTACGAAGAAATCTGCCTTTTCCACACGGTTTGATGAATCTGGTGTCATTTTTTCGTACCAACTCGTTTCGTACATAAATGTACGCACATATTTAGGAACGCGTCATGAATGAGGCCCATTGTCTCCAACTTTCTAAATAGAAGACCTATACTAGATCTGATGATAATTTTATCTCATGTGTTAGTTTACTTTATTATTCTTATAATGATTCTGTTGATTTTTATTTTCTTTTTATAAGCACTGTGTAAGAGCGGTAGATGAATTCCTTTTTAAATCTTGCTAATTTCTGCCAAACCAAATTTAGTCATTATATGATTTGGAGAAATGTATGTCCAATTTTACCAGTCATAACAAAAAACAAAAAAAATTATATGGTACATTGAGTTGGCAGGATCTGCTGACAGATGGTGGTAAATTCTGATTGTTTTGTGAGAGTGAACAGAGTCCTCTCATAATGGTAGCAGTATTAATTGTCTTCAATTCCCTCCAGCAATAATGAAATTGTGATAAATAAGGCAGGCTTAGTTGCTGGAGGGAAATTTAATGTTTATTGCTTCGGTTTGTATTGTGTGTCATGGAACAGTCAATAAAAAAGGTAATTTTCCACGAAGAAAGCTCAAAAATGAAATTGGTTTGTTCCTTACCTGCCCACAGTAACACCCATCTGAATGTATGTGCCTGTGGCTGTTTAGGATATGATGCGTTGCGGTCTATATGAGATAACCGAGCACAGCATAAAGTGATCATCACAGTTGTAAGAGGTCTAGGTTTTGTTCAATTATCATCATGCTGTTTTTCGTGACAGCCATTAACACAGAAACTGTTGTGGTAATGTAATAATTTTATTGCTTTTTATTGCTCTATACTGTCATTTTGCAGATGTTAAACCCTGACAAACATTTGGAGAAAATAGTTGGCCTGTAGTCAAAAATACATATGACACAATGGGGTATACTAATCAGAAAGTGGAACACATTTCAACAAGGTTTCTCTGAGTATATAATTACATCCTGTTTCGCTGAAGGGATATTTATTAAACAAAATTACATTAATGCCCTTCCCATTATTTTACATATAACCTTTTCTTCATGCAACTTGAGACGTTGCTGTGCCATGCCTGGACCTGAGCCTGCAACCACCTTCCTCCTCAGATCAGTTTAACTTTTTGTCATGTAACCCATAATTGTGGGTACAGCCAGTATGAAAGTTATTTACAAAAGGAAGCGAAATATCACCAGTGATATATCTTTCAAGGAACACAATTGGGCAATATTTGGGAAGTAATATTTGGGAATTGGATCATGCAATTGGATCAGCCCTGTAAAGAAGCATGAAACAATAACTTTTACACTGCTGCTCTCCAGTATTGAGAGTGGATTCACATAAAAATGCCTGTGAGTGTGACACATTCAGACTTAATGGAGGAAAGGGACGAGGCATCCTCGCCTGACCCGCAACAAGGTCCTCTGTCGCTAGTTCCACCCTGCTGCAGGCTGAAGGGGCGTGCGCACATGGATGCAAAAAAAGTCTCCTAATGTGGATGTTTGAGTCTAGAAATCACTTTCGTCCTTTGAATTCCACAAGAAATAAAAATAGAAATAGAAGGGAACCATCAGCAGGGGGAGGTGTAGCCCTGTGGTGAAGACTGATGCCAAGCCTTGTGGTGTGAAGGCGAGCACAGTGAGACTAGTCAAAACCCGGGCATCTCACACCAGAACTGCCGTTATCCGGTAAAGTCACACTGGAGGGCTTTTGGGAATTCTTTTTTCCAAGGAATTTTTCAAATAATAAAGAAGGAAACCTCTGTCATTTTAGTGAGCAGAGGGGGGAGCTGTCGTTACTCCATGATGCTCCTCTGCCTGGCGGCAGTTTCACCATGAGCTGCATAGCTTGATCCAGATGAAGAGCGGCACAGATCTGAGAGAGCCGAGCGTCTCTCTTTTCAGTCCCCCCCGTTGTCTCCAGCCTGTCTCCGAATGGCAGATTCTGCTGCCGAGCGCCATGTGTGTCTGGAAGTGTGAGGGGGTTGTCCCTGACAACGGTTGCTAGGAGACCATCCACAGAGCGCCAGTGGGCCAACTTTGCATGGCTGCAGGGGTGTGACTTCATTGATCAGGGTATGTTGAACATAGGCCTCCTTTGGATTGAGGTAACTCTAGAGCAGGGGTGGGGAACCTCATCTGAAACGGGCCGGTGTGGGCGCAGGTTTTTTTATTTAGGCCAGCACTAAGACATGTGATTCAACAAATTAACTAATCATGGCCTTCAATCTAGATCTTGATAAGTAGAATCAGGTGTCTTAGTGCTGGGTTAAAACAAAAACCCACACCCACATCGGCCCTTTTCGGATAAGGTTCCCCACCCCTGCTCTAGAGCCACAACAACCTCAATAAAGTAAATATTAACAGGATATATATATATATATATATATATATATATATATATATATATATATATATATATATATATATATACATATATATATACACAGTTGAAGTCAGAAGTTTACATACACTTAGGCTGAAGTCATTAAAACTAATTTTTAACCACCTCACAGATTTCATCTTAGCAAACCGTGTTGGCAAGTCAGTTAGGACTGTTTTTGTTGAGACTGGTTCAGATATGGATTGATTCAATTCTGTGGTGATTTTTAGAGCTGTAGTTCTGTGGTTATTAGTATTATCCTACCAAGTGTTCATCTGTCCCTGTCAGAGAGCTTTGACTTGCAGCTACAGTTATTTTTTGCTGATGCTGTTTTTTGGTGTTGGGCATATGTTGTCGTAATTTTTGACACTGTTCCCCTTGCCACCTTAAATAATTTTGGCCGTTTTTGTGACCGACGCACCTGCAATTCGGGAACCAACTATTTGGCCCCTTTGTAACTCTATTAGCATCCTCATCTTGCTTTGGAGACTTTGTGCTGCTGGTTAGACACATGTTGCTAATTAGCATTCAAATGAATAGGAATCACCTGTGTAGATGCTTTTATAATTGTGGTTTAGATTCAAGTAAAAGCCATTTTTCAGGGGTGTTTCTGAAATTATATACACACACACATATTATATACACACACACACAGCTCTCCATAATGTTTGTGACAAATATATATTTTTCTCTTGATTTGGCTCTGTACTCCAAAATTTAAAAAATTGTCATTAAACAATTCACATGTGGTTAAACTGCAGATTCTCAGCTTTTATTAAATGGTATTTTTATACTTTTTGTTTGCACCATAGCCCCCCCCCCATTTCAGGGCAGCATAATGTTTGGGACATATGGCTTCATAAGTGTTTCTGATTAGTCAGGTGTGTTCAATTGCTTCCTTAGTGCAGGCATAAGAGTGCTTTCAGTATCTAGTCTTGATTCTTTGGTGTTTGTCAACATGAGGAGCAGAGTTGTGCCAATGAAAGTCAAAGAAGCTATTATGAGACTAAGAACTAAAACATAAAAAATAAAGTCAGAGACATAGGACCAACCCTAGGCTTACCAAAAGCAACTGTTTCAAACATCATTAAAAAGAAAGAGAGCACTGGAGAGTTCAATAATCTCACAGGGCCTGGTAGGCCAAGGAAGACCCCTACAGTTGATGACAGAAGAATTTTCACCATAATGAAGAAAAACCCCCAATCACCTGTATGACAGATCAGAAACACTCTTCAGGAGGCAGGCGTGGATGTCTCAGTAACTACTGTCCACAGAAGACTTCATGAACAGAACTACAGAGGCTACACTGTAAGATGAAAACCACTAGTTAGCTGCAAAAACAGAATGGCCAGGTTAGTTTACTAAGAGGTACCCCAAAGCCTGTTGGTTAATGAACACAAGATATCACATGTCAGCACTTGCACTGTCCCCCCTGGCCTCCAACACTCCTGAAACTCCTGTTGTGCCTCAAACACAAATTGCCCACAGTTAATTTGGTAGCCTTATTGCTTGGTTTGAGTCTGTTTCGGAATAAGGTCTGTATTAAATTAAATACAGAAACCTGATTGCTTAGACCAGGGGTGGGCAATTCCAGTCCTGGAGGGCCGGTGTGTATGCTGGTTTTTGTTCCCACCAATTACCCCAGCTAATTGAGCTAATTGGCTGTTTACACCAACACTGGTAGATTAGATCACATTAAAATGTTCTATATAGGGAAACAAGAAGTCTTCGGCTGTCATTCATGCACTTATTAAGAATTGTAGCTAAAATGTCAGATGGCACAAATATTAGGACTAATTAGGTAATTAAGGCCAGAAGTTGGCATGAAAACCAGAAACAGATACAGCCCTTGTTGCCCACCTCTGGCTTAGACCATTGCTAACCTACAGCCTGTTCTGCTGAAATAATCCTGAAGAAACATTACAGTATCATTTATCAGTATTAATTCTGCGGTTGCGCCAATTGACTCTCCAAATGATGGGATAATGCACTGGCTGTGAGACATGAGTGCTGTAATTGAATAAACTTCATTGATTTTACTCTTGAATATTGTGTGTACCTCACAGTAAAATAAAGCTGGACGTTAGTAATGATGATGTATCAGGGTCAGTTTTTTTCCCTCTTCCATGATGGTGTGTGTGTGTGTGTGTGTGTGTGTGTGTGTGTGTGTGTGTGTGTGTTTGTAGGGGAGACCATCACAACCTAATATGAGTGCTGACCACATGTTGCCCGAAGTTAAAAGGGTATATTTTCTCTTGCCAGGTTGTGGCGGCACCCAGGATGCTATATAGGCAGGTCAGCTAGAAAGCTGTCGTTGTTCGTGGGGGTGTGGTGTGGGGCCTGGGTGGGTTTCTGGTGTGTGATGAGATGCTATTATCCTGGCTGCCTGAAACCCTCCCATGCCTCGATCCATCCCTGGGCATCCCTGTTGTGAATCCATGCACTAGAGCAGTGCTTTAACCAGATGAGAACCCCAGCAGCTCATATTTTATTGCAGTTACAGTGTTCATTAAGCCAAAGGATAAAGAAATATATTTACTTTTCCAATTTTATAAACAGAAAAACAAAAGTATGCTAATTCTAAACACGAGAGCTGTATATCAATCATCACATGTCTATCTGACATGCAACACATATTTTGTTCAAATGTAAAATGTCATATTAATTACATCTGTAACATTCCACAAGTCCAACAGTGAATGCTTAAGCAATTGACAGTACAAGAATAATTAATAATAATAATAATAATAATAATAATAATAATAATAAGCTTAATATCAAACAAAGTAAGCATAATATCATAAGTCTAATATCAAGTACATGTTTTCTTTGGTTCCCTTATGTATAATTTCACAATTAAAAAATATTATTTTGATTACACAACTTCTTTAGTAAAT
This sequence comes from Synaphobranchus kaupii, assembly GCA_029718625.1. Lineage (NCBI taxonomy): Eukaryota > Metazoa > Chordata > Actinopteri > Anguilliformes > Synaphobranchidae > Synaphobranchus > Synaphobranchus kaupii. The sequence goes on from CM056376.1 coordinate 98,107,846, forward strand.
GATTTTCACACCTTTGACAGCATGTTCTGTGATTTATTGCTTACATACTACATTATTATCCCAACAAGGATCTATAGAAATTACTTTCAAAATCAATTCAACTGGCTGCAATTTAAACATAGTTTTAGTATTGCTGAAAGCCTACAAGGAAGCCAGCTGCTGACAGCGATGCAAAATGTATTTCCTTGGAATAAGCAAGGGTGTTAAATACTTGTAAACTGGAAAAAAAAACATTACAGAAACAATTTTTTCAGTGATAGCCCAAGTCATTAAAGTACAATTCTTCTCTATTCTGTGTAGTTCCTTTTTATTCATTTGTTTACATTAGCCACACATGGAAATGACATTATTTGCGACTAATGACTTCTACATTTTATATGATTTAGATAAAACAAACACAGTAATCATGTGCTGGAATTTGCCCAGTATTATTGTTTTTTTTTTCATTATGACTGAATCCAGCTGCAACACACCCACTGATAAATATTCAGAATAATCTAGTCCATTTTCCACCTGAACAGCACGCTATGAGCTGTACGCTCCTCACCTCGAAAATAACCCCCACCTCTGGTGACAAAAATAATTAAATTCAATATCCACGCCAAGTTCACCGTGCGCTGTGTCATTGACTGCGCCTCTGTGCCATTCGCCGGAAAATAGAGCCCTAAATATAACCTGCTTTAGACCCAGGGGTTCCTCAAGCTCATTTTAGCCATTTTGAAAAAAAAACAAAAAGAAAAACACTGGGGACACATCACCCTTACCCCATACTGTTTTGAGAAAAAGGTTTTTGATGTGATGGATGTGACATTGGGTTTTTAATGCAAGCATTTGAGGACTTAAAACAACCAGTCAGGACAATGCAGGCACAAGACTTTTGATCATAAGCTGTCATGTAAACTGTTTATTTTCAAATATAAATACATAATAATGTAAGGTCTAGTCATTATATCAGAAACAAGGAAATGAGTCTGGATGCTCAGCAGGCCTTCTTAACAGAAATATAGTCACAAGCCTTTACTGCTTATCTTCCTGCTTGCAAGCAGGCTTAAGCCACTGCAGTTTTAGCGGGGCATAAATTGCTGACAGTTTTATGTTTGCTGTCAGCAGTTTGGCTTCATGTGAATGATTACAACTGTATTTCATTTTTCTCCCAGCAAATTCCGCAAAGAGGAAATACATTTCCTGTCCGCACCGGTTTTCATTTACGATCGAGCAAAATTATTTGGTTCGTGTAAGGCCATTTACAGCTGTCTCTGTGAAAGAGAGGAAGTCTTATGTTGGTGCTTGGTTGAATTTATAGGGTGAGTAATGTTTATATATTTGAATACAGACAAAAACCCAGGTTGTGCTCAGTGAAACACATTTCACCAATAGTCTTTCTGGGGCTTAGCCTCATTTGTGACAATGTACAAATTGAAAATGGCTTTTTTTAGATAATGACTGAAGGTTCTTTTTTCCTTTATGTTTCTCATGGAATAATAATAATAATAATAATAATAATAATAATAATCGCTCTCTGGTTGGACAGTACAGAAATACTTCCTTATGTCTGTGCGTAATTTCCATTTCCATCTATGCCCGCTCATTCTATTGAAGATGTCTAGTAGTTCACTTTGTTAATCACTTTTATGAATTTAACACCTCAATAAAATCACCCCTAAGTCTCCTTTTACTAAGTTTGAATTTGAGAGTAAGTAGCGAAAGCATCTTTCCTCATAACGTTTATCTTTCATACCAGGAACAAATTTAGTTGCTCTTCTTTGAATTTCTTTAGAGCTCTTTGTAGTGCGGTACCCAGATCTGCAAACAGTACTTTGTGGGCTGTGTGGTCTGACAAAGGTATTGTATAAAATATAACATAAGGCTTTGATGAACTACTATTCCCAAGTCTTTTTCCAATTTAGAACATTCCAATTGTGTTCCTCTCTTAAAGTAGTCCTGCCTTGTGTTTTTATTTCCCACATGTAGAACTTTACAATTAGCTATATTGAATTTAGTTTTACAGGTTTCGGCCCACTTCTGGATTCTGTTTAAATCTTCTTGGATTAATTCAGTAGATTCCAAACTCTTAGCTAAATCTCCCAGTTTTGTATCATCTGCAAATTTATCTAGTGTACTTTCAATGTCCCTGTGAATTTATGTAAATAAGGAAGAGCAGTGGCCCCGACACCATTCCTTGTGGGACTCCGCTTCCCATAGTAAGTAACTTGCTCAGATAAGATCCATCCTACTATTACTCTGTGTTCTACCCTATAGCCAGTTCTGAACCCACTCTGAAATACCTCCTCTAATTCCAACTGACTTAATTTTGATAATGGGTCTCGCATGTGGTACCTTATAAAATACTTTTTTGGAAATTTAAAATATCATAAGCCTTGTTACAATCAAAACTCTTGGCAGCTTCCTCAAAGAATGCCAAAAGGTTTGTCGGGCCTGACCTTCCCCTGCGAAAGCCATGTTGGCTATCCCTTAGGATGTTGTTATTTTCAAGAGGTAATTATATTCAATGCTTGCATGCATGGTATCCTTGCATTTGTACCTTATACGTCCTTGTCTATGTTTTCATTTTACGTATATTTTATTGTAGAACTGTTTGTCCATCAATGGATGTATGTATTTATTTCATTAAAGATGCTGTGTGTAGGATCTAGCGGCCTCTACAGGTGGTATTTCTTCCACTGTCGCAAAACAGGAAGTGTTGTCGTTGTACCAAGACAGCTCATAGTGAATGGATTTGACCAGCGATTTTTTAATTCTTCCATAGCCATTACACCGTGTAATCAAACCGAATTTTATGATATTTTGTTAAAACAAAAAAGTTACACACAGCATCTTTAAAGAATACATGTTGGTCATTATAAAATAATAAAACATTGTTCACAAAAAAATAAATAATTACAATTATCTCTAATGATAGATTCCAGTTTACATGTGATGCAAGTTGAACTGACGGGCCTCTAGTTTCCTGGATCAGTACGGACCCTTTTCTTATATTGGTATTATATTACCTTGCTTCCAGTCAATGATCTCACCTAACTCTTTGAGTACCCTTGGGTATATGCCATCAGCAGTAGTATAGTGGAGGGCATACACGGGTATACGCAGTATACCCACTTCTTTCTTAGTGGGCATAGAGTATACTCACTTCTTAATCCCCACTGGTGCACGTATCAATTAGTAGTCATCAATTTGTTAAATTAGAGAATATACCCACTCTAGAGTACACCCACTTCTCCAGGCACCAATGCACCACTGGCCATCAGGGCCTGCTGTCTAATTTGTCTTTAGTTTATGTAATTTATCTAGTACTTCTGTATCCACTATCTCAATATCTGATAAAACATTCTGAGTGCTGAACACACCCGATGGCCTATTTATAACCTCCTCTGTGGTAAAACTCTCAACAAAGTATTTAAGGAATCATTAATATCCTTATTCTTGTAAAGCAATGCTGCTTCTTTATTCTTAATGCACTTAACCACCTCCCTAACTTTCCATTTCCTCTTGCAATATTGAAAGAAACATTTAGGATTACTATGTGCAATTGGGCAATTTACTTTTCAAAGAGCCTTTTAGCTACCCTTGGTTATTGTTTAACCCTAGCACACCTATTACAATATTCAACCTTATTAGTCTCAGAACTGTCATTTTTATATACAGACGGGTGACAAATTAAAAGAAAAACCCCTACAGTGAAGGGGTGGCTCTATTATGCTCTGGGGGGCATTATTCTGGCATGGTTTGGGTTCACTTGTCCCCCTTAGAGGGAAGGGTCAATACACGTGATCACCTTTATCCTATGATGAAACATGGGAGTGGTCTTTTCCAGGATGACAATGCCCCCATCCACAGGGCACGGGGGGTCACTGAATGGTTGATGAGTATGAAATTGATGTGAATCATATGCCATGGCCTTCGCAGTCACCAGATCTCAACCCAATTGAACACCTATGGGAGATTTTGGAACGACATGTTAGACAGCGCTCTCCATCACCATCATCAAAACACCAAATGAGGGAATATCTTTTGAAAGAATGGTGTTCCATGGTGTTCCAGAGACTAAAATCTATGCTAGACTAGAGGTAGAATCTATACGAAAGCACATTGAAGCGGGTCTCGGGGCTCGTGGAGGCCCAACACCTTACTAAGACATGAGACATGAGACAAGTTTTTTCATGAGTTGATTTTATAAGTACAGATAGCCATACTGCAAAAAGACACATTTCCCTGTAATTGAATATATTATCCTGACTCTCGTCTCAGGGGTGAGTACCTAAATGAATGCTAAGGGTGCATGCATTCCCTGTTTCCATTAATAAACCTAGGTGATTTCTCCATGCTGTGTTGACACAAGCACTTAACTACTTAATGCATTGTACACTCATTTCTCGATCCAGTTTAACAGCAGTGCTGAGTGTGGCAAGGGTCAGCCTCCTATAGCCTCCGGTTTAAGAGAAACAAGGGCACCCCAGTGTATGTCTGGCTCTTCAGCTTCCACTACATTCATGGTCCAGCGGGAGCAAAGGCTACGCCCCTTTTGCAACCCTTTCACCCAGGTTTCACCAGGAATGAATACTGAGTGCAATAGTTTCCCTGGTGATTAACTGCCCCTGGCAGAATGGCCTTGCCTTTTGAAACGTAGGAGTTTCCTTTGTATCAGGAATAACATTGTGGCTGCCAGGCCAGCTCCAGACAAGAGGAGCCGGGTGAGTTCTGTGAGGATGGCGTGGGTGATGGACTGAATCCCACTTGTGGGAACATTACAGTGACTGACTCCACCACTGTGGAACCCTCACATATTGGACTGTGTTAAAATCTTGTCTACCGCAGCAGGGACTTTGCACTCCACAATGAAATTCTGTGTGGTTACACTTGCCTGAACATTCTCCAAAATGATCTGTGTCTCTACAAGTTCCACCACCACTATAACCACATATAATTTCAGCAGGGTGTGAAGCTACTTAAGCTGTTTTTCTACAAGGCTTAACATCTTATCAACTGGCATGTCCATACCAAGTCATCTCAATGCCGTGATGAGCAAAACAAGAACCATCTGGGACTCGTAACCAGATAGTTGCAGGTTTCAACCTTCCAGTTGTGCACCATGTACTTGTCCCAAATTTCACAACCCAACTGTGTGAATGGAAAACACATCAAACATAAGCTGAACAACAACGATGGGATTCTTTAGCCTCACATGGGTGCCTGACGACCCCATGTATTCCCAGAGCGTGGACTCCACCTGATGTGACAGAGGCAGTGACAGAGTTCCCCCTGACTCATCCTCAAGGTCATCGCCATGGCAAAGTGGGAGGGACCTTTCTCTGAGAGTGGGGAAACCTCACAATGCAAGCTTTGTCTGCCTTAATTGATAGGAATCTGAAAACAGCGGGGTGTTGTGTAGCAATGCCTAGAGACACCTCTTAAAGAAAGGTGCATTTTAACGGCAGATTAATTGCATTCTCTGCTGTGTCAACAGGAAACATGTGATGCTTTGGTGAACTGGTAAGTCAGTTCAGTCAGTTTTTCTTGAATTAGTGGAATAGAGTATGGAATGCTTTCATCCCTTCTGAAAAAAATTCAATTGGAACAAACAAGCTATGCTGCTCCCTCTAGCATTAATAAATTAGGTTTGCAGAACAGTTTGACCTACATGTATATTTGCCACACTGCTGTAGTAATCCCCACAGCAAAAAAAAAACACTAAAACAACAGAAAAATACACAAACATTTAAATAGCAAGGCATTCTATACACCTTCAAACAACTGTAAAATACATTCAGCATGCAGCTTAAATTGTACTGCAACATTGGGGGGAAATTTCTGAACTTGTATGTGGGAAATGATTGGCTTTATTTTGTACTCTGCCAGATATAGCAATGAGTTCTCTGCTGGCGAGTCACTTAAACTCCCTTTCTCATTGCTTGGATGGATTCTGTTTGTCCAGCAGCAGATATAGGAGTGTACAGCAGCCTGCAGCTAATCTGACGCTCTCTTTGGAATCAGATACCTGCCATTGAAGACCTTAATGGGCAGGCCTTCATTTACGGCATCAGGACCTACAGCACTGTGTACTGAAAAAATCACACAATTTTGAAACTGCACAATGGGAAATGGCTCACCACACACTGCACTGGGAGGAGATCAGACAGAGAAATACACTATACTGATTTGGATATCAACATACGCCTACGCTCTTTGGAAGTCACAAAAATGACCAAAATAAACTTTACCCTAATGTTTCTCATCCTGCGGACATTTACAGTATGGAGGTAACAGGCGTGCTCCTGCATTCATTCCAATTGAGTGTTCAGTGGCTCTCCTGAACTCAATTTCTTTCCACAACAACAGCAGTCATATTAAATTGGCCCCAGATGTGTATGAGTGGGTTATATTTGTTGTTGAAGAAGAGTCTTGGCACTGTTCAGCCACTCATGGAGAGCTGTCAGTGCACATCCATTGTGGAGCATGTTGTAGTATAGCAGACATCAGATAGTTGTGGTTTACAAAATGGAGACCAGGGAGGTCATTTGCATCAAATGGACAGGACTATATGAACAACCCACTTCACACAGGAGAGCATATTTACCTATCTAATGGCTCTATGTGGGAAGGTGAGCGAGACTCCATTAATGTCCATCCATAGCTGTCCTAATATTGGATTTCTCTCTCCAAGGTAAATATTTAAGCTGAAAGTGAACTGAATACCAGTCTAGCCAAATCCTTGTTCAGAGGTGAGTGATGCTACAGTGAATATCTTGCATTGGGATCACATGCTTTATAGGTAGGCGGAAGAAACTGAGCCAAACTGGCCCAGAATGAGGAATACTGCATCTACAAACCTGCTCCACATGCCAGTGATGTCATTAAACCGCTCTTTCCACATTGAGCGAAGGCATTTTACAGAGCATGGCCACAGGAGGCACTGTTCCCCTATTTTACTGGAAAATATCCCCAGTTTCCTATGTTTTAGTCATTGTATAGTACAGTGGCGGCTCCTGAGCTGAAAATTGAGGAGGCAGAAAACTTCCCTTTAAACTGATTATTGGTCCTAATCTTTTTTCAATAATTTTCCTTGATTAACACGTGTGCCAATGATCTGAATAATCCAATTGCAGGTGAAGACACAGCTTCATTCTTCACATCATGTTAGGGAGATTAAACGGAAAAGTACACTTTACGAAAAAAGCACAACCTGCAATAAAAATAATCTAACAAAAGCTGAGCTTTAAGATAATTTAATTTCCATAAATATTTTCGGAATTAGAGTGCGGAGAACGAAGAGCATATGTATCCACAATTATAATGTTGATTAAAATGTGCACAATTTTGCAATGCAAGTTAAAAGAATTTCATTACTTGCCTAATAGCATAATTGAGGAGAACTGGCTACATTTGATGGCAATGAGTAATTTGTGAATTAAACGCTGATGTAGCCTATTGTTAATCAAGGAAACTGATTGAAAAATGATTGAGACCAATAATCAGTTTAAGGGGAAGTTTTCTGCCTCCTCAATTTTCAGCTCAGGAGCCGCCACTGGTATAGTACTATGTCCATATTAGAGGAATGGATTTATTTTTTGGGGGTAATGCCTATCAAATGTGCATTGAAATATTTAGCAATTACTTAGATTGAAGGGTATAAGCCCTTCTGACACTATTTCCTTTTATTTTAAAAACATGATTTTCTGTACATATTGCTCAAACTATATGAAGGTACTTTTGACAGTAGGCTGCAGGTCATGTATGGTTTTGGTGACTATGCTGTGTATATGTAAGACTGTATAGTCCATGCAAAGTGGGAGGCACAGAGGGGTATTGATCTGATTGTCACATTCTTTAGTCTTGATGTCTTTGTAAGTCCAACGCAGAATCGATCGTAGGGCTGTGTTGTGGCATATCGCTTGGTTGTCAGCTCAAATCAATGGCTGAATTACACCAATAGCTACCAGTTGTAATTACATAGAGCCTTGATTGGTGCACTGGGTGCCATACAACACATTATAGGAAGCTATGCTTCAGTTCTTTGTCTTTTTGTGTGTGGTTGGAGGATAATGTGTATGCGTGTGTGTTTGCGTTTGTACGTGTGTGTGCGTAGGCATGCTAAAGTATGTGTTTTTGCTGCTTAGGCAAGTGCATATTTGTGAGTATTTTTGTGTGTGTGTGTGTGTGTGCGTGTGCATTTATAAGGATGAGTTTTTTTGTATGTGTAAGTGTGAGTGTGTCTTTCTTGGAAGGCGCATTATGCGGCTAACAGCACCTTATCAGCTCACTGGTTTCTTATCTCGTTGGTGTGACATATGCTAATCCCTGTTGCTCATTAATGACCTCTGTTGTCAGAACACACATTCTGACAGTAGCAGAGCAGCAATCATGTTGACACATATTGTGACCCCTTTTCCATGTGCACAGCTTCAGTGGGCCTTTACTTCACCTGCTTAGCTCTAATTGGTAAAACAGAGCTCATTGCAAAGGAAAAGCATTACACATAGGTGGCGTTGTTGTTTTGGTTTTCGCAAGCTTAATATGCTTTATGTTCAGTACACAATATCTGTGCACAATATAAATCTCGACAATCTGTCCATGTAACGTACAGCTAACATATTTATTTTCGGTAATATTCCAAAAAAACTGCTAAATTGCCAGCTACCATCTTTGCATTCCGCCACTTTTGAGCCACAAACTGTAATTCTGATGTGAAGGTTGTCTTGGTTATTTTGTTTATTAATGATTTTCAACCTGCAAACAGATAAATGAAGTAAAAAGGAAAGGCAGCTTTTTATTATAAACATTCCTACCCTCGCAAACTGTTTCCATCTGTCTGTATCATAGTAGCTGAACTCCAAAAGAGTGCAAGTCACCATGAAGCTTTTTTATTTTTATATTGTCTGTATCTTTTTTTTTTTTGATCAATCATTAATTGAACCCTGCTGTAACCCATTGACAGTGGATTCAGTTTCATTAGCTGCCTTATGAAAGAATATACAATAGCTTTTCTGCATATGATGGACTCTGCATTTACGTTGGCCACAGTCAAGAATATAGGAAAAGATGAGAGTGTTTTTCTTTTCATCGAGATATCTTACAGGACTATTTTGACACATGTTTAGCTCTGGCATTTCAAAGTGGTGGTTTTCATAAAAAAATATCATTATAATCAAATGAGGTGTGGGAAGAAATGTTACTTTTATTATAATCAAATGAAGCGTGGGAGTGTCTTTTCATACGAGTGTCCTTTGTTTATGAGTACTTCTGTAAAATTGAACTGGAATAAAATTTGAAAATATAGTAAAAAAAAAAAACATTTTAGAATTTTGTGTATGTGTGTGGGAGGGAGGGAAGGGGAGGGCAAAAAATATAAATAAAACTATACTTGAGGCAGGTATAAAAGGACTGGGCAGCGATGTTTTCAGCAATTACTAAGGAGATGGGTGAGTTCAAAGGTTTTCGTAATGGCTGTGGCCGTTTGCTTTGTTTCCGTTTCCACAGCAACAGCGGGATGCTAGCGTGATGAGTGCAGAACGGGAGTGAAAAGCTTGCGCTGTCTCTGGGCGGCCCACTGCGATGCACGGACACTTGGGAATGATTAATCTGGTCCCAATTAGCCCAGCGGCAGCCACAACGTATTCCAGAAGGTTTATTCAGTTTGAATTAATTCAATTTTCAGGGGTAGGTCAGTTACCATCCCACCAAACTATTGCTATGTCCTCAGTTTATGATTATAACTTGAACACATGCTGAATACATTTATCAAAACAGGCTTATGTTAAGCACTTTAAATGGTACACATCTTCTCAAGACATGCAATAATCGCGCACTGCTTTGAATAATGCATATTGCATCCATGTGCATGGTTTCAAATTAATTCCTGCTGACGGCTCCATAGCTTATCCCTATAAGCCTGGCCCTGTGCTACCTTCCCATGCACCCTCTTCTTGGTTATTGCTGTTTTTGATATTATCCATATGTAATTCTTAAAGGAAGAGGGGTCCAATCCTATATCCACCACCAAGGTCCTCGTAAGCTCTCTTCTCTCGTAATTAGACAGAAAGGATGATGACCCATGACATCTGCTCTAACGGCAATGAAGACCTTTTGAAATCGCAGGCAGATGGTACCATTCAGAGGGCAGTGACAATTTAGAGACATCCTACGCCTAGACGCTAATGCTCCCCTGATGCTTGTGAGAGTGCTGGAGATTGACCTCCGTGCCCAGAAAAAAATACTTTACAGCACTGGACGGAAATGGCACTCAACCGACAAATCTCCTTAGGTACAGGGTTTGAGGTCTTAGGATACCAGTTATGTTTTAACTGGGGTCGAGTCATTTGATCAAGATCTGTGCCCCAAGTTACTAATTTGAGTCCTAATATCACAGTCTCCAAAGCCATAATTGACTGACACTGTGTTCTTTGCTGTTCAAGACCTCACACCCTGTGGCTATAACTGAGCTAACAGGGACCAATGTATATTTACAGAGAATTCATATGTGACGGTCATGCTAATCCTGTTATTTGCCCATGGTACATGTATTCATACTCATTTTCTCTCTTGCTCTGTATTGCGCAATATAATGTTGAACCGTCAACGTAATCGATGTCTGTTGATTGCTACCAATGAGAGCAGGGTGCAAATAGGGCGAGCCTGGGTCAGATCTCCGTGCTTGAGCAGGTTTCGTTTTTTACCGCCGTGCACATTTACAAATGCAATACCTCCGGGCTCAACATTCTTCACGCCCGGTGAATCATTGATTGCGTTCATGTACAGAGACACGGTGGCCCATAACGCAGCTGTGCATTTCTCATATGTGTTTATTTTATAGCTTCATGAAAGAGGTGAAGCTGTGTGCATCATAAATCCTTCAAATTCGGCTCTTGCGTTTCTGAATTGCTATTGGCCATTCCGCCATGATATAGAGGAACCATGCACACATCAATTTAACATCGAGCTATTTCACAAATTTGCTCATGCCACTTGTACTACTATTGTGCCATTAGTACTGTACTTGTAGTCTGTTTGACTGGTGGCCCTTTCTGATGTATAAAGCCTGGGATGGAGCATTAGTTGAGAGGGGGGCGTGGCTCAAAACAGCCCCCATGGGAAACTGTAAACCCTCTCTTCTCTGCGTCACAGCCTCTCGGGATAAGCCGTGACACATCGGACATCTTTTACCTGTCATGTCGCATGGGGGAGCCCCCCCTCCCATCCCATCCCACGCAAAGCCACAGCTTTCCACCACATTTATTGGAATTATGTGAAGATGTTGCCCCACTGTGCTTGCACTTGCAGAATTCAAAGATCTGCAGAACAGCAGTGTCAAAGACTAGCCTTTGCAGCTGGTAGTCTATCCCATTCATTCCTTCCTACTCAAAGGAATGCTGTATTTTCGAAAAGTGTTTTACGAACAGGTGAGAGATGAATATCTACAACACTTGAGCTAGTGAGGGTTGTTCGAATCAGATTGCTTTGGTTTGTGTGTGTGTATGTGCATGAGTGTGTGTCCTGTGGGGTGGACAGTGAGTCATGCTCAGTCTAAAGAAAAGAGCGAGATCAGGTTGCTAGGCATCAAAGACCTCCTTTTGTTTGGGCAAACAATTAAACTGCTGAACACCTTCCAGTCTGTCCCCTGTGTGAGAGAGAAAGAGAGAGAGAGAGAGACACACACACAGCGGAGGAGCGTGAGAGCGGGGAGAGAGAGAGAGAGAAGAGAGAGAAAGAGGGAGGGAGGGTGTGTGTATGAGAGAAAGAGAAGGAGTGGGAGTGGAATAACAGACAGCCTTGTTGCCTGGCTGTTATTGAGTGAAGCTGCATGAAAAATCCAGGGATCATTTGTCAGGGAAAGAAGGTACAAACCCAGTGGGGGTCCTGAGTGTGCCGCGAGAGAAACCGCTTCACCAAGAGCCGGAGCTTCAAAAGCGGTGGAACGCAAGTTCATTAGATCGGTCTGTCTCTCCCTCTGTCCTTCCCTGGGTCTGGAGGAGTGACACACACCTCTCTGGGTTGCTCCTCTCCCTGTGGCTGGAGACTGCTTTTGTGGACATGGTCGGGCAGACAGAACCCTCCTAAAAGGATATTATCATCTGGAATGAGAAAGCCGAAATGGAAGGACTTCTCTCCCCAATGAGGACACGGGTAGGTTACCTCAGCAAATTAAAGCAGAAAAGTTGTGCTTTGCAGGGTTGCCAGGGGAGACAGGAAAGAATGCTGGCTAGGGAGAACAAGGGATGATTTTCCAGCTGTCATGGAATGTGTCAGTCAGCTCAGATAATCCACTCTGGAAAACTATTCTGTGAATTGCTTGTGGACCTGATAAAAAAAAGACTAAAAAAAGATAATCTTCACTTACTTCTCTCACAGTGTCATTGCCTTAGGTTGCTTTAAGGACACCTGCCATTCCTATGTAGTTTCTTAGGAGGACTCACAGAATGGTTGGAAGTTGCGGTTTTTATTCCATGTTTACATTTTCATGGGGACATTTGAGAAGGAAAGGTGATATTTGCATGATGAAAATACAATGTGAAATTCAGTTAGATCAAGGTCAGGGAATGCTGGGAGGTGTTGCTCCACTTCTGTGACAGGGGTTTCGTGTTGCATTGTTATGTACTGACCCAGTAATATGAGTCAGAAACAGTATTTCCTCCTTTTACACTGGAAGTTTGTCCTCATGACAGATATTCCTATGGTGAAACAGTGCATCTTTTAAACATAACGTCTTTATATATCAACCTGTAATTGGAAAATGGGCGTCGGCCAATTGTTAATTGCAGAATTTTGCCATGGAACATGATCTGATCTATCTGCGGATAGATATCTCCATCATCCAAGAATCCTTCCCACCCCAATAGTACAGTTTGTGTATGTGCTCACTTCCATTTAATTAAAAATACACACACACACATATATATGTATATACAGTATATATATAAAATAAAAATAAAAATATATTTTTAATTGATAGGTGCAGCAGTCAGGCTTAGAACTTTAATGTTCCAGGAAATATTCGCGCGTAGGTGTCAGAGCCGCGCAACCGCGGTGATCAGACAAAATGAGATTTTAATGTCACCATTAGGGTACTGAAAGTACTAAGGGTTTGTGGGTGATTAATGGCTCCGTGCGTGCTGTGCAATACGCTGACATCCTCCGTCGTGCACGGTGACCGCGCCGCGAGCGTCTCTGGAGAGAGGCTCCCATAATTTAACTCGATGTGCTACAGTGCTATGTGCAGCGCTCCAGACATCCCTGCCTCATTACGCGGACAGAACAACCTTTCACGCGGCACCTCGCGCTCGGCTCAAGCCCTCTTACACGGTGTAAATGAGCAATAATGATAATTTCAACCATCACGAGGATTTACAGCCTTTATAGTTCTATATAGCAACAGTGCTTTCCACTCGCGCGTTTCTCTGGGGATATCAATATTTTTTTAATAAGCTGCAAGGCTCATGCATGTGTTGTCTGCTTGGTGCGTTGAACCAAAAACTGCATCAGGCTTTCATTTTTTAATACACCTTCCAAGGAGTTTGAAAATATTTTTTATCACTATGTTAATGTACAAATTTAAAACAAAAATTCCAGTTGTAGCCTATTAGTGATTGTTTTTCAGAAAAATACCATAGGTTCTGAGGTGTTTGCAGACTATCGCCCTCCATCGCCCGACTATGTTGTGTATGTGGGCTTGTTGGTTATACTGTGAGTGTAGTGGCATTTTTTCATTAAGGCGGAGGGTTGGGTGTATAGCCATGGAATGATCACAGGAACACTTGCCGCAAGGCTGATTTATAAATCCTGTTAGCTGTAGCAGGGCGTCGCGAGGTGTGAGGGCCCTGTCCAATCCAATCTGAATGACCAGTCTGACCTTTCAGGCCCTGGCGGCTCCAAAGATGAGAGCCGCTGGAGCCCACGCAGGTGTAATACACAGCCGGAGCCGCGGGGCACAGCTGGATTGTCAATATCTCCATCCACTGTCATGCCCAACACCAGGCATAATGGCATTCGCCACCGCTCGGATGGTTAAACCTTATGAGATGACCTGATGGGGCGGCCATCTCATATGCGGGGTGGGGGGGGGTGGGGGGGGGGGGGGGGGGGGCTGGGCTCATGTTTGCCAAACACTCAAGGAGAGTGAAGTGAAGGAGCTGATATCTGATATCACTAGGCCTCCCCAAACAAACTGCTTGGTGTTCTCAATTTGAATTCAATTTTTATTTGAAGGCGCCAGAGGGAAAAACCCTCATTACCCCAGGAGCCTATATAGATGAAATGCATAGAGCAACGAAGTGCAAAGGCACTTTTTTAAAGTTAATTGCTTTCAGCGACATCGTTGTTTAATATATTTAATGAAGCGTGATCGGAAATTGATAGTGAAGTTATGGTACTGACATTGAGCTGTACAAAGGAGACCAATGGGAAATATTGTTTTAATGTGCAGCACTACCTGTGCAACGCAGCTAGGCTCTTTGTCCGAAACAGACGCTGTAGATGTACTGTAGGTTTGGTGCTCTTCCTTCTTATACTGCTGAGATTGCGTCGAAGTAGAAAGCACTGCGTTATCAGAAGGCAGTCATGCCTAAGATTGGACTGTAAAAAGGAGTGTCAGGCCTCATTTGGAATTGGCTTCATTATATCTGACGGAAGGGCATACTACTGTACACGCAGCACCGTTGATGAGTAGGGCAGACCAGGGCAGACACCGGTCATGGTCATGCTGAAAATGTACCTGTGGCATGGTGCAGACAGCTGGTAAAATTAGCATACATTTCTCCCCAGTATCTTCTATGTTAGTGTTCACAGATTAGGGGCCCTATCTTACACCCGGCGCAAAGCGGCGCTAACGCAAACGCAAGTGTCTTTGCTATCTTACACCCGGCGCTAGGTCCATAATAACGCCTAACGCTTACACCGTCAAACTAGCATGTTTGACGGCATAACTCTTGCGCCATCATTAGTGAACTGGGCGTGTTGGTCTTAAGATGAGGAGTGGCCAGGATTCTTTTTGGCGTATTGCTATCTTGAGCCAGCAGAAAGCGCTTGCGCTAGAACCACCACAAACCCGGTCTAAAGTCATGTCGCAGTTGTTTACATGCTATTTTAACGGCGCATATAAGTGCGTCTACATAGGCGTGTGCACAACGCGCATACCCTCCTGTCTGTTACACACAGGGGCGTGCACAGGCATGACAATGTGAAATATTATTATTGTGTAGGCTATATCAAAAATGCATAATAATAAAAGCTTCCATAGGTCCACATACCTTTCCCTCAGCGAAGGGAAACAATGCCACATTACATTGCTCTCAGCCCACTCCATCAACATCCAGGCGATGTGCGATGGTACGGGACAATGGCTATCCATTAAAAAGGAGCTGATAACACCTATAGCTATCAAGCCTAATGCGCGAATTGTCTTTGCACCTAATGCGTGAATTGTCATTCAATGGAAAACTCGCGCACGGCAATAGACGGACATTTCAGTTCTGAAAATGCGCTTCAGATGTCATTACAATACAGCTCTGTTTATCTATGAATACAGCCTGTAAGTAAATAGAATGGTTTGTGACTGAAAAAAGTTCAAAACCTTGTCCAGTGAATATTGCATTTATTGTTTTTCAAATAGCCTAGGCTACAGCGAATTCGCTGTGCATAAGGTTTTTTTCGATAGCCTATGGTTAAAAAACGGAGATGTCACCATGTTAACTAAATTGTAACCTTAGCTATTCTTCGTCCTTCATATTTTTTTAAATTACAGTGACCAGGTTTCCATACTCTCACCGTTTAAAACCCAGCTGATTTCACCCGTTATTCATTAACTGAACAAAACGATTTTAAAGAGAACTAAGCGTCTAATTAGAAACTAAAACAAATTTGCAGCACGTTACACAATTAATTCACAATTCATTTTAATGCCATTCTCTGCACGTGAGCTGCATGTTCTGTTTCCCCTGCTGTAAGTCGCACGTTTAACGGTCTTCCTGGGAAAGTGGATTGTTTTAAAGGATTACGCTACGAGTAAAACAGGTTGGTCACATTTCCATAAACAGGACATTATTAAACAAGGGGAAATATGCGTGAACTTATGGGTTGCGAACCTGACAGCTTTATTGTATGGCTATTTAGTGTCATCATTAAGGCAAAATAACGGTATGTATGTTATTAATCAATATTAGCCTACTATGCAGGTAGCCTAATGAACTTTGGATGAAGTTCATTGAACTTCGAGAACTCCATGAGAACAGCCTCTTGGAATTGATGTTTGACACTTTCATTGCATAATCAAACGAAATTCGCTGAACAAGCAGGCTAATTTAGCGTTTTCTAAGGTGAGACTGAAGCCATTGATAGCTTATTCTCAGCTGTTGCAGGTCCTTTTAACGAAATTTAACCGCACATATTTTGTAAAATAACAGCCCTGTCTGGAATTACCGGGAACTCATAGGCTAATGGTTAGTCCGAATAATATTGATCATACTCCATTTAGCCTATTCCTTGATCACACTAAACACGCACGAGCATGTCTGTTTCGCCATCATAAGCAATGCGCCAAGGTGGAAAAGCAGGCTTTTTAAGGGAATGGGATATGACATTTTGATTGGTTTATTGAATGTCACGCCCAAGACACACCTATAATTAATGAAGAGACTAGGTTCAGCCCAGTTGCGCCATGTGCCGTGCTTAGCGCCAAAAAAACACGCCGTTAAAATAGCAAAAGTGGACTTGGACACGCCCTAAATGGACTTAGCGCCATGCGCTTAGACTAAGCGCCAAGATCGCCAAGATAGGGCCCTAGGTGTTTGTGTGGGGTGCATTTTTAAAAATTGTATTTACAGGCTTTGATCTTTCATCAGCTTTAATCTGAAAGAAGACTCAGTGGGAACGTTGCGTTTTTTAAAATCCCAGTCCATACCTCTTCACATGACAAGTTTGCTTCAATTCACTTTTTTATATTGACAAGTTTGTTCACAATATATTACTATAGACAATCAAAAATAAATGTATTCTATACTGTATATCAGAAGTGTAAATGAGTTTAAAAAAAGTGTTGCTAGGACACTCTAGATCATCACAATAGCAATGCCCTTCTATCAATGTTTAACACAAATGAGTGCTTGGATTTCTGGTATCATCAGCCAGCATGACCCAGCTAAATTACATTTACACCACAATGACAATGAGCTGATCCTCCTTATGTCCCTCTTTAAGCAGTCATTCCCATTAACTGCAATGCAGATACAAAATAGACCTGACAATGAATTATGCATAAAGCAGTTATTGCATCATCTGTGTTGTGAAATAGGCTTAACTCTACAAGATTGAGCATTGTAATTTATTATTCCTTTGGGATCTACCTAATTAATAACTAAATATGAACATGAATATAGGGTTGAAATTACGGGTGCTATTTTCTGGCCGGTGGCGAGCCGTCGCACTGGCGAAGTGGTGATTTCGTAATGGATTTTCATGCGCCTGAGCCCGTTTGGTAATTTGGTGACTCACCATGCGTCAAAGTGGGTGGAGAGCCGCTGTTGAAGATTATGAAATGCATCACCTTTTATGGAGTAAAATACTAAACTCTAATCCCTCTCCAATTATTTAAAAATATTCACTCTCAAATATCTGCAAACAAATGTCAGAATTATTTACTCGTTTGAAGTATTTGTAACTTATTATCAATGGAAAGTGAAGCTTGGTGTCTCACATAAAAAAGATGTAGACTACTCACTGTAGGCTACAAAACTGTAAATAGTAGGCTAGGCTAGGCTCAGTCCTATGATAATCAATATTCAGCAGTTCAATCGATTGTGTTGTATCGTTGTAGCGATCAATGGTGTTTATGAATAAAGACCTTTGGGGAATGGATTAACTTGTATTTCTGATTTTCGTTTATTCACACATGACATTGTCCAAATGCACGATTGAATGCTTTATTAATTAAAATATTTTAGTCTAATATCAATGCATATGTCACAAGGTGAAATAATTTGGTAGAAGTTGTTTCGTTGATCATTTAAAAATACAAATAAGCTAGTTTCTGCATGGGCTATTTCAGTATAGTGGACTTCATTTTATTATAATATTGTAGGCTGCCAGCCAAAGGCACACAGTTTTTTATATAGTCTAACAGTTTAGTGACAACTTGGAGACTTTATTGACTTGCACAATCAGATGACCATGACTGCCCTTAAATATCCTGTAAAACATAGGTCTAAATCACAAATTATTAAGTATAGGCCTATTTTGTTCATGACTTAAGTCATTCCCTTGTAAAACAAATCCATTATTGCATTGATAGGATACATATTTTTGTGATAGCAATGCGAAATACATATATTGTCTTCCATTGTCATGGTAGTTGGAAATTTGCAGTAAGCTGTGTCACAAAGTGCACGGCTCTTAAAGAGAATGAAAAGAGGTAATTTGATTGGCTATGATTGAATCCAGTTGCAACACCACCCACTGATAAATATTCAGCCTAATGCAGCCTATTTTCCACCTGCGAGCTATGCGCTCCTCACCTCTGGTTACGAAATAATAAAATTCAGTAGCCACGCCCAGTGCTGCATGCGCTGCACCTTTGACTGCGCCTATGTGCCATTTGGGGAAAATAGAGCCCTAAATGGTTAACACGTTGTTGTAAACTGAAAGGTACAGTAGTATCTCTTTACGGTAAGACGCCTTTTAAAGCATCTTGTTTTCAGCAGACTACAATGAATAGAGAACTCGGTCCAAGGGGTCGAGTTTTGGGTGTGCAAAACGGTGCATATCTGGAAAGTGATATTCAGCTCCTCAAGGGAGCTGAACTGGTCCTTACTATTATAATGAACAGAATTCAAAGCAGGCTAACAATCAAATGCATAATGGCCAGCAATTCTGTACCCAATAGTGCAAGAGAGATTGACCGATTCTATCAGAGAATCTACTGACATGGGAAATCAATGATACATGGTTATCCAGGAATTAAATAAGGGGTTTGCCTCTACTCAATCTCATTATTAACTCAAAGAAAATGTTTCCAGGAGCTCCAAATCAATTTTTAGGCGGCACTCATTAAGATGTGTGCTTGCTGATGTGATGTTATCGGTTATTGGTCTTAAATTATTAGCTTCAAGAGTAAAAAAAAAAAAAAAGCAAGCTTATCCTTGTTTTCTGTGTAACTGGGACCGGCATGGACAGTACCACACCGTGAGGTTCCCACTTTTAAAACATTTTTATTTTTATAAATTTGGTGCCCAAAGCAGGGCTGAGCATATGCAATTCCCATGCGATTTTGAATGGCCATTGCGTGAACCCCACTGCTGATTTAAGAGAGTGTAGACATCCGCGGTTCTCCTCCGAAACACGTGGTGTCGGCAGCTGCTCTTTGCCACACGACAGACTGCAGCTAAGCTCGCATAGAGTGGATTTGGAGGAGGGACCTTTCATATGTGGCTTCTGCAACCTACGGGCGCCTGAACAACCAGCAGGGTCGCTAGATAGCATTGCACACGGAACCCTATCTGAATTAACCCTCGTTAATACATTGCTAATACATTGCTCGTCGCCCTATGTAGCTACCGGTCACAGTTGGCGCTGGCACACTCTGGATTCGATCCGAGGCCATGAGGCTCATCCAAGCACCGCAGCGTGGTGCCTTGCCTTCACCGAATGAGCCATCCAGCAGCCCCCACAAGGTTCCCAATTTAACTGATGACTCACACCCATGAGAATCCAATATGTTATTTTTAAAAATTGTGAAGTTGCTTCTGTAATTGCCATGCAAGGAGCACTGCACCTGAGGTGAGTACACTTTTCCAATGTACACAGCTACAAGCCAGAGACTGTTTTCCTCATCACAGGCTAAACTGTACTACCGGAGAGGTAGCACCAATTGGAGTTGGGGAAAATATGCATAAAATACTGATGTGCTTAGATGTGTGAACACATGTTGTTAAATCCCACTTTATCTAAAATGTCTAGTGCATGCACATGGTTTGGATTGAACATACTCATCGCCACATGAGGATATTCCTGTGCAGTCCACTTTAAAATTTCTACATTGAAAGTCAAAAAGATGATTTTCTCTGATCCCAAGAGAAATAACAAAATTATATTAACCTAACCTCACTAACTGTTCAATTATGTGGATGGGCCCCATGGTCTCATTTAAAATCCGGACGTTGCCGGCACTAGCTGGCTGGTAGCCCTGCAGGGCAGGTAATAATTGGTCTTGGTGTGTCACCCAAAGAGGAGGCACTGCAGTCTGAGGGATTTTTGTCTCCTCATACACACACAGTGCCCACGGTTTGCCTGAATAAGCTACACACGAAGTGTCCTCTTCTGACTTGGAGTCTGTGCAAGCTTAACTGGTGGACTGCAGAGTGAAATGAAACAGTAGCTTGCCATCTTGTGTCTCAGAGGCACACATCTACTTGTCTCTACTCTCCCAAATTGAGTTTTCAGCTATGAGAATGGACACATACGGGCATCGGGCCTTCCAAATAGAGGTAATATTTAAAGTAGCCAAAGGAAAAGCAATTAGGCCTTAAAAAGGGGGTGATAGCACAGTTAATAACTTAAGAAATAAAAAACGCCTTGGTAGAGGCCTTCGTCACACTGGAAGCAGTACCCTTCACTCCCGCCTTACAGCTTCCTGCATACAGCGGCCTCACTCTGTCAGCTGATGGAGTCATCTGGTTCCAGTTGGTTTTCTTAAGCCACCCTTCTCACAAGCCAAAATGTGTGTGAATCACACAGACACACCGGGGCATTTCCAGTGGAGTGACGTAAACCTGTAATGGCCAGCTGTGCAACAGGGCGGATCAAAGCACTTTCAGGTGCAAGAGCACAGGTGCATCGCTCCAAACGTGAACAATGAAACTAAAGCATTCTGTTTGAAGTCATAATCTAATAACAGTGGGAAACGTTTCATAATGACTTCCAGAAGCTATGGTCCAGATGCTATTGGCATAACTGTAGACATTAATCAAAGAGCAGGCCCCGTGTCTCCAGGCCACCACCTCCCGTAGCACACCACCCGGCACATGAAAAAGATCATCTGAGACAAATTAGGAAAGAACGCGAATCACAATAAAAGGCTTCTCTTTTTTGCCGTAGTGAGTATTCACAAAGGGGACAGCATTCATAAGAAAGGATTGACATCGATAAAATATATTTCCTTATGAATATATTGCGTATCGCAATGCCTAGAACCCAAAGAGATGTGAAACACAACAGATGCACAAAGTCCTTTCAGTTTATGGCATGTTGTTGCACTAAATCACAGATGGGATTATTGATTTTAGTAGCATACCCTTTGTTTACAGAGTGCCCCAGGCATAAATATTGTAAAACAGGGAAGTCCTGTTTGGAAGAGCTGAAACCATAGGACTCATAATGTTGTACTGTATGGTGTGCACTGCAGATAATATGCCCGTTCTCATAGAACAAGTGCAGGGGTAAAGACAGATAGCAGCCCACCTGTGTGTAGCACCCTGGGTTTCTACCAAGAGACTGTGTCATCCCCACAGAAAAACAATTTGGCACAATTATTCCATGAAACGGTCTCAAAAAAAGCAATTACAGCCCTAGAAAGTTCAAAAGTTTAATCTTTTCAAAATAATTATAAATTTATTCAGTCACAGGCCATTGTGTGAATTACTGAGTGCGGCTGATCGGCCATCTTGAGATCATTAGCTTTAATGAAGTATCGGTGACTAATACTTGATCTCGTTCACTGAACAAAGGAACTCAATGGAGTGAACAAAAAAAGACATTAACATTGAAACTGGAGCAGTTCTGATAGGTTTACTGATCATTAAACATGTCAGAAATATATGTTTGAAGCTGATGCTGGTGGTACAAGTCAATCCTTCCATTATCTTAAGCTAAATTCAAAGTTCTCAAGGTCGTGCCATGTTTACCCCAGCGTTTCAGTGCAGAAAGTTTAGCTCTGTCCTCAAACTGCCCATACACTGGTAGCAGTACACAGCGGCTGTTTAGCCAGTCATGCACAGCTGTCTGTGTGGTTTTGCCATTGGAGAGGACTGGTGCTGGCCTCGTGTACTCGCATACAGAAACACTGGGGAAAGTGTAGCCAATGGATCATTAGGGTCTCCCCACGCAGCCATCCAATTCATCCGCCATTCACACTCACTCATTTGATATCCTTCTATGCAGTCTGTTTGGACTCAGCACTCCTATGGCAATCGGCAGCTTGCATATACGAGTAGGCCACTCTACCTAAAAGTGTGCTGAAAGAACCGAGACTGATCTCAGGTCTGTGCTCTGTGAGTGACTTTTGGAATGTCCTGGCATTGTTGCTTTGCCTCCTTCCCATGCACCAATTCCACATTTCCAATGGTTCCCCGTCTTCTTCAATGTAAATTTCTTTGACCGTCAGGTCAGGGCATTCACCTCTGAGTGCAACACTGTACTGTAACTCCATTAAGGTTTCCAAACAGCTTTCTTTCACAATTTAAGAATCAATAACTTGCTCTAATGGGACACGCCCCATACAGTTACATGTTTCATTATAAAATGCCACTTCTGCACACCTCTTTTCTCCTCACCGAACCTGAGGAGATTTAATTGGATGGCTGCATTCATTAAGAGGGCCTTCATCTGAGGAACCAAGGGGGAATAACCCTCAGCATTAGAACTCACTCTCTCTGACTGGCATCTTTATTCTGCTTCCTGATAAACCTTTCAGAATAGAGATTCAGGGTATGTAATGCAACGAGGATGGGGATCTAAGTTGCACCATTGAAATGTCTGGATTTCCACACCGTGCTGTTCCCCTACTGATCTGGAGTATGATCTGAATCATGAGGAGCAATTTTTTTGTGGGTAGAGTGCAGAGCTTCAAAGCTGCTGAGGCGTGACTATGGGTAGGGGGGAAAACTCCCCTTTATATAGGTTCAGCTAAGACCTTTGCTCTAAGTAACCACAGGTAGAAAAGCAAAGCGGATTGAAGCGGATTGAGTCAGAAGGCTGTTGACCTCTATGGGATACAGGCAGCATGCTTACAGTCAAGGGTTTTTGTATGATTTCCTGTTATCATGTGTGGTGAAAACTAATTCTCTCCAGGCCTTGAGTTTCATCTCTGTGATTCAAATATCTTTTCTTCATGCACATCAGCATTTGTACAAAATCAGAGGGGCAACAGAGAAATGTCTGACAGTTTTGCCTTGGCCTTCAGGAAACTTTGATCTGTGTGCTCCCACTTGAATGCACTGTGCAAATTTGTTTGGACCAACAAATCACACAGATCACACTTAGTTTTGTATCTTCCATGGTTGACAAAATGGCTCAATGCCAAACCTTGTCTCCCATTTCACACTGGGATAAAAAGGGTGTATTATCAAATGCTGAGGAGAAAAATTCTGGTCAGGTTGGCAAGGCACTTTTATGCTATGTTTTATGTTGTCATGGCAATATTCCCATGAGCCACACAATTTCCTGGTAGTCCCGTTCTTGTCATTTTGGCAGTTGGTTTTATGCCCACGTGTGTGATTTAAGGAATTATTTTTGCTCTCTCCACTCCATAAATCATCAGAGCTATGAATACAAAGCCCTTTCTGGATGCATATATCATGCTCCTACAAACATACACCGCATGCATTTGAATAAATCTGCAATCAGTGTCAGGCAGTGTCAGTGCCAATCATGAAGGAAACTGGGGTTTAGTGCAGAAAGACATCAGTCTCTCCATATGTCAGAGCTAGCAGTGCTGGAAGGGTTTTAAGCATCGACGACCCCCATAAACCCTTTAGACCCATGTATAAATAAGGGGGAGTAAGACACCAGCTATTTCAATGTAGGAGTTGAACAGGGCATAACATGGCGTGTATTACATCAGAGACACGTCCCCACCTTTAATCGCAGTGGAATTACTGCTCCTATAGATAATTAAATATGTCTTCTCTCCTGTAATGATTTGCGATGTGGAGTTCCAATTTGACTGCTGCTTTCCCTCCAGGAAAATTGTGACCAGAAGCTTAACAAACCCACAATACTTCCTGCCTCTGCTGTTCGACAGTAGCCAATGGTGCTTTGGCACTTATGTGTCAAACATAATTGCTGTGTGTTGCTTCATATAATTGACAGATCTGCTCAAGCCTCAGATCCCACAGTATCTAATCACTTTTGGTTTTGCACACACATTATGGAAGTATCAAGTAACAAGACCATACAAATGAGAATTCATTTATTTTCCTGATTTAGAAGAGAGGTACAGTCCAGGCCTGCACATATTTTAGGGATTAAGTTCCCCATAGCGAAGAAGCTAGTCCATGCTGTGTCCAAACTATAACATCAAAGCTGCCTTTAAATGATTAGCTGTCTGTGCTAATCCCCAAATTCCTGACACATACTGTATTTTCTTCAAAAAGGCCTCCCATCTGGTAATCAGTGATGCCAGCCCTGATTTTATAATCAAGGGGGCTGCAGATGTTTGATCATCTGGTTCATGATTATCATTATACCCAAATTCCAAAAAAGTTGGGACAGTATGTAAAATGCACATAAAAGCAGAAAGTAGTAATTTGTAAATTCTCTTTTACATACATTTAATTGAAAACAGTACAAAGAAAAGATATTTAATGTTTTACCTTGTAAACTTTATTGATTTTTGTAAATATACACTAATTCTGAATTTTATGCCTGCAATACATTCCAAAAAAGTTGGGACAGGGGCAAAAACAAGACACCTGCTTGGAACATTCCACAGATAAACAGGTGATGCTATCATGACTGGGCATAAAAGGATATCAAAAGGCTCTTGATATCTTATTTTCAGGTACTCTGACCAGAGATACTATAACCTCTCTGCATTTGAATGAATCGCAATGGCAATTGTGGGTTGGGACTAGATTAAGCTGTAAATTACACAGGAATAGTATGGAACCCATGGTTGGCTAAATGGCTGTAAGTCATCAAGGGTCTGTGGTATCAAACGAGCCTCAAACCATCACTCTGCTGCCAGATATGCAGTAGATATGGATGGATCACATTAAGGGTTGTTTCTCCTGACTCATTTTCCTATTGAACTCTATGGAAAAATAAGTCAGGCGAAACAACCCTTCAGGCCATTCCACAGAGTACAATGCATAGTACTTGAATAAAATTTAAACATAAAAGGTTCTACATACTGTCCAATTTCTCCGGGAAAAGGTGGAGCCACATTTCTATATGTGGAGCAGAATTTACGGAATACTATAGGGGCAACCTTTTCACCAAGGTGACAGAGAAGTGACGCCTTTCATCAAGCCATCATTCATCAAATGTGAATATCTATTTATAAAGAACATTACAATAATGAATAGTACATGCATGACATGGAGGTGGGTAGATGTGTGTATTTTGGGGGTCCATATATACAAACCCCAATTCCGAAAAAGTTGGGACTGTATGTCCCAGTAAATAAGGTATAAGACTAAATAATATCCATAAATATAATGGGTGCATTACTTACTGTTTGATGGGAGGAGATTGTAAAGTACTCTACTTTATTGGCAGCTGACAGTAGGATTGTAAACCCAGGAGTGCTGTGATTGCTACTATATTGTTTTTGCTTCTGAACAGACTGCTCCAGGGCATCCATGATGGAGAAGTGTTAGAAACGACAGATGTGATTAGTGACCTAGAAGTGTTATATTGGAGAGCTTTGATTTGACCCTAGTCAACTGTCAGCATTGCTCCCCTCACAACACACACACACACACACACACACAGCTAAAAGCAAGGTGTGTGTGTGTGTGTGTGTTCACCTCTACCATGTCGTGCTTAAAGCACAACACCTACAACTTCATGAACTGTAAGTGCTGATATTTTAGGAGACGGTTTTTTAAAAGCTCTCTAAGACAAGGAATATATTTTGACCTTAGGTGCCTTAAGTGTCTCTGTGTTTTGGTAATTCTTTGCTTTATTCTGTTGATGTCTCTTTAATTGATATTTTATTGATAATGTGTTTTGTTGAAACAACTTTTTCCATTTGTTTATCAATGTGTCTCATTATCTATGCACGTCCCAGAAGATACATTCATTGCAGTGTTCTCACCAAATAACTCTAATTTGCTTATTTATGAGCTGGTGGAGACAGCTGTGGAATTGCATGCTCTGTTTTGCCAAGATATAACTGCATATGAATTCTAATGAGAGGAACTGTGTTTTTTAAATATCCGTAGACCAATATCATTGGCTCTCATAGGTATTGTACCATTAGAGCTGCAGTCATAGACTGTTAAATTGAAGTTACAGCTGTAGAACTGAACCCTAAAACAGAATAACCAAAAGGAAGCACAGATTATAGTTGTTCAATCTGAAGCATACAAACAGTATTTTTACATGATCAGCACAATAAAATCTTCCCTGGCAAGGGCTTATAGAAAACGTAATCTTATTTTAGTTTCTGGGAATAGTTTAAATGACGAAAGGTGTGGGAAACCCATGACGAGTGTAATTAAGGCTCTAGGCTGCACTCACTCACACCTGTGAAGACACTGGAAGTAAGGAGCCTGAGGCTCTTTATGAATCTTCAAAGAGAACATCTCTCTGCAGATTAAAAAAAAAGTTTCCTTTAAAGATGATTCATTGTGTTAATATAAAGTTACATTATTTTATAAAATGTCGGCCATATTTGCAATTAACAGTTTTCGGCAAGTTATTTTATATTAATTCGTTTTTTTGTTTGTCTGTTAATTTAATTTCCATCAAGCCAAATTTGAGCTTTAACTTTATGTCAATGACACAGAAATGTTTTAATAATAAAAACATAATGTCATATACACAAAAGCATCAGGCAAGTTAAATGTTTTTCAGTATGGAAGAAAAGGTTACTGGTCTTTCTTGCAGCGGAACAGTACGCAGGGAGAATGCTCCAGACAAGGAGGAGTATTGAATTTTATCTGCTCAAATTAATCTTTGCAAACTTATTCAATGTGGTGCGTGTGATGCGTCTGCTGGCATGAATATACTGATAATGTGTTGACCTTGTTCAACACCATTGGACATCAAGAAAGATGGTTTCAAAAGCATAATAATTAAGTGAGTCTGGTTGAATTGGAATTGGGGTGCAAGGACTATATTATAGTCCTTTTTAAGAAAAAACCTCTACATATTAACCAACAGATAAATTTGCTCTGTCAGAATTTAGGCCTGAAATTTTCTTTTGGAGTTGCAAATTTACATTTGCAACTAGGCCACATATTTATAACTTGATTCTGACTGCCTTTTGTCAATACACTGAAATAAGAGGCCAATGTATTGCTTTCAACTTTCATACAGAAAAGAAGTAGTTCTGAAATGGAAATTCACTACTTAAATTAATATTTATTTTACCTCAGATGTCCTCTCCACTTCCTGTTTATAGGTCAGGACAATACAACACACTTGTGCTCATATTTATTGGCAGTTAAAGATAAGAACATGGATATAACAGCTGTTGTGGTGTGCTATACAGGTTGTGAAAGTTAAAGTTGTGTGAATCACAGTGACTGTACTGCCCTACAGTGGATAGCGCACACACATGACTAGCTTTGCCTCTCTGTGTGGAATGAAGCTGGAATCTTCCTGCAGTCCAAGCAACACGAAAAGCAATGTGGAGTAAACAATTTGCATTTTTCACAGTGGTTGTTGGTGTCTGGTAAATGAATGCATGGAAAATTGTTTATTCTGGTCTTGTAAACAGAAAACAAATATAAAATAATTCCAGTCAGAACACTGTATCAGTATCAAAGGCTGTGTGAATACAGGTGTAGTTGAAAGTACTGTTATAAATGCTCTGTTCATTGAATGTGTGTGTGTGTGTGGTGTGTGTGTCGATATTTTGCAATGCTACACCTGTGATGCAGTACTGTGTCTAGCACTTGTCCTTGACAGGGGAGTTCCCCAGGCATTTTGACATTTGAGGAAACAACAGGAGAGAAAAGGGCTTTTCATGTGTCTAACTAAAGCCTCATTCTCCCAAGCTATGACGTGGATGGAGCCTTTTGTGGCTTGGAGGGACAATGTACGAAATCTGTCTTACCCAGCGCTGACAGCGTTATCAGGGCTGACCAGGGCTGGCTTTAATACACAGTAGCCGTTACAAGTAAGACACTGTGGAAAATTAATTTTAATAAATAAAATGGGACTCTGCTTTCTTTATAGGCATCTCAGCCAGGACTCTTTGATCTAGGCTGTAATGAGCCCCAACTCAAACAATGAAGCCATTTAATTATCCCCCTTTGCTATTGAACATAATCATAATTACTGTGCCCGCTGAGCTAGTATAAAAGTAGGAGGGATCAGGAAGCACCCAGCCTCTTGAAAGGGAGCACATTTAATGGGTTGTTTATCTGCTGTGAATCTTAGAGCAGCTTGGAATTGTGGGCGGGAGTTAGTTGTTATGGTTACAGTATTGCTGTGATTTGAGATTGTTTTAACCCCTGGGGTGCAAACATATTTCTCAGCAAGGCAACGGGAGCGTTGTGCATGTGTATGTAAATAATGATGTAAGGTCAGATATGGTCCCTAACTATTTATTTTTCAGTGTTTTAGAACTGTAGTGTAGCATCAGAGAGGTGATGATGCTCATATAATTAGCTATTGCATCATTAATGGTGTATCAGTAGACTGGATTCAATGATTCAAGGACTAACCAGGAACTTCCAGTTCAGAATCTTGGGTAAATGATAGTATGCTACTTGCTATTCACTAACATAAGGGCCCTTTTTTCCAAGGAGTCACATATTCTTCTGATCATAATTTTAAGTCCACAGATTCAACAAATCACAGGAAACAGAGAGTCCATCCTCACTAGGAAACAGGTTGAGGGGTCTCAACATCCCTATTTATTTAAGAAAAACTTTCAGGATCACACAAAGGGAAGTCATGCTCTTGTCAGATTTCTCCTCTAAATCTCATCTGACCCATGAGTAACCAGGCTCACCAGCAGAGAGCGCCCTTACCAGACACCCACACTGATGTTCTGTACTGAGTTCTGCTTTTCTGGCAGAGGGGCTTGGGGAAACTGTACTTTCAGCACTCAGCCTCATCAACATACGATACTTCAGTCTAATGGCATCTGTCCTATGCAGGTCTTTAAAGGCGACACAGAATACATATTTGCCCCAAGGATACACAACCAATTTGGAAATTGATTTTGATGGTTGACGGTTAAGCTCTTTGAATCACTGGTCATCAGTCTTAATTGTATTAGTGTGACAGGGATGAATGGCAGGCCTGGCCCCCCCAGACTGCATGCATTATTAATAACAACGCTGTGACCCCCCAAGCTGTCACATCGCAGAGATCCAGGCTGCCGTCTAATAAATAAAGGGTTCACCGTTGGCCCATAATCTCAGCAGTCTAATGCAGAAATAATGAGAGCGCTACACGCTCCCCTGCTTTGGGGTGAACATCATCCCCACTGGCGATATCAAAGGCCAGGCTCTGCACAGCCAGGTGCGAGGCGATCAAACGGACTGTCGGAAAAGAAGCCTTTGGGGCTGGCACCAGTGGGTCTGCCACAATAGCGCTCTTAGGGCCTAATGAAAACATATCTCCCGGGAACTTACTGCTTGGAGAGTCTGATCTGGGGTCAGTTTGGTGGGTCAATGCCGGGTCAATGACATTGCGGTACTGTCAAGGTATAGGGACATGTTGTTTTACTGACACCACAGAGCGTCTTTATATAGAGTCATATATGCTGTAGGTGGTAGGAACAATTGGACACACCAAGAAAAAATCTCACTTCAGAAAGCCTAGGGCAAGTCATCATGAAGTAAGGAACCATGCGGACATTCAATTAGGCATAACTGTTACACGGACATGCATGCCCCTTTCTAGATGACCTTGCCTTGGAAGGGATGTCTCTATTTCACAAAATGACTGTTTATTCCCTGCTTTGAAGGGCACGCGTGTTTTTTCCATTAATTTTATATTTTAAAGCTAATGCCTTTTAAAATTATCCATTGAATTTTAAATCAATTAATAATAATAGGTCACGTGAATAATAGTTACTGCTGAGAAATACCCCAGGTGCAAGTCCGCTAAAGCCTAATTAGTATCCATATGGAATCTATGATGCACATTATAAGACATGACAGGAAGCTTAGATTGTCTAGATAACTGTAGCAATCATTGCGTCTTTACGGCAGTGTATTGTAATGTTTTGTTTATAATTAATTTATTAATTTGATGCTCCCCTGGCAAAAAGGGCTCCTCAGTCTATTCCTTTTAATTGCAGGTTAAATTGTGCCTTCTTTGCTTCGTTTGACCTTTAATGACTCAGCTGTTGAGGTTACCATTAAATATTAAGGACTGGACTGGAACAAAGAATGGATGTTCAGTGGAGGAACCATTGTTGGCCTGTCCCTGGAGGAGACAGCCTTCAAGGCTGTCATCCCCCCATCCCACCCCCAAAACACAGCTGCGATTGCTGAGCCATCCCTGTCTGACATGCCCATTATCCCAAGTGCTATTAATGTCCTTGTTAAAACCCGAAAGAGGAAAGGTAGTGTGGTCTTAGTGGTGCTCGCGGCCATGCAAAACTCCCCTGGTTATCATAAAATGTGAAAGGTCAGATTTTATAATGATCACGGAAAAACAATAAGAGTCTGGAGAGGCTGGTGATTACATGCTAATGGCAGCACAAGCGAGACAGCACTGGTTTCTACTGATTTGTTATCGGACAGCTCAACCTGGTGACATTGCTTTACAGCAGACTTATAGGTTCATTTCTGGGAGATGTTTGGGTTAAGCTGAATCTTTCGGGAGATTTCGATATTTCAGGTTATCCATTGCAAAGAACTTTGCGAACTTTGCGGTCAGTATTTCACAAGATTTGGAAGAAGATGAGACTTAAATCTGGGAGACACACAGAATTTCTGGGAAACTTTGGCTGTCTGTGTTATAGACTGAGAGAGCTTTGCCAGTCTCCTTTGGGTCACAAGAAGGGATATTTAAGTTGAATTGAAACCCAAATTTGCAGGAGGATTGTGCCAGTACCATTCTCTGCCAAAGATAATGTAACAATGTTGTATTGCCCAGATGCTTTTGTGGACTAGCAGAAAGAAGGATTTGTTAACAGTAGAGCATTTTCATGAGGCTAACAAACTGGATGAAATTGGACACAAATATGTTTAACTAGAATTGAAAGGTACATCTGCTTTCCTTGTTCATAAGGTGTAACATGCACAGGTAATATTGACTGATATGTGTGTAATACTGTGTATGTGGTCTCTTTATGGCATATGGTAAAGAAGGATATGTACTGCCAATATTGTATCAGTGTTGAACTTGTGAGATATTCTCTGTTCAGGCAGGTTAGTTTTTATAAACAGAGAATTGGGTTTATTCTCTACAGATTTGAAAATGAATGCCAACATTATTACAAGCATCATTTTCAAGATGGAGGTGCACGGTTGCACTTTTAAACATATTTTTACTATCTGTAAGTCATGCAGCATTTACAGCAGTATAAATGTGAAATATTTCTGGAGCATAAAAACATATTGGAACAGTGCAGCATCAGCAGTTACTTCAATCTTTTATTTGAGGCAGTGATTTTAAAGCTAGACTTGAGGGTATTGGAGCACTGGAGTTTACGTGACAGAGAGCACTTTGCATTGCACTAACGGCTAAAACTAAGAAATACAGTACTGGATCATATTCTTCATGCAAACAAAGATATGCAAATTTATGTTTGCCACAGGACTTGAAATGTCCCAGATTTTGATCAAAGTATGTCAGATTGTTTTGTTTACACCAATAATGACAGGCAAGTAGGAGAGTTCTGGAATATCCCAGAATTTCAGAACCATCAAATGCTGGAGAATTCTGGGAAATTGTCCAAATGCTGACTGTGAGCAACAGATAAAGCGGCATAGCATATCAGCCAGCCAGACATGTGCTTGATCAGTAGTTTTACCACAGAACTATTTTAATTGTGTAGCCTGTTTACCCCCTAAATATGGAAAAATGCAGAGATTAATCTATAGATAATTCCATCTGCAAATCTAAGCAATAAACCATTTTTTCATTTTGTCTGCTACAAGAAAAGACATTGTTTACGTTGCTCTTGGCGGATATGAAATTTTAAAGCAAATATTCACGTGAAATATTTGCCTTTTTTTGCCAGAGCATAATAAACTGTGGAGACAGATTGAGAAAATGTTGTTTTTTCCCAGTGAGAAGCGTGTGCAATTGTGCCGTTTGCTTTTAAAATTTGGTTTGTTTTTCTCCAAAGTTTCTCTGGAAAGGTCTGTCACCTTACCTAGCATCTTTTTCAAATATTTCCCACAGTGCCCTTCTCTGTCTTCCTGTCTGAGTCAGGTCTCTTCACTTATAATTAGCCTCTGCTCTGCCTGCTATTCCCCTTCAGTGCTCTTGATGCCCTGCTTGGCTGCCCTTGGGAAAGGCTCCAGTCCCCCGGAAGCCGAGCCTAGTTAATTAGATTATACAGGCTGTCAGTCAAAGCTCTCTGTGCATTATTTTGCATGTTAATTAGCCGCTTAAGGCTGGAGGGCACAGCATTTGGTACCATTCCTGGCCTGCTGGCATCATTGGTTTCTCAGGTCAGTAACTAATCAATAATATTATAACTAATATCTTCGAACTTTGTGAGAAGAAATAGCAAAATCAAGGCCAGTTTCTTATCGTGGGTCTTGAAAAGAGATTGCTGTTGTTCTTGTTGTCTTTAAGAAACATTTTATACAATATTATGTTCTGAAAGAGAAATTCTAAATTGTACCTGAGTTCAGAGTCTTGCTATTGCAGGTATTTCAGAGATGTTACCAGGCTAAAGTATTTGAAGCCAGTCCAATTTATGATGAAGTTTAATTGTGATTGTACAGTAAGTAACCAGTTCTGTTTAAGCTGAAGGTGCCTTGGTGTAAAATGGTGTGAGAAAGTGCCATAGTGTCACTGCACATATCTTCAGGTGAATGCTTATATGAATGTAAATGATGCTTAGTTAGGCATCTCAGATCTCTGAGACAGACCTTCTCTCATAACAGACCTTCTCAGGGGAGTCCGAGTAATTTCAATAGTGAGAAGTGGGTGGTTGGTGTTTATTGTGTGATTTTCTCCACGTTCCCATTGGGCCTCCCTTTTTGACAGCGTAAACAAGGTGCCTGCCCCCTGACGTGCCAGGCCAGCTATAAATTGGAGTATGTGTTGTACTGGGTCAAGACTGTGGGTGGGTGTGTGTGTGCATGCGTGCGTGCACGCCATTTGTCAGTAGTGTTTAAGTTGTTCTCCAGCTCAGCTGAAGGGTATCCATGGCAAATGAATCCTTTTTTCCATCTTTTTCTTCACTGCCAAATTCAAGTGGGAATAAATACATTTGACCATCAGCACAGTTCCTTCCAGACTAGTGGATGGGTCTGACAGCCTTATGTCCAGCAGAGTCTATTTGCACCATTTTCAGATGTTATTTTTAATCGCATCCCCTCTATAAATGAGAATGATCCTCTCTGTGTCAACACTGGGTCTACAGTTGAGGTGTGTCTGAGGTGGCACTAATGCATCACTGGCTGGTACAAGGAGTGGCATTAATGCAGTGAATTCACAGTCACAGATTAGAGCAGATGCTGATGTACAATAGGGGCCTTCACAGAGGAGTCCTCACACTAGAGTGAATGTATAGTCACAGATTAGAGCAGACGCTGATGTACAATAGGAGCCCTCACACAGGGGGGACTCACAATAGAGGCACATTCGTCACACACCGCCGTACCGCAGGCCGTGATGACGGCGGTACTGAGATAGCAACTGATGCTGAAATGTGACTGACTCATTAGTTTGTTGATTTCGACACCAGAATTGATTTTCTCTTCACATGTGGCCAGGTGCAAGTTCCAAGCCTGCCCTGTTCAACCTTCTCCCAAAATGGTGGCCTTCCTGGTTATACTGAGCGGCCAGGTGCACTGCAAAAAATGTCTGTCTTAAGTGTTTTAGTCTTGTAATGAGACTTAAAATCTTATTTTTTTCTCAAAAGTGGAAAATATTAGCAGATAGTTTGTCTTATTTAGCAAATAAGAAATAGGATTGTAAAATCTAAATATAAGATTAAAATTCTTGTTAGGATTTGTTTTGCAGTGTGTATGATGATGCAATGAGCGTCCGTCCTCACAGATCCGTCTGCCAATGACAGAATCAATAATAAAAACTGTTTCTTCTTTCAAGGCCTGCATCATTTATGCACACATCCATTAACCCTGCCACCTGGGTATGAATAAATTAATATCAAAATGTCATCGGAAACAGCGACCTTTCGCTAAGGCGAATCAGTAATGAGTGAACTGCGGTCTCATCAGAGCAAGCTGCTGCTGGAAGAGGAACAGTAGAGTGTGGGATGGGTGCAGAAATAAGAGGTCCTCGTCTGCAGGTTCTGCAGCACTGCTAAGGCCAGCCCCCACCTGCCGCTCGTTGCCTCAGGTCATGTAGTCACAAACTTCTCCCTCCTGCAGACAGCAAAGCGGAATCGACATATCAGCATGACTCAGCAGAATTGCACTGTGATGCTCCCCATCCTGTAGTCCCTGTGAATGTGTTCAGAGCAGTTTTATACTGCACATTCTTTGGACCTGTCTGATTAATAATCATAACTACAAGTATATATATAGAATTTTCAGTAGTATGTTTGAGCACATTGCTTAAACCAAATAGCTTAATGAAATACCTAGCTGTATAAATGGGTAACATGTGATATAGCTGAATATTGATATAGAATAGAATAACTTTTATTTTCCCGAAAGGGAACTTCAGTTGTAGCCACCAGCAACAACAAAAAAGACATAGACAGTGGGGCAGACCCACAACACACAAACAAACATATAAAATGGCAATATATATACAGCCAAACGTCATGATTAAAATAGCCCCCACTGTCCCGAGATGTCCAATGTCATCAACCAGTCTAACAGACAAACTCTGCCTCGGTGCCTCCACGACTTTCCTCCATAGGGTACAAGCAGTGTTGAGGTCTCTGTCCACTGTCGAAACGGAGCTCAGCCTTCCCAGTCGCCGCCTAACTCCTCCTCCGCATTATCTTCTCCTTCCCAGGTTGCCTTTTGAAGCTTGATATAGCTTAATATTTTACTGAATTTTTCTATGCATAATCACAATCATTATTATAAGGAGTATAATTAATTATTTTGTCGGTACAATCATGACTGTGGAGATTGTTGGGATTGTAGCCAAATAAAAACACAAATACTGCTGATTTTACATCCCCAAACGGGCTTTACAGTTGTAAATACCATGTAGCAATGTACACATATTAAATTGTTTACAAGGTGAATGACAAAGCTTGCTGAATTAAAATATAGAATATTTGTAGCATGTGCAGTAGTGGTGCCATAAATAAATGTTCTTATTCTCTGATTCTTATTTTGCCTGTCAGCTGAAATTTGGCCTGACATCTCGCCAGAATATGAGGTCAGCTTGGGGACAGCAGTGAGCAAGAATAGAAGTGGGGAATTATAAGCACATTAGAACCTCTGACTCTTGGACATAGGCTTGTACTGAAATTTGAGGGGGATTTTATTGGAGAGAATTGGTCAGGTGGGGACAGTGTCTGATCATTAAAGGGGGAAAGGGAATGAACCCCCCCCCCCCCCCCAACCACCATGCCATATTAAAAATGTAAGAAACACTAGGCCACACTCATCAAAAATTTAGCATGCCAGTGAGTTTGAACAAGTGTCTCTGTGTTCCACCTTGTTACAGAATGCTAATACAGGAATCGCCATAGGGGAATTTCACCAGGTAACTTTTGCTGTTTGTCTTTGTCTGGTGAACAATAAATTAAGTGAATTTACTAAAGCAGAAATGTAATGCACTTTCCTGGGATGAAATATGACACTGTATGTTCAAACTTTGACTTTGGCACAGCTTGAAATGTTTACAGTAACGTTCCAGTGAAGCGTTTGGTAGTAGAGGAGGTCTATTCAGGGCATTTTGGCACCTGACAGAGTGGAGTCTGCTGGAAGCGCTGAACAGCTGAAAGAAGCAGGAGTCAGGGCCATGCTGACTACAGAGCCCTTTTACAGCTACAGGTCACCTTGAATACAGATCTGTGCCAGACACAGAGAGGCCGATACAAACACTCTCATGCACGCGCGCACACACACACACACACACACACACACACCAGGATGAGCGGTGACTTTTGACACGTGGGAATGCTATCTCGATACCTCCACCCCGACCCCCATCCCGGCGCACACACAGCCCCATCCATCCGCTACAACCTCCACCCACCGCTAAAAATGAGGCGATGACACCCCTCTAACACACTACAACAGACAGCAGCAGCGTCAGAATAGTGGGTGCCGCGGCGGCCATAACATAAAAACAGCAGATTAATTGAGTTGATATGATTGCACACAAAGTCCATCCTTCGATCTTTCTTAGTGAACTGCGCGATGACTGCTAGACCGCGGAGATTGCTCCCCCCCTATTTCCGGTTCCGTCGGCATTGTGATATATCGGCCCTGTATTGGATAATGGATGAGCTAACCGAGCGAGACTGCAAGCTAGCTAGATGTGTTGCGCATGTGTGTCTGAGTGGAAGCTGAATCAAAGATAGCTTATCGGCCCACACAAACACCGCTTATAGAAGATGACTCCCCCTCCTCTCTCACACACACAAACAATGGGAATAACAGAGAGCGCATGCGTGAGAAAGTATGCTCATAGCTGCGCAGCTTCTTCCTGATAAACGTAGCGTCGGAAACCCAGCAGCGCTACTGCAGTCATTACTGTTTGTCAATGAAATAATTGGAGGACAAATTGTTTTAACAAATATTTTGCTCATGTTAAGTATAAAATGATACAATACATTGGAAAGTAAGCTTCATTTCAAATTCACTCATTCTTTTCAAATGCCTTGGGTATGCACTGCTTCCACAGCTTACATGGACCACTCGCCACTGACACACACACACACACACATACAAGAGGAGAAAGAGAGGTCATGGTGATGACTCAGGAGGGAGTGTGCCTGCGCTTCCAGTCTGTTCTTTTTCGTCTCTGGCAATCCCCACCGCCAGGCACTCTGCATTTATCTGAAGGGGCAGGACTATTGTCTTTTGCAAAGATAACTGGGCCGTCCACCTGTGTCAAAAAGAGTTTTGTGGCATGGAGTACTTCTTAGTTGGAGATAGTAATTGGTGATTTTCTCTGGAAAAGCACATTCTGGGGTTCTCTGATAAATTTTGTTTATTGTTTGAGTATTTTCCCAAGCATTTGTTCACATCAACTGCCTTTGTCGATTCATGGCATTGTCACAAAAA
The DNA here is from genome assembly GCA_029718625.1 of Synaphobranchus kaupii. Taxonomy (NCBI): domain Eukaryota; kingdom Metazoa; phylum Chordata; class Actinopteri; order Anguilliformes; family Synaphobranchidae; genus Synaphobranchus; species Synaphobranchus kaupii. The sequence continues at coordinate 98,145,102 of CM056376.1, forward strand.
CAACATTGAAATAATTTATGACTAAGACTATACTTAAGACCATTATTAGTTAGCAGGCAGATAAGAAGCTTGCAGCACAGGCCAAAAATAGACTGAAGCTACAGTAAGACGCCGCCTCATGGTGTTCACTGTACCTTTGAGGACTGTATTGCCTCTGCCATCAAAGGTACAAAGCTATGTCCTTTAATCGCTTGGCCTGAGAAACACAGTGAACCGTGTCTAGGATTTTGACTGCGGTCACCAATCTTAATCTGGTGAATCCCGGGTCACTTCTTCATTGAGGAATAACAGACTGGCCATTGGAGTAAGGGGTCAGACAACACTGTCGACGGTTACGCTTTGATGGTGTCTGAAGCCACAGGTACAATGCCAGGACAAAGGGGAAGGCCAGCATAATCCTTAAGGAACATGAAGAATTCTGTTACACAGCGGAAGGACCTGGGGAACTCCTTTTCTGCCTAGGTTACCGCAGAGAAACGGTCAGAAATGTTCAGTTTTAAGGTAAGCAAGAGAGCGAAGAACTGGTGGACCTGTTTTGCATCCAAAAACACTGGACAATGTTGCATGAGCATGCGTATTGTTTTACACAAGGAAGTCAATGCCGGGGGCGTTATATAAAAAAGAGTTGATGGATTTGTTCCAGGGGATTATCCGTGGCTTGCGTGGCCGTTGTTTACAGATGCTAATTCGTGAAATAAAGCCAGTATTGTAATGAATCAATTGTGCCATTGATGCCTGGACTGAGAGGTCAGAACGCACTGCAGACGTGCAGCTCAATAGCCCTTTATGCTGGTGCTTTTATATGAGCTGGTACGTATTTTGCCATAGGAGATATTCCCAGTTTAATAACCGCTTCTCATATTCATGTTTGTTTTGAGACCTCCACACAGATAACTGTTTACTGTGCACTCTGTATTGTCCTGGATGTGTGTGAGTGGCACTTTGAATAATGCTTGCCTGTCATCATCTGGGACTGGGATCAGTCTCATATCAGCAGTCATCACAGTTTTACCCTTACTGAAGTTTCAGCAGATTATTCTTTTTACGCTGCAAGCTCAAATGCTGAGGAAATGTGCGTATTGAAAATTAGTTATCTTCTATTCCAGATAAAACAGATAATGGAATACTTTGACTTTTGTTATCATAATGGAAATGTGTGTACATGCATAGAGGCGTGACTGGTAAACATATCGATATGCATACGATATAGAAAATGGACGTCATGACTCAAGAGCAATGAAGCCCCCTTATCCAGGAGCACTGTTGTTATCTTATTTTGTTAAAGCTTAAAGATGCACACCAAGGTTTTTGTGTCAAGTGCAGTGCTTAAAATTAAGGGAGTGTCAGAGGTCAGAGTGTCTTTGACTGCCGCATGGGGGAGGAGAGGAAGAGAATTTCTGTCAAAGCTGATTGACTGGCCCTCACCGATTCACCCTTAAGTGAGAGGTCAGAGGGGGACCCCAAGCTCCCATACACCACACCCCCATCATTTTCAGTGCTGTACAAGGGCCCCGTGACATACAGGGCAACATAAATTCAAATATAAACTCTGAAACTGCATTGTTTGGTCATTGACTGTCCATTGGGAAAATCTTAGTTATCATACAACAACATAGTCTGAAAAAATACCCATTTCCAAAACTTTGGTTTTGTGAGTGAACCCAAACTGTGACAAGGTATCTCTTCCTAGCTATCTTGCTTACAGCTTGGTTCATGGCATTTTTCATATTTTACAAAACTAAAGAGCCAAAATGGCAGCAGGTGACTGGAGGAGGTTGCGAGGATGATGAATTTTATACCCACACTCTTCCGGCCACTGTGTCCTTCTTGAAATGTCAGTCCAGCACTCTGTCAGACAGTTAACAAGTCAGTCAGCCGGCCAGCCAACCAGCTATAACAGTCAGTCAGCAAGCCTGCCAACCAGCTATATCAGTAGAATATGTCTATGAATGTGCCACACTTTCCCCTTCCAAAGACTCTACATAAAGGATGTGAGTCGGGAACCAAGGAAATTGTCTATGGATGTGAGTCGGGAACCAAGTGTGAGTCTATGGATGTGAGTCGGGAACCAAGGAAATTGTAAAGAGCACCGTTACCAGGAGCCAATTAGCTAAGTTTCTTGACCCCTCAAAGAGACTACAGCAAGCCATATAGCTGCTGCAGAGACAAACTGACTAGTTTGTATGAACTAAATGCAATTGCTGTTAGGGTTGGTGGGAAACAGGACCCAATAGCAGACGGGAAGTAGGAAAAACCGAAGTTTAATATAGGGGCAAGGCAGCAATCCATAGTAGAAAACAGGCAGGGTCGTAATCCGCGAAGACAGGGCTATGGTACATAAACAGAGTCCAAAGAGTAATCACAGAACAGGCTGGGCTCGGAACCGGGAAGGGACAGCAGAAGTACGAAATCAGAGTCGCGAGAACACAGGCAGAAATTCAAAACCAGGGAAGTGTAAAAGAAACAAAAAGAAAACAAAACGAAGACAGAATACAAAAATAAAATAAAGACAGGAGAAGGACTCGGGATAACAAAAACTGGCAGATACTAAAAAATCACACCCAGGTGGTGAAGTAAGCGGTGCAGGTTTATGAGCAATCATATTAAAAAATGCAATAGAATATGTGTGTGTTGTTTACATGTACAAAAACAATGGCCTCTGGTTTGGTGATATTTATTTACATACGCAATATACTCTGATAACAAACAGGAAAGATTACAGTTATTACTTGAACAATAACAATGGAATTCCAAACTCAACAAGAGGGTGCATGGATTGTTGGGCCGTTCCATAACTGACTGGGTCCAGCAGAACACTGGTGGTAGATTTTGTATTGATTTTGCTTTGGGGGGTTGCTACGGCGACTCACCTTGCTAAGAGGTGGAATGTTCAAAACTCCACTGTAGCGGCAGTTGGTAATTTCAATTTCAAAGCCATTTTATAACTTGTGATGACGACTACAGTTTTTAAGGTACACAGACTTAATATGTATCAAAATGTTCATGTGGTTCCCTGGATTCCTACGGTGTGAATATCAAAGCTGTGACATGTATATTTTTTGAGATAGAGCTGTCTGAAGCTGGGCATGCTTTTCTCAAGCTACTATTGTATTGCCGGGCATGTGACACATAGGCGACTCCTAATTGGTTTAAATCTCATGCTACGAACGGACGGACGGACACACATGTCACGTATAGAAGCGGCTGCACCGCTTAAAAAGAAACAGATACTCAGAAAACAGACAGACAACTCGGGAAGGTACTCAGAAAACTAGTTAGACCACTGAAGCAAAACCAACGTTGACAAACTCGCGAAGAAAAGACTTAAATCAAAGGGTTATGTACACTGAAGAAGACAGACAAAATGGGAAACAGGTGTGCAGAGGCGGGGAAGGGAAATTGCTCACAGGAGAGCACAATGAAACGATAAGGGAAGCTGATAATACAATAACGAGGGAACACATAAGATCCGGACCGGACTAGCACATAACATATAGACTATACATGACCTGGGTCGAAGAAGACCCATGCACACAACAAGGTAGAGGAATGCGGAAATCAGATGCAGGTGAAGCGAGTAGAGAATCACAGAAAGATATTCAGAGATAGAACAGAAGAAACTAAAGACAGCTGCAGATGGAAACTAAGATTGCATTAGAAAAGTAGTAGGTTAGTAGAAATTCTAATTCCCTGACGTTAGTGAATTAGTTGATTAGTATTATTTACAAGTTAGTCGTTAGTGTATTAGTAAGAAACCTAATTCTAAGCAGTTAGTAGTAATTAGTAGATTAGTAGTATTAACAAGGGTAATTACTAAAGAAGGAAGTAAACGAGAGTGGAAATACAGCGAAACCCGAAATCACCAAAGTCTCCCGAATAGTGTAACGAAGACAGGGGAGTGACGGTAATACAAACACGGAACAGTGAAACCATAAATGAAAATAAATGCAAGATAAGAAAAATGATAAAGAACCTAATCAGAATAAACAAACAATCTCACAATAAGAAACATAAATGTACAAAGACAGAATGCAGAAACCTGACAATTGCAGAGAAAACAAAACTCTGCATTGACTTCGACCGCCGTAGTGTGCACCCGTGTTCGCTGAACTCGCCGAGCTGTTTACAAGCTACGTCAATGTGGGGATTGCCTGTCTAAAATATCACATGGGTGGATGCATAGCCTGCTACCATGACTTTTTATATGTTTTTTTTATTTTTATCAGTGCAACAAATACAATTATGAAAATTAACTATGAACAAGCTGCCCAGATCTCACTGAAAGTGGTAGCCTACATACAGTAGATTTATATTTTAATTTCATATGAGCTCATATTATAACTGAATGTAAAAATTCACCAACGGGAAAAACAAAATGCACCTTACAGACTTTTTTTTTTTAAAGCGGATTGTGGGAAAGGCAGTGGCATTCCGTGGCATTCCGACAGAGTGGCAGGGTAAGCAGACTGTGGTCGGGTCACATGCTAGCAATAATAAACCAGTTCATACAACTTTTAACGGTGTAACCGTAGAGCTACCTCCACAAATACACCAATGTTAATGAAGGAACCATAAAGCCTACTCAACAAATATACAAGGCCATTGGAGATCTTTTCCAATATCTGGCCAACTTTTGAGGAATTAAACATTTTAAATTTTGCTTTTAATTCGAATATATAACCAAGACTAATCACTAATTTCATGTTTGGGCTTTCTTCTTTCTTAAGCTTATCCAAAAGTCCATTTTAGCTCAATCTAATCAGCTGTTAAATCTTATGCCTCATCAAAACAACTCTCCCACGGGCTTGCGCGTAAACAAGCTTTGACATCCTTTCAGTATCCCTGTGTTGCATAAGTTTCCTGCAAGAAAGACACAGATTTCCATGTTTTTCCGCCTGGCCTTTATCCAAGCCTTAAAATTCCAGGATGAAGCTTAATAAAGTGCACAAAGAGCCATTGATGGCAGGCACATTTTTTGAATAGGCCCGCATTGGTCACAGCTCCAGTAGGCCCTGGCCCTTTTGCACAAAGCCCTCCACTGTAGACAGTGCCTGACAAAAGGTCAGGGCTCAACAGAGTAATTGATAATGATCTGCTCCTATAAATATCAGTTAATAAGGCGCTGGCTGTATCCTCTGAGCTCCTGTCCTGCCCATCACAATCTCAGAGTTACAGCACAGAACACTTGGTATTCACACCATTTGGGATTCGTGTCAGAGAAAAGCTGCCTCAATCGCAGTGTCTCCTATAGATGTAGATTGGTTTCTACAGCAGTCCTGCTGGACGACGTCACCTGGAGACAGTAACTAGAGGAGTTAGAGGGAGAGCCATCGGGCCTGACCGTGTGCCAGACAGGCATTGTGTAAGGATACTTGATTTAGAAGGGCCACTAAAGAGTCAAGGGTGGAGGGGGGCTGGGTAGGGACAGATAGGAAAGGGTGAGCGTTCTGTGACTGGGATTTCTGGTTCTGGATCCAATCCCGGAGCAGGATGACTCTGGCAGCCAAACTGGAGGACTTTGAGGTGACTGTGGAGCACCTACTCATGGACGTGTTCGTAAGTAGGAGCAAAGCTCATTCTCCCATCATCCTCTCTTTCGCAGTGGTGTTCTCCTGCTCACCTGTACATGAAGTGCAACTGTATCAGTGCTTAATATTCAAATGGATTGGTCTTAAATGCAAATCCCTTTTGAGTCTGTTAGTATTGAGACTTTATGATGATTCATGCAAATCTGTACTCTGTATGAATGTTGCTATAGTAACTCATCTGTGATGTTAACAGCCTTAACTGTCATTGAGGGAGCCTTGTGAGCCAAGAGGACTTTAATGAATTCTACATTAATTGTGCATTAGTCAGCCACTTAACCCCTGTGATGGCTGTATACAAAAATTTCAAATTTTCTAGACTGAAATAACATGAATCAGATTCAGAAATCAATTTCACTGATGCTTAAGGGTTTCTTTAAGTAAATGTGTTTTTTTTCTGTGCTAATTGTCTGCTGTGAATCACAAAAAATTAAAGTAAGACATAAGCACATGTTTTATTATCTGTAAAATGAGATTGCTCCTAAGATTCACCAAGCTATCTCACAAAAAACCCAAGCATGTGTGGACACAAATTGATCCTCTTGTGCATTCAGTTAGGAAGCATTACGTATAGCCTACCACTTGGTGTGATTTAAGTTGGTAAACAGGCAGTAAGCTCTGTAGTGCTACAGGTTTGCCTCATGTCTGGATTGCTAAAAATAAATGTTGTAGAGCCACACATTTGTGGCCACATTATGCTTCTAAACAATAGCTGTGTGCAATGGGACATATAACTGGATGCCACAAAGCTTCACAGCTCATAAAGCATTTCTTAATAAAGCGTGGCCTATGTCAACAGGCAATTAAATTGGTGTGTTTCTGGTTTACAGTAAAGCGTTGGCCTTCCTCGACAGCCAGCGATGGGCACTGCATTCAATTAAACTGTCCAGCATTTTTCTTTCACCATCCCTATGAATTAATAACATTTCTTTATGCTAGCCTGGTGATAAAAACCAATTTGTTTGCGAATGGCCCACGTAAAAGACTTTCCATTCCATAAATGTCAATGTGGAGTTGCCTGTGAGATAAGTATATTGCCTTTTTTAGGGTCAAAACAATGTGGACCCTATTTATTTTCTCTGTTAATTGTACAGCTGAAAAGGTCTCGTAATGCGATTGTCGCGCTCCAATTTAAGGCGAACTCGATGTGGCGTTTTAGTATGGCGGTAGGGAGGGGGGATGACGGTGCAGCATTAACAAACAAAGACTGTGTACGGACAGAGCCGGGCTGGTTTGGGACTCTTCCAATGTTCTGTTGAATGTGTGGGAAGAGCTATGTGCCCGCAAATAACTGAATCATTACCTTAGCTTTGGCTTGTGGTATTCACTTCCTGTTTCGCATATGAGATTAATTCCCTTCGACCCATAAAGCAGAAAGGATACCTTGGGGGCTTGACAGCTTCTCTTACTTCTGAGGTTAGAAGCTTGACGTCATACAGAACAAGAGTTCAAAAGAGTTCAGCAATGATGTACCGTCACTCAGCAAGGCTGATAAGTTTTAGCACTTGTCTTCCATTTGTATGATCCCTGAAAAAAAAACATATTTTTTCCCAAAAAGACTGAGAAATGTGTGTTGCATTGATTCTATTTTTTTCATATGACCATTTCTGACAAGAAAATCCATTGTCATGTGTGACTTTCGGCAAACTAGAGCTATATTCTGCTATATTTACAGAATTAGGCCACTGCTGAAGTGACTCATGCTGTTCTGTGGTGAAGGGCATGGCTACGAAGGGCAGTGTCACACTGTCCCTGGGAAATGATTGGATGACAGCAGGGCAGCAACTCACTCTATTTCAGTGTCTGCCATCAGCAGAAATTCCTCCTGGCATCCACAGGAAACAGACAGACAGACAGATAGATAGATAGATAGATTTTCTTGAAGACTTTTTTATAAGAAGGTTGCTGGAGCTTCATGTAGACCCCACCCTCTTGTTATAAAGTCATGGGTGAGGTCTGTACAGGATATCTTCAAAAATAATGTCTGCTGTTTTAGATTTGGAATGATTTTTTTTACCGTTACATGCTTTTCTGTAAGGAGCAGCAGTAACTGATTATAAAACAAGTGTGCATGGTGTGCCTTACAAAGTCTGTGTTGATAGGCTATGATTGGACACTTTCGAAAATGCACTTATTGAGGAGTCAACTTTTGCCCCCACCCTCACTCAGTTACCAGCAAGAACACTGGTCTTAATTTTGCCCTTCATGACCAGTTATACAGTTATGACAATGATTCAATCAACATTTGTTCTTTACTTTGACTGACAATTAAAAGCAATAATAATTATTATTATTTCTTCACTGTTTTGGCAAGTTTAGCCATCATTAAAACTAGTTGAGTTTGTGAAGAAACGTGTAATGCTTGCGTTTACTTGTAAGCCAAAGTTAAGGACGTACAGTATATTGATTGAATGCAGGCCAAGTAAATGAATGGCCGTTTACTAAGATTTCTGTCCATTTGAATAGCAGCATCTAGACATTGAACAATGAAAGCTGACAATGAATGTTTGTATTATCAGTGCCCATCTCTTCCAGAACTGGCAGTCTTCTCATTGTTAATGCAGATGGGAGAGATTTGATAGCATGTTACGTAAGGACCTGCTCCCACTTGGTAGTTTCATAGTGTTGCCCAGTGAGGCCTGGGAGAGCCCTCTGTCTGCCTAGCACTCAGAGTCTGTGCTCTGTTTGAACAGGAGATTACTTGGATCCCATCCAGTTCTGCAGAGAGCCCCAGAGCTCTTTATATGGCCGCTGTTGTTGTACGCCTCCATATGAAATGGAAATCATTTGTTCTAACTATAGTGCTATAGGGCTTGGAGAAGGCAGTACGGGTGGGGTGTTACTCATTCTTAGAGAGGACGGTGGGTGATGTCTGAGAGCTGAAACCACACTGTTGACAGCGGGCCTGCTACCTGCTGTGTATTTCCGGTGAAATGCCATGTCTGGAACAAAATAAATTTATTTTTTGTTGCCTTTTTGCCACTGCTAGGCTTTTTTCTAATGCCTGGCTTGCAGTGTGATCATACTGTTTTTTTGCACAGGGGAGCAGGAAACTTTGAGTCTGTTATGATGTCATTTGAGGTTAGGGCAGGGTGCGGACATGACTACATGTATGCCCATATTTGATACTGCCCCATTACAGCCCTGGGTGTGAGATCTCGTCTCCTTGTCACTGATGCACGACCATCAAGTGACGAGTTGCTTTTACTGCAAGCTTTGTTCATAGTTTTTTTTTTTTTGCCCAGTGATTAACATGATTGTGTGTTTGTTTGTGCATGTTTGAGAGAAGATTGTTAACATAATACTATAATTCTATATTATATTAGGAATTCTGAACCTTTGATCTTTCCAAAGTTCCAACAAAGGAAGCTCTTCCATCAACAAATGACAAATAATCCACTCAGATACTGACACAGAGGGATTACATTCAGACTAAATTTGGTAAAGTTTTGTGAACCACTAGCACTATTTTGGGGGACCCTCCACAAGGGTCTCCACTCTCTCTCCCTCTCTCTCTCTCTCAAAAAAAAAAAGAATTCCTGACAAATAAGCGTCTGGTTTTTTTTTTCTAGCTAGCCAAAACCCACTTTTTCTATCGAAATCTGACACATTCAACCGCTTTTTAAACACATCAATGATACGTATGCTTTCTGATTAATCACAGAAAATATCTTAATTTCTGAAAGCATTACGATTCCTCTGTAAAATGTGAATTGTTAATTATTAATGTGTTCTTGGGGGCCTCAACTATTATGAGAGAATGGAACTGAAATCTATCAGAGGGATAAAGAGAGCTGTATTTCAGAGGATGTAACTATCAGTGGATGTGGATATGGCTGTCTGAAATTGGTCACATATGGATTATTAGAATTTTTCAATTAGGGATTAATACAATTGACCACTTCATGACTGTGCTTTCATTGGGATGTTTCTGTTCAGCCACTCTAAATATGTAAAATGTGTCTTTTGGCTCACATTCAACATCCCAAATAGGGAAGCCTCTAAATGTCAGTTTACTTTTTGAAATTAAAATAATTACAACTGTGAGAACCCTTGTTGTTATTGTTCTGAACTGACTGTGGGTGGCTTTGGCAGTTGAAGTCAGCACCATAGTAAGATCCAATCCTGTTTCTTTACTGCATCTGAGAATGCGGTTACTGTCTGTAAATCTTGCAGAGGCTCCCGCAGCAGTCATTCAGAATTCAAACAGGAAGCCCAACGAGTGACTCTCTCACTGGCTCTCTTCTGAGTTTTCCTGTCCACATAAGTGAACCTGCCTTGTTTTAAAAACTCACAATACAAAAACCATCACCACATGCCTGGTGGGTGCATTCACTCCACTAAGATGCTCCCCGCAAAAGAACATGCCCACAAAGGTTTGCTGAGGAAAACAGTGGCATGTGGTTCTCTGCTCAGGCTGAAATACTCCAGAAGCCTCTCCCGTGGAGAAGCTATTAAGAGTTATTACACAGCAGCATGATGTGTTAATGCTTTTATGTTTTCTATTTTGAGGTACCACTTTCTGAATCCCTTGAAATGTCTTAATGAGAGAGAACATGCAGCAAAATCCTCATCAGAGTCCTGACCACTACAGGATAAAATGAATCTGACATTTCTGTGCCAACAGAATATGGGATGTAATATGATCAACCTGATGTTTCTGGGGTACCGTTCCCTGGGAACACGTATCACACTTTCCTACAGCCACATAGGCAGGGGACCCCAACCGGACTGGAGAGAGAGAGAGTGGGAATCTAAAGCAGTTTTTGTTTTTGACACAGATACTGTACAGTAGCTCCGGCAATCAATGCACTGACTGGTACAAGCCTCTCTCTCCTCCAATAGCCTTCCTCAGTTCCTCGGCTGGTTCTGGCCTGGTTGGTTTCTCACTATCTCAGGAAAATATACTTTCCTGGGATCTATAGCCTCAATGATTTCTGGCATGTGTTTGGTTTAATGCATAATTTGCTCTGAGGATTGCATTAATTTGCATTTGAAGCGGGTGATTTTGCTCATTTCAGCCCAAAGTAAATAATATGCTCCCTTGCCTTCCCACGCTCTCAATGCTGCCAAACAAATGCGATTCAATAATTATTTTCTAGGCTGTGACATGCTGATACGATGTCACAACAAATCATTGTTTGCTACTTGCATTTAAGACTGGATTTCTTTTTGCACTTTAAAATATGCGATATAAATAGAGCATTCTGTCATTTTAGGGAATGCTGTTGACAAAATGATGCCTTGACAACCCCATGTTTTTCTGTGCTATTAAAATACTCCCAGTTTCAGTCTCAAATCAGAAAACTATTCTTGGTGCTTTTTCAATCTGTTGGAGTGAAAACTTGACTTGGACAGCATCCACTAAACTGGCAAAGCTTAAAGACACTGTGATGTCGGAGAACTTTAGCCAGTGTGAAGTGTTATCTAAGAAAACGTCATCAGAGCCTTGTAGATCTGCCACCTCAGATTTCTCAGATTTCCAAAGCTTTTCAGTGCCTAAAAGCTTTGATGTGCTTTGACTGAGAAGAACATGTCTTGCGGTCTTTGAGGATTAATTTAATTTCTCTCATACCCTTGGGGAACTGGAGTATGATTTTGTCAGGCTCAAGTATGAAGGGTCTGTCTGTTTGTGTGCCATGGATCATAGAATCATAGAATTTCCTAACATGCATTGATATCTGGATTTTTACACATCACCTTTAATCTGACAATGAATCCATATTTGCGTAATGGAGAGAGACCAGTATTTCTTGATTAAACAGGGAATATGACCTCCGTTTCTCCCTCCATCAGGCTCTTGTCCACATAGGTCAACATTTGTTACCTCTGATTTAGGATAGCTCTTGTGAAATGATTAAATATACCATTGGGTCAAACATATTAACACTTCCATCAGTTACAGTTAAACAGTTCAGAGTTTCAGGAGATCAAGAAGTCTATGCAACAATAAAAGACTTTAGCTTCGTTAATTAAATACTCGGATCGCTTGGTGTCCGCGGGGGTCATATTAGAGTGCCTTTGCAGTGTAAAATGGCTAATTTCATCTTTGTAAAGAGGAACATGGGTAATTGCTGTGTCAGACAAGAGGACACGTGGTGTCAAAAAAGACGTTTCCACATGCAGGATCCAGGCGCTATCTGCCGGGCAATTTCCCTGTATATTTCAGACAGACCCTGCATGGTGAAAGCTGGAAGCAGGATTTAGAGTTAATCTCAGCACCAGATGGCCAAACATCAGATATTCTTTTTGAGGTGTACCATGTGACCCAGTGTACAGCAACACAGGGAGCAACAGCCCCCCTCGGGTCATGTGACCTCGTCGAATAATAAATCCCACACTGTCCGGAGGAACGAGTGGCCTGGTTACAGCCAGGAGAAGTGAGGCTGGTGTTTCTGGGGTGCCGTTCCTAGGCGCAGGAATCCCCCTTCCCTACAGCCAGATAGACAGGGGCTCTACTGGAGACTGGGAATGTAAAGGAGAGAAAAAGAGACAATAGGAAGGAAAGACAAAGCAGCCCCCCCCACACCCATTCATAAAGTACACATTAACACACTTGCTAATACATACACACAACTGTGTTCACACACAGACACACCCTTCACTCCAAACTCTTTCTCTCTCTCTCATACACACACACACACACACACACACACAGTGGTGAGAGAGGAGCCGAATGGGGCCAGGCAGCTCAGGATAGGCTCTTGCATGATTCACAGGCAGTGACGCTGGGGGTGGTGATGAAGGTGGGGGGGTGGGGGGTAGGGGGTAGAGCGCGTTGTGCTGCCTGCCTGGCAGACTCTCTCAGAGTGTAGTGGTAGAGACGGGACGCGACACACACAAAACACACACGCGTGGAGCTCTCCTTCCCCACGCGCGATGGTGGTGCAGGGGACTGTCACCCCGGGTCGAACCCGCAGACTGCTCCTCAAGCTGCCGGTGGGAACTCTGAGACACAGCAGTGCAGAGCGGGTAAGAGCTCTCTGTTTCTATTATCCCTATCCCCCTTTTCCTTCTCTTCTACTCCTCTCACTCTTGTCTACCTCTCTCTGCAGCATCCCCTCATTGCATTGGGGAGGGGGGGTGTTTCTTTCTTTTTGCTTAATCCTTTGGACATAATCAGACTGAATTAGGGGGGGACGGGGACGTGAAGCCTTTAATCTGGGGCCTGTGATGGGGACACTCTCCCCCTTGATTCTGTAGACACTGCTCCCCTGGTCAACTTTCCTTTATAGTTGTTATCTGTTCTTTTTTGGTCTCACTAAAGGGTGCGCAAGGCTACCAGGTGGCTGAATGAGAAGCACTGCAGTCTGTCTTCCCACTCTGTGACATTCAGAGAAATTGATGTCTGCTTTTTAGGTTGATAACATTGTCAAAATGTGTGCCTTTTTAAATTTTTTTTATTTTTTTGGGTACCTTGGGAGTGAAAAGGGTGGTATAAATACATCTGCCAAGTCTGGGTAGGCAACATGCCACGGCATGCACCGTCAGACGCATAACCTTCATTTGCTATGTTTACAACGAGTTGCTAAGGAGCGGTGCTACATCAGTTTGAGCAAGGCAGATATGACACAGTGTTTTTTGGGTCAAGCTTTCACTGATGCTGTGTTGGTTCTCTTCTGAAACCCCATAGCTACACATTGTATGAGAAAGAAGGCAGGGATACACATTAAAATATTTTGCTCATTTTCTGATTTCAATATTTTGTGGGGCCTCTACTGTGAGGTTGCCGCCTTGCACATTATTCTAAGGAGAGTTCAAACACCCTGCAGTGAGCAAACAGACACAGGCCCACCTTTCAGAGAATGGAACTCGAGAATAGTAAAAATACATTCATGTCCTGTTTGATGGGTTGGTTGGAGCGTTTCACAAAAAGACTGTTAAAAGGGCAGCTCTTTAAGCCCACTGAACCCAGCAGCTTACAATGGTTTGTAATTAGCGGTACTGTGCTATATTAATGTGACTATTTTCCTCACTATCTTCGTTCAAGCTCCTGTGCGCTTCATAAAACAGTCTCTAGGCACAAAAGAAATGGGGCAGCTTCGCACGCTCTGTTCCCTTTGTGTTGTATTTTATTTCCACATCTTTACATCACCATTGTACCTGATTGTTAGCAGCTCTTTCACATTAATTAAAATGGGAATCAGGGTTCGGCCCTGGGGCACTCCATAGCCTTTCCTTTCCTGCACTTCTCCTTCTAGGACCTTCACCTGCTTTACAAGTCTGATAGTCTAACACCATCTCACACATAATTACACCTCTGTGCTTTTCGCAAAGCAAGGCATAATCACATTCAATCTTAATTGTGTTCATTGCCTTTGTTTCTCCCCCCCCCCCCCCCCCCCCCCCCCCCCTACTTTCCCACAAATAAATTCTAATGGCCTGTTCCCTATTGAGTGGAGAGCATGTGGAATTGAAAGCCTTGAGCATTTTTTTTTTTTCACTCTGCCAGACTGAGTTGACCGTTGCCTGTTTAGGAAAAAGAAGTGTAATGGGGGGCTTATGTAATGGGGGGCTGGTGTACGCCCTCTCTGGACCCAGTGTAAATCTTCCGTGCTTGGGAATTAAGGCTGAACAGTGTACGCGATTTACTCTGGTGAAATGGGCTCCTGTAAAGTAATGGCAGGGAGACAGGGCTGCGTTCTACCACTAAGACAAAGAACGGCGCAGACAGAGTGTGGTGGAGAGATTTGTATAGTGCTGAGGACTGCTTGGGTTTTCTCGTTTGTTAATCGCTAAGACAGGAGTATGAAGCATTCAGTGCATTTTAATACCTTCTGAGCTCAGCTGAGCCAAGGAAATTGAAACAGCAAAGCTGCTGTACGGATTGTAATTAATGTAGGACCTTACATTTCACTTAAAATGGGCTTATCCTATAAGACATAGTAACTGAACCCCAAGCAATGTGTTTAGTTGGAAATTAGTTGAAGAACACCAAGCTGGTTGATTTACAAATGCTAGGGATGCACTACAAAACACTTTTCCTGGATTGTATTGTCATAGAACAACCCATGGTACCTTTAAAACAATTTTGTTTCAGTCTAACGGGCAGTAGCAAGTTGAGTGTTTTAAAATGAGTCAAAATATCACGAGGGGTTGAGTTTGAGGTGATCCTAAGGGGTCATCTGTGTCTGTCACAATGAGGGATCACCTGGCTAACAGTGCAAATACTGTATACTGCGTGAACAAAATGTATTAATACCAAATAGAAAGGTGCAGAAAGTAACATGACATCACCAAGATTAATCTGAGAAATAACAATGGTACTCATAGTCATGGCAATGACCATCCTTTGTAGTACTCTTTGCACTTTGCCTCCTTGTAATGCCTTGTAATGCTTGGTCTCTGTAGAACTCCAGCTTCCATTGCATGAGGATTTCTCTTTCCGCTTTCCACCGATTTAATATTTTGAAGGGACAGCTTTAATCTGCATGCCTTCTAGTCGGCGGACTTCAATGCCCGCCTCCAAGACAGATCAACCCTCATCGGCATTATTAAACAGAGAGAGGAAGATTTATTCAAATAGGACGCAGGTTGCCCTGTGGCTGGATTAACGATTGCAGCCCCTATACCGCCTATCTTATCTCCTGCATACTGTATTGCCAAAATAATACTTTTTTCTGTTTCCTGTTTGCTTGTCACATTGTGGGATTCACTGCACTTCTGTATAAGTTAAAGTGACCTACCTCCTGTAGGTAAAGTACACCTACCGCCAAGTTAGGCCAATCTGCGTTGTAACTGCACATGTTTGGTGAGTGTGTGTGTGTGTGTGTGTGTGTTTGTGTGAGAGAGAGAGAGAGAGAGAGAGAGAGAGAGAGAGAGAGAGAGAGAGAGAGAGAGATATGCTTTATGTGTGTAAACCACATGTGTGGTTTACACACATAAAATGAGAATGAGAGAGATTAGGAAAATGAGGTATGAGGTAATTGCGCGTGTGAGACAGAATGAGTGTAATATTGTATCTAAGAGAGATGGAGTGTGTGCATATTTATGAGACAACAGAAGGCTGTATGTGTGTATGCTTTCACCTAAGAGTATGCAGTGAGTGTGCATGTATGTTTGGTGAAGACACAGAAGACACAGGCCTGCAGGGCCTTTGATGATTGGCTCTTGTTCGTTATATTCTTTCATGCATGAGGCTCATAACCACAGCAACCATGCACCAGATTTAAATATCTTAACAATTTATTTTTATCCTCATCTCTGAATCCTTATACCTGCCTGACTACTCCAGCTGTGGGCACTAGAGAGGCCATCTTGATGGATGGTCATTAGTGTTGAAAAATGACAAGGAGACCCTCTAACCCTACCTCCAATCTCTAATTAGAGGATTAATGAGAACACTCCATATTTATAGTGAATGTATATCCAGGGTTGTTAATTAACTAGTGCCTATTTGGTAAATAAGACCCTTTTGAAGTAAAGTTAATGTTTGAAACCCCGCTGAACATGTCTTATCAACCAGAGACAAGGAGGGGTTGTGTGATCCATCGCTGTCTTTCTGAACATTTCCCTGCTCTGAGTTTTCTATGAGGCAGTGAAAACAGCGAGACAGTGAGACTTTAGCATACTGTATGAGAAGGAACTTCCTTAAGGGACTGCTCAACATAAGACGGATATATTTCTACTGGGCCATTCCTTGATTGAGTCTAGCTTTCTGCAAACCAACAACAAGCATTAGACAAAAGCGCTGATACAGGGAGAAAAACCTCATGCTGGCTTTCCACCGGAAACACGTCAACCAGACTTTTGAAGCCCCTAGGGTGTAAAATTTAATCAGATTTTATGAAAAGAAATAATTGGGTCCTTCTTGCATGGAGAACCGATAGTGAATTTACAGTGCAGCGCTTGTAGAAAATAATGGCTTTGACTTTGTGCTAACAACACGTCTTGTTCCAAGGCAGTAAGACTAATTGAACCTCGTTAAATTTAAACATAATGTCACCTCCAGTTAAAGTACAGGGCCAAGCTCAGTGCCTGTGGCCCATTGCTCCAAGCTGAAGAGGTACCCGGAACTCTCTTCTGCAGACCAACCAAGTGAGTTTAGCTCATCCTCTAGATAGCAATAGTTTCCTTAAGTTTCCTTAAATCGGAAGACTGTGCTAAAATTCCATGGAGCTACGACACTGTTCATTAGCAGCCATACAGTCTATTCAGCAATTTAGAGCGAGTAAGAGGTGATACAAGGTAACTTGTGGTCCTCCCACACCCCTACATTAAGTGATGTAATGAATATATGGCTTCACTATGTACTATGTAAAAAGGTCTGTTTATTCTTTTGGATATGTTATTCCTTGTGACCAGCACTAACTGATGCTATTGTTTACTACCGTGTGTGTGAGTTTATCTTCTCTTTAAGGTGACTGATTACTCAGTTGTTTCTTTTTTCACTTTGCTGAAATGACAGAAGACACTTAGGGTTGCAGAGGGCTTTGAAATGGAAACGGCGTGGTCAGAAACCTTGATCAGAGTGCGGGGTTGGGTTCGGGACCCTGTGGGCTCAGCTTGTCGGGATGCTCAAGCTCCGTACCTCTGGTGTGAAGGGGGAAGAGACTGTTATTGTAGGCCTCCACATTCTCTTTGATGAGACGCCATTGACATCCCGTCGTCACGGAGACCCACGGGTGGCGCATGATCAAGCGATAACTGCAAGGCTTTAAAAACTTTCAGTTCTGGAAATTCAGCAGATACCCATTAGGACACATAGATATATTTGATTAATGACGCCATTGAGAGTGGAGCTTCAAACTTTAATATGATTTGCCCTTGACTTGTACAACCCAGATGGGCTGAATATTTTTATGGCTTTAATTAGATTCAATCCTTGCTTCCCAGAAAAGACACCATGGGGGTGGAGTAAGGAGAGGTCAGGGCTTTCATTCCCCAAAAACAGGAGATGGAGACCCCAGAATGTCCCAGAACATTGGAGGCCTTTGTATAGTAGATAAGAAGGCTGAATGGTGTATTTCACTGGTTGTTGGGATTGTGAAATGGAATGGGATGGTCATAGTGCTGTCTGCACTGGAATGAGTCATCCTTCTGTAAATCAAAGCCTAAAGTCTCTATTCATTGTCCAAGTGTGTGTGAGGATTTGTGTGCATGTGTGAGTATGTGTTCATAGCTTATTGTATGTGCATGTGCGTATGTGACTTACTGTATGTACATATGTGCACGCATGTGTGTGTATGTGTGTGTTTGCTAGTACCAGCATCCACTTTTCCATTGTTTTTCCCTACAAAGCACCCCTGTGGGTTGACAGCTTTTATATGTTAATCCTCATTAATATTTATGTTTTAAGGGAAAGTGGAGCATATGATTAGCCCATATACTGTATGAAATAGGTCAACATCAGTATATAGCAAAAATAATTCACTTCAAACATCTCTGTAAGTATATAAGTAGGAACTGTGCTAGTGCTGTTCATATCAGCCTTGCTCACCACTTCCCCCTTGTGTGCTGTTGAACATCACTATTTGCATTGATCCCTCTCCACTCACCTGTAATATAAAATCCTTGAAGCGACCTGATTGAAATCAATTCTCAGACACTATTTGATGTATCACAGGCAACCACAACAGCGTCTAGATTCTGGTTCACAGACGAGCATCAGCTGTGTCTCTTCATAACTGATAGAGGACATTTATGTTTCTGTATTAGTTTCCTCCACATGACTATCAATCTCTGTCATTCTGTGCATTGCCTGCCTAGAGATTTGACCAAATGTGCACCAAACGCTACAAATTAGAGTAGCAAATTACTCTGACTTTTAAGCATGATTGGATATTGATGCAGAGTGCTGGATCCCTGTGAGTGACCTAGTTCTCTCGATCATGTTTCATTTCAGATTCGGTTGAGTCAAGCTGCGTAATTTATTTGCCTAGCAGACATCCTTATCCAGGGCCACATACAGTGTGTAGCTTACAATTCTACTTAGAAATACCTCCATCTTCAAGTTCAAAGTGAAGTGCCTTCCTCAAAGTTACAAC
Organism: Synaphobranchus kaupii; assembly: GCA_029718625.1. Lineage (NCBI taxonomy): Eukaryota > Metazoa > Chordata > Actinopteri > Anguilliformes > Synaphobranchidae > Synaphobranchus > Synaphobranchus kaupii. The sequence goes on from CM056376.1 coordinate 98,163,673, forward strand.
AACAGTGCCCCATTTCACAATTTGAACCAGCAACTCGGGTTATAAGCCCAAATTCTTAAATCCTGCTATGCTCGGCAGGTTGGAACATGGTGGGAGATGACCACTGCATTTTGCATAGGCTTCAGCTGCACATAATAGCCACAACCTCAATTCCAGACTGCAGCTGCCCTACACAAAGGAGCTTAGAAATTTAAATACCTCCCATCCATGGTATTCAGAATTCCAGAAAGAACCATCCCTTCTGGGCATCCGTGTCTGTCCTTGACCATGCATGAGTGCTGGCAGGGATCAAAGGAGCCGCTAGACTCATGTCTGGAGTGGGCCGCACTGGGGGGACGTGACTCCTCCTCCTCCCACCATGGCTGGATTTTGACCAGTGATTGAAGTCCTCTGTTGGAATACAGATAGCATACAGATAGCATGTGGGAGCCTCGTCTCTCTACGAGCGTGACAGTACTCCTCTCTCATAGCACAATGAGATTTAAACCAAAGCTACTGCAGGAAATCCTTCTTCCTGGGCAACCCGGAAGCTCACAAAGGAAGGCGTTTGAGTTTGAGCAAAACATGTTATAGGATAGAAGGGTTTAAATGCACTAGAATTCATAAGCTGGGTTAGATTTTTCTGAGGCGGCTATTTTTTTATGTGGCATCAAACATAAACAGGTCAGTGAGTTGAGTGAGTCAGTGCGAACTTTCCCAGGGTTCCATAGGACTTTGAATACACAAAGTCCTGGGAAAACCATCCCTCTGCAAATATTTTGAGGCCCCATAAATGAAGACTTACAACAGCATTGCCATGACTTTTATAAAGAGACAGCAACCATGATTACTCTGTGAATTAAATGTTAATTCAAATCTGAAATGTCTTGGAATACAATAATTTTGCCTGAAGAACACACGGGGAGTATCCCTCCAACTTCCATGACACAGCAGTATTTTAACTGCAGTATTTGAATTTCTGCACACTCGCAGAAAGGCCATCAGAGCAGAGAATGGGACCAGGTGAAAAGCATGTACATTTGTGTGGTCATGGGTGAATTTGGATGAATTGCTTGTTGAGGGGAAACAAATCATATATCGGCACTTCTGGATTATATTACCGTTCAAAATTATTATAAGGCTATCTGTGTAATTGCAGTTGTCCTCACTGAGACATAGGAAGGTTTCCTCTTTCTTAACGCACTGCTGAGAAACATTTAACATTGGCACCATTTTGCAAAAGAGTAGTTTTAATGGGGGCTTTTAATGTCTGATAGTCATTAAGGGCAATCACGTGTCAGGGCCTTCCATAAAACTGACAGTCAGGAACATGCATTCAGTCAGGTTTGTGTGTTTTAAAATGTATTGAGCTTGTTGCATATTGATTTTAGGTGCTGTGCTGCTGAATTGCAGAAAAAAACCTATAAGCACCAGTAAAGAGTAAATAGCCTTTGTAAGGTACTGTGATGCACACACCAGAGTCTGCGAAAAACAGCCATCCCTTTGGACTTTAGCTCTGAGCATTTACAAACTGTCAGCAGGCAATGGTAAGAAACATAATAAAGAACATGCACATATTAGACGTATTTAGTTTGAATCTTTACAAAGAAAATAATAATCAATCATCATTACATAGAAACAGATTATTCTCTTCAAGCTAATCACAATACACTTTGCCCTTAATTTTGAACACATATAAGGTAGTTTTTTAATTTAACTACTGTACAATAGTAGATTGGTCAAGGGCATGGTCTGTACTGACTACTGGAGTGTATTGAAAACACATATATTGTGTATAGATGGGTGATTATGTCCAGTATACATTTAGCCAATGTAGACAACTAGACTTTTGGGAGAGGATAATTAAAACTGCACTGAAACAACAGGAATTACTATGGGAGAGAGAGGGAGTAGTAAAGACCCTTATTGTTTAACACCAGTAGGAAGTTGTTTACTACATTTTATTTGGATAGAATATATGTGAGTTCCCCTTTGGACTCACATAAAGTGTTATTTGAATTAACACTGAACATCTTACTGCGTAACATCATTCTGTATTTTATTGTTATTGTTCCTGTTTTTTGTTCCTGCTCTACATTATTCAAGGAGTAATTTTCAAGGAAGGTCTTTAGTTAACCTATATTAATTAAAGCAGCTCAGTGGTATAATCTATTAATTCTGGCATAAGTATCAGCCAAACACCTTGGTGTCAGTCCTACTTATAAGTTTGATCTCAGGAATGTTAAGACGCACATTAAAAGCTGTGGGATTGTGGGAAATGTTTTCTAGTGGCAGACCCTCTCACTCATGGCTCTGGGCCAAGGAGGCTGCATCAGACATGCAGAGTGCTTTTTAAAACCAAACCAATGTCTACGGTTTGAATCGAGCTGTTGTTAACTCTGCCAGAGCCCATTTTGGTTCAGCTTTTACTTCTATTGGCTGCCATAGATGAGAATGGGGAAGGAGGATTGGGTGCTGTTTATATTCCCAAAATTACAGGGCAAACAAAGCAAATCACACCATGACTTAAGAATGCTGGCGAAGAGGACCGGCCTTTTTTTTTTTTAAAGAGCCCGGCCAAGGTCCTGACACATTTAGGGGACGTGTGAACCCTGTCAGAGTGCTAAGTTTGCTCTATTGTGTTACTGTTTGAAAGGGATATACGGTATCGTGTAGCTGGGTCTCAATGTGTGAGTCCACCCAATCTTCTGAAGAGGGGAGACGTCACCTCACCCGCTCCCTAACGCGCCGCCCTTCTGCAGCCAGGAGCCTTTCGGTGTATTTCAGAGGGATCTTATTTCCTCTCAGAACAAACAAACACAGGGAACCAGCCTGGCCACTGCCTCAGGGTTTTCTTCCATGGGAGGGTTTGCGTTTAACACATCTAGGCTGTCATCCTGAATCTCTTCATGCCACCTGGAAAGAAGAGGTGGAAAGTGGGAGGCATTTTTTATATGTGAGTGCGAGTCAAGTGACACTGGATTCCTGTGTAGCGCACTGGTCACTCTGAAGTCATCCAAGCTGATTATCCAGGGTGCTGTACAGAAAGGTGGAAAAACCAATGCGAATGGCAGGTATTAGATTTTACCGCACAGTGGAATTTACCTGGCCAGGCAGATAACCAGCGTCGCTACTGACTCGCGATGGATGGTGCGCTTGTTGGCTTTGAGGGCGTCTTTTTCTCCAGACGGAACCTCCTGTGGAACTTGACTTCCACAGCTCTAAGGAGGTGGCACATAAGGAATCCAAGGGCTTTTAACCTGCTGACCAAACCCCGGTGCATCCCATGGACCATGTACCAGGTATGACTGAAACTACTCCAGTGCTACTCCAGAGGACAGTGTCAAAGAAGACTGGTCATTGAAATCAATGACCAGTCCTCTTTGCTGTAGGTATTGCTAAATAGCCTATAAACAGAATATGTTATATTATGAATGTTTCACAGCGAGATTTCATGAAGTATTTGTCCATCAACCTTAATGGATTGAGTCATTATGTGCTTTCATCTTTGATACCGATGAAAGAAAGATACATTGTTGTTAATCTGTTGTTGTTCTGAACTGAAAAAAGGCCTCAAGTTTAGAATTCAGAGGCTGTATGTGGAGAAACAGCATTTTTTGTCTCGGTTCAGTGTTGCTATGGTTGACTCAATGGGCTTCATGAGAGCAATGGACCGCTGAGCTGAAGGAAGGTGAAAGGATTTCTTTGGCATTTCACTCTTGGATGCGGTTTGCACAGTGTTCTCCAACAGGCTGTGTTTATGGCTTTCTCTAGTGAAAGGTAAGAGAGGGCCATAAAGAAACTTTGCAAAAGTGTTTCTCATAAACATTTGTCTATTTGCCTTCAATTCTTAAGAAAATGCCAAAATAAACTATTTATTGCCTATTCTGATCAGTTAGAATGATTTTGTTCTACATTTTGTTATTCTTTGCAAGGTTAAAGGGATAGTTCAGAATTTTGGACATAATGTCTCAATTACGACTTACCCATGATGTAGTTGATTGATGGAAACCATTTTCAGCTAATTCCATGCTGTCCCTTCTTTTGGACATACACACGTTGCTAATGCTAGCGCAACTCTATGGCAGCCGGTAGCATCCACTCCCAAATGCACTTAAACACTCCACAGTGCACCCAAAGCGAATAAAATACGACGACAGTCTATCGGGGGAGCGATACTTTACGTTACCTACGAATGTAGTGCCGGCACTGGTCGACTACAACAACAAAGAAGAGTAACAAGTTGCAATGGCCACGTTCGCTCCGCCGCCGTACTTCCACAGAGAATATTAGGTCAGCACAAAGTAAAGGATTCAACGATAGTTTGACTTCAAAAATGATGGTATAAACACTCAAAATAACCCCGATAGACTGTCGTCGTATTTTATTTGCTTTGGGTGCACTGTGGAGTGTTTAAGTGCATTTGGGAGTGGATGCTACCGGCTGCCATAGAGTTGCGCTAGCATTAGCAACGTGTGTATGTCCAAAAGAAGGGACAGCATGGAATTAGCTGAAAATGGTTTCCATCAATCAACTACATCATGGGTAAGTCGTAATTGAGACATTATGTCCAAAATTCCGAACTATCCCTTTAAGTTCAAAAGGATCAGTTTTTATTGAAATACTACATTTGGAATCCAGGCTCATGATTCCTCAGAGTTTCTTTGAACAATAAAAGATAATTTTTCATGAATGGTTTGCTGCGCAAAATTCACTTTTACATTTTATTGAAAATAAGGATTTAGTTAGAAGCCATGAACCAAACAGCATAGCCTTTTGGACTGTAACTGCATTGCATCAGTTTTAAAACATGTTTCTTTTTTCAACCATTCCACCTCCGGGGCTAACATGAAGAATGTGTCTTGTCCAATCTTCCAGCTCCGAGAAGAGACCACTTACCCTGTCCCTTGCTATCTTCTGTTGTTCTGTATCAGTATGAGGGTGCGAGTAGGTGGAAGTGATCCTGTTCACTGAAGAGAACACAACCCAGCCTGCCGCATGACCTACAGTTACTGAGGAAGATTTGGAGGCTCAGGTCCCTCCTCTAGTCAGCCACAGGCAGCAGGCCCAAATATTGTCGTCCATTCACCCAAATGAGCCCTTGTACTTATTTATTGATCTGGAATCAGTGCCCATGACTGAATGTGAGAGCGATGGAGAGTAAGGGGAAGGAGATGCTCATCCAGCAGGCAGCAGGTGGAGCTCCCCTTGCTGTGTACTGGCTGGGATCAGGGGAGCGAGTGATCAGCATACATGCAATAAACCTGCTCCTGTGCGATTAATGCAATCAGACCTGACTGATTACAAGTGAAGACTGAGTGAAGAATGACAGAGTAAAAGGCTCTGTCACTTCAGCCTCTCCCCCTCAAGGCCAAACAATGTCAGCACACACAAACAATATGCCGGCAGTCGCTGTGAAACTTTACTGCATAACAATGAAGTTGTACAGCAAGATGGGCTTTATAAACAAACATAAAGCATTGAATGTAAACTTCCTCCTGGATATGGACAGTACAAGACATGCACTGGAATTCATTTCTCTATGTTCTGTGCAAACCTGTACCCTGGCCAAACATTGTACGGTATATTTAAATGAGTACCATACACATCTAGCCACAATGTTAATATATTCACTACATTAACAGTCCAAGGTCAATCTGCTCCAGACGATAATGTTTGCATCTGTTCCAACATGTCACAAACTGTGTTTCATGAAAGATGGCTCTGGAGCTCATTTCCACATAGTCCGATATAGGGGAATGCCGATGGTCAAAACTAAGGTTACAATAACAAATGCAGAGAAAGCTCTAAGGCAAAAGTCTAGGAGAATATAAACGGCGGCCATTTCCGTGCCAGCAGCCCCCGTGCTCCTATGGGGACAGGGTTCAAATGTGCGTGGTACCGCAGGGCGTGCACACACAAAGAGGGGAAGCAGTAATGAGCGTGCCTCAGGGCGGAGACCTCATAAAAAAGGGATAAAGGTCAGAGTTTCAGTCTAGGGGTGAAGGAGAATTCCAAGACCAGGAGTGCGTTTAGCCGTCCATTTTGGGTGGGCTAATGCAATATCTAGCCATCCTTTCCTGGCACGCGTTGTGAGACTAACAGGCGTCATGGCTAGCATTCAAAAGCCTTAACATGCAGGCTGTCTGGCATTACATGCCTGTCCGTGGCAGGATGCAGGGGACACTCCCATCTGTCTTGCAAACATATCCTTCCAGAATATTTATTTCTAATGGCTTTGTTTTTCCTCTCTCACTTGAGCACTCAATCAGATATTCTCTGTGAGGAAAGCTCTTAAGTCCTGCTGAACTTTGCTCTGGGTCGGTTTCTTCTGTATTTGAGCAGAACAGAACAAACAGAAATAACTGGAGGCTGTTTATACAGGTCACGCCGTGTTGGGGGCTGTTGGGGGTTTCTCAATGGCCCAGCTTCATCTTTGCATGCGCGAGAGGCTTCATGACACTACATGGTTGATGTGCCAAGATGCCTTTGTCTGGGTATGTTTGCCAGATTCAGACCACTGTGGGACTACTTCAGAGTCATAATGTAGGCTATGGGCCTCAAGGAAACCACACCACACTTCCTGAATCCACACAGCTTGTGAATACTGTTTGCTCACAGGCCTTTAACTCCCTTATTGCACTGCCATCGAAGGGCTTTGTCCTACAGGATGACCCCATCCAGCCCATAATTGCAGGGCGTTGTTGTGAGGGTTTGAGCATGAAGGTGCGCCATCTGTAGAGAGGAAGAGGGGGCAGGCAGGGAAAAGCTGGCCTGGAGCAGCTGGATTCATCAGGGGCCATTTCTTCCTCCCCCCCTGCTCAAGTCTCCAAAAGACAGGATTTCCTCTGGAGGGATGGGGGAGACATGGATTCAGGAGGCCAGCACTTGTATCCCACTGTTTTACTGCGTGGCCATGTTCTCCCTCTATGATGGCTGGCCTTACTCTGACAGCCGTTAAACACATCCATAAGATTCAATCTGTGAGTACCCGTGAATTGTGGCACGTGTAAAAAAAAGTATACAATAATAGTGCAAAGCACAGTTAATTCACGCCGTAATCTGCTGTATTTCTTACATGATTCCCCAGACCGCACCGTTAGAGTTAAATTCTTTCGAGACTTCCTTATTCTGCACTGCGAGACACCACTGTATATTAGATGAAATCTGTCTCATCACTACTCAGAGAGCAGAAAGGTTTTTTTCGGTCATGTCCCTGAGAAAATAGCTCCTGTAATGAAACACATCCTGCTCCCCGAGATCCGGGAGGATTTTGTTTCAGGCTCTTCCTCTCTCCCTGGCACGGATTCCGCTCTAATGTATTTGGTAATCTTTATTCGGCATACACTATCAAAGACATCCTGGAAGAAAAGAGGTCATTTAAATACTTTATGATGTACACACATATAATGATAGGATTGTACTGCCGCTACTAAATGTACTGTACTTAAGCTACTCTTCTTTAAAATAAAGGTTTAGATTGTGGATGTTCACTGTACGATCTTTCCCTTCAAGAACAGATGAGGTTAGCTGACTATAGTGGCATTTGTGATAATTGTAACTGTTTGAGTTGGAGCAAACTCCACACTTCTTTGTTGATAGTCTTCCATGTGGGAGGAATAATGGATCCCTCAAGTCTCTTGGCTAGTAGAAAGGATTCCACTGGTATCCGCTGCTGTGTGAGAACGGCTGTTTCTCAGCTACAGTCCCCGGCTCCAGAGCCACGTGGACCACCCCAGCTCCACAGAGCCCCCACAGCTGTAGCAGACCCCGTACATGGCCCAATCCAAAATATCCCCGTCCCTCCATGGCGCTCAATAGTCACCGCCCCAACAGAGTTTGATTTTCCCAGAGAGTTTCTGAGAGTGTGACCGGACGAGAAATGCATATCTATCTCCTCAGTTTTACTTTGTTGTTGTATTGTTTATGACTGGCCCCTCTGCCCTCCTCCCACTTTGATGTTTCTCAGTCCTTCCTGCACACAAAGTGGAATTCCAATACTTTAATGACAATAGCAGTGAATATTGTGATACAGTATTAAGATTCATCCATTGGCTCTGTTTTAGCACCCTTTAATTAATCACTGCTCATGTTAGCTGGCTTGACAGCAGTGGGGATTGTTTTTGGCAATGCAGTCCTCAGGTTTATCAGAATCAGCTTTTAGAGCTGTGACCGCCTCGTTTGCAGAGGTAATGATGTCACTTTTCCAATTAATAGTCTTTGGTAATGATGGGAAACCACAGACCTTTTGAGCTCGGTGATAAACACCATGGCAATAAAAACAGACCAGAGATATTAAAGCAGACATTGAATAAACACTGCTCTCCAGAGAATGCATTCAATCCCATTGGCTTTTCCTTATGGAAGTATTTCAGTCGGGGATGCAGGGTCTTTAGAAGCAGTCAATTACTGCAGGAGCAAATTGTATTATTAGGAATTTTGAAAATGAAGGAGCTAAGTCAAAAAAGGCTGATGTCATTTAAATGGAATTTCACCTACAGCCTGGTTGAAATTTAGATATTTTCTAAACATTTGAACATACAAAAAAATTGTGGTTGAAGTGATGATGCCTGTGGATTTCTTACTCAGAAATGGGGAGGGTGGAAACTTAAAACAGCTCAGAATTCTTCTTCCAGAAAATAATTCAGAATTTGTATAAAGTGGGATTTCAGAGGAAAGGATGTGCTTCTCTGGCCTTTCCCAGATCAATGAAGGACGTTCCAGTGATAGGACAGGCGTAAAAATGTGATCGGGCATTCCAAAGTCCAAAAGATAAAGAGTGATAATAAATTGAACAAACAAATAAATAAATAAATGCTACTCAGTAGATCCAATGCTTCTTCCAGGGGGTTTTAATTTCCCCTAGAAGCATCCTGTGCACCTTTCAAGGGCAGCAATACCAGCATGCCATGGGAGGCCTCTGCCTTGATGCCCCTCACACTTTACTGTCATTTACTCATTGTCAGACATAAGCTCCTTAGCTGCAGCTGAAATCTCATTCCGCTGGTAATGTGAGAATGTACCAAGCCACCGGATGAAAATTCACTCAATTATTTTTCTGACACACTTCAAGGTCCAGGTGATTTACCACGAGCTGTGGAATTTTTCGTTTTCTTTTGTACTATCGAAAGCATCCTATTTTAATTATGTTTTTTACTCTGATGTAAGAGGTGGTCCCATCTATGCAGAGACCACTGTGCAGTCCAGTCTCATGGAGTGTGAGGATATCCATGCACACCATTATGAGATAAGCCTCAGCTGGATTGAGTCCAGATTTTCTCTACGGTGGGGATGCCATCCATATTGTAAATCTTGGGGGATTATCCCTGAGACAAGTGATTATATCAAATACAAACTGAAAGCTTGTAAAATTATTTAAGGGAAATCGTGCTTTTGACACAATTGCCCTCAAACATTTTTTAAACAGTTAATTAGACCTACCAGTTGTTAATGGGCTTTTGAATTCACAACAAGAGCATCCATATGAAGGCACAGATTAAGACGATTATTATTCTTGATACTATCCATTCAGATTAAATCTGACATTTTTTTAGCTTAAAATTTTATCTTAATGGCATTGGTTATTTTGCCATTCAGTTTTAGTAAGTTGACCTTATTGAGGCCAACTTACCCATCAACAACTGGTAGGTCTATTAAACTATTAAAGTTTAAGTTGACCTTATTGAGGCCAATGTAACTTTTTTACCTTGTGAATGTTATGGGACATGAACCCAATAACCTCATATTGAGCTCTATGGCTAACAGTCTATAGCCTCACCTCATACTCTTGCATGGGACAACAGTGTCCTACTCCATGCTGTAGTCTGTGTGGGTAGATGCCAGTACATAGGTCTGAGGAGCTGCAGTTAATTGCACAAAACTAAAGCACCAGGAGCCAAAAGTCTGGAGGTGTCAGATCTCAGCCATTGATTTCCCAGGATCCCATGGGGCACTGAGGGGCTGGGGGAGTGAGGTCATTTCTCTCCATTACGTCTCAACTGGAGGTCACTGCGAGGGCCAGCTGGAAGCCAGCGGACGCCAACAGGAAACATGGCCACTTGCTCCCATCATCCGCGCCATCTCCACGGCACAGCACGAGATCTCTAGTTGCCTGTGAGTGCATTACATATCAGCCGGGCTGGAAGCCATCAGCCAGAGCTTGCCGGGTCGAAGGTGGTAGTGTCTGGGATTCGCTGAGACGTGCTCAAAACCTCACCCGGACGCTGTGGCTGACAGGGGGCAGGAGGACACATCCCAGTAACCCATAATGGTGGCTCTGAACATAACAGCACCTTACAAAAAGATTATAGGTATATAGTTCTAGTTATAATTACATATTCTATTTTTTAGAGCTATGTTCACCAACCTCCCTGGCTGGGATATTTCCCATCACACAGTCCTCATTCTGTTGGTCAGACAGAATGCATGTTTCTACATCAGAGTCGCTGGTCCTTGAGGTTACAGTTTAAGTTGCACACTTATTCTTTATCTATAAGCGATGCTTTTACCTTATCCTCCAAAGTAAAGCAAAATGTATTTCAATGATGTATGAATAATTCAGATAGCTAACAAAATAAATAAGTAAATACATAAAACATGGCAAACAACTCCGGAGTTGGAGTTTGATCGCGCATTCATGCTAGTCAAGATGATTGATCGTAAGTGCAGATATGTCTTCAAATGTGCCTCTTTGGCTTGGTCATCTTTGTACAGTCTTCCCAATGCTATATTCTCCTCGGACATGGAGCATAAAATAAATCATATTTGGCTGCCAATATCAATAGGAGCTAGTTCCAATACATTTGTGTTTCTTTGTCGTTACTGTCATGCTGTAGGTATTCTATGGTATTAAACTTTGAATTAAAGCAAAATAGCCTTCTCTCAAGTGGACCTCAGATATTGCTAAAGGGGGAATTCCACGTTGAATGTTTCTCCTCCAGTGGTTGACATGAGGGTATGTCAAACAAAAACAGATAAAATATTTGGTTTCATATCCTAGAGCAGCAATGATAATTTAAATTAATGTTAACTGCCCCTTCATTTTCCGTGGAATTTTGAACAGTTCATTTTGTATGATGTATGGCACATCATGCTCAGAGCAGCTGGAGGAGCGTGCTGGCCAGTGACCTGTGTTTTCAAGTGTATCAGTCAGGGAATATCCTCTGCTTCAACTTCCAAATAATCCGTCATATTTGAAGCCAAGGCATTCATGTGCCAGGGAATCTCTCCCCAGCTGAGCATTGGTGATTTTTTTCTTTATTCTATTTGCAACAAGTGCAGCCAAAGAACCGGAAATTTCCATGACTGTCTTACTGGCTGTCTGATTGACTGTGCAGCTCCTGCAGAAGAGTTTTACCACTAGAGGCTATGTCTACTGAATGTTTTGTTTTGGTTGCTTTTTGAATCTATAAAATTAAATATTGAAACTCATGCTTTCCTAAAATTAATTCAATAACATCAATACTGGGTCAACTACAGTAAGCTTTACCCTTACAAAATAAAGCCTACTATTGTGTGATTTACCCATTCTAGAGCAAACTAGACATGTTGCCGACCACGTAATATTTCAATGAGGGAAAAATTACTTCCCATGTGTCTACTTCCAGTTGGCACATACCATAGCGATGTAGCTACAGTACACATGTTTTAAAATTTATAGGGAGAGCATGAATATTATGAAATATTTCACTACCTTTGTGCCATAAAAACAGTGCATAAGCGCCTGTGTGTAAAATAATCTTCCCAGAGAGATCTAGGCAAAAAAATCACATTGGATTTATGGAGGTTTTTCTGACTGTATGGTGGTTTAAAAACCTCCGGCAGTTTGTGAGATTACAATCCTCTGAACTCTAGTGCAAAAAGAGGGTTGATGTAAAAGGTCAAAGTTGCCATGAGAGCATTCTAATACCACTGAATCAGATTTTCCTGACATGCAAATGACAGAAGGAGTCACTTTGACTCTGTGTACATTGTGAAATAGGGTCACGTCTTTGGACAAATTATTGTTTACACGTTAGCAGTTCTCTATTTGCCCTGGAGCTACCAAAGCTGCTAAAAGTGTAAAGCAGCAAATGAGAAATGAGCACGGACCAGCCTACATGCTCATTGACTGCATCATGCCTCTCCAGAGAATTGAACAGTGCCATTTTATTTATTTATTTGTGTCTTCACAAAACAATACATTTGTGTATGGCCTTTCAGCAGCAAGGTAAGAGAGTAAAAAAACAACAACAGGAAATATGATTTGTGTATGACTTCAGATTTATATTTATTTTGGGCGCATTGTAGGGGCAGCGCAGTCATTACATGCCGGCAGGCAGTAGATTTTTTCCCTTTACCATGATCAGAATGTGGAATCACCAAGTTAGGTTAGAGCAAGTGTGCTTTTTATGCACTTGAAGAAGCTTCAAAATAGAAACAATGAAAACATATTTCGACAGCAAGTTCTTGATCGCTCTTGGATTTCTGAATATAACATCAAAATGGCAGTATATTTCCCACAAAAAATCACAGGTGAATAAATGATCAGAAGTTTACTGTGCATTCGATATTCAGATTTCAACAAAGAAGGTTTCTGAGAAAAAAACAAGGACGAAGTAAGGACAGTGTGTCCTTAGAATGCAGCCTGTAGTCATCAAGTCTCCAGGGTTCTCTATGGAGCGAGGCCTAGTCCTTCCCTTTGTTAGTCACACAGCATTGAGCAAGGTCTGCCAGAGCAGGGAGTAGCAATCTCCACACCTGTGTTGGCTCAAGTGTATGTGGGAATGGGGAGTAACAGTCTCAACACCTGTCTTGGCTCAGGTCTGCAAGGATGGCTAGTCACTGCCTCTAAGCCTATCCTGGGGACTCTTTTGGAGTCAAATAATGACTTGGTCTAGTCTGTACTTCGCAGTCTGAAAGTATTGCATATTATATCTCTGCCAAGACTTTTGAAAATGATTTGATAGTGAGATTTCCTATCTGAAGCATGCCTTTTAGGTTGATTCCCAAACAGTTCTAGTTCAACAAGATGCCATTATATTAAACAGTCAAGTGAGAAACAAATCAATGTGTTAATAGTCTCTGGAAAGTTATGTATGCCTGATGAAAAGTCTAATAATTAACACAGCTCCACGTACAGTAAATGTAGATTAAAGGCACTAAAGCCAGATGGTTATGCAGTTGAATGGAGTAGAGGAAGATATATAGTGCTCATCAAGGTCTTTTGCTGCATGGTACAGAGATCATTAAACATGAACAAAAAGAATACTGAATGTCTTGCTATATATAGAAACTAATTTGGAAAGGTCTATCAGTGCAAACAATTTCCATCAAATGAAACCCACTATAATTGTCTATGCATTTAAAAAAATAATTGTAGTAGTTCATAACTTTTACCTGTCAGTGTAGACTACAGTAATAAATGAGTACAGGACTCCCCCCCCCCCCCCCCACACACACACACACACATGTACTGCAGGCATGAATCTTGATACCCCCTCTCCTTAGCTTAAACTTACTTGCCATTATGCAGCAGCCTATTTTGCTAGTCACATCACTTCAGTCTGAGATTGGAAATCAGGGACTCTGACCCAAATATTACATAGCACTCTTGTAATAAGACTGGCAGACTTTACATAGTCATAATGCAGTGCATTAGGACTATACCAGTATCACCACCATAAACACATGTGCACAGATAGATACCCTCTCATACACTGCATCACACAGACACACATATAAAAACAGTCAGATACTCACACACATATACTGTATATGTATATGTAAAAATGGTTCAATTACACTGTGTTTTCCACTTGTCTTCTCCACACATTATTCCCTGTATGACTCAGTGGGCCCTATCTTACACCCGGCGCAAAGCGGCGCTAACCCAAAAGCAAGTGTCTTTGCTATCTTACACCCGGCGCTAGGTTCATAATAACGCCTAGCGCTCACGTCATTTAACTAGCATGTATTCTTGCGCCCGTTACAAGTGAACTGGGCGTGTTGGTCTTAAGATGAGGAGTGGCCAGGATTCTTTTTGGCGTATTGCTATCTTGAGCCAGCAGAAAGCACTTGCGCTAGAACCACCACAAACCTGGTCTAAAGTCATGTCGCAGTTGTTTACATGTTATTTTAACGGCGCATATAAGTGCGTCTACATAGGCGTGTGCACAACGCGCATACCCTCCTGTCTGTTACACACAGGGGCGCGCACAAGCATGACTAAAATATCTAGATCACAATGTGAAATATTATTATTGTGTAGGCTATATCAAAAATGCATAATAATAAAAGGTTCCATAGGTCCACATACCTTTCCCTCAGCGAAGGGAAACGATGCCACATTACATTGCTCTCAGCCCACTCCATCAACATCCAGGCGATGTGCGATGGTACGGGACAATGGCTATCCATTAAAAAGGAGCTGATAACACCTATATCAAGCCTAATGCGCGAATTGTCATTTGCACCTAATGCGTGATAGACGGACATTTGAGTTCTGAAAATGCACTTCAGATGTCATTACAATACAGCTCTGTTTATCTAGGAATACAGCCTGTAAGTAAATAGAATGGTTTGTGACTGAAAAAAGTTCAAAACCTTGTCCAGTGAATATTGCTTTTATTGTTTTTCAAATAGCCTAGGCTACAGCAGACTCGCTGTGCATAAGGTTTTTTCGATAGCCTACGGTTAAAAAACGGAGATAAATGTCATCATGTTAACTGAATTGTAACCTTAGCTATTCTTCGTCCTTCATATTTTTTAAATTACAGTGACAAGGTTTCCATACCCTCAGCTTATTAAAACCCCACTGATTTCACCTGTTATTCCATAACTGAACAAAAGATTTTAAAGAGAACTAAGCGTCTAATTAGAAACAAAATTTGCAGCACGTTACACAATTAATTTACAATTAATTTTAATTCCATTATCTGCATGCTCGCTTTACAGGAGCAGGTCTGTTTCCCCTGCTGCAAATCACACTTTTCACGGTCTTCCTGGGAAAGTGAATCGTTTTAAAGTATTACGCTACCAGTAAAACAGGTTGGTCACATTTCCATAAGCAGGACATTATAAAACAAGGGAAAATATGCTGAACCTATGGGTTGCCAACCTGACAGATTTATTGTATTTAGTGTCATCATTAAGGCAAAATAACGTTATTTATGTTATTAATCAAAATTAGAATGCAGGTAGCCTAATGAACTTCGGATGAAGCTTGAACATGAGTTCATTGCATAATCAAACGAAATTCGTTAAACAAGCAGGCTAATTTGGCGTTTTCTAAGGTGAGACAGAAGCAATTGGTCGCTTATTCTCAGCTGTTGCAGGTGCTTTTAATGAAATTTAACCGCATACATTTTGTAAACAGCACTGTCAGGAATTACCGGGAACTCATAATGGTTAGCCCGAATAATATTGATCATAGGCTACTATTGATCCATATAGCCTATTCCTTGATCGCACTAAACACGCACGAGCATGTCTGTTTCGCCATCATAAGCAATCCGCCAAGGTGGAAAAGCAGGCTTTTAAAGGAATGGGATATGACATTTTGATTGGTTTATTGCATGTCACGCCCAAGACACACCTATAATTAATGAAGAGACTAGGTTCAGCCCAGTTGCACCTTGCGCCGTGCTTAGTGCCCAAAAAACACGCCGTTAAAATAGCAAAAGTGGACTTGGACACGCCCTAAATGGACTTAGCGCCATGCGCTTAGACCAAGCGCCAAGATCGCCAAGATAGGGCCCAGTGTGTGTTTGGAGCAAATAGTTTTGACCAATTTGTTCTACCTGTCAGTCTGCATGCTGTACTGTCTGTGTGCTGGGTGTTTGAGGGAAGGCAGAGAGTTAAGTAGCAAGCTGAAAGTGCTGCTTTCACTCTACTTAATTTTGGCTGCGGTTGGTTGGATTTTATTTGTGATGCAAAGGTGTCTGGTTAGCCAATTGCTGTGTGCGCTTGCACGTGTATGCATGAGTATGTGCAGGTGTGCATGTTTTGCATCTGTGCTATGCATGAATGCATGTCTGTGCTTGTGAAGGTTGGTTGAAGTGATGAAGACAATCTGATGCGGCCTTTGCTCTGTTTCTGCCTCCTCTCATTTGGAAATTTCAAACGGCAAACTCAAACAGGCACCATACAATTACGATAGTCCTTCCAGACAATAACTTCCCCCTGAAATTTGCCAAATACTTGACTCCTGCCCCACCCTTTCCTGGCTTCTTCCGCACTCTCTGAAATGGAACACACCTTCCCTCCATCCTGGTTTCTCAGCTCTCGGCAAGAGAAAACATCTGCTTCGTCATGCGTATTTAAATGTGAAAAGGTGGTGGAGCTGAATCCGTTCCTGGCCAGGGCAGAAATGAAACCCAGCGCGGTTCACAGCTTGAGGTGGAACTGTAGTTAGCTCCCATTTCATTTGGGCTGCGTAAAAACTGCAGAGTCGGCTCAGCACTGAAGACGGAGGAAATAATGGAGAATAAAAGAGCATTGCCACATTCTATAGGCCGCCTGTCACCTCCTCTCCCAGGGCCCAAATGTCCATTAGTGAGATAACCTCAGGATCGGCTGGGAAATCTGTGCTTTGAGAGACTGAAAAGACTACTCTGTCTCAAATGGAGGCCCACTGCAATCGTTGCAAGCCTCTCTCCATGTGTGAATATTATGTTTACTTAGATTTCAGGGCATCACTTAAGGCACACCATTGTTGTCCTCTTTCACTTAAATTGTGTAATTTCATTGCAGGTCATTGTGTGATTTATTTTTGACCAACACACATAGGTTTCATTTCAACTGGGGAGATACTGCTCGACCACCTTGTCTTGTGTAGTCAAACGTCAAGTCTTATGCAATAGCATGCTAGCTAGTCCAGCAATTGATTCATATGAAAATATTGGGGGTGACATGTCTCCCTGTCTCCCCCCAAAACTATGTGTATGCCAACACAGCTTTGCAACCCATTTTGTGCTGAATGTAGAAGATGAGGGAATTCCCTCATAAACAGACCAATAATCCTCTTAGAAAAATCCTAATGTGGCCTGCTTGTAGATGGGAAGAGAGGAACTTCTGCAGATAATCAGATTTGTTTAGCACATCTTTGGCTGTTTGGTTCTTTAATTTGGAGTTTAAGCAGAGTGAGGGTCAGCCAGAATCCTTTAGTCTACAGAGTAACTTGGGGAGGATGAAAACCCAGCCAGAACAGCTATTTATCTGGCCTCTATTGCTGTAGTGCTGAGTGCAGGCATAATGATACTTGCGGAATTTATGAAATTATAGTCTGCAGAGCTTCAGAGCGCTTCTACTTTTGCATTCTCGACATTGACAAAGTTGTACCTCGATCGTGAAAGTAAATCCCTGTGGTCCTTTGCTGAGCTCTATGCAGAGCCAGGGAAAACTACAAGCCCAAAGCTACAGCTCGGGCCATTACATCAGCCTGGGTGGGCAGAGCAGAGCTTCACAAATTAAATTATGGACAAGTGTGACAAATGCTGGGGGAAGCTCTGTGCTATCTCTGTGTGACACAACCGTGTGAGCGCAGGATCCAGATTTGATTACTTCAAATCTGAACTTTCCACAAGATCTTTTCTCTGCAGTCATATAGGAAACATAGAGTAGCATTTCAAGGAAAATGGCAAGATTAATTTGCATGCTAGTGTGGTGCTTTGTTATCAGGATTGGCATAGCAGCAAAGGAACAGCATCCTCACTGGTTCTATTTACTGTCACCATAAACCAAATGGGTTTGGAGAGGAGACAGACACGCCACTGTTCCCGGCTGCCTCAGTGGTGACACTCTAGCCGCGTTGTCAGGATCGGGTTGTCACTGACGGAAATGCACACCACCATTCTGCCTTTGCGTTTAGGCCTTTGCATTTCTGTTTTAGAAGCACCTGGGGGATGTTCAGATTCCACTGAAAGCTCAGTTTGAGTAAAGTCTAGGGCAGACGTGTGGCCTCAAATGCTCTCCACAGCTCTTCCTGACATCTCAGGAATCTGCGAAACAGACGGAGCTGGCAGCAGCTCCTTAATGTCCACGCTCAAGTGCCATTTTTACTTTTGACGGACAGAAAAAGGGTCCCATTTGCCAAAGCAAATTTGTCCGTAATTGGAAGCACGCAGTTTACAGCACACGTCAAGGCATGGAAACAATTCCTCTTTTCAGTGGCTGTCTGAGTGGAATGCGAGGGTCCGAGTGGTTCAAGATTTTGTGAAACGCCATTGGGTTTTGGCCCTGTTCCCAGAAGGGGCAGTTAACACACAAGCATGATGTACCAGATAAGACCACACGGATACACTCTCCCTTTAACAGGGCTTTTATATTGACCTTTCCTTTAAAATTGAAGGAAATAGTTCCCAAACTAGGACACAGTATGGGAGATAATGGTTTAAGAATTTGGGCTTGTAAGCCTACTGGCGCAGGTTCAAATCCTGGGCATGATTTCTGTTGTGCGTTTGAGCAAGGTGCTTAAGCTGAATTGTTTCAATGGATGTACAACGTTATGCATGGTAAATACAGTAGATCAAATTTAAACCCCAGATATGGAAATTTGCAAAGTAATGTGCACAAGTCACAAACAATGTGAGTTTAAGACAGCTACACGGAGTTTAATGCATGAATGCAACGCTGCACTGCACAGCAGTCTGCTCCACTGACTCATATGTCTAACCTACAATCTGCAGATGTGTGTGGCCTACATAAGAGGCCTGGATAAAAATAGGCTCCGGTGAATAAGCGCAGTCTAAAATTAATAAATAAAGCAACATTACATTCAGGAGGAATATGTCAGCCCTAACCAGAACAAACATGGCTCTGTGCAGCGCGATGTCATTGAGTCCTAAACTCAAATATAATGACATGTCTTGGGGACGAAGAGGAGGAGGACAGGGATGTATGTTATTCAGGGGACTGCAGTATAGTGTTACTGTGATATACCGTATTGACTCAGGGTCAAAGAGTAAGCTAATCCTACCAAATGAGCAAATACTGATAAGCACAGTCAATACCGCTCTCGTGTGGTGAAATGCCCCCTCTTTAAGAACATTCCCCAACATCTACACTGCGTGCGTGACAGTCAATCGAGTTCATGCATCTTTCACAGATTTGTCAAGTCATTTTCTTCTCCATATAAGTGTGACCTCCCATGTCTTTTTTTTAAAAAGGAGAGCAGGCAGCCAGCCCTGCTCTTTTATTTTTACCACTTTATTCAGAGTGGGTGAAAGCAGACAGGGTTACAGATAGGTGAGATTACAGCACAGAAAGTCATCCAACCACGTGCCACACTGGGGGATTTGGACATGGGTTTTCTAGTTGGCTCCCTATGGACTGCGCCACATTTTAGCCCCTCCCACAACTTTTAGCCTAGCTCAGAAACGCACTCAAGTGAAACTGTTTCTCTTCAATTGTGATAACCACTTGTCCAAAATATCTGTTACTTTTACGGCTCTGAAAACATGAAACTTCAATGTAATGCAATTTTTCTGCATTGCTAATGCAATGAGCCACACACTCTGAGGCAAATGAATCCATTTTACTGTATTATTACCCCTTAACTCCGAGTGATAAACTAAATAAGCTAAAATGTTTTTCCGAAAGCTTTCACATGGATCCCATGGTGATACTGAAACAGAACAAAGATGATCGTGTTTTCCGGAGTTTGGGATGGCGCAGCAGCGTGACTGCTGTGAAGAGTGGGGCTAGATTCTGCCACGGGGAAGCATCTGACAGAGTGCAGCATTAATCTTTTTTGACTTCCGAGGAATATGACTCACTATAAATACACTCTGTGGGGACTGAGCCATGTAAAAGGGGGGGGACTTTGGTTTACAGCACTTCTCCTGTGAAGTCAAGGCCCTCTCCAAATCATTGGGGACGCACAGCACGGTGCAATACCTGTACTAAGCCATGCTTGTCCTTGTTTCACAACCATTGGATTTGTGTTGTAATGTACCATATCACTTTTTCCTCAGACCTGATGCTGAGAGAAATGTGTTACAGTGGCTGTTATTAACTGCAAGTGATATCACATGTACTTTTGAATAATTCATCTTTTCAGGATTTAACAGTATTTAAAGTAGGGAAAATTTATTCACTATTAATATTAATCGAGTACTTTTATATGTAAAAACACACATACAAAGCCACTGTAATTTTAGGAATGACGCTGTTAAACGTCCATGTTTGTTATCTAATAATTGTCCTGGGGCATGTTATCTAACCTCAGTCTACAACATGTGCATGCAGACAGACCCATTATGGGTTCTTCTCTTGAAGAATCTGAATTATTTGGTTCATATCGAAATAGATTTATTGTCTTCATGGCTCCATTTGCTGTGGTTTGCCATGAGGTTAACAGAAGGGTCATTGCCATCTGCAGCACAGGAGGGAAAACTGCAAATTACACATGGCTTCTGTATAGCAGTCAGGCAGACAGACCTCTGGCTGTCTGCAGTGATGACGATATCACCTCTGCTCTGTTAGGCTCAGAGGAGAATAAAGGCTATGCCCTCAGGTCTTTATATGTTTTAATTTAGGAAATGCTTGAATATGCAGGTACTAGGCCTGAAATGGAACAGTGTCATAAAATAAGACAAAAGGGAAAACTGGCCCTGAAAATATCTGAAACCCAAGCTTGCATTTGAAGTGCTCCATTTTTAAAAAAAAGTCCTAACTGGAAACACATTGCTCTTACACGCACGCATATACTGTGCTCCACATTCCACTTGTTTCTGGACATTTTCAGGTCTGCTGCAGGAACTATTTTCATAACAACCAATCAAACAGAAACTTTAGCCTAAATTTCTATTCTAGAAAAGTTATTTTTAAAAACATTTGCTGGCACTATTTTCAATGCCGTAAAACCTGTATCACTAAGTGACAAATAAATTTTACATCGCAGTGGTCAATGGTATTCACAAAATCAACTTACTGTGTTAACAAAATAACCATTGTTTGTTTCATAAAAGTTAAGTAAGCAACGACTTTGTAGACCCTTATTCTTAGACATGAAGCGCAGTTAGTGAGCTACAATATAACTAGTTGTGCTTTGTAGGAATAATGGGGTTCAGGCTTGAATATTGAGCTGGTGATGTACTGTACTGGATGAACCAACCAATGAATATTCTCACACAGGATCTCAGTCTTTGATCATGGAATGTACACTATAGGCCACTAGTTGAGTGCCATGTTGGAGACTGACATACTCAAATATTGTTGATTCTTGTCTGGGATTTATCAACAAAGTCATTGAAATGTTGAAAAATGAGCAGTTCTCCTTACAATTGTCATTTAACATTCATATCCAGTTGGTCCTTGAAATTAATTCCAGGTGTTATGGAAACAGGCTAAGAACCCCCAGCTAAGTGTATAATTGGATGAATTAGGCATTCTCCAACTAAACAGTTACAAAGAAGAAGTATTGGTGTTTCAAAATAAAATCCTAAATATGTCCAATTAAACTTATTTCCCTGTATGTTGCTTTCACACGAAGCAGTCCTAATGGTCCTCCACAGAGCAATTACCTTCCCATGCAGATTAAGGAGGGTCTGTTTGCAAGTCAGAGATAAAACTGGTTTAACCTGGATCTCTTACAAAAGTAAGCATAGTCCTTCAGCCACTAACTATTGGGTGTGCACATTATATAAATGTCTTAGTGTCCAGATCCCTAAGCCTAATCCTAACTTCTGTGTCAACTTTATAACCTAGTCTGAAAGCAATGCTGTTTTTTTATTTTTAAAAATGGCATAAATTGTGCTATGAGGCATCTGTGATGAGACAGCTTCACCCAGCAGCTAGACATACTGGTAACAGGAAGATGGGAAGAAGGAAGAGGCTGTGGGTTGGCATGCAATAGCAAATATGGGAGAAGTCTTGGGTAGTAAAGGGGGCAGGGGTCCTGTTAGAACATTCTTAAAGGCGTACTGAACTTTGTTTGAACATAATATTGTATAGCTACCTGGCACCGATATTAGTCATAATATTCAAGCTCACCTTCATGAGTTGCTCCAGTGGTCAGAAACTGACCAACGAAGAATTGCGTTTTTCACTTCCATTGCATGGCGAAAAAGGTCTCAAAAGCACACTTTTTGCACAAAAACTAATGCAAACAACGCGGATTATGCCGATATAGAAAATCACGACGTCCGGAACCGGGCGTTTGAAAAGATAAAAAGCTCCATTCACGATATTTCACACTTTTTCCAAACAAAGGTTTGGAAGAAGATCCGGTCGTTAGCTTATTAACTTCCTTGTTTCGTTCATGCGCCATAGTGGTCCCAACAGTTTTCGGAGAACTAGCAACAGTTGATAGTTCTCAGAAAATTGTTATTCTAAATAAAATCAATCAAAAATTGGTTCAAAAGTTTCAAATGTTCGGTTCTGGATGTCGTGATTTTATATATCTGCATAATACGTGTTGTTTGCATTAGTTTTTGAGACCTTTTTTGCCATGCAATGGAAGTGAATGGAGAGAGAAAAAACGTCATTCTTCATTGGTCAGTTTCTGACCACAGGAGCAACTCATGAAGGTGAGCTTGAATATTATGACAAATATCAGTGCCAGGCAGCTATACAACATTATGTTCAAACGAAGTTCAGTACGCCTTTAAGGATTCTTATAATAAACACGAGCAGGCCATTCTCACATTAATGACTTGTAAAATGTAGTGCAAGTGTGCACTTAATAATCACAGGCTGTTATTTAAGGAATATCTATAACCCCCCCCTCCTCCCCTTGCACAGCATGAGATATCTTAATGCAACCACATTTAACAGCAGCCCTCAGACTCACAAAATGTGTTCACTACCCATTGTGGAAATCCATAGCACCTTTATCCTTGACCCTTTTTTGGATTTCTGAATTTCCTTTATTGAAGCTCTCATAATTGACCACTGCTGTGTGGGGTCAGGGGTGAAGCATTCTGCAGCTTGCATCAATTACAAGCCCAGTAGTGTTTATGTTGTGCAGACCCAGAATAGGTTACATTCAAACCTTTCCCCCACCCTCCACCCTCCTCTGTCTCTCTTGGAAAGCTACAGACGTGCTCTTTTTCCGTCACCAAGGAGACTGAGAAACCTTAACTCAGTGCATTCTCACTAGAAGCACAAGTCCCCAATGGGGAATCCTGCTGCTGCCTTTACATTACTGTGCAAAGCTCTTGGGCAACCACACATAAATGTCTAAAGTCTGCCCATAAATCTCTTTGATTATACAAGATATCATCACTTTTCTTATAAGGCAAACTTATTCCCCTCCCTTTGCAATTACTGTGCCAACCTCTCCTTCCCCCAGACACTAACCTGGAGCTCTGGTATTGCCATTCTGTTGTACAGTATTTCTAGCCCAGACCCTCAAAGCTTTTTTGTCCATGCCCAGTTTGGGGAGTGGTTTAAACATGAGCAGGCCATTCACACATATTTAAAAAAGTAGCCCCATTTTCAATTCTAAAATCAACCGCCTCCACCAAGCAGAAACATGTGAACCTGGACATTCCCATCCGCTCCCGACTGCACTGGTGCATGCTGGGTTTCCTGGGTTCAAACGGTCAGCCTACCGCTCCTTTTTTTTTTTTTTTGTAAAACAACGGGAGCCTTGTGGTGACGACGCACTTACTAAGGAAGCTGCCAGTAAGGGCAATTTTTTTTTTAATACAGACAAAAAAACACTGCAATCACCTGCAGACATTTAACTCCGACAGCTGAAGTTCCATTTATGGGTATTCCAGTTGAGCTACATGTCCGTACTCCAAGAGCCAAGAGAAAAACTTGTTCTCTCAACAACTGCACTTCAGTAACCGATGGTGCACACACCATAGACTACATTAACAGTTCCTACAGCAATTGCAGTGCTGTTTTAGGCAGGAGATGATTCTACTGATTAATGTATCTAGTCTCACAAGTTCCCTGGTATAAATATCTAAGACAATGACTAGGGCATCATCAACTAGACTCCCTGATTAGTATTTAAAATATTTTATTAAACATGAATCAGCCCTGCATGAAGACAACCCTGCTGTAGGCTTGTTTGTAGGTTCATCCATCTTTGGGATCACTTAAAATACAAAATCTTTTCATCATGCAACACTACAGCTCCAAAGGTCCATCACTCTACCCGCAAAGTTTGAGGCACAAATTTAGTTAATTTGAGCTAGTTCACATAGAAGGACATTTACTTTTCTAAGACATCTTAAACACCACAGCCCCCCTCTATTTTTAAAACCACTTTTCTGCATTACCTCAAATAATTGCTGTGTAATTTATTAAATTATGACTAGCCTACTTATCAGGCTTCACTGAATAAATATGATATTTTGTTGTAGTAGGCTACTTGCAATATTATGCCTTTTAAATAAAATCTGTGTAGGCTACATTTGGATTTTAAGGCATGGTAAAAACACAAGTGGAGAAGCCTACTTTTTTAAAATAAATGATATCAACCCATCTAGTAATGTAGGAATATGATGAAAACATCAAAGACCTTGGGTACAGCTAATCGATTTTGTGGGGGAAGGATTCACCAATACAGCTTCCAGTGACGGAAGACGGATCCTTCCTGATTGAGCCAATAAACAGTGGTCGTTTAATGGTTGAAGAATGGTTCTGGATGCTGCAAGATTTAAAACATGTTGTTTATATTCTGGAAATCTATTTGGAACATATTAAAGTAACTTTCAAAATAATATAAACATGGAGATTTCAGTCATCATTTGGGAACAAACACATTGTCATGGGCTGTAGGGTAGGCTACATAGCCCCCACTTAGCGTAGGCGAATAAAAAAATCCAATGTTTAAACGTTTCCCAATTAAACCGCTGCCATTGTAAACGCAGGGAAATCGGTCTTACGGATGCAGTGAGCGAGGGGGAGATATGGAGAGTGCGTGTATTAGAAATAAGCTTTTCCCTGACGATTTTGGCTTTGCTCTATAGCTCCAGATGTCAGTAGGATGTTCCCCGACTGCTTCTCAGCGCACACCCCGTTTTGTTGTGTGTAAAGGTTGTGGTTTCACATGACCCAGCGTCAGAAGTAGCAGGATATGCCCCCCTTCTTTCTCTCATCCCTTCCCCCATATCCAGCCTCGAGTCGTTTCTCATTCAGGATTGTTTTCTTCGGCACGTGAAACGTTTAACTAATAAAGAAGGAAACTAACCCGAGACCGGTGGATAGTTCTTGTCTACACAGCAGCGACTGATCCCCTCGGATATTCTCTGATGGTATGTTCTCTCTTGCTGCATGTTTTTAACATTTCATCTCCTCGCCGGTGTCACTCGGGAAAGAGGGGGTCGATTGATGATCAAGGAGCTGTTTTGGATATAGCCAGTGCAGCGCTGTTCCTTGGACGAAGTGTCCCTGTGAAAACGGGTTTAAACCAGGAGACGGGATGTCTCGACGCTGTGGTCAGCTTTATCGCTCGCAGTGAGTGAAAATAGAGGAAAGGGCTGTGTCCAGCGGAAAACGCCGGCTACAATGGCATGGGTGCTGCTGTCCTTCTAGGCCAGAAGCAGAGCCTCTCGAATTGGATTTTTATGCAAGCTAATACGCTGGGATTAATTAGCGGACAACCGATTTAAACCGTGTTTTGGGATTTCATGTTGGAGACATTCTGAGATTTAAAAGGTAAGATCATATTGCATTCTTTTTTCATTCAGTAGAAACACAAATCGCTTAATAAATATATATAGCTCGTGCTACATCCTGTAAAGTTACCGTGAGAAACGCTGGATTTACATGGAACATTTGGGTAACGTTACGGCTGCTGCAGGATGTAACGTTAGCTCGCACGCGCACAGATTTATGCTACAGTCGAACAACAGGACGACGAACGGAATAGAAATTAAGAATATGTTTATTCTGAGCAACCGTCTGTCCAGTAGAGGCAGCCAATCGCCGTCGTAATAATGTATTCATACCTATGATTCAAACTTGCCATTTATTGGACAGAAAGGGACAGAGAAATCCATCCAAGCCATTCTGTTCAAATGTAAGACCTTGATTAACTTGGCTTGGCTTTTTCTAAAGTAATGTAGCCTAACTGGTCGACTCTGCTTGTGTGTAACGTAAGTTAGGTGTGCGTGGCACAGTAGGCGATTACTCTATTCTGTAACATTGACTGACATTTCAAACAGTAGTTGTGTGTCAGTAGCTCCTTCATGAATTGTTTAAGTTGATGTTTTGTGTGGCAAATTTTAGCCTACATATTCAACAACAGGAAATATAATAACAGAGAAATCAAAGTGCTGCAGTGAGAGTTTGTTCATCATAGTTCAAGAAAAATGGATTTTGTTGACTCACTATCCCATGATGGCTATAATTTTGGTGCATGTGGGTGAAGCACAGTGGTTTCATGAAATAGAATCTATGAAATCAATTTGTTTTCCATATGGCATGTGCATTTTTAAAAAACATTTTCAGTGTGGTCTGCAGAATCCAAACAAAACCTCATTGATGCTTTCCTGCAAGAGCAGGTGACTTTCTGTGCACTGGACAGTTTCTGCATTGCAGGGCATGTGGGTCAGAAGGTTAAGGTTGCTAGGCATCGTGTATCGCCCTCTTCAGGTTTTGGATACAATGCTAAAACCTCATGCCTTAAAAATTTTCTGCAAATTTTAGCATTTTGTATCTATATTTTTGTACAATGTTTCAAAATCCTCTGTGAAATGGTAATTTCTTTGTACCTATATTTTTGTTTCAAAACCTATTTCTATCAAAGGAATTACTAGAGATATTCCACTGATAACATTTGTGAGCAACTTGTTTGGCTGTGGCAATAAGGGAGGCATTTCTGATCCTAAAGTAACGGTAGCTGTGGATGTGTCCACATTCTCTGGTCTTTCTTTCAAAGTTTTACATGACATGCTGTAGCATGTGAGGGGCTGATGTGAAACTATTCACTTGCTCTTCAGGAAATCCAGACAGACTCTTCATGCCATAGATGGGTTTGCCTTTAAAATACCTTTTTAAAACACCTTGTCTCTTCAGCCATTTACTCTTTAATTAGCTCTCAAAGGAGATCTGTTACCTTGTTGTGATGACCAGGCAGGAAGGGGAGGAGCCTACAGGTGATTCCTGCCTTACCGCCCCACCCTAAGCTCTACTCTCAGTTTCTTCCTCAGTGTTTGTTGCCCACGAGGATGCGAATGCAGAGAGCTGGAAGGGCTTTGCACAGCTCTCCGAAATTCCTCAAACCACCACTTACATTAAGAACACCACTTCACATGTCAGAACGACACTTCACAAGAGCCTGATCCTGAGATCTTCAGCACAATGTGTCGTGGCCTCGGAGTTATGCAATGTGCTGTTTAAAAGTTTTTTTTTTTTTTTTTGTTTTGATTTCTTTTCTTTTTTGCCTCCAGCTGGAGATGGGAATGATATGCAGAAAGAATGCTGTGTTTTTTCTCCTTATGATCCTAGAGCAATTCCTTCCCCCAGATGTTGAGGAAATGGGAACTCTTTAGCATTATTGTGTCACCTTTCCATTGTGGCCTATCCTTAGGGACTCTGCTTCCTGTATGCAGTTTAAAGTCAAATGAACACGGCTCATGTAATTTCGGTTACAGAACAAACAACTTGAAAAACTGGCTTTTGGGTAGTGAATGTGGGTTCCTTGTGGCTTGCTTGCCCTGTTTGCATTTATCTTTTTACACAACATATAGGCCTATACAAGAAAGTGTTGCATTTGATGATTGGGGCCTAAACACAGGATATAAGACAGATTTCTGTAAATCCCATGTGGAGGTGGTCTAGGTCTGTATCGGATCTCAATATAAATAATCAACATTACTAAGTTTATCGGACTAGAGAACTGAGATGCACTGTTGTTGGGCTGGTCGCAGGTCGATTGGCACATCACTGAGCAGAACAACTAGCCTATGAGAAATGTGATCTCACTTTAGTCTAAACGCACAGAATCATTACAATTTCAGCCTAAGTGTATGACCACATGCATCACAGACATCCGATTTGTCTCAGTCACTGTTATAAAAATTAAATTTGATGTCCCAGCACATGAACGGAGCCGTGTTAGGAGAGGTGATATGATTCCTAGCATGGGCCAGCCTTGCTCCATATGCAGCTAATGAGATCAGCACAGGGTCTGCTGCATTACACGCCCACATAACATCCTGGAAAGGAACAGTCAGTCAAACTCTTGGGATCTTTAAAAAGCGGTAGGGATAGGAGAGTTCACCCACAGTACCCTTGTGCTGATTCCCCTCTCTCACCTCTTTCCAGGAATAATGATACGTGCATTATATAGGCCTATCCCTTCGGTAACATCATATTCAACAACAGCCAGTCTGATATGCATTGTCACCCTGTCACTGTTTCAGCAAGCATCTCCATTGCAGTTCTGGAGGCCCCAGCTCTGACTGCAGCACACTGCTTCGCTATGCCCCACTGTCACTGCCCTGTTCCTGCATTACTGGGATATCTTATCATATATGGCAACAGACAGTTGATTTTCACAGACAAAGTTACATTGGCTGGTTTCTCACCTGTGGCTGGCTACTTTGCGGCTTGCAAAGTGTTTTTTTTCCTAAGGGTGTGTTCTTTGTTCTGTCTTTTCCCAGTGCTAGGGAGCACTGGTGGTGGGGAGCGCTTTGAAGTCCTGTTCGTGGGCAATACGATTGTTTGGGTGTTTCCCATCCCTCCTCTACAATGAAGACCAAACAACACTGGCATGCAGGGGATTAGAGAGTGGGAAAAACAACCAAACAAACAAGCCCTTTGATTTTGAGGTTTTATGACGATAGGCGACTTTTTTTGCAGCATGTGTTCACTCTACTAAAAAAAAAACATCTGCTATCATCATAAGTAACTCTTCCTTCAGAGCCCATTTGTTGTTTCATGTGTGTCACAGTCCCCTCGTTGGCGGTTTATTCGTTGACCGTGCTCCTTCATCACCGAATGAATTGCCAATAAACGGGGCCCCTGGAGGTCCTCCTGTTCCATATATGACCGGTTAAAGAGAAATTTATACCAGCTGTGAAGTGGATGGTGTTGATACTGTATACAGAGAGTATGACCGTATAAAGGATTTCCGCGGGGAAGAATGCAAGCCCGTCTGTATTGCTGAAAGCCTCGGACCGGCACGGGAAATAGCTTTGGTCGAGGCCATTGTTTTTGCTGGGTGGAATATAATCAGGGAAAGGGCACTGTGAGCAGGTACAGGATCTGAGCCTCGGGGCTTTGCGTCCCGGCCACAGACACGGCCGGGCGCACTTGGCTCAGAGCCGCAGGGGATCGGCGCGCCCGTCGCTCATTCTGGGTACGATCTGTTGAAACGGGACGCAGGGAAGCGAGTCGCAGAGAGCACCGCAGGGAGGACGGGTCAATAGGGAGGCGGCTCGATGAATTTGGCCGTCAACTGTACGTGTCGTGACTGCCGAAGCAGAAAAGTAGGATCGGAGAGCGCTTGATTGCGGTGACGCTAGCCTGGAACATCGCTGTAAACCAGTGGTACCGAACCCTGTTCCTGGAGATCTACCATCCCTCCAAACTTAAAGGTTGTATCAGCGATTTTGGGTGGAAACATAAATGATCACATTCATCTGATTTTTCCTCACGATCCGCTAGCTGCCCGCCCCATAAGCAGGCCGTCAAAAAACCGCGTCTCTGTAGGCAGCCTATGCTCCGAGATCGTACACAAAAACAAATGGTACTACCAACCACTCAAAACCAAAATAAACAGTATTCCAACCAATCACAATGATCTGCACAAACGCTAATACTCTTATCTCGCTGAAATCTTGACGGATTTACAAACGGTTTGGTTTCTTACAAACGTTATTAACGTGGTTATAATTCTGGATGCTTGAACACTATTTTTTAAAACATAACATAATTATTCATAAGTATGTTTGTTTGGGATTTCGCTTCAGAAGTGACGTCACGTTTGTGCAGATCATTGTGATTGGTTGGAATACTGTTTATTTTGGTTTTGAGTAGTTGGTAGTACCATTGTTTTTGTGTACGATCTCGGAGCATAGGCTGCCTACAGAGACGCGGTTTTTTGACGGCCTGCTTATGGGGCGGGCAGCTAGCGGATCGTGAGGAAAAATCAGATGAATGTGATCATTTATGTTTCCACCCAAAATCGCTGATACAACCTTTAACAAAGCACACCTCATTCAACAGCTAGAGATCTCATTGAGCTGCTAATTAGTGGAATCAGGTGTGCCAAATTAGGGTTGAGATGGAAACCTACAGGAGGGTAGATCTCCAGGAACAGGGTTGGGGACCACTGCTGTAAACTGTGCCTCTTGCTGAATTTAGCTTCCGGTGCTGTATCAGTTGGTGCCTACACTTCTCATTTCATCCAGGGATGCTTGATGTCCTTTCTTCTGGAGAGCTTCTGTCAGCAATGATAATCATGATCCACGTATTTGCGTATTTCTGTAGAGGAAGATGCTGTAATTTTGTGTTTGTTGGTGAAAATGTTTCAGATATTTTTTTGCATTCTTCGTGGTAGTACAATTGTTTCTAAAATCGTCTGTGTAAAGAGTAAAGAAATAGGCTATAGCCTACTTAAGCTTCTCTTTTCTTGTTATTTTGGTGAAATTCTATTTCCAGTTTTCTGTATTGAGACTCTCTCTTTGAAATTGCCATGCCTAACATGAAAATCTTTTGATATCGTTGCAGATTTTTTATAGGTCCACAAAACATATCGTGCTCATTACAAGCGATACTCTCTTTGATAGGCACAACAAAAAAATAAACCCACTGCAGTATCTTGAGAAGTGAATTGTTCTAGTTGTGGTAAAAACATCGAATTGAAGTAATCTTTGTTCACAGCAGTATGGTTCCTAATCTGTAGACACAGGATGTGTTGGGCTGCGTGTGACTTGTATGGGATACTTTGCTTCACCCTGACCTTGCATTCTCAGGGGATTTCTTGCAGTGTACTCCAGTGACATTCTGCCCTGTCTCCTCTCTTCTAGATGACAGAGGGGCGGCGATGTCAGGTCCACCTTCTCGATGACAGGAAACTGGAGCTGCTGGTGCAGGTATGTTATAATTAAATAATGGAATGAACCCTGGGGTAATTGTTTGTTGGTTCGTCCAACCCTGTGCCCACCCCAAGTTTATTCTTTCATAGTATCACCTGAGGTGGCTCGAAGCACTGCTGAGTTTTCTCAGAAGTGCTGAGAGTGAGAGCTCTCCCAGCCGCCCTACATCTCAACACCTCAGAGCTGTTGAGCGTGTTCACTGTCTGTCAGGAAAAGACCTGGCCGGAGCTCTCTGAAAGAGGAGCCTGCACATTGTCCTTATACAACAGAACGAACAGAGAACCTACAGTCCTCCTTACAGTTCATTCTAGGGGGTTTGACTTTCTCTGCCATGCTTATGCCCTCAAAATGACCCCCCCCCCCCCCCCCCCAGTCCACACACACATGCAATGCACCATGGGTATTCAACATGTCCCCCCATGAATCCTTCATGATTGCACGCATACTGCTAGTCACATCTAGATCTTTATTCTGCTCATATGCCCCATCTCTGCTCTCTGTACAAGGGAGCCAGTGTCAGATGTGCTCAGGGTCAGTGGCCACTAAGGAGCGCACCGTGGCTGATATTTCCAGCGGGCTTCAAAGGCAGGAACGAACGTAAATCCTCTAAACCGTTTCTATCCCCTCTGCCCTGTAATGAAAAACAAATGCTTGTCTCTGTGAAAAGACACAGGACCTCCCTGTTCCCAATAAAATCTGAACCCTGATATTCAGCATAGCGCTGTAACCGGATTCATTGTCCGTGCCTGAGTTAGGCCTATGTGATGAATCTGCGTCGTGTCTTCTCATGGATTTTAATAAACGGAGTGCTGAAAGCTTCGATGGTATGAGGTACTGCTGGGTGAACACTTTTTTCTTTCCCGCTGACATGGGTTTTTGCCTGAAAATGACTAAGCATACATCTGTGGAACTGTGTATTCCACAAAATGTTTTGGGTTAGTATATACTCTTTTCAGTAGTGAGGTTGTTAAATGTACATTAAACTAAAAGCACTGTAGTTTTTACAGTCCACAAACAAAGAAAAGCCCTTGCCCAAAGCCACTTTTTAAGAAGCTGGCCAAAGGACTTACTGAAGAGTACAGTGATTTAGGAATGCTTTTTGTAAACTAATCCAGGTATTCTCTACTGAATACATGGCAGAAATGAATAGGGTTTCTAATCCCTAACTGAACATGTGATATCTTGTCTCATTTTTCTATGCATGGATAAGTCTGTGATCCAGGCTTATACACTTCTGATCAATTACATATTGACATTGTCTTAAATCATGTAGCGCTTATAAAGTGCTTTATAAATACATGTATATAACATTTCTTGGAATCATCCTCACAGTGTAGTCGGCCAGGCTCAATGGGTGTTGATGGTCATGGATAGATTATAGGCTGTTACTTTTCTAGGTCTTCTTGGTCTTGTTCTGTTTCTATTTGACTCTGTAACTAAAGAAGTGTTGATATGGTGAAGAGGCCATAGGGCGCTGTAACTGGAAGATGTTCCCTTATTGCTGTGTAGGATTGTGTAGGATTGTTAGCACTTTTTTTGCTGCTTCCAGTGGGGTAAACATGAGTGATTTAAACCCTGGGACAACTTTCCTGAGACCCACCCAAAGCTCATTGTATGGTTGGTCACTGATCCTGCATGTCTGTCAGCAGGCTGGTACATTACATTTGTTCTGTGGCTAGTGAAAAGTAGTGATGGGAGAGGGAGACTTCATGAACCATTTAATGGGTGGAGCCGCCACATCCTGTCAGACCCCTTCTTGTTTGAACGAATCAGAACATTTCACTCCACAGCAAAACACTATGGGCCTGATTTACTATGACCTTTTGCATGTCACGTACAAAATCTTTTAGCACACGCAAAACCAATAACATGGCCAATAATTGGTCATGGCATTTTGTTTGCCCCAATCATTGGCTGTGTTATTAGTTTTGTGTGTGCTAAAAGATTTTGCACCCGCTAAAGGTCTTAGCAAATCAGGCCCTAAGATTGGTTCAGATCAGTTACGTATATTAGCCAATCGTTTACGCAATCGTTTAGCCTCACTCTCACAACACAAGTTAAAACTTGCAAATTATGTTACATAGCCTAACTAATCAAGTTATGATATTTATTATCATTATGAACTTATACGTTGTTATAACTAAAACGAGCAACCTTTCCAGAATGAATCTGTATTGCTCCAGTCTAATCTCTATGTTCGTTAGTATCCGTTTTAAGCTACAGTGCTAAAAGTAGCCCAGAGCCCTGCATTAGTATTTATTTATTCATTTTTTAAAAATGTAAAGTGATTCAAATATAATCCAAATGGCTGTGCAGCAGTGTAGAAATCACACATGAGTAAATCTTAGATGGCACATCCTTTTTACACCCACATTTCTATTTTCTAATTTTTACTTGTAGACATGTAGTTTAAACATTTGAGGCATAGTATTTTGTGTGTGTGTGAGAGAGAGAGAGAGAGTTCATACATTTGCATGTGTCTGCTGTCACAGTCTGTCTCTTCTGTTTGGGGATAAACGCTCTTTTGCGGCATTCTCCTTGGTTGTAGCGAAAGTTCCCTGGGTGCATGCTAAGCACATTGCAGCTAATTAACAAAAGCCTACATGCTGCCTTAAAGAAACAAACCCTTTACGTTCAAATATCACACTTCACCTTTGTCTTATTTCTGCGTACGAAGCATGTGTCGGGTCCGAGTCTAAGGTTACACGGACGTGGGCGTGGGCTTAACACCAGTCCCATGTGGCCGGCTGGCCACCTGCTCGAGGCCCTGCTGATTGACTATCCTTTGTAAAGGACACTTGGCAGGGGATTAGTCCCTGCAGGAGCTGAACTCCTCTGAAAGGGAAAGGGACTCTCTGGATTCACAGAAGGGGCCTTGTGCCGACTGCGTGCACGCTCCACCGATAAGACCAGCAGCCGTGCTGGGACCCTCTTGCCAAAGTTGAAAGCAACTGGGCTCTGTCGTGATGCAGAACAGCCGGGCCTAAGCGAGACCCATCTCTCAACGTGCTGGCGCCCTGTCACAGAGGGGCTCTCCTTTTGTCAGACAGCCTGAAATATGCCGCCGCTGTAACGCGGCCCAGAAACTTCCGAGATATTCATCCGTTAGTTCATCTGGCAGATGATTATGGGTGTCAGAAACAATTCTAGTCCAGAGATGGTCTGCAGAGCTGCTCTTGCTATTTCCTTTCAGACAAAGTAGCCAAATGCACCCTCCTCATCCCCCCCCCCCCCCCCGTAACGTCTCATCCTCTTTCCGTCCAACATTTCAGTTGATCTGTGCTGATTAAAAACTCCTCTGATGGCCTCATGCTTCATAGGAAGCCATAATTACCATCAAGTGGGTTCTGGAGACAGTCGGTGCACAAAGTAAATCGAATTTTAAATGGATGTTGCAATTTTTTTTAAATGAAGAAATATTGACCGTGTCAAGGGACCTGCTGCCTGGCCAGACACTTCGCGGCGTGTGTTTGTGTGTTTTATACGGTCATCGCAGTACTTGGACAAGTAAAAAAGAGTGTTCCATGGCTCACCTGGGATGGAGCTTGCGCTGCTGCCCATTAATATGAGACTGTATGAGACTGCCTTCTGCAGGCTTGGGCCATCTGATCCTTACTATATTCTACTAATGTTTCTTACGATTGGTGATAGATAGGATGTGCCAGACCTATATATTAATCCTATCAGAGTGCCTGCAGGTGACTAATTCTATCCTTAATGTATTTAGTACTGATGTGACTGTTGGCCATTACTCTGTCCAGCCCCTGATTCACACTTCGAAGAATCCTCATCCACCGGGAGGGCAGTCTATAATTTGATTACCCGTCCAGAAAACCTGCGAAATGGGCTTTTCGCTCCTATATAATACAGTATTTCTTAGTGTTTTAGTCTGACATATCGAAGGCCTGAAGTCCACAGGAGGCCGCTGAGCAGTGGTGTGGGACCGTCATCCGTCAGCAACCGCTCAGATAGAAGTGCGTGAGGCTGCAGTCCATCGCAGGGCGTGCTGGGGTATCGGTGGCGAGCTGCAGAAACAGAAATGGACAGAGCTGAGAGTAAGCAATGAACGGCGCCAGAGAAGTTTCACTAAGACAGAGTCGGGAGCTGGCGGTGAGGGCTGCAGGAAGTCATAAGAACCCGGTGTTGGCGAGACTCATAATGATATGCTGGCCTGTGCACAGTTAAAGCCCATTACTGGCAAAAATATAATTCACATTCCCCAGAGGTGCTCTTTTCCTGTAGTATCTCTCTCGCCATCCTCTTGATTGCCTATTGAAGTTGGTGTGACTTGGAACGTGCAGGAGATCTCATTGCCATGTGTCCCAGTCACACGTATCAAATTCTGGAGGGTGGACCGTTGATTGAGAGGTGCTGCTGAAGCTGGACCAGAATTAGTGGCTAGGGCATCAGGCCCGTAGCATAGACAGTGGCCAGTGTGGTGCTCTCAAAGTGCAGTTAGCCAGGTTTAAACATCCTGTCTGGCTCCTTCATGGCATGAATCCGGGGTTTATGGGGTTTTTGTGTCAGTATGATCTCTTATCCCTGTACAACTCCCCTCTGTCAGCATGCCCCAGTGCAGCGCACGTTTGTAATTCAGGAAGGCTCCACATGGATTTAGCTCTCCGGGAAAGACAGTGTGCAGATCCGGAAGGTTGCCAAGTAAGCGTTCTCTACCGGTATTAAGCGCCGGCTGTGTCTGCCTGTCTGGTGAAAGCTGTGATCTCTGGAGCGTGTGCATTCAAATTAGGGACGTCACGACGGGACTCAGCGAAGCATGCGCTCCTCAGCACGTGCAAGGCTGCATCTCGAGCCGCGGGAAACCACGTCGGGATATTAGAATTTCTTCGGCCGATCCAGCTGCCCGTCCTGTCCTGCTCAGTGAAACTGCATTAAATCACTCTCTTGCTCCGGATCCAACACTGCAACATGGCACTGATCGTATCTGGATCTTTCTGTAATGCTCTCGTCGATAGCAATTTGTTAAGTACGGGCAGGCTAGTGTTCACGCGCAAGGCCGTGCCTGCTTGGCAGGAGACGTTGTCCACATCAGGGTATAGCCTGTTCTCATTGCAGGTGTTTACTGCTTTAGCCTCAGTGCTGTGACCTGTCAGAGGAGGGCATTTATAGAGGCATCGTGAGTCATCTCTCAAGAAGCAGATCCTGGGCATATCCAAGGAGACGGGGCTCATTCTTCCTTCAGAGGATGTTCTCCTGCAGCTGGAGTTGTGGCTTTGCACAGTAATCCCACAGCAGATTGATTTTGCTAATGAAAGATTGTTTTTTTTTTTTTTTTTTGGTGCAGGGTCATGCATATGCAATGTAGATCTTTCATCTGATCTTTCAAAGCCTAATCCAGGCAGTGCATAGATCCTCTGACTATCATATTATTTTAACCTGTCCGTCTAATCATTGGTTTGCATGAGCAGCCCATCCAGATCATGTCAAGATAAGTAGATCTGAGCTGCACCTGCCCCGAACTTATGGCTCTAGCAGTAGTTTAAATAATCTGGACGGCTCATCAATGATGTCCTACTCCCTGGGCCCACAGCATCAGGCAACCCAGCTGAGAACGATCAGCCATTCTCCGCAGCATCTGCGGGGCATTGATCCAATAAAATAACAGCCGAGCCCAGAGAGCAGAGCCTGAGTCAAAATCAGAGAAAGAGCGCATTCAGAGATGGTCTGTTACCCGGGTCAAGGCAGGCCCTCATTAGCCACGCAACAGTGCTTTCCTGCTGTAGCCATGGACAATCTGTCACACACACAACACGTACTGTATGACACAAAGCACGATAAAGAGAGCTTGGGCCATAGTAAAATGGAGAGGGGACAGGAACTCAGCCTCTTTAATATGTCCTCAAACTAGAAGAAAGTATCCTGAGTCTCCTGTGCATAATAACAGTAATGATTTGTCTGAAGTTTGAAGGAAACCACAGGAAAAGCTGTCCTTGAGACATTGCTCTCTGTCAAGAGAGAGAGGCCTGGTGAATCACTTTTTTGTTTTGGGGGGTGGGGGGAGGGGTCATTGTAGGACAGGTTCTGCACAGGATCACTGTTCTTAAAATCATCTGGATGGTCTATATATTTTACTGTAGTCATTTATATGCCCATCCACATAGTGTGAAGATCAACATATCTGTGCAGCATTAAACAAACAAGCAAAAAAAGCCCATAGACTGCAACAGATTGGATAAATGCAGCAAAATTGCACCTTTATCTCTGTTGTTCCCAGGTGGTATAGGAAAAAAGAACAAAAAATTGAAATGGCATTCATAGGTAAATGTAAGTATTTAAACTGCTGTGTGGAGATCCCTAGCCTAAGATGAAGAAGAAGAAGAAGAAGGAAGAATTGAGCGAACCAGAACTGTTAGCAATCAAGGCTGCCGCATGAATAATTCACAGAGGCCGGGTATTAACACCTCTCCGCTCCTGGTGCTTCCGGGAATCACTAGAAACTGCAGCCGCGCTGAAGTCATGCTGTGCTTCCTTGAGTGAACAAGGAGACGCTTTTCTACGCAGTAAACAAAGTAAATGTATTCGATTTGTGCATATTAGCGTTGAGATAATTTATGCAGCTTGGGGGTGAGTTGTCTCCATGCAACTTGGGAAGAAATGGAACAAAATCTTTTACGTTGCTTTCAGTTGTAATGAATATGTCACGTTAAATGGATGTGAGAGGACGCTTGTGCAGAACTCCGCAGACTTGCATTGTGAACGCGAGCTCGTGGGTTTCACTTTGTTTATTTTCGGGTGGAGCTTCAAGGCGCCACATTGCCTCTGTTCTCCCTGTCAGGGCCTTGGCGAAAGTAACATAGACTGTGCATTGCTCTACATTTTCTCAGGCTATTTTTGGAAGGCGTAGGCACGCCGAGTGAGTCTAAATGATTATCGTTGCTTTTCTTCGCCGTTAATTAAAAATGGCCTTTGCGGGCTAGAGTCGAACAAAAATAGTAATTATAATGGTTCGGAGATTCATTTTTCAGGGCAGGCAGGAAGTGTGTGGTGCAGAAAGGCCTTGTGTGTAAAACTAAATATATCTTCAGGACCAGTGTACTTTTTGACCATTTTGTGATGGCAAGATTGGCCTCATTGTTTTGCATATTTCTTTAAACGGTTCAGGAAAGCTGACCATAAAGTGGTCAGACTAAGTGGTATGTCAGTCAGTGGGACACACACACACACACACACACACACACACACACACACACACACACACACACGCATGCTCATACACACACAAACTAAGAGTTAACCCCTGGGCTTTTTGCATGAAGCTGAGCTCACAGTTGGGAAGCATATCTTCCTTGTCGCTCTGCATGGTCAAAATGACATGGGCCTAATTGTGGCCGAAAAACTGCGGCTGTCCACAAGACCTACACCTTCGATGATTGTTGGATTGATGAGGTTCAACAGGTCTTCCTAAAGGCAGGTTTCCCCTTGTCATCCATCTAATTGGACAGTTTTTAGGGGAGAGTCTCTAAAAAAAGACCCACAGTTGGCTGTATGACTGTCTCTCAGATCTTGGTGGGCATGTCGGGGGACTCACTAGGGGGAATAAACACACGTGCATGTACGCAGACACCTTCATCCTTCACAACCAGGCCCCCTCTCCGCACAGCATTGCACATTACTCACTTCGCCAGGAGTCTGGGA
Source organism: Synaphobranchus kaupii (assembly GCA_029718625.1). Lineage (NCBI taxonomy): Eukaryota > Metazoa > Chordata > Actinopteri > Anguilliformes > Synaphobranchidae > Synaphobranchus > Synaphobranchus kaupii. The sequence continues at coordinate 98,202,291 of CM056376.1, forward strand.
CACGGGGTGGATCTGTCGACGCAGACAGATGACCCGATAAAAAGTCACTTAACATGCGCAGCGGAGCTTAAACGCGACACCGTTCTTCCAATTTGCGATCCACGGAAACACTCGTCAGACGCCATCTCGTTGTTTGCTGGTTTAAACGGGCGGTTGATTTGCGCGACAGGGCGGACATGTGTTCCGCAGTAGCTCTTCTTCCGCCTCTGAGCGATGGACCGGGCTCGTCGTCAGCCGTAGACGGGCTGGAGATTACCGCCGCTCTCCGCGGTCGCGTCCTGCAGGAGACGGAGCGTCACCGAAGATCCTCCTCGCGCGACACAGACGCTGAGTCACCGCAGTAAATCAATACCCATTAGAGCGCCCGTACATGCTCACAGTCCCCCACCCCCTCAGGTCTGCTAGCATCGCTAGTGCTGCCTCGACACCTCAGAGGCGTGGAAATAACCCCGGGACCGTACATGCAGGAGACTAATGCTTGCCTTTACTTCCTCCCCCAGCCCAAACTTATGGCAAAAGATCTCCTTGACCTGGTGGCATCCCACTTCAACCTGAAAGAGAAAGAGTACTTCGGAATATCATACACAGATGAAACGTGAGTATGCACTCTTCCGTTCAGTGTATTTTAAGTTCTGGCAAAGGGGGCCTAAGACTAATCTCTGCCAACTGATCTGTTATTCAGTTTAACCTTGCAGTTACATTGCTTTTAATTTTACGTTTTTCTTCTTTTTCCCAAAAGTTTCAGTGCCAAGCAAACCCCAATTCAATGGCCCTTGCTAAGCAGATTCTTAAATACTCCAATGTCACAGCAATAATGTTACTTAGATTTCACTGTGTCAACTGACATTTCTTTACTACCATCCCAATTCATATTTCACAAACAGAACTTGGAGAATGCATCGGGATTTAAGAATTTGACTCCCTGCCACATCTTTTTTAAGACGCATGCTTCAACTAACAGTATAAAAGAACCACTAGTTCATTCATTTTAGAAATTTATTTATAGCCTTTTAAGAAGAATCTGCTATTACGCCTTCCATTCACTTGTATATTTGCTTTTATAAGCTGTCAGGTTAATTAGGATTCCATTCTGAAAGCTAGGTTTTTCCTCTTAACTGCATCCCTCAGTGCACATCGTTAATTTCACCCTCAATTTGCTTAAAACCTGTTAAAACCGATGCAACTTCTGAATAGTAATAGTATTTTGATATATCCGATTTTTAATTCCGGCAGGTTATTCGATTTTATTTCTGAGAACAGCCATACAGAGAAAGTGGAGCGTAGCAGCATTCACAGACTGCAGTACAATACTGCTTGTCTCTTAACACACAGCAGCCTCTTTTAGATTGCAGGTTTCCCCAAACACACTCTGGCAGACTGATGGCTCGTAGACAACTGGATATTTGCTCCTGCATTTAATCCGCTCTCCCGATAGCAGGTAGAGGCCGTCCCTAGCTTAGCAAAAACCCATCTATTGTGTCAGGTGGTTGCCGGCCTTGTTCACTGGTTCATGACCTAGGAAGAAAGAGGCGTATAGAGACTGCAATTCACAGAGAGACCCTCGCTGTCAAAAGTCTACCACAGTGGGGACAGAGAGACGGAAATAAACACGACCTGTCCGCCCCCATCTTTGCCCAGTGGAGACGCTGAATATCTACACAGAATTTAAAATAGATGTGGGAAATGTGCTGCTTCTAAGAAGACTTAAAGTTCACACTTGTAACCCCTGATCCCAATGCAAAGAACCCTCATTTCACCAGGGACCCCAAACAAATGGGAACACGACCAGCAGGCTAAACGCTAGCCTCAGCTACATGCCCATCATGGAATGGATTTACTCACAGGACTGAAATTCTTCAATACAACATGGAATTATTTAGCACCCTTAAGCCGAACCCTGCTACTGTTTTGTTGCCATGTTATATATGTGTGTGACATGTTTTAGAAAAATATGTGATGTCTATGTACATGTGTGTACGTTCATGGACTGAAAACACATTTAGCTTGCAGCCACAGAAATGAAAGTTCACCTCTCCAGTATGCTTAACTGGTCTTACAAAATGAATTACGGTATCGTGTGTGTGTTTAGATATAGATACCAAGCCTCGTTAGTTTCTATGGATTGGAGGTGATTTTGTTGGATTGGGGTGGTTGTTTTCAATGGGTTGTTTGAATTAGGGATATTGGGGTAATTGTGTGTTGGGTTGGAGGTGATTGTGTTGGATTTGGGGTCTCTTCCAGGGGTCACTTCAGCTGGCTGCAGCTGGACCGTCGCGTCCTGGAGCACGAGTTCCCCAAGAAGTCCGGCCCAGTGGCGCTGTACTTCTGTGTCAGGTGACTACCTGCACTCGCGCACACACCAGTAACCCAGTGAGAGAAGGCTAGAGTCTGGTGAACACTAAGCTGACCTGAGAAGACACTGTAGGGAAACTCCAATTCAACCGTTGCTCTCGTTTACGCTTTCAGCAAGATAGTTGTCCTGGTTGCTAGAGTCCCACAACTGTTATTGCCCAACTGTTCTTCTCTTCATTCATTTTATATGCATTTTCATTCATCAACATTATGCATTTTCAAAAGTGGGGTAGAATGAGGCTGGAGAACCATATTTGTCTGGTGATGAATGGCTTACAGCCAGCAGAGGGAGACCAATTCTGCCCTCTCCAAAACAAGTACATGGCCAAGGACTTCAGCTTCATGGCATTTGGCAGAAAGGTCTCGCACATCAATGCTTATGATTGTCTCATTAAGATTGCATACTCATCTGCTGCAATAACAACCGTGTGATCTAGTTTGCACACAAGGGTTTAGAGAACCTTGGACATTTGTGGATTTGTGGATGCATGAGCTTGAGCTGCTGTCCTGACTCCTTTCTGTAAGTATCTGAATTGCCCTGAATGCCTGTTGGATTTCAATTAAAGCCTCAAAGACTTCCCCCTGTTTTATTCCCACGAAGGACAAGCTTCGGTTAATCTTTCATTGAGTGCCAGTAACCATTATGGAGTGCTGCAAGTGACAGCCGATCCCAATCTATCTCCAAATGTCTGTCCAAACGGCCGATTTTGCAGGGTATGGGCCATATGTCCCGTGAAAGATATTACGCTATCTTTGGGAAATACCACACCTCCACTGACACGGTCTGGGTACGGCGTAGAGAACATCGTTACATCGTGTGTAAGATAACATCTTTCCAAGAGGTGATACGATACTTCGCACCTGTCCCAGATGGTGCTGTGAGATACGGAGGCCATTTCTGCTTTAATGTGCATCTAAGGCTGAGTAGCATGGTGGCATAAACAGAGGCAAAACTCAGTTTGAATTCTGCCTGGAACCTCGTTCTGTTTATCAGTGCTGGAGATGATGTCCTCTCAACAGTGGGGGATGATAAGAGAGAGGAGATGGACGCTTGATATTCTGATAGCGGAAACAACAGCGCCAGTGAGCTGCTTATGAATTGAGACAAATTAGAAGGGCAATGAGAAGAGACAGGTGCATGTGAACACCTTTACAATTGCTTTGATCCCATTTTAAATTCCTGGCGAGGGTTGCTGCCAATCAGCTCCATCGCTTTCATTAATCCGCGCGGTTGATGCGCGTGTTAATTACACCGGACCGCTAATGCGCTGGCAATGGACCCACTCTCTGGAGTACGATTTAGTGTCCTTATTATCAGATTATCTTATTCAATCTAAGGGATTACACAGTGGACAGCACTACAACGACCTTTTCCCTTAACTTTCCCTGAAGCGCCTTTTAAATGTGGACAGGCTAACACCCACATTTAGACAGCAGTTGCGATGCCCATTATCCACATTTAAACCACAGCCAGTGTGGCCTATCGGAGCACTACAAATTCCAGAGAATCCCTTGGTCTGGCTCCAAACTGCTCTCCGTTCAGTCAGAAAATCCTGATGACTATATTGAGAAAACTGTTTATCTGATGTCATATGCTGAATTATAAGCTACCTGTTTTTTTATCACATATTCAAAGGGGCTCTTTTCAATGAAATCACACAGAATCAACAATAAAAGACAGAAGTCTCACATTGTAAGATATTAGCCAGCACTTTGTTGTCTTTTTTTGACTGGAAGATTTAGACCTTTTACATGTCTGTGTTTATAATTGCCCTCCCTATTCACAATAGCAATAATGCAGTGTGTTAGAATATACCCGATATTCCTATTTGTTACTGTGAGCCTCGAGTCGAGTAGCAGTACGTGAATTGGATTGGTAACTACAGTGGTGCTAGAAAGTTTGTGAACCCTTTAGAATTTTCTGTATATCTGCATAAATTCGATCTAAAAATGTGATCACATCCTAAAACTTGATAAAGTGAACCCAGCTCAACAAAAAGCATTATTCTTTTATAATTTATTTATTGAGCAAAATTATCCAACGTTAAATGCTTTGTTGGAAAAAGTATGTGAACCCTTGGATCATACGTATTTTTAAAGTATCATATTTAATATTTGGTCGGATATCCATGCAGAGAGGTTATAGTATCGCTTGTAACAGTACCTGAAAATAAGATATAGTGAGTCTTTTGATATTGATGGGTCACAGACTTCAGGAAGTAACAGCATGCAAAGGATATGTGACCAAATATTAAATATGATACTTTAAAAATACACATGATCCAAGGGTTCACATACTTTTTCCAACAAAGCATTTAACGTTGGATACTTTTGCTCAACAAATAAACTATAAAAAAATTGTTTGTGATCACATTTTAGATCGAATTTATGCAGATATACAGAAAATTCTAAAGGGTTCACAAACTTTCTAGCACCACTGTATGTTGCAGCGTTGGGCAAGGCACTTAACTGGTTTACTCAGTAAATATTCAGCTGTACAAATGGATAATATGCTACATTTAAGCTATGTGAGTAGTCTACTCTGCAAATATGCAATTGAGCGTAATGACATAGTTACATTCTCTAGTCTACTTGCTAAGTGTGCTGCAGGCTATGGCAAGCTGCTTTGTCCCTCCCCAAGTTAAATGTTAGTTATTTACGAATTACGGGAAGACTATTCCAATCTTATGTATTATTCATATAATTCTCTTGTATTTTTGAATATTTTTCACTGTGGAGAAGACAATGCATCTCTTTTTTAACCTCTCCTGTCCGATAATGAGCAAATGGTCTTTTGTCCATTGGCAACCATGACTTTAAATCAGCCTTAAGCAACACCCTCACTCGCCAGTGAGCTTGTTCTTTGTCTGGATCTGTCTCTGCTTTGTATATCTTAAAGTGAACCGTTACTGGGCAAGTGTGCTGTCATTAGAGCCTGAATCCATTCACGTTTCCTTTGCGATTTTGCTATACTGTCCCAGTATTCCAAATAGCTTAGTCATTTTTTAGTTTGTGTTATTATTTAATTTGTTAACTAGCTGGTCTGAGCCTGGTTTGGTGCATGGTAGCATGGGTTATTTCCTGAATTGGGAAGCTTCAATGCCAGAAGGTGGTCTTCAGAGCTTAGCTCTTGGATTTTTAAAGGTTTTATATGCATCCAAAACTGTAAGAATATTTCTTATGAAACTGACTTTATTCTGAACTGCACATGTTATTTTGAGGCTGTAGTATTCTACATGTAGGAGTTATTTTAAATGTGTGTCCAGTTTATTGTAGCTGAGCTGAGTGGACCTGAAACCACACTGCACAATGGTTAAGATAACCCAATCAAGTCAGAGCAAGATGAGATCATATTTAGGCCTATATCATATTTATTTTTAGCATTGATTTTATTATACAGTGTGCAGCTATGTTAAAGCTTTCTGATGCTTTGACGCTTACACCAAGCATAGACACACATATGCACGAGTGCATGCGCACAACACACACACACACACACACACACACACACACACACACACACACACACACACACACACACACACACACACACACACACACACACACACACACACACACACACACACATTCATTACTGTAGGTTTAACCACGCCATCAATACACCAGAATTTGAGGGTCACTTGATCAACGTCTCTGTCTATCTGTCCCTCAACTGCTGTGCAGAACAAGCTGCTATGTTTGTGAGGATTAGGGCCTCAATGTGTTTCTGAAAACAAAATTGCCAATTATCTCCAATGTAGATACAAAAATAGCCCAAAAGGCAGTTTGTCAAAGAGGCCTGGAGACATTTTATTTTGATGCCCTGTTGAAACCATGTCTGCAGACTGCCGCTGTGTTTTTTTGTTAGTGTGTGTGTGTGTGTGTGTGTGTGTGTGTGTGTGTGTGTGTGTGTGTGTGTGTGTGTGTGTGTGTGTGTGTGTGTGTGTGTGTGTGTGTGTGTGTGTGTGTGTGTGTGTGTGTGTGAGTGTGTGTGAGCCTCTAATGAGCATTTGCAGGACTGACACAAGCTGTTCTAGGGCGAGTCACTCTCTCACATAGAGAACTTATTGATTTTTTCATTTTTTTTAAAGCCTATCTTATCTAATCTGGGCCTCTTCTTATCCGCATAATGGCTCCCTTGGAGACTGGCTTTAAATGTTTTTGGTAGGAAATTCACACACTGCCTCGACGGGGACCATCAGGATATAGGCTGCTGACAGCTCTCCGGCTGGACGTTTTGATGTGTCAAATTCAAAATGAACGTCTGTCCTCATTATCATTCCCGGCCTGAAAGTGGCTTCTGCTCGTGTGCTGAAATAGTTATTTTTATTTAAAAGAGAAAGCAATGGAACTGGGTTTGTGGTGTATGTTGAAATTTCGCAGGACTCGAAGAAAACTCCAAAAGTAAATGTTAACTCTGCCCACTAATTGAGGACTGACTGGCTTTCTGGATAGATTACCCATAATGCAACAAAAAATGCCTTTGCCTGCAGACATTCTGAATCTGTAGGTGAGAAAGCTGTGATTCTCCTGATTGTCACCCCTCATTTATGGGGAGTGGTGCCTGGACATCTGCTGGTCCTCACTGGCAGGTTCTGCTTTATCATGTGGCATCAACATCTGTGACCGTATTGTTCTGACAGATGATCACTGTAAAAGGAGGCAGACGGTGCTGTGTTTTACGTGGCCGTCAGACTGCAATCCTCACACATTGCAGTGAAGGCATTCAAAACCAAACCAATTGCCTTTATTGATCAGGTTTCACTTGCGGTGACGGGTCTGTAAAAGAACTTCATGTATTTTCATTAAAGTCAGTGAGTATTGGTTAAAGTACATGTCGGTGATATTGAGCAATAAAGACTGTATTGGTTCTTTTCAGTGGGAGTTGGAACTAAATGGCATTGGAAAGTCTGCCTCTGATCTTGCTCTTGTTCATTCACAACAGAAGATACAAGAACGTTTTGCTTGTCTGGGGTGCGGAAGGTCCTTTCACGAAGCGTCAGGTGACGTGATCAAAGGGCTTTTCAGATGTTATTATTTCACACACCCCTTTCTCCAAAGAGAAACACATCAAACAGGATTTTGGGAGGGCCTGTTTTTTTCCCCCTCCCACTCTCAGCAGTTTACTGCTCAAAAATGGAAGAACCATAGTTGGCCTACAACCGGTACACTAGAAGTGTGTACAAATTTGTATTTCTTTTCTAATTAAAATGGTTAATCAAAGCCATTCTAATATTGTGCTCAGTAGACCGCATCCTACATTATTTTTATGTTTTATTGATTGGAACCAAGATGCTGAAATGTGTAAACCTTGAACCAGCATGGAAATGGAACAAGAATAACGAATAAGGTCACAGAGAAAACACAATTCCATTTTTGGAGGATAACTTTGATGAATCGTTAGCGTTCAGCTTCTCCCGTCCGTCCGTAAAGAGTCCTCTTTGGGCTCTTGAGTTCCAGGCAGGATGCTGCTTGGGAGTGACAGGTCTTCTCTACACAAAACGATCTACAATCTTTGTGTATCAACTGAGCACAGACACCCCAGAGCCCAGACCAGGCTATATGAGAATCACTCACAAACCAGGTTTGGTGAAAAGCACAAGAGCGCAATACTTACTGTTTTTAGAGGTCTGGACATTACCGCTGAACTAAGAAAATACCTTCGGTTAAATATTTTCATAACCCTCACATACATCTCCAAACTGCTTAAGTGTTAATGTTCAGTAGCATTTTGGAGTGTGCTTCCCAGCTTGTCTGCACATTGACGTAGACATTAACAAAGTCACAGTTTGTAAAGGCGGCGCGTATGAAGAGGGCGCTCAGGGCCCGGGGGTTGTCATCGTTCCGCCGTTTGACGACCGAGCTTTTGAGTCTGGCGAGATCAAAGTCTGCGTCCCTCTTTCCTTCTCACGGCCCGTCAGAATGAATGCAGCGTTTATTATTTACAGCTGCGCGGCTCCGGGGAACAAAGCCGCCAGAAAGTCTTGCGGCAGAAACGCTCTTGCATCACCGTCAGGGTTTCCGTACTCCTCTGATGTGCTGTGGACATGTGTGTTTGTCCCCGGGCTCAAAACTACCGCTCTATATTTGGCTCTATAAATCTGCCAGGCTGCTTTCCTAAAGCTGCGAATACATAATGGAGAGATCTGAAGGGTGATTCCATCTCCGCTGCATAATTTCAGCTTTCCGTGGCGGCTTGCGTTGGTTTCTGTCCTTCGTGCGATTCGTGAATATCCGAGCACCCACACGCCAGCTGCAGGGCGCTCCCTGTTCTGGTGAAATTTCAGTAGTTAATTAATAATCAGACTTAATTTCTGGGCTTAGCAGTTGGCAGTTGCAGCTTTTCAAGGCCAGTTAATGCCGCAGCCGTTCTGGTCTAGAGGACGTCTTGGCGCACAAGTATAATCATTGTGTGACTCTTGATTGTGTATTGATTGCGAGGTGCTAAAATTGCATCGATGCGCGGCAGCCTCTTCCCTTGCAATTAAACTCCGCAGTCAAATATATCACCGCCATTTTAAAACCCCCTCCCCAAAAACTGCATCCCAACCACCTGGTAAAAGGGTTAAACTTGGCTTACCTCAGTGAAAACCCACAGTGACAATATTGCTAATTGACCCTACATGGTCAGAAAAAAACCCTGACTGGAAAGCAGGACTGTGTTGCCTTTAAGATTAGTTTACTTGTCCGCTGTGGTTCAGAACCATAGGACTGGACCCTCGTGAACCCTGCTATGCATAAAGGCCCGGTGCTGTCTTTTCTCTCATAGGCGAGAAGAGTGTGTCTGGGGACACCCAACATGTGGGTTTAATATCGCCATGAGCGGAAATACAATGCAGTGAAATGCATGTTCCTATTGGCAAGGGCTGCGTGCTTGAATATGCAAAACCTTTTGAAAGGAGGGAACATGGCGACCAAATTCCCTTTTAAGGATGTCATTTAAAACCCCTCATTGGGTTTCTTATTAGTGCTCCAGGGCACTGTGCTGTGCAGATTCTGCAGAGATGGCCAGATCCATAGCTCGCCTGGATAACTCGTCATGTTCACTGTGAACAGTGTATCAGCCAGTCCACCTACAGTAAGATCAGTGAATCTGTTGTAGCTCCATTCCCTTAAAAAAAACAACCGCCATCTCTGTAGCTGCAGCCGTAGAAATAGGTCAGTGTGTTTCCCAGGATGGAAGTGTTTCTCAATGCTGACCAATCTCTGTCTTCTGCCAGCAGACCACGCACATGCTTTCTTGGGTGGTGCTAGTGAAAACTATTTTCTCCGCACCGCAATTCCTCCCCATACAATGTGTTTACGCCCATCTATCTGCCTTCCATCTCCTAGTACAGATTTATTCATGCCAGATAGCCGTTCCTGCCAATAAATAAGGAGATACTGTAAGTAATGAAAGAAAATGGATACCTCGCCGTGCGTTAAGCATAATAATTGGAAATGTTGTCCGAATTAGCACTCTTCCGCACTGTTGAGTAGCCTTGGTGAGTAGATAGGGCGATAAAGTCGTAGAGTACGCAAAGATTTTTCAAATTGCAGTATACTTCAAACACCTGACACACTTCCGGGGTTTCACTGAGTACATTCAGGAGCACACTTTAAGAAGTACACAAACATTTTGGTCACATAAATATGACGGGAGCTTTGTTTTTAAAAAAAAAAGAGGCGCAGCTTCGCTGACGTTTTCCTTCAGATACAACAAAAACAACACGTGACATGGCAGCGCAAGAGTGGGGCGCAGGGTTGCCAGATCTTGTAAGACTTTCCAGCCAAATGGTGACTCAAAACTTGGCCCAATTATAGGCTATTTTTAACCTAAACCAACATATTTTATATAGAAATCATCATATTTTTACTTTTTAAAATAAGTGCATGCTATGCGACTTAATTTTTACCCGTGACTGCACTTTGAAAGTATCCTAATTTAGCGGTAAAACCGCGGACATGGCAACACTGGTGGGACGTCTTATGACCTGCTTACGACACTTCCACAGTGCGGTTGGAAAATAGTATGGCGGATATTTTTCGCAGACTGCTAAACGGTGCACATTAAACAGCACGCTTCTGCCAGTGCACTGTACGCGGGAGACAGGGCGCAGCAGATAGGGCTCTGATTCGGACACAGACAAGGAATTTCGCGGCACAAGGTCATGGTCTTGTCTCTGCTGACCTCTAGTGGATAACCGTTTGTGCTTATGTGGCAGGGATAAACTCACAGTGAAGCGGCTCAAACTTTAATGTTTTTACACTGTTTAGTGCTTGTCCACTGAGGGCATTATGACATCATGCAGAGAATTACATTTGTTCAAATATCAATTTGTAGTTATGGTAATATATTAATATATTGATCATGTGCTATCCCCACGAAAGACAACATGCTTGTTGTGACACATAAATGACTGCTGTTATTACTTTGAGATCATAAACGACAAATTCATACTATAGAAGAGATGAGAACAGAAACTTTTTTTGCAAAGTGGGGCAGTTTTTCATCTCAAATATTGTCTTCAGAATGCCCTGTTAAACTGACAAATTATCATTGTTTATTTACTGTGTGTATGCGGGCCTAATTTCTGATTTTTATTTTCTTTTTTAAATTTTAGGTTTTACATTGAAAGTATATCCTACCTGAAGGATAGTGCAACAATTGAGCTGTTTTTCCTCAATGCCAAGTCCTGCATCTATAAGGTAAGTAAAGTTCTGTCATTTTATCTTAACCAGGTCTTGAGCAATATTTTCACGTAATGACTGCTAAATTAATTGCGGAAATTAGGCTGGCTCGTTCATAAATGTTGCATGGTTCATTCAACTACCAGAGAATAGCTGGAACTTTGTGAAAAATAGATAATGAAAGTGGCTTTGAAATGGCACATACTGTTGAAACACTACTTTGGGTTCCGCAATGTTGACCCTTCTGGTTGATCAGGAACCTGCAGCCTTTCTGCCAGCTGCCTATGAAGTTTCCTCCTCCAACACAATGCGTGTGCACCTTTGAAGTCAGCCTGTGCTCCAGAGAAATGTCTACAAAATGTCTAGAAGGAACCTTCTTTTTTTAAATGAATGAAATAATTTGCTGGTCCAAGTCCCCCCCCCCGCCACCTCCCTGGATGGAGTATAGCTGCTGGTTTTTCTGGTCTCTTTTCGTTCATCTTTTTGTATCGCTGGCTATTATTGTCTCTATTGATTTCTCTGTAGAGATCACAAAAAATCGCTCTCGCCTTTGAACCAGGCGATGGGGCGCACGTGAAAAGCCGTTTGCGTCCTTTGATGCGGCGCGCCATAGGAGCGCTTTTATAGGGGCGCTCAGGAAACTGAGGAATAGTGAGCCATTGTTCCGCCCCGTAGTGCAATCGAACGCTCCGTGGTCAGGCAGTCGCTTTACTGTTTTCAGAAAGCTTACAATCTCTGCCGTGGTGTATGACGTCAGCTCAGCTCAGACCACGCCCCCTCCTGAGATGGGGTTGCTCTGTTTCTCCAGTGCATTGGTCCAGTTATGCTTAGTCTGCTGTACTTACTGCACCTCTACAAGAGTGCGCCTCATGCCCCTTGCATGAGTAGGGCCTGTGGCCCAACTATCGGATTGTAATCCCATTTCATTTTTGAGCTGTAATCACTGAGGGCTCGCTGTGTTCAGGGTCTGTGTGGTTTCCCATTATCTTGTTTGGCATGTAGGCTAGTATCACTGCCTCTGGTGTATTTAAAAGCTCAAGGTGTCGTTGGCGGGTTGTTTAATTTTCTGCTACTGTCAGCATCTGAGCTAAAAGTATATATATATATATATATTTTTTTTTTCTTCTACCTTTTTCCTGGGAATGCAATATAAAGGCAGTAGTGCAGTTCTGACACGGCCAGCTTTGATTCAGATTGTGTTAACCTGGCTCCGCGACTGCCGAAAAGCGGCATGAGAAACTCTCGTCCAACCGCAGTGGTCCCCACTGTGCTTGAATGACCTCCCCTATTCCTTTTTTATATTTGCTCAGCAAACAGGGTAAGAGCGAGTTACAGACAGGCGCTTCAGCGAGTTCCTGGGGGTTCTCCAAACTGCTGATGCTAACAGCACATTCATTCAAACAGGACTGTGACCTCCAGTAACCTGCAGGCTAGACTAGTGCTAGGCTGGTTTCCCTCTTTAAAAAAGAGGCTCCTAATTAAAGCTGAGAGGACAAAATTAAAGAACAAAGTCACCCTTGTCCCTGTGTCATAGTGTTTGTTGATAAACCGTGAAAGGGGAGCTATTATAGTGGTCAGTCAGGTTGGCATGGTAACAGCACCACTCAAACCATCTTCCCAATTCCACCGCCCCCCACAAACACACACACGGACAAAACGTTCCCGACTCTTAGGCTGGGACCAAACACTAAGAGAAAGGCTTCTTTTATCATTACGGTGATATATTTATTTAACTATTGCCAGCCTGTTTTACTGATCTGTGGCTAAATAGAGTAGCAGAAGACCTACACTATATAGTCCTGAGAGAGGTACCACATTTCAACCATCTGTTTGGTATGAAAGAGACCATGGCCATGTCATGTGTAACATGTTTTTTTAAATATAATTCAGGCTGATGCATACACATGCAGACACACAGACACACATGCATCCCATGTTATTTAATATAATGTAGTCATAAGTCATACATCTAAAAACAGCTGTTTTATGTCTATTGTTGGTATGTGTTTTTACCTTTTGATAGTCCACCGTAGCTGTAGCAGTAGGGCCCTCTCTCAGAAGTGGGAACATAGATGACAGGGGGTGGGGTTATTGTGCCGTGTATCCCCCTGTCAGACTGAGCACAGGTTATAGACTCAGGGCAGAGCAGGGTCCTCAGAGTCTCATTATGGAAGCTCAGCAAGGTGCAGGCCACAGTCCTCATTTCTCTCCTTTTCCTTCCTCCTCCCCCTTAGGAGCTCATCGAGGTGGACAGCGATGTGGTCTTCGAGCTCGCGTCCTACATACTGCAGGTAAGGTGCACGGAGAAACACTGATCGTGTGAGAATAGGCGGTGCCGTTAAGCTCAAATCTGAAGCGCAGATCAATTTGCAATGTACAAAGAGATTTGACAAGCAGGCAAACGCGACATAGATATGACTGAAGCTCATTAGGAGCAAGGCAGATTTTTAAATATGCGGTGTATCCAATCAAACGCTGGCATCTTGCCTTACACCCTTATGTAACCGTTCAAGGGGGTTAAAGGAGTAATGCACTATAGCGCAGTTACTTTGTAATGAGCTTATGCTTAGCTTGCTCTTTCAACTTGATAACGAATGAAGTGAGAAACACGGTTCATTTTCAGTATCTTGTGACACCAAAACAGCTTGTTTTTCATTTTCTTTGTTTTTTTGATACTTGCTGTTTTAGGTTCCAAAAGCATTGAGTCTTGCCAATAATGACCAGTGACCTTCAACAAGAATTTAAAATGGCTTTTAGCTTGGAATTACTTCTATGCGCTCTGTATTTTTCCAAAAAGGAAGGTTGGAGCGGCTACACCCTGTGATCCACAATTCCATGGATCCATGAGTAATTTAAACACCATCAACCATTTAGGTCTGCTATTACACAGCACCTGGTCTTATCTATAAAAGCAGGGACGTGACGCTTAATCACAGCTGAAAATCTGTCTGTACAGGAAGCGAGCTTTTCACAATAGCCATTACTAATACATCCCTCTCTTTCTCCTTTGTAAAAATGCCTTATTTTATCCAGTAGAATGCTATTTTTAGCATGTCTTCTCAAAAGAATTGTATTGTTCCCAGGCCTTCTGCCTGAAATGAAAATGAAACTATTATTATTGCAAACAGGGTTTGGCTTTGGTATAGTTTTTCTCTACCCTAGCCCTAAGCCCTAAGAGGTGTGCCTGTGACTGTTGTCCTCTATCCAGATGGGATTCATAAAATGAGTTTGTCAGACAGAAGTACGGATTCCAGATGTGGCCACGTACAGTCTCTCTGGGGGTCTGTGTCCTCCCGACAGAAGGGGGCGAGAGTGAGGCTGTGGGGGGCGCATGTCACATTCAAGCGTAATGAAGCGAGTTGGGGTGGAGCTACAGTGCAGTGTTTCCTTGAACCACCGGTGCTGGCCCAACCTGGGGATGTCTGCACACCGGGGGGAAGTGCGCGGGGGGGGGGGGGGTGCAGGTGCTCGGGGTTTGTGTGTCCCCAGGAATAAACTTTATGGGATTTTCTCCCGCTGGGAGAGATCGTATTTCCCAGTGAGTCAGCATCAGGCCTCACTGTGAGTGTGCTTCAGTTTACCTTGATTAATGCCCCATCCACTGATCCACATGAAGCAGGATACAGCCATACCCTCCACTGGCTTACCTCTCTCATAAAACGTCTAATAATTTCCCCTCTCTTTCTCTCTGTAGGAGGCAAAAGGTGACTTCACAAGGTGAGCATATTTGAATCTGGTTTCAGTTTATGCTTCCACAGACTGAAATTATCCACTGATTTGTGCGCATTCATTTTGGTTATAGGCATTTGTTTTAATGGATGTTTTTGAACTTTTTGTCCACATGAATTTTTCATAATGGTTCCCTTCATTTGCACATACATCTATCCCCATTCTTTGAAATGCAAGATAAGATAACTCAACCTCCATCTCACACGTTACTGTGGTCTGCGCCGTTGGAAAGTTCCCACGTTCGGAGAAGGACTATTAATATGAAACGGAGCAATGCCGAGTGCACTTTGCTTTGTATGCAGCCTTTTGCTCGGGTTCCAGGAATAACCTGCTTGCATCCCTATGCGAGCACGAGGGCTTTCCCCAAAGTGCAGCTCAGTGGCCTGGCGAGAAAGCAGGGATGAATGAGAGAGAGCGGGAAAAGGGAGGAAGGATGGAATGCGGCGAGTAAACACCGTCTAACCGTATACCCTGCCCCCCCTCTCTCTCTCTCCCCTTTCTCTCCCTGACCTCTTTCTGCATTCTATCCTTTCTTACTTTCTCCCTTTACTATTCTTTTTTTTCTTCCTCTGTCTGTCACTAATTTGTCTTATTTGTGATATATGGTCCATCTCATTGGTCTGTTAACTGTAACACACCGTGAGATCTGTATGAATTTCTGACCTGGGAGGAGGGTGATGCTGCCAGTGTTTTACACCCTTTCACCGGACCCCCATGACACCACTCCAGCCAGGACTAGATTCAGCTGAATCGATACAAGTGCCAGTAGGGAATAAACCAAAAGCCATTTGTATCGGTTCAACTGAATCAAGTGCTGGTAGGCAGCAGAGCGTTGAACTGTGGTTCTTCTCAGTACATTAAACATGCACTCTATGGGTCAGTTGTTTCCTGCAATTTACGGAACAGTGCGCTGTGGCCTCAACACTATTTTTGTCTTATTATACTCTACACCGACCTATTTATCTTAGAGGAATTCATGCGTACCGTCCAGTTCATTAACCACACTACTGATACCGAGTGCGAGTTGGCTTGCTTTAGGAAAAGTATCCCAGCATCCTTTGGGAGCGGAGGGGTGGGATATGGAGTTGTTTTTCTACGGCCAGCTCACTCTCCATCAGCTCTCTGAGAGGGGTTCACACAGTGGAACTGATTGGGGTACTGACACGTGTCTATATTCTCACCTACTGACACTGTCCATGGCCAGGAATCTCTGCTGTCTGTCAGCCTCAGCAGTGGTCACACCCTTAGAATCCACAGCTTTCCATTAATGAACAGTTTTGAAAGGTTTTAAAAAGGCTGTTATTCTGTAATTGCTGATTTTCAAAACATTTTATTTAAAACTTGGCACAAAGGGTCAAACTGTCTATGAGACTTTATCTCTGATTTGGAACATTCCGGACAGAGAGCAGTTACTAGAAGTGAAAAATATTTTCTAATACTGCAATTTTCATATAACAAGTTTTTATTTTTAATATTCTCATACTACTTTGACACCACCCATATCATAGTCTATAAGCAAGTAGTGGTGAATAATTGAGAGAACTGGAGATGTTACTGGTCATCATTGCAACTTTTAGCCAGGCCTTAATTATATTAATAAGAGCCATTCATTGGATAGACACTTGAATTACCCATTTCATGTGTCAGGTAGTAAAACATTATTAAAAAGCCTATTTAAAATCTGTGATTTGTACACGTCAAATTATAGCAAACCACCATTTCTGACCGCTCTGTAGACTATACACCGTTGATGAGGTGTGGTTACGTCGTATTGTAGGGATGTATTCAGATTGCTTCTCCAGATCGGTGATTGATTTTGCCTGTGTCAAGGCAGTGTGAGGTTTGTTGAGTGTTACCTCCCTCTGAATTCACTCTTCAAGAGGATGTGCTGATTTACATCCTGCTTGGAAACCCACTTGCACCCACTGCTTTAATGATACAAATCATTTATTTACACTGAGAGCGATCTGCGTGTGACACCGATAGGGAGGCTCCCAGCCAAATTCTATAAACCACCAGGTGGTGTTGCATCTGCAGCTGTGTTTTTGAGTGTGTGTGTGTGTGTGTGTGTGTGTGTGTGTGTGTGTGTGTGTGTGTGTGTGTGTGTGTGTGTGTGTGTGTGTGTGTGTGTGTGTGTGTGTGTGTGTGTGTGTGTGTGTGTGTGTGTGTGTGTGTGTGTGTGTGTGTGTGTGTTCGTGTTCTTGTTCTTGGGAATGCGTGTTTTAATGATTAATCTCCACCCTGACATCCAATATCTAAAACCTCCTCCAGACTTTTAGGATGTGGCTCAGAATATCTAGTGTCCTGGGGACTGTCTCTGCATCATTATAAATAAACAGAAAAGACTGAAAGAGAAGCAGGTTCTGCCCACTGCCTGAATAGGTCTTCCAGTCACCTGCTTGCATAAACCATTCTCATTATCTGAAATCCTTGTTTTATGAACAGTTGAAGCAGTTTTATGAACTGCATGATGGGAAAAAGCCCCCTGCTTTTTGCGTGAGTAATGTCCTCCTGCAGGTGCAGCTGAATTGTGCGGGACTGAGCTCAGACAGCACTATGTTAATCGTGGGCAGCGGTCATAGCGGCGTCGTGTGGCGCTCCTGAGTCAATCTGAAAGGCCTCAAGGGCTGAGAAGAAGGACGTGTTTTTCAGGGAAGCGTGACGGGTCCTCTCTTTAAGCTACAGAGGAGAAATGCAGATTCTCAAAGCGGTTTCATTTCTCCCTCCTCCTTCCCCTCCTCTCCCTACTGTTTGATGTATTCACTCGTTCCGGAGGTCTTGTTTACAGTGTTACCAGGACGCTCATACAGCTGAGAAAGGCTTAGAGCCGCACTGGTGAGCAGGCCGTCTTCTTCACAAGGCCTGTGATCCATGGCTTGGACACAGGCCAATTTGAGATAAGAACTTGACAGAAACCAGAGGGACAAATTTAAGACACACACAAGCGCCTCATTCTTGCATCTGTGTGTCATTGACTTAAGCACTTTTCTTGTTTATCCATTTTCAGTGTTTATTTTTCTCAGACCTATCCTCCGGAGACTCCTGGAAATCTCTTCAATTCCATTCTACTGACTTTCACAACAGATGCTTATATTATTGCTTATATGTCTTATGAAGTGGAGGAGCAAATCATTTTCTAGGTTATGCCCTGCGATGGATTGGCGTTTCTGCCTCTCGCCCAATGCATGCTGGGATAGGCTCCAGCCCCCCCCCCCCCCCCCCCCCCCGCATCCCTGGCCAGGAATAAGTGGGTTAGATAATGGATGGATGGATGGATGAATAGGTTATTCCTCACAGATATAGAAGTAAGGCAAACTGTAACATTGCTGTTATATAATAGAGGCCCTAAATGATCCACTAAGTTTAACAGTGTATCTTTGTTTTCTCTCTGATCAAGCTGAGTGGCTGTCATTGTTTTTTCTATGTTCCTGTGTTGTCTTATCGCGGTGAAACTGGCTTTATACTGGTTCAAAATTAGCTTGAAAGTGAAATTCCTGTTTGTTAAGTTAGCAAAAGTGTGCCAGTACTATGAGAAGCGTACACATTGCTGGAAAATCATGCTAAAATGTAGTAAAATACAACCACCTCTCCACAAATAGTAAGAAAAATAAACACAAAGGTTACTGTAATAGTCCCACACAGGTCTGGAATGTGCCATAACCCCGACCCCCCCCCTCACGTAATGGCAGCTGCCCTGTGTGGGTTGCACTGGGGGCCTTGTGTGTGTGAGGTCTCTGGGGGGGTGTAGGGGATCGATCCTGGGGTCTGAGTCATGTACAAAATCACTCGGCTCTCCCGCTGTTCCCCCAAGACAGACAGAGCACACATCTGTTCTTCACTTTCACTCTGCCAACAAACTCCACACAGGGACCAGATTCACCGCTCTTCAGCTGCACTGGTGACCCTCGCATCACCTCTTTAGGTTTACAGGAAGGATGTGCAAACCATTCCCATGGAATGTCAATGGTGACCAGTACACATTCAATTAGATTTGTTACAGTTGTTGCCATCTAATATAAAGTACTGTTCTTACTGAAGTTAACTCCAGAACTCTGGTTGGAGACCAAATGTGGTGTTGTGCAGAGTAACCAAACAGGGTTGGTTCTATTTAACATTGTGGCTTTATCTTTGTTTTTTCCATCATTCATTATTTCCTCATCAGTAATGAGGTCACAAGGGCGGACCTGAAGAAGCTGCCAGCTCTACCCACCCAGGCACTGAAGGAGCATCCCTCTCTGGCTTACTGGTGAGTCACAGTGCTGTCTCAGTAAAGAGAACAGCCCCAGTCTATATACAGAGAACTGCCCCAGTCTATATACAGAGAACAGCCCCAGTCTAAATAAAGAGAACGGCCCAGTCTAAATAAAGAGAATGGCCCCAGTCTAAATAAAGAGAATGGCCCCAGTCTAAATAAAGAGAACAGCCCCAGTCTAAATAAAGAGAACAGCCCCAGTCTAAATAAAGAGAACAGCCCCAGTCTAAATAAAGAGAACAGCCCCAGTCTAAATAAAGAGAACAGCCCCAGTCTAAATAAAGAGAACAGCCCCAGTCTAAATAAAGAGAACAGCCCCAGTCTAAATAAAGAGCACAGTCCAGCTTACATAAAGAACACAGTCGCTTATATAAAGAGCACAAGCCCCAGTCTGTATAGCACAACCCTAGCATTAATTAAGAGTACAGTTTTGTGTTCAGTCTCATAAAATTGTGTTGTCATTCGTGCTCAAGCCAGGTCTGCAAATACTCTCAAAATTATTAGTGCAAATGAACAAAGAAGGATTGAATTAGATCATATGACCTCATTTTAAAAACTATTTCTCTTTTTGTAATCAGCACACACTTGGCATTCCCTTCAGAGGCCAGGTCCCTAAATGCAGTGGACCGAGACCTGAAATCTGGCTCCATGACATGCATATTGGTACCTTGCTCCTGGCGAGATGAATTATGGATGAAACTTTGCATATTTTAGCACAGCTTCACGGCAGTGTGATCTGTGTGAGGGGAATACCAGAACATAGACTTTGATTTGGGTGGATACACCCTCTCTCTTTTTTCCCTACAAATCTATCGTTTTGAATGTTACCATGGTACGCTTTACTGTGAATAGACATGGGAGAATCATGACTCATGAAACCTGGATGAGAGGCGTCCGCGATGGTCTGTTCGGTCTGCATTCTGTTGTGTGTGGAACTGATGCACTGCTTGCTTCATGTTTCAGTGAGGACCGGGTGATCGAGCACTACAAGAAACTCAATGGGCAGTCGAGGGGCCAGGCCATCGTCAAGTAAGTAGGAAGTGATAGCTTAGCATCTCTGCCTGTCACCCGCCACACATTTGTCTACTGGAGTGAACCAGGACATCCTGGTTATGTTTGTGTTTCTTGGTACTGCTCGTTTCTCAATTTGACTTGCAGTGTTTTTGGACTATCCAACCATACGCTTTCCCTGGGGTTCTTTCTAAATCACTTATTGACTTTCTCACAAACCTTTACAATTTCATTAATTTTGGGTATGCATGTTAAGAGATCATTGAAAAGTGACCTGCTATCATTTTTGGCCCCAGAAGCCCTTTATGTCTGTATAAAACCACTGTTTGCATTTACAATGACACAATTATGCTGTTGTGATACGAAAAAATCTGTTTTAAACAAATGTATAATGTGAACATTTAAATTTGAGTTGGGAATTGGGGCGGGACTTTTGATAAGCAGGCTGCTTTTTCCCGTATCCCTTTTCGGCAGGTACTGTGTTTGTTCAGGGCATATTACAGAAATTGTGATGAAGTGTGACTATATGCGTGCCGAAATAAATAAATAAATAAATAAAATTACACAAATTAAAAAATTTAATCTCTTCCATCACCTTGACTAATGAGATTTAACCAGGGGTGAATTGAATATCAAATGTGTGCATTCTTGAATGACCTCGTGCAAATATTTAGGTTTCTCGTTTCTGTACAGCCAGAGTTTTGGTTGTGTGCTACTCATGGTAATGGGATATATGTGCATGTGCGATGTTGTGAACATTAGTTATATATGTCATTCAGAGCTGAGAGTGCATTCTAGGTTTCATAAGTCTCTTCTCTCTCCTCCACAGTTATATGAGCATAGTGGAATCTCTCCCCACATATGGAGTCCATTACTATGCTGTAAAGGTAGGCCCTTATCTTGCTCAGGTTGCATTGGATTAAGTCAGTGGAAAGTGCTTGATATTGAGATCTAAATTCCTTGGTTACTTAAATACACATTAAAAAAAAAAGAAAAGCTCAATACGTGTTTTCTCCTCAGACACAACCTAGCCAATCAGAGGCAGGTTTGCGTGTTGTGCAGAGACAAACAAATGGGTCTTTGTGTTACAGCAAAAAATTGATGGCCAACGGTTGTCATTCCATTTTCGCAATATTTCAGATTAGTCACTGTCGCTGAAAGTACTGTATCTACAGATTCCACAGATTCCTTCATGTTTAGAAGGGAAAAATTACCACAACAGAAAGAAAAGAGGGAAAAAATATAAATCACACTAATGGAAGGACAGCACAAAATGCATGTCAGTACACATCAACAACCTCACCCCGATGTCCAATGTTCCTTTATAAGAACCCGGTTTGGCGCTGGAAATCACAGTGCTTATATATTACATATCCTTTTTTACAGCTGGATATTAACCAAAGCAATTCAGGTTAAATTCTTTGCTCAAGAGTGCAATGGCTCACCTTGGATTCAACTCTGCAACCTCTTGGTTTCTAGCCCATGTCATTAATCACTACACTATACTGGTCATCTTTCAAGCCAGCTGGAGAGGCCCGTGAAAGCAGCCTAGCCTTAGCTGTGCCCGCTAATATAGCTAGCCGCTGAGACCCCATAGCAAGGCTCTGTTCTAGCCACCAGGAGCAGATGGGAACATGTGATGGCATATCCCACAATCCCTTGTGCCTTCTTTGATGAATGCTTCTCTGCCCTGTCACAACAGGACAAGCAGGGTATTCCGTGGTGGTTGGGCCTGAGCTACAAAGGCATCTTTCAGTATGACCACCAGGACAAAGTGAAGCCCAGAAAGGTAAGTCTTTTTCACTAAATACGTGTTTCACTATTGCGTTCGGTCTATTATACTGATGCCATGCGCTTCTATTCTCTGCTCATTTAATTTCAAGGTGCTGAGTTTGCTATATGCACTATATAAGAAGCATATGTGGCCTTGGACTATACAGGGGGCTTTACTTACGGAGTGCTGCGTGTGTGTCTAAGTCTTTATGACAGGTGCTTTAATGCATTGCCAGAGCCTGTCCGATCAGGAGGTTGTAAATGCACAGGAAGCTCACAAAGACAATGGGGCAGTGTCCATTATACCGCAGCATGGCGCGGACAGGGCGCTACTCATGCAAGGTTTGCGGCACATTTTTTTTTTGCTCTTGTTTTTTCCACAATGAATTACTTTTCTTTCAAATTTCTCCCTGTTTTGCCTTTCTCCCTTGGAGCTTATGAAATGGCAAGGGGGCAGAAACTCAGGCTGGCACAGAGTGTGAATATAAGAATGCTCACAGGACTGTGGCAATGTAGTTCATAATCCCTGGACAGACAGCTCCATTTCCCTTGGCAGACGGTCACCTTTGACCCTGAGGGACCCATGGGCCACTTTAAAAGCCGTGATGCGCTCCTTCCCTTCCTCACCTGCCCACGGCCGTCGTTCACTGAAAAGGCCTCTGAGCGGCAAGTTACATTGGCCAACCGTGGTGCTTATGCAGAGCGATTATTGACTGCGGTGAAGTCTTCGGCCACATGCAGAGCCAGAATGGCAGTGCTGCTTCTTTACCACGGCTCTGAGAACGAAAGGCACCTTTGCGTGAGCACCTCTCAGTTCTTTAATTGGCTTATGCTGTTCAAAATGTGAGCAGGCCAGTTAAATCATTGCCGTGTGTTCTGTTTATGAGTAGGATTGGGGTTCTGTTCTGCAATCCCTAATGGGTCTTCTGGTTTATTACACTCCGTATCACTTTCTGAGACTTTTTAAGAGCCAGTAGAAATGGTTGGTTGTTATTATATACACTACTCACAAAAAGTTAGGGATATTTGGGTTTCGGGTGAAATTTATGGAAAATGTAAGTTCACGCTACAGTGATATTATACGTATCATGAAAGTAGGGCATTTAAGTAGAAGCATGCAATGGTGATTTCCTCATCTCAAACAATTTATTGAAACAAAAGCCAACAACAGTGGTGGGTATACCACAACAAAAATGTCAATGTCTCAATAACTTGTCATGTGCCCTTGAGCATCAATTACAGCTTGACAACGACGTCTCATGCTGTTCACAAGTCGACTTATTGTCTGCTGAGGCATGGCATCCCACTCTTCTTGAAGGGCGGCCCTCAGGTCATTGAGGTTCTGGGGTACAGAGTTACGAGCCTCTACACGGTGAGTCAGCTGATCCCATAGGTTTTCTATGGGATTCAGGTCTGGAGAAAGTGCAGGCCACTCCATTTGAGGTACCCCAGTCTCCAGCAGCCTTTCCCTAATGATGCGACCTCGATGAGCTGGAGCATTGTCGTCCATGAAGATGAAATTAGGCCTGTGTTGTTCATGCAGGGGCACAATGACTGGATTAATGATGTTATTCAGGTAGTATGGGCTTGTCACTGTACCATT
Source organism: Synaphobranchus kaupii (assembly GCA_029718625.1). Taxonomy (NCBI): domain Eukaryota; kingdom Metazoa; phylum Chordata; class Actinopteri; order Anguilliformes; family Synaphobranchidae; genus Synaphobranchus; species Synaphobranchus kaupii. The sequence goes on from CM056376.1 coordinate 98,225,681, forward strand.
CACAAAGTGTGGGGCAGTTCTGTATTGACTAGACACACCTGCCCACACTGTAACACCGCCACCCGCCAAAGGGTCGTCTGGTGACAACAGTGGCTGATGCATAGCGCTCTCCTTGACGTCTCCAACATCGTTGGCGGCCATCATTTCTGCTCAACGTGAATCGACTTTCATCAGAGAACAGCACTGAGGCCCACTGGTCCCTCGTCCAGCGTAAATGCTCCCTGGCCCATGCAAGACGATGACGCCTGTGCCTGGTGGTGTGGTCAGGTACCCTTGCAGGTCGTCTAGCACGCAGACCACGCTGATGTAAACGGTTTCGAATGGTCTGACGTGACACTTGGGTGCCTCTCACCTCCCTTAAATGTGCCTGGAGTTGAGTGGCATTCATCATCCGGTTCCGCAGGGCACTGTTCACAATGAAGCGGTCATCAGTGTGGGATGTGGCCAAAGGACGTCCACTTCTATGCCTTTCTGTGACTCTTCCAGTCTCTCTGTATCTCTGTTGCAACCTGCTGATGACACTCTGTGACACTCTAAGCTCAGTGGCCACTTCCCTCTGAGAACATCCTGTTTGAAGCCTCGCAATGGCGAGGTACTGTTGATCAATTGTTAGGTGTCGTCTTGGTCTCATGATGTCAAAATGTGAACAGCATGATGAAGAGGACTGTTTAAATACCAATTCTAATTGAACCAGGAAATTTATTGGTCGATTCATGGATCAAACACCTGTTGTGAATTTTGCCGTTCAGCTCCTTGTTAGAGAACAGCAAGTTGTGCAAAAAGTACTGAAACATTGAATAGTTGGACATGTGCATTCAAAAGTTTAGAGAAGGTCAAATTAATTTCACCTGTAAAGGTTATAGTGCATTTTAGGTTCATCCTGAGATTTCACCCGAAAGCCGAATATCCCTAACTTTTTGTGAGTAGTGTATATATTTTTGCTTATAGGAAGAGCGCAGAGACTGGGGCAGAGACAGCCTGTCCCACCTTTTGATGTGCGGGGGCACTTGGCATGCCTCACACAGCAGGAGTGGCCTCTGTTTCAGGTCCAGAAACCAGCAGGATGTTTGCAGTGCAGCTGTGTTGAGAGTGCGAGGCAGGCTGGTACACCGGTGACCTTTACAGAACGCTGCTCAACTCCGGAATGGGGCCAGTTAAAGACGATACGCTACAAAAAGAAGGGGCAGAAGTAGCTAACTGTCTAGTTGAAGCTCAGCGAATACACAGAAAAGCATAATTGCTGTAATGATTTTGCCAGCTTTGTTACAGTGAGGTTTTAATGGCAGCTGGTTGGGGAGAGGAATGGGCGTGCAGTGAGGCTAACCTCTTTATTGCTCTGTGGCGTTATCCTTTGCCCTGGCCTGTCCACAGTGGCTACAGCTGGCTTGCAGACTGTGAGTAAATTCTCAATGAGGACACACTTAAGCGATTGACCCTTCTCTCGCGTCCTCTGGGATTTCTCCTCCAATGGCAGTGGCCCCATAAAACACGGAGGCTGAAGGGTAATTACCTGGCCAGTGGGGTGGAGGACGGCATCGCCGTGACGACTCCTGCGTCAGCACTTTTCTGTCGTTAATTGCCTCCTCCAACTGACCCAACTGCATGGCACTGTGGGTACGTCTTGGCCCGAAATGTGCTGATGTATGTAAAGCCATTTGTGTGCGAAGCGTGAATACTAAATAAGCCAAAGTAATGCACCATTAATATTATGTCTCCCCCCACCCCCACACACACACACACATACCACACGCACAGACACATGCACGCATGCAAACCATCCACTACCACAACTACTATGCCGCAAATAGTCTCTCCAAAGTTTTCCGTAAATAGCGAGGTAAGCAAAGTGGAATTAACTGAAGCATAAATGGAGGTGGTCTGAATTACAAAGCTCCTCTGTGTAAAATGTGCTGTTGGAATGGCTCTCTGAACTGCACAGATCAGGGCAGGTAAGGTGCTGGAGCTGATACTAAAGCTGAGAGGGAGAGAATCGGAGAGGGAGAGAAGGAAAAGTGTGGAAGAGGGGGAGGGGGTAGATGGATAAGTGGAGAGTGGGAAGAGAGCGATAAGGATGGAAGAGATGGGTGGAGAGAGAAAGGGAGAATAGAAAGTGGGAAGAGCAGGAAATGGAGAGAGAGATAGATTGTTAGACTAAATTCCTGGTCCCTGAGACCAGTGACTGATGGCTTTAGATGAAAGGAACATTCTGCCGTTTACAGGACCGAGGATGCCCATGAATGTGCCTATGAGTTACTACTTCTGCGAAAAATGTCATTCCCCAGCTTGATATGATACAGTTTATGTATGGTGGTTGCACCCCTAGGCCTCACGTTAGCAGTAATGCTGCCTTACACTCCCACTGTCCTAAACCCTGTTCTGAACTACACAATCACCAGCAGACCAGCGTTCTGTTCAGAGAACAGTAGTTCTCACCTTCTCTGCCTTCCTAAAGCTAGTCCATTCAGCACTCCTAGCATCTTGTCTAGCTCATAACACATTGTACAGTTTAAGTGAATCTTTAATTCAGTGTGATTGTGCAGTTCATGCATAGATTGTGTAGGTAGCATTAGTTTGTATTGCAGAGTGTCCCTGTGCATAAATGCGTATGTTCATTTTTGCCATTGTTGTGAACGTTTCAGACAGTCCTGATAACAAGGGATGAAAACCAGGGGTGCTCGGCCATATTAATTTGTCTTATTTGAAGTGTTGTGTATCCCAGCATTGTCCAAGTATTTTACATATGGTATCATTTAGTCAAGATGGTTGGGTTTATGGCAGCTCTGCAGTGAGAAATAGCCCTTTGCGGATGTTTGCAGCTCCCACTGCCAAAAAAGCATGCAGGAAATGAAGTGAACAGGCTGCCCGCACAAACTCACAGCAGCCTCATGCAGATTGGCTGATCGGGACATTCCAGTGTGGTGCGTGTCTCACCCGCGGTTTAAGGATCAGATTCCAGCAGACTTCCCTGGTAACTCCTGGAATGCCGCGGTCTTGTGCTAATTGGGTTGCATCACCAGGAGTGCGGGAGGGAAGCTGCGGGTCTAAGTCAGGGCTGATTATTTAATGACAGGTGGTTAAAGGGCCAAGTCATGCCTCGCCATTTGGGTTCTCCATCCTCCCTTCCCAGCTTTGATCTTATTTTAGTTTTTACCCCCAAGCCTCAGGTCTCATCAAATAGAGGAGAAGTTTATAGTTCTGTAATCATGCTATAAGCCCCTTCTCCAGCACCACCTTTTTTGAACACAAGCCCGAAAATAAAATGGTTATTTTTCTTGAACCCCTTTGACTACAGGCATAATCCTGGTCTCGTCTGTATGGTAACCCTTGGGAGTTTGTTTTCCAAGAGTCAGAATTACTACTGAAATAAAGTAACAGAAGGTCAAACACAGTGGATGTGTAATTTTATTTTTTTCCTCACCTAAAAGATTTATTTAGTTTTTTGCTAGGGTAAGGATACCAACTTTACCATTATTCGTGTCGTTGTAAGAAATGCAATGAAAGCAAATAAACTAAACCACTTCAAGTCGGGCCAGTGTTAGTTACGGGGATAAAAGCAGTGTTTCTTTGTTGTAGATCCATTATAGTGAATATTGGCTAAAATATTAGTTACAAGTTCATTAAGTATACATTCAGAGAGCAGTATATGTTTACAGTATAAAGTTCCTATATGATTTAGTGTAAAGACTGTGGCGAAATATAAGTTAATAATGGTAAATAGTTATAGAATAATTTTAGGGGGATAGAAAGCTCCTGCATAATTTGTTGTAAAGGCTGTTTCTCAGTCAAGTCTCACTGTGAGAAACAAGTTATGCCATGTGTTTTGGAGCGATATGAATTTCCTTTGTATTGGGGTTAAAAGTTGTCATTTGTGATAATTGGTACTTACTTCATTCTGGTGAACATCAGCAGAAGACTGCCCCTTTCAGCTGTTCCTCTTTAAAGAGGCTGAGTTCACCAATGTGGCTGATCCAGATTTACAGCTCACAGCCTCCTCTTTCATCTGCTCGTCCAGAGGGCCACGGGGGAGCTGAAGTTAACAGCAGAGTACATTGAGAATTATTACATATTTACTGCCATGGTAACCATGGTATGCGAAACAGCCTTCCAAATGACTCCTTGGCCAGTTAGAGGCCCATCTTTAACAAAAGAGTAGTCACTGGGGAAGAAAACCAAATTTAAATACCTGCTTTAAAAGTGTCTGATTTTTACGGCATCCTTACAGTGTGTGTAAAACAACTGGAACTGCAAGTGCCTCAGCAGTTTCAAATGTTCTTTTTAACAAAACCATTTCAGTACCATGTATGTGTGATTCCTTGTTTAGGTACTCAGTGGTCTAAATTAGCAGCGAGCCTGCAGACCTACACAGGCAGTATTCATCAATGCCATTGTTATTCTTGCAAACCTAATGGTTGCTTTCATCTGTTCAGTTCTTGTAAGTGGTAAGCACTGATGGAGTGTTTGTGCTTGTTTCTCACTAACTGGCCAACTTATCTCACCCAAAAGGCAGAAAGTGTAAGGTTTGTTCATTGTAATCCACAGATGAATCAATCAACAGAGGAAGTCTAGGCCAAAGTCTATTTCGGTAGTGAGCCAGTATGGTACCCTGTCATGGGGTTAATGCTGTGTACGTGCGCGCACACACACACACACACACACACACACACACACACACACACACACACACACACACTCACACTCACACTCACACTCACACTCACACTCACACTCACACATACACATACACACACACACATACGCGCATGCTTGTTAAACGCTCTCTGCGCTGGGCTTTGTCTTCGTAAAGTGGCCGCTAGTTTTTACTGTCTTATCAGAGGATTAATGGGTACTGAGACAAGCATTTCCTGAACTCTTATGAATCAGCCTGGTTTTATAGGGGCACTGCCTGAGGAGACACGTTTACTCCTTTGATTAACATTGGATTACAGGACATGACTGTTTTTGAAAAAACATTTAATGGAACATGAGGTTTTGACCGGCTACGTGGTGGAAACATTAAGTGATTGAGTGAGTGATTAAAAGCACTAGATTGTAGCTACTGTATTTAAATACTGTCCACATAAAAGTACTCCTTAATGTAAGCCGAATAAGGCTCAGTACTAATGTAGGCTGTTTTCTTCTGTTTGGTAGCACAGTGGAAAGAAGCTTTGAACCACACCATACAAGTCAGCAATAAGATGGAAGATTGTCAGGGGCACTGGAGACATCCCAGTGTGTAATCTTTGAAATCGAAAAACACAATAAGTTAAGAAAAAATATCGCTTTCATAAAGCTCTATATTTGTGACTTTGCATTTTTATTAAGTACAGATTTTGTACAGAGTTCCCACCGCAAAAAAAAACCAGGGGGAAAAGGAATTCCCAGGAACATGGCTTTCATTCCATATGGCGCAATCGGAATGAAGAAAGCACATGGATAAGCCTTATGGGATCTAGAGCTGGGATAACTTTGGATTGGATTTGACAATCTCCAAGTCCAGGTGTAAACACACAGCTGGATCCCAATGGGCACTTTCCGAACTGTTGAATGGTTACTGTTCCTGTTTTGTGCTGGGATTTGCTGGCGTTTGCTTCACATACGAGTTATTTTTGCGTCAACGTTTGAAAGCGAGTTAAGATCAAAGCCTGTAGAAACAAAACCGAACTAGCACTGTGTTTTCTCAGTGCCAGTGATGTACTGTACAGCGGTTTGTCTTTAAGAATACTTGGCAATGCCAATGTTTGTCTCTGTGCAGCCTGCGGTTGATATGTGGGCGGCCAGTTTTATCTACCCGCTGAGAAAGATGCCCACATCATGTTCCCTCATGTGTGTTGTAAAATTTCACACGTTCACATTGGCTGTTTTGCTATTTTACTGCCCTTATTGTTGGGCAGTAAATGCACAGAAAATAATACACTCCAAAGCACATGCATTTGTGGGCACAAGGTTGCTGCATACAGAACCAAGACCACAAGATGCACACAGCAAAATATATCTAGTCACACAGTCCACATAGTCCTATGCAGCCTTTATTGCAGAAATAGCATCTTTTTACAGTGGCGGTTGTATGTTGATCATACGTGCAGAACTAGAACATGGCTATTCCATGATGTGCATACCCCGCCCCAGGAACATGGGAACACAGATGACCAATGGCTGCCATGCCTTGCGTTCCAGAGGTGTGAGAGAAATATGTGCCGAAGTGTAGCTCAGCCTCCCTGCGAGCATTAGTCACAGTCATACATCAAACCCCTCTCAGAGGCCCTGCCGGTGCCCGCCCTGCGCTCGACCGTGTCAGCGGTCGGTATCTCCTCCCACGCAGGAGCCATGTGCTGTGTCTTCAGCGCTGCCATTAAATCTGCCTTGCTAAGGGTCACATGTCACTGCTGGAGTTCCCGAAAAAGATATATCTTGTGTCTGGGATAAATTGGCTGGAAGCGAGTCGGCCGTCTGCATGTGAGACGGGTCGACTGGAGGGCGCGAGCACAAGCGGTGCTTCCGATGTATACACTGACGGTTCAATGGTCTCGTAGTGGGGCCGGGCTGTGGCGGCTAAACCACGCCCCTGCCCGTGGTGACGCCAAACTCAATCTCGTTCCATGTCACGTTCAGCCATACAAACCCACTTCACGGCTCAGTGGTTTCATTGTTCAACTGCATTTGTCCATGGGCCCGAACCTAAGTTGAGGAACCAAATAACTTTTCATTGACTCTCAGCTATGCAGGACTTTTATTGGTTGAACGACCCTCAAATCACTGATAATTTATTGTAATTGCAAATTAAACAAAATTCACAAATTATCTTTCCAATCTCTGACTTCGTCAATGACAACAGACACACTATCTGTTTTTTTTTTTGCTTTTTTTCTCCTCCATTTTTTGGCAAATCAGTAATTTGGGTGAACACTCCTTGCATAATTGACTTATTTAATAAGAGTATTTACACTGACCAATGCCTCCTTTAAATCATGCTGCCTCTTGGTGCTTTCTTTTCCTATATGCAATTTGATAGATGCTAAAACATCTCAGACCAGGATTCTTTTAACTCAGAATTGAGTTAAATGGGCCACACCTACTTTTCAGAGAGACTCCTCCAGAAGCGTGCATCTATCGCATGCCTGCTTAAGTCAAGCCAGGATGTGCGTGAGGAAAGCAGCACTGGGAGCGTGTCGACGTTTGGGTTCGGCATGTGCATCTAAAGCCAGTATCGGGCCCTATTGTGTGCATGTTTATACATAAATTGAATACCAAGTTTTATTTGTCAGGATATGTTATTTGGTCCTTGTTAGATGTTAGACCAAGACTGAGTACACAGTGCTTGTTTTTGTCCTGTTGGCTGCCTAGCCATACTCTCCCAGAGTGTTCACATTCTTTTCCTCTTTGCCCCCCCCCCCTAAAGTTTGATGAATTCCACACAGGGTTAACTACATGCTATGGAACATAACTTTTTTCATACTATTATTTTGCTGCATAGCCTTTTAGTACAGGAATGATAGCTGTAGACTTCTATTTACAATGTCTCCTATGGAGAGAGACAATTTTAACCAGCAGAAAGAAGAGAGTAGGACTGATTGAGTGAGCGAGTGAGCGAAAACTACTGTCAGATCCTGTGTCTTGAAAAGGAAGAGGCCCTTACCACAGAGTGTGTATCATAGCTTTTGATTTGGTTTCTGATTCCAGTCAGAAAGGACAGCTGGCTGCAGCCTTCATACAGCCTGTGTTTTAAAACTATACAGTGTATTTTCCAGTGGAACAGTCACACAAAAAATATATGGGGGGAAAAAATGGCAACAATGGTGTTGTTTTGGTGGGGTGAGTGGATCTTCCCATAGCGAATTAAACGTTCTCCCTGCTCCTCTGAACTCTGTTCACACCGCCCCCCCCCCCCACACACACACACTTTGGATTGGAGGCCTAAGCCAGCTGCCTGATTTGCGTGCAGGAAGTGCAGTCCCACGGGGAGGTGGGATGGGTTGTGGGAGGGGCAGGGGGGGATTTGGGGTGGAGGGGGGGTTTTAGAACAGAATGCCTCCTGCTCCATAAAGAGGAAACTCCATACTGGAGCCACACACTCCCACAGACCTCCTCCGAGCCTCTTCGGAGTGATTTAACGCAAGGGAGAGTGGCTGCCGGGAGATCTGAGGGGGAAAAGAGGAGGAAGCGAGTCGAAGAAAGAAGCCACCCCCCTCCTTCGGAGTACAGAGCCAGGCCGCACAGCCGGAGTCCGCGAACCCTCCCGTATCTGGATGTGATTAGAGCCAGCGTCCTCTGCAGTCACTGGCCGAAGATGGGAAGAGTCATGTCTGTGTGTGTCTCTCCTGCGCTTTAGGTGTTCCAATGGAGGCAGCTGGAGAACCTGTACTTCAGAGAGAAGAAGTTTTCTGTGGAAGTCCATGACCCTCGCAGGTAAATCTATAAAACATGGCACTGGTGCTGGGGGAACCATCTGACTTTTCATCTCCAGGTCTTAGAGAGCTAGTGTCTGTACGGACTCTTCTTTGAGCACCAGCTGCTGTTCTTGTGTGCTTGATTCAGTTGTCTTATCTGTGCATGGAATTCCATTCTGTTCTTATAGAACATAATTTATAATTTATCTCTTTCATCGACTGGATCTTAATCTGAACGTTAGAAACCCTCGGTAGAAATTCCTATAGGAAGGGCACTGCTATAAATACAGTTTGCCTGATTGACTCGATTGATTGTTTGATAGACTTAAGGATAACTTCACAAGTCAAGAGCAACAATGGACTATTCTGTTTGGTGTAGAAGCTGACCTAGCACAGTGGGGTGTATAATGATGACCCTGAATGGAAACTTTGCATAACATATGCTATGGTTATAGGAAAGATTTCCCCTGCTGTTTTCAGGTTTTAACGGCTCTATTACATGATGCAGATTTGCCCTGTACCCCTCTTTTTCTTTTCTGTCTCCTCTTCTTTGGTGTGTGGGATGGCCCCTGCAGTTGCTTGACTTAAGAATGTGCTGTACTACCACAGCATGCTGGCTCACCAGCACCTCATTTCTGCCACTTTCAAGCAGTCGTCCATAAAACCATGGAAAGATTCTGCATCACAAAATGTGCATTGGAAACTTAGGCAGATTCAGTTCTCTAGGCTTCTAATATCAGATTGACATTGGCTCTTTTTTCAAAAAAAGTTGCTTCGATATATTCTAATCGTCTCTATAACTTAAAGGTCATGTGAAAATTAAACACGGATACAGTAAATGGACCTTGCTGTAATGTTTGGTATGTCCAATCAAGCACTTTCCTTATTGGGGCCTTTTACATATTCAGCCAGTATACTAGACTTAAATATTTACTCCAAAGTTTAATATTAGGACAGGAAGAGAAGAGAGCGGCGTTTGAGATTGAAAGTGGTCGACCTTTGCAGGGTTGTTGCTGCATTAAAACTGTTCCACTTTTAAAAGAGATGGCTATCAGACTACTTTCAGTCACTTTAAATAAGCAACATCAGCCAAGTGAAGCGAGGTGGAAGATTCCATTTGTTCCCAGCTTCCCTTGACAGAGACTGAGGCATCGTTGCTAACAGCCTAAAGAGATTTATGATGCTTTAGTACCAGACTGGGGGAAATGGCAGTCACTTTCACTGCCGTACTGTTTGTCCTACTTAACATACGGCTGTTTTTTCCAAAGAAGACAGCTATATTTGTTTTATGTTTGCTGCCTTAAGTAAAACACAGGCTAACGTCTCTGTTACGTGCAAGCCAGTTAGATATTCAGATGGAGGTGTCTCAGGCAACACCCAGTGTTGTAGAATATTGGAAACTCCACATGTGGCCCATTTTAATAGGCCTTTTTACTGTAGCCCTTAACCAGGGCCGTTCTAAAAAGCATGTATTTAAAGTGATTTGTGTTTTAAATGAATACCATGGAAAATATGAACATAAATAGGGTATATAAGTGTTTGTCGTTTATAATTGATATGTAAACACCTCTGTGAACAACAAAGTCATTATCCATGCTTATAAAATAGGTTTATGTTGCTTAAAGTATGGTAATGACATTGTGGTAGTTAATGTTCAGTGTGTTATATCAATAATATTTAATGATCAATATATATATATATATATAATTCTAGATATCTTTGTAAACAAGGTTTATTGGCAGAGCAGATCTTTGCAGGTTATTGATCTATATAGAGTATATTCCATGTTGAGTGGTTATAATTATGTATAATGGTTCTTGTAAAGAAGAACACCGTTGTAAACAGTGTATATAAAGTGGTTTTGATGTTCCCTCCAACTGCAGGGCGTCGGTGACCCGAAGGACGTTCGGCCACAGTGGCATCGCAGTGCACACCTGGTATGCTTGCCCCGCCCTGATAAAGTCCATCTGGGCTATGGCCATCAGCCAGCACCAGTTCTACCTGGACAGAAAGCAGAGCAAGGTAAGAGTGAAGACACCAGGAAGACCTCTGTCTATGTTCAGTGATTTTGGCTGTTTTTGCTGTGCAGTAGTCCTCCCCTTTGACCTGCTGTCATGTGATTGTACAGGTTCAATTCAATTACATTTTATTTGTATAGCACTTTTTACAGAACTGTTGTCACAAGGACACTTTAGAGAACAACATCTCGGTTCATACCAGATACTGCTGCAGAAAAAGGGTTTGATTTAATTTCACCTTCCATACCTTTGTTTCTCCAGAGTTCAGGCTTTAAGGGTTATTTTGGTGAAAGATATTCTGTATATTCATATTTTGTCATCCAGTGAGAAGGTCTGTTAACCAGAAAATCATTTGTTATATCCTGTAAACCTCAGAACATAGGCAGTTGTTTTTGAATCTTGGGTGGCATACTACTGCGTTGCCGCTTAGCATAAGACTAAATCTGAGATGCTTAATTAAATACCCAACTGTATAAATGGATAATGTGTCAGATGTAAGTTACAGTGTGTGAGTGGCCCTGGATAAGGGTATAGTGCAATAGATATGTGTTATAGGATACCCCTGATATTGGAATCTAATGGTGCCATCTCTGCCATGTCTAGTGCGCACTCAGTCTTGTGGATGTGACTCCTCAGATCAATGATCGGTTGCCCATAGGTCTGTAGGCAAGGAATTCTGGCCACTTTTGTAATCTTTGTAATCTTTCCTTTACATCCTAAGATATTCGGCTGGCAGAGATGATGACTTTCCAATATTACCATATGTACCATCTTGTTTCTTCTAATTATAGAATCATTGATGTCTTCTCGGCCTATGTAGGTCTTTACTAAAATACTGTCTTCACTTTATTCATAAATAAAATAAGGTCAAGTCAATAAATGTTTACTCTTTTGTTACTTAACTTTGTTTTCTGTTGGTCTCTCCAGTCAAAAATTCATGCGGCGCGAAGCCTGAGTGAGATCGCTATTGACCTGACGGAGACTGGAACTCTGAAGACTTCCAAACTGGCCAACATGGGCAGCAAGGGCGAAGATTATCAGCGGGAGTAGCGGGGAGTCTCCTGTCATCAGGTGAATAGAGCAGAGATGCACCAAGCCTTCAGAGTTATAACTCTATGCTATCATGCACCAAACATACAGAACCAGAACTTTACCGTCATACACCAGGCCTTCAGAGCTAGAACTCTATGCTGTCATACAGCAGGTTTTGAGAACCAGAACTCTATACTGTCATACACTAAACCTTCAGAACCAGAACTCTATCTCATACACCAGGGCTGTGTCCAGTGCCCTATTTACGGCGCCCTATCTCCTGCGGTACAGTGCACTGGCAGAAGTGTGCTGTTTAATGTGCACTGTTTAGCAGTCGAAAAATATCCGCCATACTATTTTCCAACTGCACTGTGGAAGTGTCGTAAGCAGGTGATAAGACATCCCACCAGTGTTGCCATGGGGCTAAATGGGGATACTTTCTAAGTGCAGTCACGGGTAAAAATGAAAAGTCGCAAAGCACGCACTTATTTGAAAAAGTAAAAACATGATGATTTCTATTTAAAATACGTTGGTTTCGGTTAAAAATAGCCTATAATTTGGGGCTAGTTTTTATTCGCCATTTGGATGGAAAGTCTTACAAGATCTGGCAACCCTGCGCCCCACTCTTGCGCTGCCATGTCTCGTGTTGTTTTTGTTGTAGGCTATTTGAAGGAAAACATCAGCGAAGCTGAGCCTCATTTTTTTAAAACGAAGCTCACGTCATATTTATGTGACCAAAATGTTTGTGTACTTCATGAAAAGTGTGCTCCCGAATGTACTCAGCAAACCCCGGAAGTGTGTCATCCGGGTGTTTAAAGTATACTGCAATTTGAACATTTTTCACATACTCTAACACTTTCTCACCCTGCTCTACTAACCAAGGCTACTCAACAGTGTGGAAGAGTGCTGATTCGGAGACGGCCCGGGCCGGGCCGTCAGAGCTAGAACTCTATGCTATCATACAGTAGGTTTTGGGAACCAGAACTCTATACTGTCATACACTAAACCTTCAGAATCAGAACTCTATACTGTCATACACCAGGGACCGTATTACAAAAACATTGTAACTTTGGAGTCCTATCTTATCTGTATTGTAATCATGGTAATTTGAGTTAGGAACTGATTTAGGCAAATAGCCATTACATCCGTTTTCCTATCCTAACTCCAGCTAGGAAAAGTGTATTACAGAAGCATCCTAACTTGCCAAAATTGTATATAAAAGAAGTGTCCTAACTTTAGGATAACCCTGTTGGTGTTGTAACTTCATTGTTGTTAGCCGTTGGAATTAAAAAGATAACATTCGCTAACTCTAGCTAGCTGGCTAACTCCATAATGCCTGCTGTTTTATTACTTTTGGAGAATGAGGAAAATGTAAATAGGTGGCATTTAATTGTGGAAAGGCTTATGGCAGTTTTAAATGAAAACTCGTTGTTTCTGGTACATTTTTAGGTTGATCTCGCTGCGCTTCTTGTCTCTGCTTAACTACCATTAACCAACTGACGTGGGTTTGTTTTATTTACCCAGCCGATCAGCTGTGCGCAAGATGAAAAAGTCGAGTCGGTTGTTAGGTAACCGACATGAAAGTTGATCAATGATTTCTGATTGAGTATTAAGATTTCTTAACCTGAGATGAGATGGAGTAAGATAAGATACGATTCCTAAAGGTAGTTAAGATTTGCTTCTGTAATCTAAGATAGAATTTGTGAAAAATCCTATCTTAGATTTAACTTTGGACTTAAGATACAATGTTTCGGCAATATGGTCCCAGGCCTTCTGAGTTAGAAGTCCATGCTATCATACACCAAACCGACAGAACCAGGACTCTACTCTCATACACCAGGCCTTCAGAGCTAGAACTCTATGCTATCATGCAACAGGTTTTAACAACCAGAATTCAACTGTCATACACTAAACCTTCAGAACCCGAACACGCCTGTTGTCCACCAGGCCTTCAGACCCAGGACCCTGTACTCATTCTATGTTTTAGTGTTGTGATTCTAGCCTACAGTCATGCTTTAGTGCATTGTGTCTGCTGTTTTCCTCCATTGTTTGGCGTAATGTACTTGGTGAAGGATGCCCTTTCGAAGTCCTCAGGACATTGTACTTGCGTAAAGCTTGAGCATGTGTTCTACTGCGGATAGACAATGTCAGGGGCTCAGTAAGCAATATACTCCCATTGTCTGGGTTTGATTTCTAGGGCTGTAATGGGAGAAGGAAATGAGCGTGTGTGAAATAACCGGAGGGCCTTCTGACTTCTTTGTGTTGATTTTGGACGGAGGCCTGGGTTTCAGTTTTCTCGTTTGAGCGGCGAGGTCCTAAGGGGATGTGCTGTGTTTAATATTTTCTCATTAGGGTCCTGTTTCATAAGCAGAGATCAGCATGTCTTATTTATTGGCCACACATGCAGAGAAAGCGGTCTCTCATACAGTAGAGGAGGGGGGGCTGGGGGCTGGAGAGGGGACAGTTGTTAAAGGAAGGTATGTCTGCCGGGGCTGTGAGGAGATTAAGTTTTCAGTTCCATGTTACTCACAGAGATATTCGTAAACAAGAGACAGTCTAGCAACAGCGTTATAATCAAATCCGTACAGGAAAATTGTGAAGCATATAGAATTGCAAACAAATGATGATGGTCTGGATTGGAATGTGTTTAAATTCCTGTCATGGCTTTCCGGAGTTCATATTTTGCTCAGCAAGCCATATTTTAACTGAACCTGTGGCTGTGGGGTGAAGGATATCACTGAGCATGGTTAAGGTTATTCTCACTGTGTGTGGGCAAGGACAATTGCTTTGGTGTAAAGTGCAGACTATGCCCTTCTTTTTGAGTAGCTCTTTTTATCCTGGAACTGAATAAAGTCCTCAGCTTGTAAATGAGATTCCTGGATGTAAAGTATGGAACGGTATGGACTTGCGCTCCTGTTTGGAGGTGTAGCCTATTCCTCGGTAGGGGAGAGATTGGGGCTTGTGTGGAGAAAGCAGTGGTGATATTGCCTTCCTGGGTTCCATCCACAGGCAGGAGGTCCTGGATCAGGCTGTGACCCCAATGTGGAGCGGGCCCCTTCAGCTGCTCCACCTGAGCCCGTGGGCCCTGAGGAGGAAGTGGCCCCGGCTCTGCACTGTGGGGCGTGAACACAGCTCCTAAATCTTTACCTGATTCACACATCAGACCAACAGGGCTCTGCTCACTCAGGGAATTAGATTGCTCAGCACAAGCAAGTGATGGAGGTGTCGGCATATTTGAATCAACTTCACATTTCACCACATCTATGCCCCTATACCTGAAAACCACCAGGTTCTTCCTCTCATTTGAGGCCTTGACAAAGCATAATACTCTGTCTTTTCTGTTGGTACACACTCACAGACACGCTGTGGTGCCACTCAACCTCTGCCTGAAATCTTCAGTAAATTACTGTTCATGCTGTCTCACTTTCTGCTGATCTGTAGACAAATCCTGACACTTTTGAGGCATTTGCACCACAGATATTTTTTTTTTCTCCCCAAAAATAAGAACACCATAAAGTCACTGGTTCATAAATCTTAAAGCTTGTTAATCTCCATGCTGGCAATGCTGCACTTTTCTATTCTCTGGAGGAAACTTCACAACTGTGAAAAATGGCTTTGTGGATTTCCTCCACTTGCCCTAAAGCTTTATCCTGAAGCGTGCATCATGTGAAGTGCTCCTTCATTTCCTCTGTTGCTTTGAGTGAAATGGATTTTAACAGCAGACAGGATAACCCTGGGGACATGTGAGCCACCACTGGGTCCGATCATTGACAAAATCGCTGAGGGAGAAAAGACCAATAAACCCGCCGGCCAGTCAAGAACAAACTCTTCCATCCATCGCCTCAATACGGCAAAAGTTGCCATCAGTTACAGTAAGCACAACCTGCAGAGGTTTGAAAACTAACATGATTGCGATAGATGCTCTGCAAATCTTGCCCACTGGGTCTTGTCTTGTGATTGCTTTAATGGCGTAGCGCGACGCTTGGCTGACCAGCTCATTTAGAGGAGGGTAATTAGAGAAAGTGGCTGACCAGCGTTAAACATGGTTCCCTGCTCTGCTGTCTCACCTAATTACCAGCCCTCATTGATACCCCCATGAACAGGCATTGTTGTCAGGCTCTATGGGGTGGGGCCATCACCGGATTAACCGCTGTGAACCGAACCTGACAGTGAAACGGGTCTGTTCTTTTTAAGGCAGATTTGTCTCTTTAGCACTATAGTATGTTTATCTTTATTTGTTAAAGCCGTGATCGCGGTGGCACAAAAATAAGTGGTTATTTGTGTGGTTTTGTGTGGTTATTGGTTATCGTCAAAGGGTATGAAAAGTTTTAATGCTGCAATGTCTTGGGCACCTCAAGCGTTTAACACAGTGTAAGAGTTTGTCTTATGGTGCAGAATGCTTCTTTTGGACTGTGCGTCTCATACAGTAATCTCATTTCCGACATAAGATGAAGTTTTTAAGCTAAAATTTGCTCTGTGTTGCTTGTGGATAAAACAATTTCACAGTGGCTGTGAATTTTGACGTGTCAGCGAATCTTGCAGATAGCTTGCACAGCTCCGTTTTACAAGAGAGACACACATTTTTCCAGAGTGGTGCCACTCCGTAAACAGTGACTGTTTTTCACCTCACCAAATGCATCCTAGAAAGTGACAGGAAGTAGAAAAGCAATCGAGTGACTGTGGTGCAAGATCGCCATGAGCTCTCAGGCAGACGAGACCATTTCTCTGACAGGCCAGCAACAATCTCTGAGAATCCATAACATTGAGTAAACACTGAAACCCTGCCCCCACCACCCATCTTAGTTAAATACAACCATCCCACGCTCAAGTGCTCCAACGTGGGTGAGCACAGGAAACCGCACATCAACCCACTGTCCTTTCTCAACACCCAGGGAGTCCGAGCTCAAAGGCCATGGCCAGTTTACCTGTCACATAGAGATGAGCCCTGGACTAAATAAAGTGGCACCAGAGAGCAAAGTTAACGCAATCCGGTAATTTTTCTTGCAGGCAGTTATGGAGTTATGAATGAATGTGCTGTTAATTTTAGGAATAATTTCCCCCCATGTAAATCCCCTCTCCTCAGGAAGCACTGTTGACTCAAAGCCACTGGGGCCAGGCCTCAATATCTGCCTGACGGTCATCCAGTGTTGTTAGTTACACACCTTGTTTTGGCCTCGACAAACAGATCAGCATCTGGGTGTCCGTGCCATGTCTAAACGGATGTGTCCTTTTGACCCCCTGTCACAATAACATGCTTCTTTTTTTTTTTCCAGGTTTCACAATGTTTTTATTTTATTTTATTAGAGCTCTGTGGAACGAAAAGACTGCACAGCCATCCTAATATCATGCAGCATAAGCATGTACATCTACTGTAGTATGTAGATTTTATACATTCAGATGAAAGAAAATCTGTATTTTCACTTTTTGATTCAGTATGTAGTTTTGGTTGGAAAAAATTGAGCCTCAAGCAGACACTTGGTGTTTGATCAGAGGATACCTAGAATAATTTTCTTTTTGCAATATTTATCTATCATTACTTTTTAATTTTTTTTAAACATGCCGTTTTGGACAAAATGTTAATTTATCAAGGAGAGCCAATGATATATTTCACAATTTAACCGTTTATGTGGAAAAACTATAATCAGGTTAACCCAGTTCATGTTATATTAGCTGGAGATGGTATACAGAGTCATGTGTATCTGGGACAGGTGAATAGTGCATGATATATCTGGGAGGAGTGAACCTAAAAAATGTTTGGGCATCTCTCTACAAGTTTTCTCACATAGGTGTCTTCAGTGGAGGGTTTCAGGGCCATGTCATGGCTTGCTCACCATCCCCTTGACTAGGGCATCGTTTTCAAAAGCTCTACCCACTTTCTAAAAAGCTCCTTTCGCAAAACAGTGATGCCCCACCCAGCCTTTCATTGTGACTGCCCAAAAGACTAGACTCCATCACTTCTGTCCCAGGAAGAAAGCCATGTTTTCACTCTTAAGATGACATTTCTACCAATGCCTGGCCCAGTACCACCTGGTCCTAGCGCAGGGCCGACTCTAGGCATTTAGGTGCCCTAGGCGAGATTATGATTTGGTGCCCCCCCCCCCCCCCAAAAAGCAGTTTATATGAAACAGGAAACCTAAGCCTGATCGCTAAATCCCCTAAAAGCAAGCAGGTGGTGTAGCCTGCAGAGTAGACCGTTGATCGACCACCATGTAGCTGAAGTTAGCTAGCTAGCAGTTATCAAGTGGGCTAAAACTATCGAAATTAATATCATACAGTAGTAACTAGCAAATGATTTGTTTATGTTGCGAGCAGGGACAAGCTAATATAAAATAAACATAATTATCAGATGTCAACAGAGCTAGCTAGCTATGTCAGGTTTCGGTGGGCAATGGCATGATGCTAGCTAGCTAGTGAATGTTTGCTTAGCTTGATATTAACCAAAATAAGAAACGAAAATGTTAATACATGGACATGACATAGCCTACCTCTGTTTTGTGCACGCTTCTCCTCCTCCTTTCTTCTTTTCCTCCCCTGCGCGCCCGAGGGCTTAGTCCTCTTCATATTTTTATAACGTTAGCTAGATTATGTAATTGAAATGACTCAAGGAGTGTTCGCCTGGTTCAAAATCAGAGAGAGGGTGCATTACGGAGTTGGGGGCATCACGCTAGAGGCGGAAAGTATGGAAAAGAGTATGGGAAAATTAAAAAACAACAATTGCATGATGGGGGGGGGGGGGCTGCATGCAATAGAAACAGTAGGGAATGAAATTAATTTAATAAATAATAAAAAAATTGCGCGTGCCACTGCGCCCCACGGCAATTTGTCGCCCTAGGCGACCGCCTATCTCGCCTATGCCTAGAACCGGCCCTGTCCTAGCGCATGGATATTTATGGAAGGGTCACTCTTTGTGTAGGCTTATTGTTATCTTGAATGTCAGAAAGGGTTTGCTGCTTCACCTTCGTTATTTGTATGAAAAGAGCTTGGGTCTGCCAGTGGCAGTATCTGCCTGGAGTATCTGCCTGCCAGGTTTTGAGCTTTATTGCAGATGTCGGGCGGTGCATTGTTAGCGAGGTGGACTGAATCAAGGAAATGTGTATTGACAGGTTCCCAGGAGTCGGACAGCTCCCAGACCGCCAAGAAGGACATGCTGGCTGCCCTCAAGGCCAGACAGGAAGCCCTGGAGGAGACACTGCGGCAGCGACTGGAGGAGCTAAAGAACATCTGCATCCGAGAGGCGGTAAGAGCCTGAGGCAGGACAGCTCCCCCTTCGGTTGGGAGGACCACCTCGCATGTAAGTGGCAGCAGACATGTCCTGTCTCTCGTTTCATTAGGAACTCACTGGTAAGCTGCCCAAGGATTACCCCCTGGACCCGGGCGAGGAGCCTCCAACTGTCCGCCGTAAGATTGGTACTGCATTTAAACTGGATGAACAGAAGATACTGCCAAAAGGAGAGGTGAGGACTAGGACTTCTGGTCTGTGATTAAAGATGTGCATTTCCAATCATTTATATTTGAAAATCCAAAAATCACGTATTTTTATAATCATACCCCTCTTTATCATTTCCAGATTCATTGTGTGAAACAGAATGTACTTTCTTTTTATAACAATAATTCTAAAACAGGTTTAAGTAATTATTTTCTGATATCTTCCAACTGAAATATTTGATTAATCAATATTTTGTTTCGTCCTTTACCATAAATAGATTCATCCTGGCCATTTGAACCTTAAATAATCATCGTTACATACTCTTTCCACAATTGCGTGTGTTTTCTAAAAATAGGTTAGATGTTTTTTGTAGGAAGTGGTAATATTGGGTTTTGTGTGCACTGAAACAAAGCCAAGGGAGTGATATTGTGATTTTTTAACAGAAACAGAGCGATCTGTTGCTACCCAGCTTAAGCCAAATACACTATTACATTTATCCTCTAAACGTGGGAGGCTGTATTCCGGGCGCACACGGAGGTGCTGGTCTGAGGGATTCCAGTTGTCTGAGATAGCCCTTTGCGTGTGACCTAATCGAGTGTATGAGCACACCTACCTTCTGCTGAGACATCTCTGCTGTTCTTTTCCACTTGCGTCTGTGTGGAGCTTAACCTTGTGGACCGTTCGGCTCCTCTTTTCTGGGCCTGTGCCCTAGAGCTGAGGTCACTGACAGTGCGGTTGTGGTTCTTAGATGCGTGAGGGCGACAGCGATCCCAGAGTGAGCTGCACCCCACCCCCCACGATCACGGTTCCTTGTTTAAGAAAAAATGGTGGAAATGGATACGTCCGTGATATCACAGGATATTTTTAGAAGTAGTGAGAGCCGTTTTAGATAAATGAAAAAAGAATAATTATTTATTATTATAAAGAATTATTATTATGAATTATAAAGAGAGTTACTGTATATTATTATGAGTTATAAAGAATCCAAAAATCTGCATTCCACATGGGAATTTTAAACTTATAACAGTTTAAGTTAAAAATGCATTCTCATGAATCTCATTTTTATTTTTTTAAAGAAAACTGATATATGACTTATGATTTGTGTGTGTATAATACAACTGTGTACTGTATGTGTTTTGATGCCAATTTAAGTGAGTGTAAGATATTGTGTGCTAATGCGTCTCTGTGTTTGCGTGTGTAATGATTTATTGTGCATGCCAATGCTAATGCATGATACATTGTATGCATAATGCAGGTATATACACTGCCCGGCCAAAAAAAAAGTAGCCGTTGCACCCGTCATGCATAGTGCCCACTGTACAAACCTCTGGAGGCAGTGTTATGATCTGTGGTTGCTTCAGTTGGTCAGGTCTACACTCAGCAACGTTATGCAGCAATAAAATGAAGTCAACTGAGTACCTGAATGTACTGAATGAACAGATTATCCCATCAATGGGCATATTCCAGGACGACAATGCCAAGATTCATCTGGCTTAAATTGTGAAAGAGTGGTTCAGGGAGCATGAGGAATCATTTTCACACATGAATTGGCCACCAGAGTCCTGACCTTAACCCCATTGAAAGTCTTTGGGATGTGCTGGAGAAGACTTTACGGAGTGGTCCGACTCTCCCGTCGTCAATAATCTCGGCCAAAAATGAATGCAACTCTGGACGGAAATAAATGTTGTGACGTTGCATAAGGTTGCGCCGTAATCAAAGCTAAAGGCGGTCCAACGAAATATTAGAGTGCAACTTTTTTTTTGGCCAGGCAGTGTACAAGAGCGTAATGAGTTAAAAGCATGTGTGTAATATACTAGTGGATATTAATACGTGTGTGTGTGTGTGTGTGCTTCTGGCAGGAGGAAGAGCTGCAGAGGCTAGAGCGAGAGTTTGCCATCCAGTCCCAGATCACAGAGGCGGCGCGGCGGCTGGCCAGCGACCCCCACGTCAGCAGTAAGAAGCTGAAGAAGCAGAGGAAGACCTCCTACCTGAACGCCCTCAAGAAGCTGCAAGACATTGAGAACGCCATCAATGAGCATCGGGTCCGCTCAGGCAAGAAGCCCACGCAGCGGGCATCGCTCATTATCGAGGGTGAGTCCCAGGCTGAGATGGCCACACTGCCGTGAGACACCACACAAAAATCATAGAAGCCATATCGCTTCATTCCGCAACTTCACGGTGCTTCTCCACTCCAATTCGCTCAGGCACATCACATGATTAATCTGAGTTTAGTTGTAGTGCCGTCTAACAATTGGTTACCTGACCGAAGGGATTTGGTCTGCTTGGTCATGTAGCTGTAGTGAGTAATGCAAGGAAACCCTAGCTTAACGGAAACTTTCTGTGTTTTCAATTTAAGCCCCATTTGTTTAACATAAAATCTAACCTTCAAAGATGAAATCACAGTCCTATAAACCTGCTTGCTCATGTTACAGGCAATCTCAGTGCACTTTTAAAAGTTTTTATTCTCCCCAGTTGTTCTTTTAAAATGCCAGGGTGATTTATATAATATAGGCAAAGGGCACAGTAATAATAGAACAGCAGTATCCTGGCTTTGTTTTCAAAGATGAAAATCAGTGGGAAGTGAAATACTGTTATCGAGTGATATTTCTGTGAATACACATGGAAAGATCATAAACAACAGAGTAGCATTTAGACAGTTTTGATAGACTTAAAAAAAATATATATATATCACTGCCAATCTCATTTCATACTCTGGAAGACTAGCTAATTAGAAAACCTATTAAACCCATCTGCTGTTGTGGATAATAGCGCTTTCCAATCAAGCCCTATTGTTATTTGTTTGTGAGAATGACATTCACAGCATGTCTATGAATATGGTAAATATGCATTCTGCTAATTATGGTGTTAGTATTTGGTCAAATTACTAAAGCTCCCTTTTGAGTAATCTCCAGCTGGTATTGGGTATAGATGCTTTATGTATTTTGTCCACTTTATACTTCATTATAAACATATAAATTATCATCACATACGTCAGTGGAAATCTTAAAGCAGGCACCACCACAGACTGGTGACCTGTTCACTGTTCACCCTTTTCATCCCACTCCTAAGACCCGGCAATTCAATTTTATCCCCTATAGGGGACATGAGTCTCTGGTCTTAATAAATTCTACTATGCTGAAACCTACACTACAAGGGACATTCAATAAAAATAAAATAAGTCATATTTTTGAAAATGTTTTCATTGCATCATCCAAGATACTTGTATTATGTAAAAAAAAATATATATATATAATAATAATAATAATAAATTGTTTTTTAACTTTTTTCTGCTGGGTCTCAGGAGGATATAAGCACCAGCAGAAGTCCCTACTCTTGGTAGAATTGTACTCCTGAGCCACATATTTGCCATATTTGCAGTGGAAGAGGGAGAATAGAGAGTACAGTACGTGACAGGGAAATCGGATTCACTTTCAGTTAAGCGTTTGGGTTTTGCTGCAAGTTTTACAAGCTGCTCTGAAGCCCCTGTTTTTCTTCACAGAAGCAAATCTTGGCTCTGAAGACAGCTCCATGTCAGACGCTCTCGTCCTCGACGATGGTACGTTGATGTCTGATTGGCCGTTTTGATGATGATGCTCAGTGTCGTTTACGCCTGACCTTGTCGATACCCACTTTTAATTGTTCTTCCAGACTAAATAAATGTTGCTGTTGCAGTGGATACAAAGGGCATATACGGTATATACATATACGCTGCATGCCCATCTGTGAGGGGAAGAGGTTTGGGGAACAATAAGGGGGAAGGGGCCAGTGAGAGACATCGCAGTACTGCGTGAGGATTGCATTTTATTCTTGGCTTCAGTGTCAGTATAGCAGTTAGTTTTATGTTGTTTAAGAGTACCATTTAAGGGTGGATCTCAATGTTAGGATTGATATGTTTAGGACATTTGCGACAGGCTTCATTTACGAGCTGCTGATGTGTCACACATGTCCTTCACGTTTGATCAACCTGCTTTTCCCAGTTCGAGCTCACGTTTGTATGCGATGTGTCAAATATGGATTTGCACTTTTGGCAAGGGAACCAAAGTACTCAGGCAGCCCTTTCCTGTGTTTCCTAGACGACCCTCAGGGGACAGTCACCTTCTCGCCCGCTGCCTCCCCCCACAGGGGCCTGCCGCCCCGCCCGCCCTCCCACAGTCGCCCCCCGCCCCCACAGTCCCTGGAGGGGCTCCGCCACCTGCATTACCAGCGCTGCGACTACGACAAATCCCCCATAAAGCCCAAGAAGTGGAGCGAGTCCTCGCTGGACGAGCCCTACGAGCGCATCAAGAAGCGCTCCTCCCACGGTCATTCCAGGTGGGTCCGCTATTGGTCATGGGTACGACCCGGTCCAGACCATGTGGGAGTTCTGCCGGTCTCCAGCACTGCCAGGTGATATGGAGGAGGTCTAGATGAGGTTCCCCAATTAGCACCAACAATGCAGCCATGTAGGCTACTGTACAACTCTCATGGCTGTCCAATAGCATGCGCATACACTGCCGAGCAGTACTTGTCAGGAAGGGATGTACTTCCTAAAATGTCATATGGATAGCTAACATAACCACATATTCTGTGGACTTTTTTTTTGGGGGGGGGGGGGGGGGGGGTTGATAAGTGTTGTTTAAGGGGCAAATAGTATTTTTCCCTACAAAATAATATAGCCCTTACTAGGGCCTGAAACTAACTTTTTGGTCCACCAGCCAATGTGGCTGGTGGTTTTTCAAAGTTACCAGCCACCAATTATTTTCACTAGCCAAAATAAATCGAGGCAAAAAAGAACACAGAACAACATTTAAAATACTATATTTCTGCATTTAATGAAACATAAAAAAACGTAACATAGAGGCAGTGAGAGAGACAAGTTTGTTTGAAACACAGTTTGTTTTGAACTTGTCCAAAGTGTATAATCGGCAGTCTTGACAAAACATTACATTGTTGTCGTAGACAAGCCAGGCCCGGCTTATCCGACACTTTTCGTTGAAGCTACGATACTTCTTCTTAGCCTCAACAACGTTAACGTTATTGGTTTCGCTACCAGCTGTCTCTCTCCTCTCTGTCTCACTGGGTCTTTTAACCCCTATGATGTGTCGCCACATACTGCTAACGTTAGCTAGATATAATAATGTTAAATCTACCTAGGTGTTTTGTAGATATTTTGGCTGCCTCTCTCGTAGCTAAAGCCGGCGTTAAAAATAGCACTTGACTTCACTCACTGACTGAGGTAACGTTAGCTAATGTTCGCGAGACGCTCGACAGGGGGGCTCTCAACTGGCTCGGCCAATCAGAGCACTGCTGAGAGCAGTCCCAGGTAATTATGGGAGTCGAAATATTATACATAATTGACTGTTGTACTTGAGAAGCTTAGTTAAACTACAAAATCGTTCATAACCATGAAAAAAGTGTAATGTCCCAAAGTCCTTTGGCTACCCGCCAAGGTGGCGGGTGGAATTCGTCAACCCACACGCCAACGCGAGTTTCTGCCCGCATTTGGCGTGTGGCGGGTGTTAATTTCAGGCCCTGGCCCTTACATTGATATCATATTATTCAAGCAGCCTGTGTTTGAGGGGTGTCTTTCCTCTACATTAGTCACAGGAGGTTCCCCAGCACGGGGAGCTGCACGGAGGCCGGAGGGAGCGCCTCCCTGCAGAGCAGCCCCGTCAGGACCCTCCCCCACTGTAACTCTCAGTCCAGCATGCCCTCCACCCCTGACCTGAGGACCCGCGCACCGCACTACGTCCACTCCACCAGGTCAGCCACCGCCCTGCACTACTGTAGCACACGTGGGGTTCAGAGGTTACTGAACTGCTTTTTACAGCATAGGTGAACAGTTCTGCTAAAATGGTATCACATCCCTTTTCTATGACTGAGGAAGTGAATATGGGAAGGAACTCATATAATGGTGTTTACATTATATATTGTTTTTCAGCAATTTTTTAAAATTATTTTCTTGTCATGTTCAATAATATTTAACAATAATCCTTATACGTATTGTACATACAGTGGGGCACAAAAATTTGGGCACCCCTGGTCAAAATGCCTTTTACAATTAAAGCTAGAGTATACAGTTTTTCCCTTCATTTGTTGTCACAACATCCTTGACCCTGCCCACAGAGAAAGAAACACACGCCCACCCCACACAACGTGAAAGTCGTGAAAGTCTGCTAGATACAATTGCAGGAGATTGGTATTGCTAACATTACAGTAAAAATGTCATCTTAAATTCCAGGTAAAACAATGAAATCTTTTCTATTGTTGCATAACACTGAGTTTGTGTAGCGTTAGTCTGAACCAGGCATTATCTGGCTACAGCTGGTAGCTACGCTTTGGTAACTTATAGCCGCGTAGCCAGTTCGAGCTAATGCGATCTATACGACATATAACGTGAGCAAGCATGCGCTTCTTCCAAGACCTAGCCACCGAATAAAGTAACGTTATCAATAATACCAATTACCAACCTAGCTACTATTAATTATAGATATTTACAAGTCCATTCATGTTGGAACTTTTGACCTACCTGTCCAGTCTGTTTTTAAACCAATTAGTTCCCGAACATCTCACCACCTTCTGAAATTAGCACCTATGTTTACTTCAGTTTTTATTTCTTTCCATGAAATAGCGCTGGTGTAACGAGTCGCTGTGAAATGTCTAACCGGTGAACTTGCTAGCTACTGGCTGGGTCAATCTCATAGTTGATTGGTCCGCGATGTGGTCATGGTTAAGCCACTGTTTTGAAAACTTGCAGAATTTTAGGGTATAAATATAGTCTATGGTGCTGGATTTCTCTCAGAACAGTTCTTTCTATGATAGCTACCAGCTAAACATGACCGTTCCCTGACATTTTTCAAAATAAAAGTTACATATTGCAGCTTTAATATCTAAGTGAACAGAAGCTAACCTGACCTCTAAATGGTACAAAGTTAAACATGACACATTTCTTCAAATTTTAAAGGAAGATTAATTTTTTTTTTTTTTACAGTTTCAAAATAATAGAGATAATAAAGGAAAAAGGCCCTGTGCAAAAGTTTGGGAACCCTTTTGGATTATTCTTTGTTACTTTTTAAAAAGGTGATTACTAAGGCCCTGGCCCAGGTGATTTACTCATTAGGGTTTTAATGGGTCAGGTGAATATAATTTTAGGACTAAACTATTTATTCTGAAGTAACGCCATGTCTTCTAAAGTATCCGACTGCGGTGGCTGTTCTCTCTGGTGTTAACAACCATGGGTTCCTCTAAACAGTTGTCCAAGGATGTCAGAATCAAGATGGTTCACTTCCACCAACAAGGAGAAGGCTAAAAAATCTCTCATCGTTTCAAACTACCTATTTTCACTGTCAGAAACATTATCAGTAAATGGAAGATAAATGTAACAGTTGAAGTCAAGGCAACATCTGGAAGACCAAGAACAATTTCAGATAGAATGTTCCGAGACCTGGTGAGAAATGCTCAGAAGAACCCACACATCACTGCAAAAGAGCTGCAAAAAAGAGTAGGAGACACAGGCCTAGTTGTTCACAGGACAACAATACAACGTACCTTAAACAACAAAGACCAGCATGGCAGAGTTGCCAGAAAGAAGCCTTAAAGTGTATGAAGTATGCAAAAGAAAACCTTGAGAAGCCTGAAGCATTTTGGAACAATGTGCTTTGGACTGACAAAGCCAAAATGGAACTTTTTGGCCACAACCAAAGAAGGTATGTGTGTAGAAAAAAGGGTGAAGCATCTGTAGAGAAGAACACCTTGCCAACTGTTAAGTATGGAGGTGGATCCATTATGCTTTTGGCAGTTGGGGGTACAGGAAATATTGTGCAGGTGGAAGGAAGAATGGATTCCACGAAATATCAATAAATTCTAGAGGCTAATGTTCGAAGGTCAGTCCAGACATTGAAGTTGAAGAGAGGTTGGGTATTCCAGCAAGACAATGATCCAAAGCATACCTTGAAATCTACCATGAAGTACCTCGGATGAAGGTTTTGGAATGGCCACCACAGTCCCCAGACTTGAATATTATTTAAAATTTGTGGGGAGATC
This sequence comes from Synaphobranchus kaupii, assembly GCA_029718625.1. NCBI lineage: Eukaryota > Metazoa > Chordata > Actinopteri > Anguilliformes > Synaphobranchidae > Synaphobranchus > Synaphobranchus kaupii. Next base: position 98,252,563 of record CM056376.1, read on the forward strand.
TCAAACATGCCGTGCATGCAAGGAGGCTGAAGAATATTTCTGAGCTAGATGTGTTCTGCCAGGAAGAATGGGGAAAAATTCCAAAAGCAAGAATTGAAAGACTCTTAGCTGGCTACAGGGAGCGTTTGCAAGCTGTTATAGTTGCCCGAGGAGGAGTTACAAAGTACTAACTGTCTGGGTTCCCAAACCTTTGCACAGGGCCGTTTTCCTTTTTTTATTATTTTGAAAATATAAAAATTTTTAATAAAAAGTCATCTTGCTTTAAAATGTGTCATGTTTAACTTTGTACCATTTCGAGGTCATCTTCTGTTCACTTACAGTAGATATTAATTGTAAAAGGCATTTTGACCAGGGGTGCCCAAATTTCTGCACCCCACTGTATGTTGTTTTGTGTGTGAGTGTGTCTGTGTCTGGCCCAGTAACCATTATCATAAATCAGAAACATTGGTGGAGTCTGTTCTCATTCAGTCCCCTCTCCTCCCCTCGTGTCTGTGCCTCCCCCTGCCGCAGGTCTGTGGACCTCAGCCCCACACGGCTGCGCAGCCTGGCCCAGCACTTCCGCAACCGCAGCTCCAGCCTGGAGTCGCAGGGCAAGCCGCTGGGCTTGGAGAACGAGACGGGCAGCCCGGACTTCTGCACGGCCGGCACCCGCAGCAGCAACGGCTCCGACCCCCTGGACGACTGCTCGTCCTGCACCAGCCACTCCAGCTCCGAGCACTACTACCCCGCCGCCGGCAACCCCAACTACTCCACCCTGGCCGAGGACTCGCCCTCCAAGGCCCGGCAGCGCCAGCGGCAGCGCCACAAGTCCGCCGGCCAGCTGGGCTCCTCCAACTCGGGCAGCATGCCCAACCTGGCGGCCAAGAACGGCGTGGGCGGCGGGGGCGGGCACCACGGCGTCTACCTGCACAGCCAGAGCCAGCCGTCCTCGCAGTACCGCATCAAGGAGTACCCCCTGTACGTGGAGGGCAGCGCCGCCCCGGTGGTGGTCCGCAGCCTGGAGAGCGACCAGGAGGGCCACTACAGCGTCAAGGCCCAGTTCAAGACCTCCAACTCCTACACGGCCGGGGGCATGTACAGGGAGGGCTGGCACGGGGCGGAAGACGGGGGCGAGGGCGGCAGCGGGCGCCTCACGCCGTCCCGCTCGCAGATCGTACGGACTCCCTCCTTGGGACGGGAGGGCGGGGGCGGGGTGAGCAGGACGGCGGTTTCGGACGAGCTGAGGTGCTGGTACCAGCGCTCCTCCGGGTCCCTGAAAGAGCACAGCGGGAAAGAGCACGGCGGCTCCGGCGTTTCGGACGGCGGGTCGCAGTACGGCACGCTGCAGAGCCCCGCGGGACACAGGCGTGCCAGGAAGGCTAAGGGCTCCTCAGGTGATTCCCTGACTGAAACACCTGCCTCATTGTGCGTATGTGTGTGTGCTCGTGTATGCCTGTGTGTAGAGTGGAGACTGCAGTCCACTGGAGCATATTCCTGCCCGTGCCCCGTCGTGTTAGTTTAGTGAACAGGGGTACATATGAGGATTGTGGTTGGTGGAGACTGTATCTGTCCAGTGAAGGCTCTTGTAATCTGAGAATAGAAACACAAGAACAAAGAGTCTTTGTTCTCTCTAGTGGAAGACCATGTCAGTTTAACAGCTGAGAAAGCACTGGAAGCCTAGCACAGCCAGTGAAAATAGTCCAGGGAAACTATCACTGAGGACATACACATTGCTCAACACACGCAGATAGACACACACACACACACGCACAGTCGCATGCCCACACACAAACGTACACACACAATAATCATGCAACTGACCAGACTGAGGATCTATGATAGTACATTTGGAGTGAGCACAGTCCTTCTTATAAACATCCCTCTGGTGGAGTACTTACTGGTTAACTGAACTCATGCAGACATTGTCTGAAGCAATAGTACTGCAGACTCCATTACCTGCACCAGGATCACAGACATGAGGAAATTTGGGACTGACAACTCTGTGCCTCATGTCTCTTCAGTGCAGTGCAAAAGCCCCCCCAGATGTCATACAAAATCTTTACTGACAGAGACAGCTGCAGTAAATATTTTGTCAGCAGCTACATTTAAACGACTTTTAGTGCAGCTTAGAGAGATATGACCTATCAAGCTTTTCCTCATAAAATATAGGCTATACCATCATCCTACGCAATTTAGTTGAGTTATCATAGATTAAACCATTTTGTAAAGGTTATTTGAACATTATACTGAGTGACACTGTTCAAATTGTACACAACTGTTATTTTCAATGTGCTTGTAAATAATTTTGGGTGGCAGTGCATAGGGCACTGGGCTTGCATCTCAAAGGTTGTACGTTGGATGCCCTGGTATGGCACTGCCATTGTAGCAAGGTACTTAACCTGAATCGCTTCAGTGAATATCCAGCTGTATAAAGTGGTGGTACGTAACAAGAATGAAAGCTTTGGAAGTCGCTCTGGGTAAGAGCGTCTGCCAAACGCCTAAAATGTAAATGTAATGCAAATAATTGCACAAAATTATTCTTGTATATTGTTGTTGTGATGTCAAATCACATCTGTTACCAGTGAAAGTGATTGGTGAAAATCCACACCCTAACACAAAGTAATCCCTAACAAAGGAACAGGGAGTGCCGAAGTGTAGTTTTTCATTAAATATCCAGCTGTATAAAGTGGTGGTACGTAACAAGAATGAAAGCTTTGGAAGTCGCTCTGGGTAAGAGCGTCTGCCAAACGCCTAAAATGTAAATGTAATGCAAATAATTACACAAAATTATTCTTGTATATTGTTGTTGTGATGTCAAATCACATCTGTTACCAGTGAAAGTGATTGGTGAAAATCCACACCCTAACACAAAGTAATCCCTAACAAAGGAACAGGGAGTGCCGAAGTGTAGTTTTTCATTAATGCTGTTGTGTTGTCGGGCAAGGCAGCGAACCTGAAGCGACAGTAAATACATCACGCAGGATAAACAGAATGAAAAATGCATTCTGCGTTAGACAGCAGTGCCAGCTTATTGAATAAATGATGCAGAGTGTTTCTGAGGAGCCTGGCTTGAGAGTCGGTCTCCTTCCTCTGGGCACGTAGGCCAGGCACAGAGCGTTTCTCCAGCATCCCTCAGCAGTGAAGCAAAAAACAAAGACAATCCATTAATCAGGGTTTCCACCCCACCCAAGTGGCTTTAAATGACAGTCCCACACAGAAACCATCTAACCCCTCTGTCTGTGTGTGTGTGTGTGTGTGTGTGTGTGTGGGTGCGCAGCTTCACCTCACAGCCAGCGGAGCGCGACCCCGTCCAGTGAGCCGACCGCCACGCCACCCTGCAGCCCACAGCACATCCTCAGTTGGCAGAGCGGGTGAGTCTCCACCCCTCTCTCCTCTGTCTCTTTCTCACTGTCCGTCTGTGCCCCATTTCCCACCGCCCGTACCTCTCTCTCTCATTCTCCATTCTTTCACACACTCTTACTCATTGTTTTTCTCTCTCCTGCTTGCTCACCCTCCTGCTTGGCCTTTCTCCCTCTTCCTCTCTTCTTCTTTGGGGGTAAATACCTCAAAGACTCTAGTGGTCCCATGGCCTGCTTCATACATGCAGTCACACTCATGGCCTAATCCAGTCACGGCACAATCATATAACCATATGCATGTATATTTATATGCACAGGCAGCAATAAATTGAACTAATAGTATGGAAGTGTAAACCAGGATTCGGAGAGAGGCCATATACAGGGGGTGGACAAAATATCGGAAACGCGTACAAAAACTGAATATCTAGTTACTATTAACGAGTAGGCTCACTCTTTGCCTTCAAAACAGTTTCAATCCTTCTAGGAATGCTGTCATACAATTTCTGAACTGTGTATAGTGGGATATTGGCCCATTGTTCAAGAAGGACAGTCTCCAGTTCTTTGAGGGATGAAGGAGGTGGGAATCTGCGCTCCAGAACTTCCCATAAAGGTTCAATTATGTTTAGATCTGGTCATTGTGCAGGCCATAGAAGGCATTTGACGTCATCCTTGTATTCTTGGAACCATTCTTTAATTTTTTTTAGCAGTGTGTATGGGGGCGTTATCATGTTGGAATATGGGGACATCATAGGGTGCACCTGGTCTTGTAAAATGGTTTCATATTGTTTGCCTGTTACATGTCCATGGAGAGCAATCATTGGACCCAATGAGTCCCAAGAAATGGCTGCCTATGCCATTACAGAACCACCACCATCCTTAACAGTTGGCAACAGACATTGTGGATTGAATGCCTCCTTAGGCTTTCTCCAAACATAAACCAGATGTATTAAAGTCCAGATGTATTAAAAAGAGTAAAAGATGACTCCTTAGACCATATCACTTTTCTCTATTGCGCAGCTTTTGTGTTCCTTACACCATGTTATGCATTTTTGTGCATTAGCCTAGGATACAAATGGTTTCCGAATGGCGGCCCTGCCATAAATACCAACTTTGTGAAGCTCATGACGTACTGTTTTTGTTGAGACTGATTCAGATATGGATTGATTAAATTCTGTGGTGATTAGCAACTATCCTACCAAGTGTCCGTCTGTCCCTGTCAGAGAGTTTTGACTTGCGGCCACAGTTATTTTTTGCTGATGCTGTTTTTTGGTGTTGGGCATATGTTGTCATAATTTTGGACACTGTTCCCCTTGCCACCTTAAATAATTTTGTGACCGACGCAGACACACCTGCAATTCATTACCCCTTTGTAACTCTGTTAGTATCCTCATCTTGCGTTGGAGACTTACCTAGCAAAGTGCTGCTGGTTAGACCTCTTTTAAGCAGACACATGCTGCTAATTAGCATTCAAATTAATAGGAATCACTTATGTAGATGGTTTTGTAATTGTGGTTTAGATGCTTCAAAGTTAAAGCCATTTTTCAGGGGTGTTTCCAACGTTTTGTCCACCCCCTGTATGTTCGGCAACAAAGCGTTAAAGATCAGAACTGATCCCCGGTCAGCCAGCATTTAGAATGTGTGAGCCACTGTTCATTCGTCTCAAATATTCTGCTCTAGACTTCCCCACTGATCCCCGAGACAGTAGTGCACAGCATCTCCTTTTCACTTGGACTGCAGTCACAAATGTATACTGTGTATATGAGTCCACAACAGACCGGCCTTCCTCTGTAGATTATTCCTGATGATTTATATGAGCTCGGCAGGTGTGAACTGCATAAAACAAGTGTCCAATCTTTTCCAAGAAAGGCTGGTGTCAGAGCAGGCTCTTAAAACACCTTACTGGACTAATCAAAGTTTTAATTGAAGACCATGATTAGTTGATTATTGATTAGTTCAAGCGGGCGTTTTAGTGCTGTAGTAGAACAAAGGCTTGTACCCACACACCGGCCCTTTCTCAGATGGGATTGCAAACCCCCTGGTGTAACGCTTTAGGTATTCCAGCTTGTTCTACAGAATACTGCCAGCTCATCTCTTGTAAAGTCTCCATCTGCTCTGTCCCTGCACTGTTAAAGGCTTCTGCTGGAACACTCTGCTCTAACCTTTCTGGGCTAACCTCCTCTAACCTCTCTGCTGTTCCTACCCTTTTACTAACTCTGCGCCTCGCTGTGCTACCCTTGGTCCAGAGGCACGGCAGGAAGCTCTCCTACTGAGGACCGACCTCAGTCTCCAGCCCACCAAAACACTGATGAATAGAGGTACGGTACAGGCTCCCTCCCCTGTGGCCGTAATCTCCCAGCATGCACCCGGTCTGTGTCTGTACTGGTGCCGGCCTTGTGAAATGATGTTGAGTTGTCCGTCTTTTGCTCAGTTTTGCCTTCAGTCTTCCAACTGCTTCAGAATGTTTAGCTTCATGTCTTCACAGGTGACGTCACTGTGCAATTGTGTATTTGTCTTGGAGTCCCAGTGGAGGCAATGGTGTAAAATTGTGGTATAAATTTAGTGGATTCATCCATACTAGAGTATATTATATTACCACATCCCATAAATCAGAGCTGAGGCTCCTGGTCTATGATACACCACTCTGAGTGGACTGAGACAAGGTGTAGAGAATGTGGACTACCTTGACCATGACTGTTTCTGTCTTTTTCCATCTTTCCAGCTCATACAACGACAAATGTTATCTGGACAGTCCTCTGTACTCGGAATTAGCGGATGTCCAGTGGTATGGACGAGAAAAGGCTAAGCCGGGGACTCTGGTCTGACCCCGCCCCCCGCAGTTGTTCCACCTCCACCCTTCACACGAGCATCCTCCGGACTTGCCAGTATGTGGGCGGAACTTACCCCAGACCAGCCCTCCTCTGGAAGCACTTTTCCCCAATCACACCCATGCCCGGCGCTGAGCTGTGGACAGGCCCCTTCCCCCAGTATTCCCTCATCCAGCAGGGAACTGGGACCCTTTGCCCTGTAGGACTGGACAGCACCGTGAGCCAGGCCCCAGACCTAGTGAAGGGCACCATGTTCCCCTAACAAGCCCACAGCAACTGCTGTATGCACAAACAGGAACCTTCCAACCACTGTGGGAGTCTGTAACAAAAACTCCACCAGTCTAATCTCTCAGACGTCATCCATCTCCAGCGCAATACTGATATCTCCATACTGCAGAGGGAGCCTATCGACTAGCTCAACCGGGATTAACCTTTGACTGCACACCCTTTCACCATTCCGGAAACTCCTCAGCCCAAACCAGAGGATTTTTGGAAAAAATATGGGTTGATATGGGGTTCGTGTAACAGACCATTACATGTTCTTTCTTTTGTTTTGTTTTTTTGTTTTGTTTAATTAATTTAATAGCTGCAAAGACAGATTTCTTCCATCTCTTGAAAATCTCAACCTATTTTTGAGGAGGTGTTTTCCCCTGGACGTTGTTTGAGTGTCCGCCTGTTGGAGTAGCCCCAGGTCAGTCTTTGTCCACCACAGTGCATCTCCTGAGCCCTCCCGCTACCAAAGATCCACTATCTTAAAGGAACACGGGATTTGACAGAGGTCGACCCTGACCAATCTTCTTAAGCAGCACCAGCTTTCAAACAGCACAGTGGCCAGCACGGTCCAGCCCCGACCCCTCCCCCCAGTGCAGGGGAGCCTAGCCGTAACGGTAATGTTTCTGCCAGAACTGATCTGTTTGACTTCAGTTAACTGCCTTCCCGGCACTTCAAGGTTAAATCCTTCTCCCACTGAAACTGCACAAAACTGAGGAAGGAACAGTGTCAATGTATGTTTGCATCTCCAGCTCTCTTAGGATAGCTGAAACTGTTGCTTCATTTAATTGTCTTGGTGTTGTTCTAACCCTTTCTACATGCCCTTTCCTGTCACATGACCCCACACCTATAATTTGGTAAGATGAGACCACATTTTTTAAGAGTTTGTGGTATTTGTCTACAGCTAGGAGAAATTTGGGCGATCAGATCTCAGAACCTCATATGTCAGCATTTGCACAGTGGTCCAGATGCCAATGTAGTGAATTAGATTTAGAGTCCAGTGTTAGCGTATGATTAGCAGTGAGAGGTGCCCCCTCGTCTCAGGCTATGATAAGTGCCCAAGTTCTCTCTCCAGATCAACAAAAGTGCCAGTCCACTATGGTGCTCTATCACCTGTGTGGCCTGTAACAGCCATGCAGCATCAACTCAGTAAGCTAACAGTGCTGACCGCCTGTAAGTACTCAGTATGTATGTAGACATGAGGTTGTGTTTTCTCCACCTGTGAAAATAAGTCCGAGCAATCACAGCAACACATTGTTTAGTTGCAGCCTCATTGTGCAGTGGCCAGTAATCAAGGGTAACCATATTTCATCAGTGGTTTATTGGTCGCCCAAACCACAGCATAATCTGCAATGTAGCTGCAACACAAGAAAGGTTGTTGAAGCATTCTCTGATCAAACCTCGGGAATAAGAACAGAGATACACTGAAAACAAAGCATCGTACTGCTACAATTAGCACTTGGTTCAGTAATGTTGATAATATGAAACAGACAGAATTGAAAGAAAATGAAAGACCTCAGAGATCATGCACGATCACGTAACAGTGGAATAAAATCCTTTATGCTACAGTGGTCACTTTCACATCATTACCGGTTTAATTATATTGGCTACATTTGGGGCATAAACCCCACAGAAATGCTACCCTATTCCATATCGCTTCTTCATTCAGTTGATCAAGAAGTTTTCATACAGTAAAGCCCAATGTCTCAGTGATCTCTGATTGCACTATACGTATCTCACTGAGAACAAGGCCGTATTTTTCTAGCAAACATTGGTAGGACTGTGATGGACTATCAGGGTGCTGTCATTAAGAGACCATCAATGCAGGTTTATTTACTACGACATATCCAGATTCCATAAGCTGATGTTATTGTACAGATAGCATATTGTTGTAAGAGAACGGTCTGATATTTCAGTTTAAAATATACTACAGTCCAGGGAGTCCCAGCCCTGGTCCTGGAGTACACTGTAAATTACTGTATGCTGGTTTTTATTTCAACCTTAATTGCAATTCCTGAAGTAGGAAAAGCTATTAATTGTTCTTAATTTGACACTTTTAACGTCTGACAACAGATGATTTTGCCAAAAATGTACAAAAGTAATGAATATTCCATATTGATTTCAGAGATCAGTTCTCAGGCAACTTGTGCTTTTGTTTCCAGTACTTATTTTGTGGAAAAGGTTACATTATGTATTGTTTAATTGATATACCTCCAGATGAAATCAGTGAAGTCCTAAATCCGTAATTCAAACCATGGTCATCAAGGGCAGAGAACTACTAGTTTATCGCCCTCCCTTTACTTGGGAGTCAGGTGTGTGAAGACAGTCTGGCCAATCAGTAGCACTAATTGTTCAGTTAATTACCTGGGAGAAAGAAAACCAGGGGTGGATTTGCATTTGAGGGCTAGATTTGAATAACCATGTCGTAGATGCTGAAAGTGTGCACATCTAGCACTTGAAACTAAACCATTCATGGAAAATGAAGAGTTCAAAGATGAAACAAATAGAAATGAGCCAAAGCCAAACTGTGTTAATATCAGCTTCAGAGCAAAATTGATTCATCACTTGATTTCAACAACCTTAATTAATCAAGAGATTGGCTAGAACAAAAGCCGGCATACATGGGAGTACATCAGGACCAGGGTTGGGAACCTCTGCTATAGTCAGTGTTGTGTTCTCTCTCCACATGATAGCACTTTTAGATGGAATTTTGCTCCATTTCATGTTAAAGAAATACCATCATCATGGCAGCATATTAAGAGACAATAGCACATTTTTGTATCTGGAAAAATGTACTGCTGGAGACAATAATTGTGGACGCAGAATATGTATTTATATCATTGTTTTAACACAAAACTGAGGGACTTGATATGTGGGGTGGGGGTCTGTGGTGTATAAAAAGTGACTTGGGTTTGAGCCATTGTAAAAATATCTTGCTCCATTACTTCTTCAGTTGCGGTAATACTATTCCACTGAAAACACAGGGTTTTACGCCATCATATTGAGCCGTCTGGCATTACATTTGGACTTTTGTCATGGTGGAGGTTCTTTATAGCATCAGCTGTACATAAGGGGATAAAATAGACCTATGTGAGAGCCATACTTTTGACTTACCTTCCCCCACTCATACACACTTGCATTGAATGAATATTTTAAGAACTAAATGCGTATTAAAAAGCACACCTTTTTTTTCCATGGAGAAAAGAAAATCCTGCCAAAGTTTGCTATGTTTGTTCTGTGGTCTGCTCATCAGATTTATGTCTGCCAGTTCATATCGATTCTGATGTCAACCTGTGTGATTTCTGCAGTCAGCCAATCAAAATGGTTATGAGATTATAGGATGTGTGGCGATAGGTTGAGAGTGTTTGGTACAGATATGAGAGTCTGTGGAAGGTTTTCCTTTCCTACAGCTGTGTACAGACCACAGGGTTGCTGTAGTAATACAGGAGCCATAGCCAGGATGATTTGAAAACATGACAGGCTTCAAATGTCATAGTCAGAAGTGTATTGTCAGGATCTCAAAGTCCATAACATGTCAGTCCCTCACAGTATATTGGTGTGCTGCTGTTTACTATTCATTGACATTCCAAGCATAGTAAATGAAGAGGTCCCATTCATTGTCCAAGAAGGACATTTCTTGTTTCTTCCCAAGCATGTTACAGAGGTAGTACATCATGGATCCTGGAACAAATCACTGAAAATGATGCAGTTTTAAACAATACCCTCCTTGAGGCAGGACCATTCTGTCTGTCCATAACCTTGTGGTATTTTATGATCTCCAAACCTGAGAATGTGTCGTACCTTCTACCTACTCACCATCACAACATTGCTGTATTTATTCAGAATAAAAGTAACTTTTTACATTTAAAAAAGAATGAACTAATTGTCACCATTTACAACAGTGGAAGGCAGTCTGTCAAAAAAAACACTGACCCTCGTTTTATTGATGTTCAGTCATTTTTAGGTAAATCCATATTACATTTTAGTTCAGGCATAGTAACAACCCTTTCAGGTGCTACAGAATGAGGTGTTGAATTTCCTTTACTGTCATCGATAGTCCTAATATCAGTTGTGCAAAATGAAGGACATTAGTTTTTAACTAAAACTTATCTTGGCCACTCTCCCTCCATCTGACAGTACAGCATGTATCAGGATTTTGTTAGGTTCTGTTCAACTTAACCAAACAAAAGATATATGTTGTAGAAAAAAGAAAATGTGGAATTGTAACAGAAAACTAATTCCACTGTTAATTTATTCTTTTTTTTTCTATTAAGAATTTGTATAGTACCTTTACATTTTTTCAAACTGTGTTGTTGGCAACTGATAATGCATTTTTTCCAGATGAGAAAACTTGGTGGTTCTTGAGGTTATGAAAATAAATTATTGCTGAATGTTCTCAAAATGGAAGTGTGACTGTCTCTATTATTTTCCAGATGAACTGAGAACAGTGTCATCTCATGCGCGTTGCCTGAAATTGGTATGTGTCTTCCATGCTGAAATCAATTATCCTGTCCTTTAGTGGAACGGTAAGAGAGTAGAATCCCTAATGACTCTGCACACTTGATATTCACAGCATGGGTAATCGGGAGGTTTTTTTATGGTTGGTATTCACGACTTGGACAAAACAACTACACAAGCAATGCTAAATATGTGTGGTTAAGGGCCTTTGCTGACTTAGATGAAGTAGAATTATTTCCCATCACAGTCCGCACTCACGTTTGGATACAGTGGGAGCAGTTGCAACCGTCTCTGGAAAAACCCATCTCTAGTTTTGGATGCATAATGGTGATGCTAAATTGAGAATTAACTCCTTAAAGGAGCTATATGTAACATTGACACCGAGCATTTAAAATGGGTACTGCAGTCCAAATTCACAATATTGGAGATAGGTGTCTCCGCCCGCCCCCTCCTCCCCAGACTCGAAGCTCACGTGGGGGACACTGAACGAACACGAGCGCAAGACGAGCCGAGCGCAACATTATATTTTGAGACGAGCTTATTCTATTTTGACAATGACAAGCAACGACGAGTCCTACACTGTAAGTTGATCAGCTAATGTATACGTTTGCAATTTATTTATTGTTTACAAATTATAAACCAGCTCATGTGGATTTTTTATAACTCTGTCAATGTTAGCTGGATGCATGGCTGGCTATGTTTACGGTCACACAGATATAACGTTAATGGTATGTTTAGCTAGTAACTATATACATATATATATTTAAATCTTTAGCTAGCTAGCTAAATGGAAATAATGTTGAACTTAGCTTAGGCATTCGTAAATCAGCTGTCGGAGTACATCTGGTTGTTCGTAATGGGCAGTGGGCGGAGACAATTCTGAGAATAGTGAATCACACAGGCCAAAACAAATACAGACGTTCCGACCCGGAATGGAAATTTCAAAGGAGAACATACTGGCTGTAGCATTGTTGTCGGAGAAGTCAGTATTTCGACTTAGCTTGTTTCCTTAATCTCTGATGACATATCATGGTCATTTTATGATTTAGTACAGTAAATTTAGCTCCTTTAAGTTTAGTTTTGTCATATAATGGTATACTTGATACGATAGTCCTGCCATGTTTTTCTTCCAACCATGAACTCAGCCAGCTGATTTCACTAATTAGTTCTACCACCTGGCTGAAGAATTGTGCTAATTAGCAAATCCAGGTGATTGGAACAAAATACTGGGGAGGACTTTTACTTTCTGAACCTGGATGTTCCACCGCTGGTGAAGGGGCATGGTTTTACCTGATCCATTCATGCAAAAGGTAGTGTTGCTGTAGATTTAAATTTGTGTTTAACCCTATGTTGATATTTTGTGACGCCTTTCATGTTTGGGTTCAATTTGAACCCAAATGTTTAAACTGACTGACACAATACAACTATTGTAATAGAAACATTTTGACACTTTCTGTGTCACCTATTGCGCGTCTCCCAATTGACTAGCCTTTTATCCCTAAATATTAAAAATATGTGATGAAACATCTCATTTTAGGGCCTGAGGTAAGTGAAATTGAAGTTTAAAACCTGTATGGGAAAGTGCCACGAGAATCACTCACAAGAAATCGGAGATAAAAATTAAAAAAGGTTGTATATTTTCTTAAATTTTATACAGCAACCACACAAATGACCCCACACAACACCTTTGTATACAAAGTTGGTACAGGACTTTTGAAAAGAGCATTATGTTTATTTCATGTTTAGCCTACCATTTAATCCCAACAAATTGGTGAAAGATGATAAAACTAAGGTTAACTGGTTTTAAAGAGATGTCAAACACTGAATCGGGTCAAATTGACCCTGGAAATAATGTGAGGGTTAATCAGCTGATCTGCGCACATAAATAGGCTGCTGTTTAAGAGCAGATGGACATAAAGGCCAAATATTACATTCACTGCACAAATAAATTCCTTCTGAGCCACTGAAGATGCACCATTGGAGGAATCGCAGTCGGCATTCAGAATTCCATGGAGGGACTCGAGGAGGCTAAATATTATACATAGTTACAAGCCTGAATCCAACAGCTTTGAATAAATCAGAACCATAAGAAGTAATGCTCTCTTTGCAGGGCCGACCTAACTTCCGGGGCCATTAGATGACTGAAGCATTTGGATAAATCACATCTGCCAAACGGCACTTATGCAAAACACATCGGGTCCCTCTGCTCCGGGCGACCTGAGGGTGTGGATCCGCACATCTGTGGCCCCTATTTTCATTGTATGACTCCGGAGTGAGCCTGGGAAGGTGATCAGAGCTTGCTTGGCACACATCCAAAAGCACACAGGCAGCTGCAGCAAGGAACCGCTTTACTCCCATAATCGTTCTGAGTTTGCATCTGGCTGAGGATCCAAACTGCCCTTAAGTCCAGGGTTGAGAAAAACTCCTCCCACTAGGGATAAGTTGGACCACCCCTCAGCCCCAAAATGGAAGATCAATAGCTTTCTCTTCACCACCCAGATGAATATGAAATGGATCCTTTGCTTCCTGTCTAGGAGGGGCTTCCGTGGGAGGTGGAGTAGATGACAGTGACACAATGGTCTCCAGAAACAGGATCAGTATTCTGCCAGGATGAATGAATGTGCAAGCCAGCAGTGGCCTGTGGGTCGGCAGGACCACCTCAGAAGATCTTCCAGAAGGTTGTGTGCAAATCAGGCAACTATGTTTTCCTAACAATGTTTACCCTTCTCACTTTCTACACAGAGACGTTTGTTCAGCAGTGTCTCTATTGTTTGCCTCCATTACAAGTATCCAGATGAGGTCATTACCGTCTATCGAGAGCTGCATTTTTTAGACGCTGCGAGGTACTCAAGGCAACAGCTCAATGTCCTACAAAGGGGAAAGATGCACAACTATCCTAGTGAAGACCATTGTTCATAATTTAATCTTCCTCTTGTTGTTGTTGCTGCACTATTACACGGCCTGGTTTGCAGTGGTTTGGAATGTTTGCCTATTCAGACAAACACTATCCGTGACATGGCAGAGGCTGAGAGATGCAATTTAGTTTTGTGTTTTTGCACAGGGGGAACTGTACACACAAGATTCCTGCAATCATTCCTTCCTTTAAATCTTAAGATGTGGAAAACTAGAACATTACCCTATTCATCATTACTGTATCTGATTAAACTAATCACACTGACATGTAGGGGAATACAAAGAATTCCACACACACCAGTTGCACTCCAGTACAAAAGGCTACAGTCAGGTTTTTAATCATACCATTCCTGTTTTCCCCCCCTCTGACGGGCACTAAAATAGAGACAGCAAGTAGACATCCAGCCCAGAAGGTGATGGATTACACCATTTGTGGTTGCCAGAAATGTCTTTCTACAACACTGCTTGGCAACTATCCAAGTCAGCCAATGGAGAAAGTCAGATATGGAGACCTCTTCTCTAGGTGAACCCCTCTCACAAAATGTAAGAACTTTCTGTGACGCCACACTCTCTGGCACACCCTGCTGAAAGCACCCCATCCCCCTTCAGTACTGTAATGAAACCCAGTTATCATAACAGCATTCCCCGGCGCTGGCTTTGGCCTTTGGGACAGCTGCAAGCAGTTAGATCAGCATGGCGTGAGAAAGTTGCTTGAGGTTTGGGTGTGCGTGCTGCAGCGCTGGTCTTTGTGTAACAGGCGGTGCTCTCTTTACAACTGGGGACCCTTTTCACGCTGAGCCCCCTCAATTTCAGGCTCCCTCAGTTGCACAGTCAAGTCCAATCCCTGTGCACCCCACATACAAGCCAGGAGGACTCTTATGTGCCCAATCATTTGCAATCTGATAATTTAGCCTCATTTCTTCATAAGCTCAGCTGAAGGATGTTCTTATGTACGTAAAGTTTTTTTTTTTTTTTTTTTACTGTCTAATCAAGCGATACCTGGTGTTGGCATTTAAAGCTAATTAGCTTTCTGTGCCAGGGTAATTGGTGTAAACAAGACCTTGCACAGACACACCTTTCTCTGTTTTGCTAGACATTAGCAGAGCAGTGATGTGTGTCATTTTAACATCTCCCTTAAAGCACTGCAGTGGTCACTTTTTATTACTTAACATATCATGTTGGTGTAACTGGTAGTGAACTTGAAGTTGGCAGTGCTCTATAATGATCCACATTTTGGTCTCCAGAGTGCAACATTTAGCAGGGGCACTTGTTCTGTCCAGAATGAAGCTTGCACCAACTGTGGCCAGGGATCCTGTGGGGTGGCACATAAATGGTAGTGTCCCCCAGGACATCAGGGTACCCCACAACCTTATCAATGGCAGTGGGTATGGCAGAAGCTGGCAGACAAGGCAGCATATTGATTCACCTCAATTAAGTTCTTTCGTAATTTTGTTTCCTTAAACTTAACACAATGCAGGTTTGGCTCATTATCAATATGCGTTGTCTTTGAATTGTTCATAATCAACCAAATGGTTAGTTGTCATGGCCATGTGTCCACACTTTCACCAATTAGGAGTCTATTGATTCACCTTAGCCTTTCATTTGCTCAGTTGTTAGTTACCTCTTTTAATCAAATTGTTTACAATATAGGACATTTATTCTGCATGGCATGCATAGCTATTTTCTGACATAATTTGGCTTAACAGGGTAAATAATCCATCAAAACATGAAAAGTGCAATTAAGAAAAATTAAGAGCTCGTTAAAATTCTCGGATCGCAATTGTGGTTGGAACGAAAACCAGCATACACAGGGGGGGCCCCAGGACTGAGTCTGAGAACCACTGTCCTAAACTGACAGGAAAGCAGCAGGGATGGTGCTACAATTACAAATGGATATTCAAAATTGGAAGGTGGAACCGTGGAACAGAAAACAATATATTCCTTTGCAATAAATTCTCACCACTAAACTAAAATACAAATTGGTTTTGAAATAATTGTTCAGAGGTTTCAGAAAAATGTCAACAAGCAAATATTTACATCTTGACCAGAAGGCCCCTTTAATGGAGAAATGCCAAAACGGACGTGGATGCAAATGGAATACATTTTCAGACGGCTTGCCTTGTAACCAGGCTTCGTCAGTTAAAACATGACACGTTTAATTGGCCAACGCCCTGTCAATGGACTATTATGGCAGTAACAATTCGTGAAAGCAACCAGTCATTTCCCAGCTGTTCATCTGCATTTCAAGTGCCTTCGGTCTCAATCCAGGCTTATAGCAGGGATGAACCAAGAAAGCCTGCTGTTGAACGTCAACCAATGGAGACAGCCCTGTTAAACGAGTCACTGTCATCCCATGGAGACAGCCCTCTTAAACGAGTCACCGTCAACCCATGCAAAGATGTCCCCACTGAAGGGATCCATTGCCCTATCAGAGGCTAGGGCGATGGATCCATTCTTCCGATCCACTCTGCCTTTGCTAGAGCGTGAATTTTATATACACTCCATTGAATTTCCCATCATATAGGATTATAATGCTTCCAGGCCCTGCCTCATATTTTAACCTGTTGGTTCCAGAGTTATAGGTCTGGTGATGTTGATTAAATGCAAAAATGTGATTTCATAATGAAATATTTGAACGTGTTGGAAATCTTCAAATCATCATAACATTATTAGTCCGTTCCAACAAGGGTGTCTAAAGTTTCAGAGCTCTTACAGGCATCATCTCCTTGCTTTGAGCATGAAGACATATACACTAAACACACTGAGCATCCCAACATATAAACTAAACACGCTCTGACATCCCAACCCACTTTTTAGAATTCCTTTATGAAAAGTATGCTTCAATATATCTCTCAATGCAGAAAATGCAATGTCTCTTCTCTGAAGCTGTCAGTGATCGTCTGGTGGGCCCCATTGCTGGAGCCTCCTCCCCCATCCGCGGCGTGCTTTCACATTCATCTCACCGAGGGTGGGAGCAGACACACAACTGCTCGCAGATCCCACACCAACACCCACACTCTCACATGGAGACAGAGGAGGAACTGTCTTCCAGTCAATCCAAAAACCCAACAGAATCAACTTGGTGTGGCTAAGTGAGACATTTTACTGTTTAAAATAGAGATAATCAGCATTAAATAAGCAACCATTACCCTACCCAGCACTAAACATTTCAATATAACCAAAATGCCATAGCGAGTTTCCAATTGAATTACATGAATGTATACTGCTGTTTATCTGTGGCCAATGCATTCATTGGCTATGCCGTGGCTATGTAATGCATTCATTACAACTTAATCAAACAGCCAGATCCTGCATAATAAAACTTACACACACTGGTTTAATAAAATAATGCATCATTCTTTGCTAAATGAAAAAAAGGTGTTCATCCCTTGTAGCAGTTAATGAAGGAATATTTCCTTGTCCATCCCATAATTCAGGGAAAGTTGGGGAAAATTAAGAACAAAGGCTACATGACCGTAGAGAGTTCAAAGTACAAATGTCGAAAAAGATCTCAAAGATGCTGTACAGACAGACCTAGTGCCCTTTACACTGGCATAAGAGCGCTGACCCGCTTCTGTGCAATTTCACACAGACACAGGAGAGTAGGCAGGGAGGTCAGAGGGCGTTGTACTCCACACACTTGGACGGGTCGGTGGTGAAATGCTTCTGACATATGGTCATCAGCCTCTTCAGTCCCTGGATGGAAAGGGAACAACATGAACTTGCACGCACAAGATTGGGCTTTCAGAGCATGAATATTAAACGTACTATAGAAACACAAATCATTATTGTACTGCAATGTATTGCTCTTCTGACCTGGGTAAAATTGCATTTGTGTAAAAACACACCAGCAGATGCCTTAGAATTTTTTGAAGATGAAAGGTAAAATTATGTTTCTTTAAGAACAGTTAGTCATCTGCATGGACTTTGCTGGTGGAAGTATTTCAAAGAGTTTTATGACCGAGGCCTGATGGGTCTGGGTGAAGTGCATTTGACCTCTCACCTGGATGTACTTCCTCTGGGTCTCGTCATTGAGGACGTGAGCAACGTGTTTGGAGAAGATCTTCTCTCGCCCTGTACGGGCGTGGATCCCCACCATGGTCACTCCGATGGGCCAGGGGGCATTCCCTATGGCCATCTGCAGGTAGGCGTCATTGGCCTGGACACCCGTGACATTAGTCAGACTCAGTACTTCACCTCATGGAACTGCACTGCATGTCAAATACGTTCAAATAAGTCCTGTGCTCAGGGAAATTCTACAAAAATCTAAACATAGTTCCACCATTTACTGCAAGAAAGCACAATCTTCTAATAAAAGTGATGCTCAAATTTTTTCCCCATTTGATAATTGAACTGCCTGAATAAGCCAAATGGCCTCTTCTCATCATTATATTTTCTTTAATGTACTTTTGAACGCGCCCTTAAAACACTAGGGGCCCTATCTTGGCGATCTTGGCGCTTAGTCTAAGCGCATGGCGCTAAGTCCATTTAGGGCGTGTCCAAGTCCACTTTTGCTATTTTAACGGCGTGTTTTTTTGGCGCTAAGCACGGCGCATGGCGCAACTGGGCTGAACCTAGTCGCTTCATTAATTATAGGTGTGTCTTGGGCGTGACATTCAATAAACCAATCAAAATGTCATATCCCATTCCCTTTAAAAGCCTGCTTATCCACCTTGGCGGATTGCTTATGATGGCGAAACAGACATGCTCGTGCGTGTTTAGTGTGATCAAGGAATAGGCTAAATGGAGTATGATCAATATTATTCGGACTAACCATTAGCCTATGAGTTCCCGGTAATTCCAGACAGGGCTGTTATTTTACAAAATATGTGCGGTTAAATTTCGTTAAAAGGACCTGCAACAGCTGAGAATAAGCTATCAATGGCTTCAGTCTCACCTTAGAAAACGCCAAATTAGCCTGCTTGTTCAGCGAATTTTGTTTGATTATGCAACGAAAGTGTCAAACATCAATTCCAAGAGGCTGTTCTCATGGAATTCTCGAAGTTCAAGCTTCATCCAAAGTTCATTAGGCTACCTGCATAGTAGGCTAATATTGATTAATAACATACATACCGTTATTTTGCCTTAATGGTGACACTAGCCTACAATAAAGCTGTCAGGTTCGCAACCCATAAGTTCACGCATATTTCCCCTTGTTTAATAATGTCCTGTTTATGGAAATGTGACCAACCTGTTTTACTCGTAGCGTAATCCTTTAAAACAATCCACTTTCCCAGGAAGACCGTGAAACGTGCGACTTGAGAACATGCAGCTCACGTGCAGAGAATGGCATTAAAATTAATTGTGAATTAATTGTGTAACGTGCTGCAAATTTGTTTTAGTTTCTAATTAGACGCTTAGTTCTCTTTAAAATCGTTTTGTTCAGTTAAGGAATAACGGGTGAAATCAGCTGGGTTTTAAACGGTGAGAGTATGGAAACCTGGTCACTGTAATTTAAAAAAATATGAAGGACGAAGAATAGCTAAGGTTACAATTTAGTTAACATGGTGACATCTCCGTTTTTTAACCACAGGCTATCGAAAAAAAACTTATGCACAGCGAATTCGCTGTAGCCTAGGCTATTTGAAAAACAATAAATGCAATATTCACTGGACAAGGTTTTGAACTTTTTTCAGTCACAAACCATTCTATTTACTTACAGGCTGTATTCATAGATAAACAGAGCTGTATTGTAATGACATCTGAAGCGCATTTTCAGAACTTAAATGTCCGTCTATTGCCGTGCGCGAGTTTTCCATTGAATGACAATTCACGCATTAGGTGCAAAGACAATTCGCGCATTAGGCTTGATAGCTATAGGTGTTATCAGCTCCTTTTTAATGGATAGCCATTGTCCCGTACCATCGCACATCGCCTGGATGTTGATGGAGTGGGCTGAGAGCAATGTAATGTGGCATTGTTTCCCTTCGCTGAGGGAAAGGTATGTGGACCTATGGAACCTTTTATTATTATGCATTTTTGATATGGCCTACACAATAATAATATTTCACATTGTGATCTAGATATTTTAGTCATGCCTGTGCACGCCCCTGTGTGTAACAGACAGGAGGGTATGCGCGTTGTGCACACGCCTATGTAGACGCACTTATATGCGCCGTTAAAATAGCATGTAAACAACTGCGACATGACTTTAGACCAGGTTTGTGGTGGTTCTAGCGCAAGCGCTTTCTGCTGGCTCAAGATAGCAATACGCCAAAAAGAATCCTGGCCACTCCTCATCTTAAGACCAACACGCCCAGTTCACTAATGATGGCGCAAGAGTTACGCCGTCAAACATGCTAGTTTGACGGTGTAAGCGTTAGGCGCTATTATGGACCTAGCGCCGGGTGTAAGATAGCAAAGACACTTGCGTTTGTGTTAGCGCCGCTTTGCGCCGGGTGTAAGATAGGGCCCCAGGGGTGTGAATCTTTGGCTTCACAGCGATTCGATTCGATTACGATTCAGTAGTTGGCGATTCGATTCAAGGACACTTTTTATTTTTTTTAGAACAATTCGATTCGATTCGATTCTGTAAACCACGATTCGATTCAGTAACTTATAACTCTATAAACTTCACCCCTAGTGGTTTGAGACGTATCCGTCTCAATTACAGTATTATGTTCATCTGAAATTATAAACTACAGCTTTAAGAAAACCCCGAAAATTTTGACGCAGTATTTTTTTAAAGGGTAGCTTCTTGCGAAAGCCGCAGCTTCTCCAGTTACACTGCCGTGCAATAAATTAGGAGGGTGCTATTAGTAGCCCACAGCACTCACACACCCTCCTCTGGCTACAGCCACAGACTGTAAAATGCATCAAATGCACCGTTTATACACGCTAAGAAAATCATGTTGACGTATAGAAACAATAATATTTTTTTAAAACGTTGTACAAATGAGTATTCGCCGTTTTCCCTTGCTTACTGTACTATATACAGTACCTGATCCACTTTCGGTTTAGAAGACACCTCATTTTTTGCTCCAAAATCTCTCGTATAAATATGTTTAAGAAACCAAGTACTTACCAGTATATTCAGCTACAGCTGTTTTCTCATGAACCCTGAAGAGTTTATCTTTTTATATTTCGCCAAAGTCCCATACAGTCGACATTTCCGCAGTGACCTCCCCTCGCACTGAGCGCTGAAATTCGTTGCTGTACTTGTGTGAATACGCACGCGCTTTCGTACGTTCTTTTTTAAACGTATTTAAATACATTAGGCGACGTATGTTATGGTTATTATATATATACTGTATGTGACTATTCTGAAATAAATGTATTCTGTAGCAAATTTCTGAATGATACAGCTTCTTCTTCAGTTCAAACTTAAAACCATGGATTTTGCAGGGAATATTTTTTTAGATACTGATGTTTAAATAAAACTAGTAGAAACCAGGAGAACATTGCTTCAAAAGGGCCAAAGTAAATAGGGTTAACCAAAATTCTATATCCATGAAATAAACATGCAATAATGCGAGTGAGACTATCTGTATTCTTCTGAAAGGTGAAAAAATAAACAGACAACAGAATTACTTATTAAACATATTTATCCTATAAAAAAAGTAGTCCTGCATAATATTTTATGCTGAATACAAAAATGTAATTAAACATGGCTCAGTTATTTTGAACATTTTTCAATAGGCTACATGCTGGCAGGGGAGAGAGTGGGTGGGTGAGTGAGTGAGTGAGTTAAGAGTCAGTGAGCGAGTGAGAGCGGTACTTCCTTGCAGGCTGACTAGCTCAGTGTTTCCCCTACCATTATCTTGGCCGGGCGGGACAAGAGGGAAAAAAAATAATTTTAATGAAAAAAAATAATAATTTATATTATTCTTTTTTTTAAATATATATATATATATATATAATCTTTTTTTATTTTTTTTATGTAGCTGCAATATTTCCCTTACCGCAGAATGCGGGAATGATCAAAATAGCATCTGGAAAAACCCTTGCCAAAACAGCTTCGGTTGTTTTCAATGGCAGCGCTGATATTATGAGGGTGTAATTATAGTTTCCGCCTCTACGCAAAATGGCGCACTTTCACCGCCCGGCCTGAAAAAAAATCTAGGGGAAACACTGTAGCTGATAAGAGTTACGGATTACCGAATTTCCCAAAAAAATGTGTAAACTAAGTCTTAAAACAATAATCATAATTAAGAATCGCGTGTCTTTAGATTTAAAGCATTTATATCGATTATTGGTGAAGCCAAAGCGATTCATTCTATTTATTTATTTTAGCAGATCGATTTAGTTGCATCGGTAGGACTGACCATCGATTCATCGATGAATCGCATGAATCGTTACACCCCTATAAAACACAAACTGTGGCAGTCCCTTACCTTGACATACTCTCTCTCTAGCATGAATTTGATGATGTCTGTGATCGATTCTTTGATGTCTGCAGGAAGAATCTGAAATAGACGGCAATAAGGACATTACAAGGTCTGGCTACAGCAAGATGACAAATTCTCAAATAATAAACCTTTCAGATTATAGTAAATATGCTACAAAGTTTTTAACTAATGCAGTATAACATCTTTACACATCAATCACCTGTGCATGAATCTGGTTTGGTTTGGTCTACAGTAAAGAGACAATGTATGTTACACTTGTTATTCAACCTTTCATAAGCCATACATATTCCATTTAAAAATGTAAAATTAAATAAGATAACATGTTAATAAAACATTCATTCTGGCCTTCTTTTTCTGCCAACACTACGAATAGGCTATCGTCTCTTTTCAAGCTCCTCCTTAATCAATCATCCCACTGCAATAAATCAATCATCTCAATGAATCATCTCTCATAACTGAAGCTTCAAAGCAACTTTAGCACATACCCTTCTACTATACAGTAGGGACAGACAATGCACTAAATGAGAATTGACAGGAACATATTGCCATTGACAATAGAGAAATATTTCTAACCTATACCAACCCATAAACTGTAAAAATAAATAGGAAAGGCTCCTTAGAGTATCAGAATGCAATTTAAAAAGTAAGAGGAGACTGTCACTTATTTCATGCAGATGTGGGTGCAATGCTTTTCTGTACTCTATTGACTTTTATTGAATCCCTGACAGTTGCTTTACACTTTCTTCTTCCATGGACTGGCATTGCCATAATATTGCCTCACCACATGTGCTAGACAATATAATTATTTTCCAGATTTTATATCATTCTGCAGACATTCACAGCCATGTCTCACACTCTGTTAAGGTGTGTGTGCACATGTCTGCGGTCTATTACACATCTTTGCCTCAACAAATTTTTATTTATTTTTTTTATTTTTTTTTAAAAAGGGAGCATTCAGAATGCCGTTTTTTTTCCAATGTATCCTCGATGGCATAATTGGTCGCACCTCCACCATTTAAGGATTCCTGAGCACCTACAGCGATGCCTTGACGAAAAGGGTTGAAACACTAGTCATATGCCACTGAAGCGACAGGAATAAGAAATTTACAGGCCTTATTCATGAGCACTTTGGGACTGTTTAGGTCAGACAGATGCAGAGGTAGGCACGCACACAGACCCTGAGCCGATGGGCAGGGGTCTGCGGACCTGTGGTAAGAGCCGGGTAAAACCTCACCTTCTTGCGCAGTTTCCTGAAGAGCGGTTTGAGGTAGGACTCAGTCTGCTTCTGCGTGGCGCTCGCCAGTTTGCCCTGCACGCTCCGCTTCACGTGGTCCTCTCGGCTGTTCAGGTCCTTGGCCCACACTCCGAGGAGGAACTGCACCGAGCGGACCAGACACAGGTAAGCTCACGTGTTCACAGTGCGGGTGTTATGTGGGGTAGCCATTGTGGAATGATCATGAAAATATTTGAGAAAGTTACAGATCAAAGCTATGCAAGATCCCACCTTATCTGCCAATTAATTATATACATTTTGACAGCTATGCAAAACGGAGGTTAATGCAATTAAAGGTTGTATCAGCGATTTTGGGTGACGTCACTTCTGAAGCGAAATCCCAAACAAACATACTTATGAATAATTATGTTATGTTTTAAAAAATAGTGTTCAAGCATCCAGAATTATAACCACGTTAATAACGTTTGTAAGAAACCAAACCGTTTGTAAATCCGTCAAGATTTCAGCGAGATAAGAGTATTAGCGTTTGTGCAGATCATTGTGATTGGTTGGAATACTGTTTATTTTGGTTTTGAGTGGTTGGTAGTACCATTTGTTTTTGTGTACGATCTCGAAGCATAGGCTGCCTACAGAGACGCGGTTTTTTGACGGCCTGCTTATGGGGCGGGCAGCTAGCGGATCGTGAGGAAAAATCAGATGAATGTGATCATTTATGTTTCCACCCAAAATCGCTGATACAACCTTTAATGTGATTCGTTTACTCATACTTTATTACTATTTCCTTGTAAATTTGTAAACATCTTATACAATTGTACAGGTCAAAACTAAACAAATTGTCTATTATTGCCATTCAGTTATTTCACAGAAACCATCTCATTCACAATAAGAAAATTACAGAAATTAAGGACATACCTTTAAAACTTTGTTAATGATATCCATGTCTCCAACATCATCACCAGTTCCCAAAGACTGTCCAAGTGCCTAAAGTGACAGCAATAAATGCAATGGGAAACCAAAGCAGCAGAGTAAATATCGCCCCCTAGTGTTTAAACAACTGTCATGGCGCAGTATTTTGTTGTGAAACTCCAAACATGTGGCATGACATACGTATTTATATAGTAGGGAAAGTAAGAAAACAGAGCACTGAAATGGGACATTATTTAAAATTTAAAATATTCTCATGACAAGACCTTGAAAGAACCTTCATCTTGCACATAAACCTTTCCTCTCCTCAGTACTAAAGGTCAAATGTCAGGTGTGTGGTCACCTCCAGCTCCTCGATGGTGGTGTTCTCCTCATGGACCTTCAGGTCATGCTGTGTGTCCACCACCCCTTCCTCCTGGCCGCCCACAACTTCATTCAGGTACTGCTGGTCAATCTTGTCCATGGCAGCTTTCAGATCATTCCTTAAGCCCTTTGCAAATGGACAGAAATCACCACATTAGCATCATCAATATCCACGTAATAAGTATTATTATTACAACTGACACCATGATCTGAAGTTACTTAAATGGCCAGTATATGAAGTTAAATAAAAGCGGCTGCAGAAACGCACTGATCAGCCAGTAAGACAAAAAATGAGAACATTGAATTCTGAATGAGTTCAGTAATGCACAACATTAAAAAACAACAGGTCTATGAAATTGCTTCCTTGTGCCGAGCTCACACTACACAACTTTTAAATCTTTACAAAATCCCGTCCAAGGAGAGCAGCTCACATCTAACGACTGTCAAATGACAGTCTTTACAAAATCACTGCGCGATACAGCACACATTAGGCGATTTAGGGAGGACAGCAAATTACATGGGGGTTGCACATCACACGATTTCTAAAGGACTAAATCAAGAGGTTGAATTTCCACGCAGTTGCCAAGGCTGCGGAAGTATGGTCATTTCAAACTGTTTTCCGTTGTGTTTGTTGTGCGCTCGTTCATTGGCTGTTGATATTCTAGTAGAACGATGCGTCACTGCAGGTCAGCCAGGACTCCAGACAAAATCAAACCAGTTTGAAGTGATCCTGGGCTCTCCCGACGAGGTCCAGACTGGTCTTTGACTACCTCACATCAAAGGACCATTCCAGCCGACGGAACCAAGACTTCTTGCAGATTTTTCAAGGATTATCATAGGACTGCAAAATTTGTCGGGAGTTAGCTTTTGATGTCAAAATCAAAGTAGTCATGTAGTGTGAGCTCGGAATTAGGAATTGGCAGAAGTAGAAGTTTAGCATGTGCAGTGCTGACTGAGGGCCCAAACCTGTCTTGTGGTGCTTCATTGCTGTTTTAATACTCTCTCAGCTACACAGGACCTAACCAGAAATATACTGAACATATTCTCACTTACGATACGCACCTGTGTAAGTCACCTACGATATGCACCTGTGTAAGTTACTTATGATATGCACCTGTTTAACTCACCTACGATATGCGCCTGTGTAAGTTACTTATGATATGCACCTGTTTAACTCACCTATGATATGCGCCTGTGTAAGTTACTTATGATATGCACCTGTTTAACTCACCTATGATATGCGCCTGTGTAAGTTACTTATGATATGCACCTGTTTAACTCACCTATGATATGCGCCTGTGTAAGTTACTTACGATATGCACCTGTTTAACTCACCTATGATATGCGCCTGTGTAAGTTACTTACGATATGCACCTGTTTAACTCACCTATGATATGCGCCTGTGTAAGTTACTTACGATATGCACCTGTTTAACTCACCTATGATATGCGCCTGTGTAAGTTACTTACGATATGCACCTGTTTAACTCACCTATGATATGCGCCTGTGTAAGTTACTTACGATATGCACCTGTTTAACTCACCTATGATATGCGCCTGTGTAAGTTACTTACGATATGCACCTGTTTAACTCACCTATGATATGCACCTGTGTAAGTTACTTACGATATGCACCTGTTTAACTCACCTATGATATGCGCCTGTGTAAGTTACTTACGATATGCACCTGTTTAACTCACCTATGATATGCGCCTGTGTAAGTTACTTACGATATGCACCTGTTTAACTCACCTATGATATGCGCCTGTGTAAGTTACTTACGATATGCACCTGTGTAACTCACCTATGATATGCGCCTGTGTAAGTTACTTATGATATGCGCCTGGGTAAGTTACTTATGATATGCACCTGTTTAACTCACCTATGATATGCGCCTGTGTAAGTTACTTACGATATGCACCTGTTTAACTCACCTATGATATGCGCCTGTGTAAGTTACTTACGATATGCACCTGTGTAACTCACTTTATGCACCCGTCCCAACACATACCTACAGATGGAAAACATGAATGCTCCCATTCCACTGCTTAGGATTTTCCATTTGGGAAGCACATTGTTCAGAGCTACAAGGCATAGGTGATTTTATTAAAGAGTCAAAAATATATACATATTTTTTGCTTTCACATCTTAGATGCACACGTCAATAAAAAAGCATTTGCTGAAAATAGAGCATTTCCAGGTAAATATGTGATTTACAGCTCCAAGTTAGTTGTCTGTCGTGATTACGTTGATTTTACTCACTTCAACTCAGTGTTTTTAATATACTTGAACAAAGGAATTACAAGACAAAATGAATTGCCTGCCAACGGTCATCCAAAGATTCAAGTTAATCAAGCATAGTCAAGCCAGGATGAGACCCTGAATGCATGCCATAAATTGCCCGCCAATCCAAATCCCACTGGAGTGATTTCTATTCCCATTAACTAAAGCACTTCTTACCTTGTTCACTTCAGGCGCCAGAATCTCGATTTTCCTCAGTCGCTGAAAGGCATCATAATCAGACTCCCCAAAGAGCCGAACGGGCTCGCCTCGTTCCCGCAGGCGTCTGATCACCTGCACGGAAGCACATTTGTCAGCGTGGATGAGTGCACTATGGCGCCACAGTGCAGAGGCCATGAACACTGTGCATAGGCTACGTGTTAGAGATGTGCATCACATGGGTGGGTCCAAATGGCTCAATTTACAGAACTAGGGTCTCTGAAAATGATCTGCGCTGTACTTCACACACAGGACTTAACACATACACCTAACAGGAGTGGAATTCCTCGAATGTTTAAGAAAAGGCAAATAAGAGAACCTCAGGGAAAGTGTTCATTTGGATTTACCAAGCTCACACGAAGCCAAAGCAAATACAGAGTTGATTCAGAAATACCAATTCCCTGGGTTTTGTTTCCTCATACGAAACCAGTGATTCGATGGGAAATTAACTGCGACTGAAAGGTCACTCTGACATCCTCAGAACAGAACAAAGCAGAGTTCCAGTATATTAAGTGATTCAGAAATAATGACTGCCACTGGCTCATGTAGAGGGATTCTTTACCCACCTTACTCTGGGTTCGTTTTTTGGATTTGCATCAAACGGTCTCATCATTTATTTCTGTCCCTGCCTTACCTCCTGCCGGGAGAGGGTCATGGGCAGCTTCTCCTCTGTCAGCTCCAGCTCCAACACAGGATTGGAGGAGGTAGAGGGTGCCACCTCCTCTGGCTTCTCCATCTTAAACATTAGAGGAACACGGTTTCTCAAGTGTTACACATTTCTTTCTCAGTTGAACCTCTATTCATTCTGGTCAATGTAATCACACAGAATGCAAGCTTTAGTATACTAACAAAAAAAGAAAAAAAAAATCATTCTGATGTCCATATTGAGTAACATGTCAGTTCAGAGCCACATAATTGGGAATTAAAAATGTGGCCTCTGAATAAACTTAGGTCTGATCCTAGTTCAGATGTACAGGGTATGACCCACTCTCAATCATTATTATTTGTCTGGCAGATGCTCTGAACCCCAAGGTGCATTTCCTAAGAGCTTAGTGTAGGATAGTGACTTTATATTATGCACATGTATGGCCTATTGTCAAAAGCATCTCAGTTCACATTTTCAAGCACAGAAACACCTTACACTTTGCCTAAAATTAAGTGGGAGTGTCCAAAGAGCTGTAATTAGTTCACTTCACAAATACCGGTGCATCAAAATGCCACCCTGAGACTATTTTAATTATTTATTATTATTATTTTGTAGGTTATCCTTAAAATATGCTGCGTGGGCCATGCTTTCTGAAGAACATGCACCTATTAGGTTCCAAGTACTATACCACAGAATTGAAAAATAAATAAAGAAATAACAATAAAGAAAACAAGGCCATGTCACATACAAGAAATGGCAGGGTCAAAATCTAACAACAAAAAAAAAGCAGTAAGTTTCAGCCAGAGGTTCAGTGGCAATACCTGACGTGTCCTTCGCAAACACAATGCCTTCGAAAAGCATAGCATTTGCAGTCTTTCAAACAAACGCAGATTCAGTATTTCTGAACACAGAAGCTGTAAACGGGGGTCAGAAAACTGAAGCTTGGGGCGTCCTAGCATGTGGAAGCTGCATTTGTGCAACTTAGGAAGCCAAGGCCGTTGAGCCAAAACAAATTCAATGCAAAGAACCCATCATGCTGTGCATTAAAGTAAAACAAACAAAATCAAATCTTGGCAGCATGCAGCCTTTTGCTACTCAACAGGACCACATCTCTCTGTGCACTACCATCTCATACCTGTCCTGTTGGCTTCACATTATCAACCTACAGCGCAACGCAGACAGGATAGGGAGAAAAAGCATTAGTATCAATGAACAAAGGGTGACATGAAAGAGTCAGGTAGCGGTATTCACTACAGAAAACGAGTGGTCCAGTTTAGAGGAGCTACGCCTGATGACCAACAAGATTTAAGTGTGCCCCAAATTGAGGAAATTCCGTTGTGCTTAATTTCATGTTGATTACTTTGTTAGCATTTTCTGAACAAGTGCATATTTTTAGCTTTTCCCTCCCCATGTCAGGACCAGATGACTTCACAACACCTGGTGTAGGGTCATTTGGGTGTTTTTGGTCAAAAGTAAGAAAATACACTTAAAGTAACTCCAAAGAAGCTTGTACAGTGATATTATTTTTCCAGAGGTAGTACAACATGTGAAGCAATTCATTTTATGGCATTTATTATAAGTACAAACAGCAATACATTTTTATATTGTGCCAGCACTTCTTTGCTTCTCAGTTCTCAAGCAGTGTACACTCTTCTCTCCCAACGACCAGGGCATGAAATTTACTTGTTCACTCACTGGCCGGAGTGGCTTGTACAACCACATTAACTTTTAAAATATAACACAACCAGGTTGGTTACCTGCCAAAGTGGCTGCTAGACTAGAAAATCTTACCAGCCACAATCAAAATTTAACAGCATTTGGCTGGTGGCAGGTGTTCATTTCACACCCTGCCAAGGACCCATACAGTACCATACATAGTAAGCTGTGTTGCTGGCCATAGAAACTAAATCCAATGCAAAAAAATAATTCAAAAATAATTTTTTGAAGAATAATCGTATAACATACATGTGTACAACCTCTGGAGGCATACAATTCCCGTAGTTGCTTTGAAGTTACTCAAAGTGCATTTTCTTGCTTTAGACCAGAGGTGGGCAACAAGGGCTATATCTGTTTCTGGTTTCCAATTAGCCCTAAATAAACCATTGGACATTTTAAGCTATATTTCTTGATAAGCGCTTGAATGACAGCCGAAGACTGTTCTTGTGTCTCTGTATGGAATGTTTTACTGTGATCTAAGAGTGAACCAGTGTTAGTGTATACAGCCAATTAGCTCATTTAGCCAGGGTAATTGGTGGAAACAAAAACCTGCAAACACACTGGCCCTCCAGGACTGGAATTGCCCACCCCTGCTTTAGACCATGAACTAGATGTATGCCCCTATACCAGCCATTATAAAGCTGGCACGTCACCAGAAACTTCTAGAAATAACTAAAATATGCTTCATTGCAGAGGTGGAAACTCTAAGGGTCAGAAAGTAAAGGTCCTGCCATGTGTTTCTTCCACCCAAAAACTCAGCCAGCTGATTTCACCAATTGGTTCCTTAGTTACTATTAGCAAAGATTCCGCCTACCCTCTTTGCTATTAGTTACTTCCTGGTTGAAGAATTCTGCTAATTAGCAAATCCAGGTTTTTGGAACAAAATACTGCGGAGGACTTTTACTTTCTGAACCTGGATGTTCCACCTTTCTGCTTCACTATAATACTATAAAAGACATTTCCACAGTACTATATGAACTAACCCATAAAACAAAAAATCTAAACGAAATTTACACAAAGCAAGGCTCGTTGTCATACTACCTGTTCATTACCACATCAATAAAACTGAAAACTATGGACACGTGTAACATTAAATGTTGCACAATTTACTATCAGAATCCTATTCTGAGAAACAACGGCCGTTGTTATTATCTGTCCTACCCCAGCTGAAGAGCGTAAAGAGAAAACCTCCACAGTACCGTGTATCCACATCTTTTATAATATTCCTCTTCCTCTTTTCGGGCAAGTTCAGATCGTTTGAAATATGTCTTGGACTCCTGTAAAAGAAGACAATACCACGAGACAGACATACCGTAACCGTTATTGCAGTTCTATCATACATCATCTCAAATCTTTATTCGCTGCTAACGTTACTGAATTATTATACGTACCTGTGTATAACTGATAAATAATGTAGTACTAAGTTATACATAACACAACGAACGTCCAAATGCAAGTGAAATATGTACCCAGCCACCGTCGTGGCCACAAACAAAGTTAGATGGCCACTGAACTAGTGCCTTGATATACGTAGCCTATGTTCCTAGCTTATATAAAAAAATAAAAAAACTAGCCTGTTTTATTTGGAAACAAATGAGGAACAAAGCTACTTTAGAATTGTGTGTGCATTATCACAATATCGGTGTCGCTAACGTGCAAGATTATTGGCAAGTTAGGCATGCCAACGTTAGCTATCTTGCAAGCTAACCGCGTCAGCATCTACACAGCACGCACAGAAAGACTAGTTAAGTATACGACGCAATTTCTTGACTTACACCAACGAGCTCATTATCTTCGAGAATTTTCCTTTTTCTTATAATCTCTGCCTTGAGGATATCCATGATTTTGATATTTATTTGGAATTCCTAAACCACACTTGGTACGCTCCAGCACAAGAGCGCAAGAAAAAAACAAGCCGGACGGGATCACATTGTACTTCCGGTAAAATGTTGAATTCGGAGGGTCAAAGTTCAACGTAAAATAGACGGTTAACAACAAAGAGTGTAATTCTAATTTTGGTCTCTGGTAACAAGCACAGAGGGATCACACAAAACAAACACGTTGAGGGTAAAAGCAATATACAGTAGCCTATAGGCCAAACATACATTGTAAAACTGAACACTTGAGAATTGTGCTTGGGAGTAGTTAAATAACAACTGATGGTGCCTAGCTAAATGGCTGGCTACTTAACCACCGCTAATGCGATATTGCTGTCTTCATAAAACTGAACGTTTCGATTGCATGAGCAACAATTGTATTTTGCTGCCATCTACTGAAAAAGAAGAAAATGGCCTCGAATAACAGAAAAAGTTTACTAGAGAATGCAATGTTAAAAATGCAAGTGTTTGATATAGCCTAGATGGACACAAATTGCAAAAGATACCAGAAATGTATGTTTCATCAGCGATCATTGATTATTTATTTAAAATAAGGTTTGCTACAAAACTCGAAAAATCATGGCACATTAAGTCTAAGATTATGATTAAAAATTCTAATTCTTAAAATTTCTGTAGCCTATATGCATCTTTCAAAATGACTATTAAAAAAATACCATATTAAACAATAAGCATTTTAAAAAGTGCGAGTGTGTTTTATTTCTCGTGCTGTATGAGATAAATATTAAAATTGTGGGAACACATTACAAGGCTGAAATTACAACGTATTTTCTCTTATGTCAAAACTCAGAATATTGACGTGTCTCAATATGAATATTCCAGCATTGTTAACAAAACATTTAGGGTTGCCTTTTAGTAAGTAATTGGTGTTTACTGGTGACATTTACGCTAGCATTTACTTTTTTTATGGTTACAGCTTGTTTATGAAATGTATGGCATCCCGGTCCAGCAAATTTCAGAATGTTAGCTAGGCCTACTTAATGATTATATTCATTGAATGTCCACATTGCAGATGCAGAAAGTGAGTTCCGTTTTAAAATTTATTTAGCAGCTATAGGCTATTAGTAACAGGCAAGCTTCACAAATTCCGTTTAGGCATTTTAGTTGAACAACTGTAGCCATCTCATATAAACCTAAAATGTGAACCACTGTTAAGCTATAGGCTATAGGAACTGGAAAGGCGATAGGAGCCAGGAGTTTCAGCAACTAGCAGGGTGGAGGCCTACCTGGCCAAGGTGAGCCCAATTCAAATGGAATCGGTCAATGCTGGAAAAAAGAACAAACTATAGTACATGGTGTATGGTATCTATGCTGTGCCAGGACAGGTCTGTGATAAACGAGTGACATTTTTTTCTCCATTTCATAGCATTCTATTATCTTCATGCTAATGGATGACTGCAGGGATAGATGATGCATTTTATTGAGGGCAGAACTTACCTCATATTAGTCCACATTCTCATTACAAACCATTCTGAAGTGCGTTTATATGAAAATATTTGTGCATGCACTAAAAGCATAGCTGCATTAGTCTAGCTATAGTATTCTCATCCTGTTAAATGTTTCACATTTTGTAATCTCAAAGCAAAAATATGACCACTAAATAGGAACTATGTATAATGTACAGAACCTAATTTACACAGTCAAAGCAAAATGCGTATATATATATATTTTTTTTCTTCTATATGTATGTACGGTTAATTAATGTTAAAAAAATAAATATACTTTACCTTGTGTCAAATGAGACACTTGCTAAGAAGCTGTAGTGGCTTGTAGCTCCAGTATCCTGTATTTTCTATTCTTTCTAAATCTACTGCAACACACACAACATGTTTTCAGCTTGTTAGGTAGTCAGTCGCTATATGGAGTACTGCACATCACCTGCTGAAGTACATAATCTGCGGTTGTGCTGCAATATTTTTTTCAGTGTTCCGTGTGCAGTTTTTAGTTTTCTAGTTTTAAATGTGTTCTAGTTTTGAGCCACTGAGTTTCCCCTCTTTCTGCTTCATCCTTCCTTCTTTCTACACTCATTAACTCCTAAGTTTCCAGTAGTATAATTTTGCACTAAATGCCTTCTGTTTCTTACTCTCCTTCAGCTCCTAGCTCAAAAGTCTGTCTCTCACCTTTCTTCACTTCAGCCAGACACATGACAAGGTGTGTAGTGGTGTGCGATTGACTGACCTCCTTTCCTTTACCTATATCCTCACCTCTTGCAGTAGCTCATATTTGCTGAACCCCACATACTGAACAAGATGAAATCGCGCACCCGATTTTTCCATTATTTGCATCTTTGCGATACTGCTTAGGGCCTCGGGCTCCTTAGTATTGCTGTAGTAATGGCACAGGTTGTGTAGATACACACTTATTGGGGTAAAGTAATTGCCATTCATAGGAAGAGAAAAATTAAATAAAATTTTATTTGTATAGTGCTTTTTACAGAGACACTGCCACAAAGACGCTTTACAGTGGAAATACAATGAAAATTGGGCAAAAAAAGTGAACCCCCCCCAAAAAGTGAGCAGTTGAGGTACAAATTCCCCAGTGGAGGAAAACACTCAAATGGTGACGAGAAAAAACTCTCCAATGGGAAGAAATCTCTGGAGGAACCTAGCTGTCGAGGGCGAACCCATCCTCCTGGCGGCCCCCGTGTAATAGTTAAGCTAGAATGAATGATAACCGAAAAGATGGAGGCCTGGAGGCTTTATTCGGTGTTTCTCATGCATTTTCTGTGATAGCTGAACTCCTACGGTCACAATAATAGTGACTGTTTGAATACCACATGGGCCCTAGAGTGATGGTGTGAAGTAGCAGACGGGCAATTGAGGGCTGTACGTTAAAACCCCATTGCAGTTTTACCCTTCAGTAACCCAGGTACATCACAGAGAAATGCTATTGTAAATATCCAGCTTTATTTAGGGGCTGGCTAACATAAGAGGTCCATAAAGTATCCTGGATAAGGGTGTCTGTCTGCGAAGCAAATGGAGACCTCCACTTCTGTGTGTGAATTGCTCTGGCATGTGCAGTTAATGGGCGCGTTAAGTAATGGAGCGCTCACGGTGAGAATGCTCAGTGTGAGCACTGAGCGGATTTTGAATCACTTAACATTCTGCTCTACGTGACCGCTGAGCAACTGTCAACAGCCGTCTGAGTTTGAAAGATTCGACATACAAGATTCAAGCATAGCCTACTTATTTCAGGTTGAATCTGATCAGTTGTTAGCTGTAACGTCAACTTAGCATTATCGCTAACTTATCATTTCCTATAGCTAATATAAATAAGCTATATAAAACTAGGCGCATATGGTTCGTGTGGCAAACAAAAGCACGTTTCATTCCTGTCAACCCCAGTAGACCGAAAACTTGGGTCCATAGCTAACGACGTAGTTCCGTATTGCTCCTCTCTGATCCAGATCCAAAAGTGCTCAGCTACGCTCTGAGCAGCTCCGAGTGAGCAACCTGATAAGTACGTTCTTCGCTCTGAGCCACTCAGTTACTTAACGTGCCCAGTGTGTCTTTGTGCCGTACTGTACCGTATGTTTGCTCATTCATTAATTATAAAGGCATCTACCACTTTCCAAAAGTGTTACTTTTTCATGTATGGAATTATATTCCTGTTATTGCCACTGTTCTTATTGTTGTATTGATGAAAGCAGTAAAATATCATCATACTGACAGTAATTATTTAATTTGCCTGTAATGAACAGGGCCGACATTTTAAGGCAGTTTCACACAATGTCCCCACAGCATTCCGTTTCTGTGCATGTGAGTGACAACTTTCCATCAAGGACACATTGGTGTTCGCTGTCTAATGTAAACAAGAGACTGCTGTGTTTAAGGGATGAAAGGAATGTCTACATTAGCATTATGTGCTAAAATGCATTGTGTGCTGTGCCCTCACATGTACGCGTGACCTCTCCAGTGTTTTGTGAGATATTTGCAGAAAAAGGCCCTAAGCAATTTTCCCTCTTTTGTCATATTTTCCTGCAATCTTGTGTAATTCCTACTGTGTGCTTTACTGGGAATAGAAGAATACCGCTTTGAGTGGAAATGAATGTTTGTTTTGTGTGTATTTCATGCGTAATGTAAATGTAAATATACATGTCACTTTAATAGACTAGACTGAACTGTATAAAATTGAAGTTAAGGGATGTTGTAATAGCCCGTAAATGTAAAAAGCCACAATTCCAGATTCCAGGTTATTACGAACAAGCTTGAAGTCCACAACTAAATGCTAAGTGCGAAACCTACGTTCTTGAAAACAACTGAAAGGTGTTCATTGCTTCATTCTTTGCTCTCTCCACCCCAGATGCAAAATGAATTGGAAAAGAACATATCAAAGGAACTGGACCATGGTGAGTGTACTTCTGCTCCCTTGTTTCTGCATTCCAGATGAATCTTTGGCCAAACTGCCTGATCTCAGTACAGCGTCTGAGGGCTCTTGTTCGGTTAGCTGCAGCAGAGCTGGAGGGAGGGTCGGCGCGGCGCGTGTCTCCCGTGGGCTCGGCGGCTGGGTCACAGAAGACCCCGAATGTGGACCAGGACCCGGTGACCTGTGCCACTCAGCAGTACCTGGAAGTTTTAAAGAAAAACTACATGATTTGACACTACAGCCACTCTCCCGTCGTGTTTACATCCACCCAGCCTGGGAGTTTCCCCTTACACCACATATGGCCATCACCCCCCCCCCCCCCCCCCCCCCCCTTTTTACTTCTGGAGATGGCATATAAAAATGACGCACACTGCACTTCACTTACTTGCTCAGGAGCAAACCACATACATTTTAATGTCGTTGAAGCCATATTTTCACGTTTGTGATTAATGCGGTTCTATATGGAGTACCACACCTTCAGAATAATCTTTTTTTCCCCTTGAAAATATGAGATTTATTTCTATATATGTAGTTCAGTCCCACTTATTGTGAGGTCAAGTTTTGTCCTTAATTTTGAATAAGAAAATGAAGTGTGACTGTATTTACTTGTGTAAGTGGGATCTAGCCGTATCCAAAAATTAATATTGAAAAACATATTGCTTAAATTTGCCATCTGGAGTTATGGCCACTTTAAAGTGCGGTTGAATTAGGCTCATCCTAAAATCTGTTGTAGTTTGTGTCTAAAATGCTTTTCTTTGCTCCGAGAGTATTATAATGTATCTTGAATATTATTGCCAAGTCGGCAGTTTTTGTTACATTTGGTACATGCCATGAAATGGTGCAATATGTTTTTGTCTTGTTTCGTAATGACTGTGTTCATTTGAGATGCCTGTTTTTTTATCAAAAACAGAAGATTTACTTGAATGAGACAAACTTAAGTGATTGTCCGTGTATTTATCCAGGGCATAGATATTGTAACATGTTTTGTTCATTATATTTAAGGTACCCATTTTAAAAATAATCTTGTATAAAGAAACACAACTGTCTCCCCATTACGTTTCTACAAGTTGCCAGGGAAAAAATGTGCATCATTGCAGTACCTAACAGCCGCTGACAGATGTAGTGTATATGTACATCCTAAGGTTTTTTTTATTTATTTTTTTATCAATGAAGAAACTGTTGGGTATGGGAGCTGACACAGGTCAGTAATGTGATGGTGCTATTGTGCAGTCTGGTGAAGAGGCCACACCCTGATAATAATCGAAGAGCTGATTACAAGCATCTCACAGCCACTGTAAAGTTGACCTGTCTCTGCTAGACTGGGGCAAAGGCTAATTGTAAATGGTCCGCTGTTTCTCCATGCATACGTTTGTATTTTTCAATTAAATAGTGAAATAAATCAACTGGGGTAAATGTACATTTGTTTAGAGATTGTTGCATGCATTTAATATTTCTACTTAAATAGAATTTTACAATGTAAAAACCTTATCAACCATTTGTTGCAGTAGGTCATGTTACACATAAAATCTAGATTTTTGTAGTGGGAAAAGATTTATATCATTAGTTGAATCCATTTGTAAGGGGTATTTCAAAGACAATAAGCCCTGATCCAGGACTTTACTTCTGCCAGTTGCACAGCTCAGGACAATAGTAATATGGTAAATATTTTTGCAATATTGCAGTGTAAACTGCAGTTCCTGGCACTTCCCCTTGTGTATGGGTATGTTCATAGATGGAACTAGATCCAACATACATACCATAAACAAGTTGCACTGACATGGTAAAATAATCCAGAGAGAATCTTAACTGCTCAGTGTTTTAAGAGCTACTTTAATCTCACAAATTGTAAATAATTATTCATAGTAGAGCCCTGAAGAATGAACTTCATTTTTTAAAATTTAAACATGACAATATTAATGGATGCCAAACGAGTGTCTATTGACTTCCAAGGACTTTTACAAAATTATAAACTCCTCAAAAAAAGTTTGGAAACGTTATTTTGGTCGATTATTCCTCCCCTTTAATAATACCAATTGGTATTGCATTTTATATCGCTGGAAAGCCTGATTAGTCACCTTTACAACGAGGTACAACTTGTAAGGATCATGCATTTGTGGAATGAGCAACACAGCTAACCGTGTGGGTAGCGGGCCAAAAAAATTATTCTGTTGGTATTCATTCTCGTTTTGAGTTGCTTGGTGGATTGGATGATTGCACTCTCCCACAGTAATAA
The DNA here is from genome assembly GCA_029718625.1 of Synaphobranchus kaupii. Classification (NCBI taxonomy): domain Eukaryota; kingdom Metazoa; phylum Chordata; class Actinopteri; order Anguilliformes; family Synaphobranchidae; genus Synaphobranchus; species Synaphobranchus kaupii. Next base: position 98,290,589 of record CM056376.1, read on the forward strand.
GGAAAAAACAACACATATTGGCCATTTTTACACTTTATTCATTTTACACTGTCAGGGACCTCAGTAGCATGTGGAAGATCCATACGCAGTCACAACAGCTTGGCACCTCCTCCTCATGCTGGTCACCAGCCTGGTCACACACTGCTGTGGGATGGCATCCCATTCCTCAACCAGGATTTGCCGCAAGTCAGCCAACATGGTTGTGTTGGTCACTCTGGCACGTACAGCATGCCCAAGCTGATCCCACAGGTGTTCAATTGGGTTGAGGTCTGGACTCACGGCAGGCCATTCCATCCTCTCCACTCCCAAATTCTGGAGGTACTCTGTGATGATCCTGGCGCTGTGGGGGCGAGCGTTGTCATCCTGGAGGATGGAGTTAGGTCCCAGATTCTGGAGATATGGGATCGCCACTGGCTCCAGAATCTCATTCCGATATCTCACTGCATTGAGATTGCCTTCAATGACGACAAGTTCTGTTTTGCCTGTGAGAGAGATACCGCCCCACACCATGACACTGCCCCCATTGGAAGGTGTCACGCGATCTGTGCAGCAATCTGCATAGCGTTCTCCACGCCGTCTCCATACTTTGATCCTGCCATCCAGCTTCCGCAGACAGAACCTTGATTCATCACTGAACATGACGTTGCCCCACATTCTTAGGTTCCACTGTCGGTGCTGTCGACACCAGCGCAAACGGGCCTGACGTTGAAGGGCAGTCATTGCAGGCTTCCTGGCAGCATGAAGACTGGCCATGTGCAGTCTGTTCCTCACCGTCTGATCAGAGATCTGTCTGTGGTACCGTTGTGCAAATCTTGCCTGTAAATCTCTGGAAGAAAGCCTACGGTTCCTCAGTGAAGCAAGGGTGAGGAACCGGTCTTCCTGGGGTGTTGTCTTCTTGGGACGGCCACTTCGTGGTCTGTCTTTGACTTCACCAGTCTCACGGAACTTGGTCCTAAGTTTGGAAATGGTACCAGGGCTGACACCAAATAATGCTGCCACTCTGCGTACCTTTACACCAGCTTCCATTTGCCCTATTGCACGGGCCTTATCCTGAAGGGACAAACGTGGCATGTTTATGCTTGGAGCACACACAAACTCAACAAAGTTGCAGGACCCATGCACACAAGTGCTGTCAATTAGGTGCCAATCAGGTGCCAGTCACACACCTGTGACACACCAACGATATAAAATACAATACCAATTGGTATTATTAAAGGGGAGGAATAATTGACCGAAATAACGTTTCCAAACTTTTTTTGAGGAGTTTATATCAAAGTGATATCATACCCTGATGGTTATAACAATATTTTACAGTGTATAAGAACATAATGCATTTAATTAAATCCAAAATATGACTAATCCCTCAAAGCAGTACAGAATTCCTAACAGGTGAAGTCCTTTTAAGATGACAGAACATCCCTAAAACTAAACTGGAGGTTCCGGGTGCTTCACGCGGCTGTCAGTGGTGTGAAGGTTCCTGCAATGCTGAGAGGTTTCAAGAACTTAACGCGATTGTCAGTGCACAACAGAGTTCAGAGGTTCCGCCCAAATGTTTCCCAGATCCAAAGCTGAATCCGTCTCCTCATCAATTTCTCCAATCACAGCTCTGAAACATTCACAAGATCAATTTGTAGTAAGCGATCATCGCTGTATTCTACAGCAGCAACACCGAATTGTTAAAGTATGCATGATTTAAAATAAAATGAGTCCTGTTATTTGAATTGAGTAAAGCGTGCATGATGTCATGTAAAGAAAATTATGTGTTGTATTACTATACTGATTTTCCACATCGTTTCTCAAGTATCAAAAAGGTCATTGAGGGTTGCATACTATACTATGTATTAAATAGTTTAAGCCAAATGAAAATCCCACACGTACACGTTGTCTCCTCTGACGATGTACAGCCCCAGAACGACCTGCTCTACTCCTTGTGTGGAGCTGAACACTCTTTCGTCGAGAATAAGGTTTATGGTCTGATCAAAATCGTTTCAACGTGCCCTAAAAAAGTATGGTATTGGGTCAAAGTTGAGCGATTCTTTTAATTAAGAATATTGGCTAATAAAGAAACAACTTACCACAATCATTCTTCCGTCCAAAGTTATAATTGCCACTGTGCCTAAAATGTAATCGTTAAGTTAAATGGTAGACAAGGTAAACTAGCTAATGACAGAGAGCACGTCATACAACCAGCAAGCATAACATACAGGGAAGCTAAGGTTACCCAAATGCACATCAACATGTTTTGAATAATGGCCGAATGTGGAGATACTCAAAAGCTAAATGACAGCTAACTTTAATTTGGTGCTAGGTGTTTTTATTATTATTAGGCCAGGTAATACCCCAAGATCGTTGATGAGCTCGGCATTTAGTTATCTTTTTTAATGTAACTTAGCTAGCTCGGAAACATTGGCTAGTTATCTAAACATAGGGTAGAGCTACAAAGTTACCAAGTTAGGTTGCAGTGTAACTAGGCGCTGGAAAGTGGTATCCATTGAATTTTACTCCAGCGTTCATTAAAGTTAGCAAATTGTTTAACGTTAACTAGCTATCCGCGTGTTAGCTGCAACTGCATGCTATTATATTAGCTAGTTAGCTTGGATAGAAATGGGAAAACCGAACTCATCAGTAAAGGCCACACACTTTCACCCGAGTCAAATCGGCACATCCAAAGTAGTTTAGCTCCGCATGGCCATACAGAAAAGGATACGATTGATGTAACTTTCCAGTGCAGGAGACATTTCTTTACATTAAAGTTGGCAAATTGTTTAACGTTAACTAGCTATCCGCGTGTTAGCTGCAACTGCATGCTATTATATTAGCTAGTTAGCTTGATCACTACAGAACAGACAAGACAAATCCACAGCCTTCCCATAATGTAGCAGCTATCCCTAGTAATGAACGTTGACTGTAGTTCACAGTAAGCTGTGGGTAAATCAGCTATACTACACTTCTATTCTAAATACTATTATAAACTATAATAAACAGACAGGAAAACACAGGAACTAGTACCATGAGGTCCCAGGCCTCGACGGAATGCAGGCAGCGTTCGAGTCACAGAACTATATAAGAACTAGAAAGGCAACGTGGTCACGTGGTTCCATTCAGCCCTATTCAATTTGGTTCTTCCGCAATGGCACCGCCGCAAGATGGCTGCCATGGCCCGGAAATAGTATTATTACACAGGATTAAATAAAACACTGTATTTGATAGGGAAACGTATATCAGATGAATGCTCGGAATGTAAAAGGACAGAGAATGCGGAACATGTACTCATGCAATGTCGAAAGTATAGGGAAGAGAGGATAAGACTAGCGCAAAAGATAGGTAAGGCAGGAAGAGAATGGAATCTTGTGGGTATTCTGGGAACAACAGGAGATGGGGTACAGGCATAGAACTATATATTAACATATAGTTCTATGGGTACAGGACACACAGAAAGCGGTTGTAGAATATTTGAAGGAGATAGGATTATACCATAGAATTTAGTAAGTGATTCTGTGATTTAGAGGTTATTTATTTTTATTTTATTATTATTTATTTATTTTATTTAATTGAATTTTTAGTTATTTATTTATTTTTAAAATAAATGTATTTTAGAAATAAATAAAAAAATAAATGATTAAATAAGATTTTTATTTATTTTTTTATTTTAATTTTATATATATATATATATATATAAATAATTTTTATTTTATTTTATCTTTTACTTTTATTTTATTTTTTTAAATATCATTTAATTATTATTTAGTTATCTAATGATATAAAGTAGTTCTGAAAATATACCATACTACATACTCCGGTACAGTAGGTGGCGGTATGCACCTTATAAGTAATGGTTGCAACCCGCCATAAAACCAAAAGAAGAAGAAGAAGAAGAATAGTATTATTATGAGCTCTGCCATGTATTTCCAATGGAGGGACACAAGCTGGGCAATGCTCTTCGAAGGGTGAAGCGCTGTCAGTTTAAGTGAAAGCGAGAGAGAAAGACACGCGTTAGGGGAACCAGGAAGCAAGGCGGATTGCAATCAACCGTACCGTGAGTGTAGAATGGGTGACAGCTCAGAGGGTGGTGAAGAGGAAAATATGGAGTGGTATACTATGTCGAATAAAAGGAAGAAACTGAAGGAGATGAAAGGTAGAACAGAAGATTGGTCAGATCATGGTAGTCAAGGAGAAGGGGGTGCTGCTAAAAAAGTAAAAAGATAATCGGGGCAATACAGGACAGTTGGGAAAGGTGCAAGAGACGGAAAAGGAGTGGAAAGTCGTAATTGTGTTTGGGAGGGAGACAGGTCAGTTTCACCCAGTTAAAATGACTAAAGCAATTGAAAAAGAAATTGGAAAGATTAGATTTGCCAAATTCCTTAACAACCGGAAAATCCTTATCTCTGCTACAAATAAACATCAACAAGAATCCTCAAATTAGATACACTTGATGGTACAAAAATCACAACGCATATTCCCGGAATAATAGCTAAACTGAGAGGTGTAATTTCAAATGTTCCAATAGAAATGACCGAGGAGGAAGTCAAGAAAGAAATTAGAGGGGGGGAAATAATAGAAGTTAAGAGGTTGCAGACAAACAAAGATGGAGTAAAGAAAGATAGTCTGTCAATGTTGGTGCAATTTGAGAGCACACTTCCTAAAGAAGTCAAAATGGGGTGGATCAATTATAGGGTGAGAGAATATATCCCAAAACCAATACGATGTTATAAATTGCCAAAGAATTGGACACATAGCCCAACAGTGCTGCGGCAAACAAAGATGTGCAAAATGTGGGGGAGAACACGATTACGGCAAATGTGAGAAAGGCGCTAAACTGCGATGTTGCAACTGTGGAGGAGATCATAGTGCTGCGTTTGGGGGCTGTGCCGTTCAGATTAAAGCAAAAGAGGTACAGAAATATAAAGTGATCAATAATATATCCTATGCAGAAGCTTTAAATTAAGTAAATGATGAAATGCAAAGAACTGTAACATATGAAGAGGTGGGGAGAGGTGAAGAAGGTAGTGGTAGGCCTAGGCCTTTACCCTAGAGAACAAGCAGACCTAGAATACAGCAAGAAGACAGAAGTGATCTGATTGTACAGCAGACTCAATGTGCCCATAAATGTAAGGTTAAAGAAGACTCGTTGGTAGTGGATCAGACAAGTTTCATAGCCTTCATTTGTAAAATAATTAATGTGGCTACCAAGCAAGAGAAGAAAAGTGACAGAATTAAGACAGTGGTGAATGCAGCAGAAGAATGTTTGGGTATTAAAGACCTGAAAGCAGAAGATATACATAAAATGCTGAAAGTAAACTCTGATGGAGGGGGGCAGGCTATTGATTAAAATTATTATGGTGATCCATTTATTACAATGGAACGCGAGAGGTCTCATTGCAAATAGCCAAGAATTTAAAAAATATATAACTGACGCAAAACCACGACCGGATATTATATGTGTACAAGAAACCTGGTTACGGCCCCATCTAGATTTTATTATCCCAGGATATACCTCAGCCCGGTATGACAGGGTAGACAATCAAGGCGGCGGTTGTGCTACATTTGTCAAAGATAGTGTCGTCTTCCGAAGAATACCATCACCAGCAGACATAGAATGCGTAATTATTGAAGTGTGTAATGCAGGTGTCAGTCTCAAAATAATCAACTTTTACAACCCGTGCAAGAAGCTGAGTGCTGAAATGTTTAATACAATTGAACATGGTAGAGGAGAAATCTGGTGCGGTGATTTCAATGCGCATATAGCTTATGGGGCAGTATACATACAGACAGCAATGTAGTTGAAGAACTGTTAGAAGAAAGATCATTAGTATGTCTTAATGATGGAAAAGGAACAAGATTAGATATATACAGAAATATCCTATCATGTCTAGATCTAACGTTAGTATCTAGAAATATAGCATGCTCATGCCAATGGAACGTGGATGATAGTTCTAGTATAGGAAGTGATCATTATCCAATCTTCTGCTCTATAGAAATCAATATGCATGCCCAAGAAAGGTACGTATTAGAAAAATGGTGCTTTGAAAAAGCTGACTGGGAAAAATATCAAGAATACTGCATAGAGGGAATTAAGTCAATTTCAATGAATGGTAGTATAGAAGAATGCTATTCTATAGTGACTAACTTAATTTTGAATGCTGCATCAAAGAGTATACCCATGAGTAGAATAACAGGGAAAAGGAAAGCGGTACCATGGTGGAATGAAGAATGCACTAAAGCTATCAGAGAACGAAATAAAGCATTACGAGTGTTAAGGACTAACTTGAATCAAGAAAACTTAATGGATTATCAAAAGAAAAAAGCTCTGACTCGTAGAATTATCAAATCCAGTAAAAAGAATGCATGGAGGGAATACTGTTCTACTATAGGCAGAGAAGTGAAACTAGGTGATGTATGGCAAATTTTAAAGAAAATGAGTGGCAAAAGGAAATATACTAAAATTCCAATCTTAGAGGATGGAGAAACAATAGCTGTAACATAAAGAAAAGGCTAATATATTGGGTAAGAGCTTTGCTAATGTACACAGTGAGAATCACTTAGATGATCTGCATAAAAAGAGAAAAGAGACAGTTATAAGGGAAAATCGTAATATACTTAGGGGAAAAAATAATAATATAGACACAAATCTTGATGCTGAGCTGACTATGAGTGAGTTAGAAATAGCGATAAATAACACTGGATACACAGCAACGGGGCAGGATCAACTAAGTTACGCTATGTTTCGTAAATTACCTGATCAAGTACTGAGAATAATTCTGGAACTGTTCAATAAAATATGGAGAGAAGGATTGTTACCAAAAAGATGGAAGAGTGCACTCATTTTACCTTTTAGCAAACCCGGTAAAAACCCAAATAACGCTGGAAATTATAGACCCATTGCTTTAACTTCGCATCTGTGCAAATGGATGGAAAAGATTTTGGTCCGAAGACTTAACTATTTTTTAGAAAGGAGAGGAATTGCATCATACCAGAATGGATTCAGGAAAGGTAGGTCTTCCATGGACGCACTTGTTAAAGTTAGCAATGAAATAGAGAAAGCATTTAAAATGAAAGAATTGATGGTGATTGTTTTCTTTGACATCGAAAAAGCGTACGATTCTATGTGGAGGGAAGGGCTGTTAATTCAAATGAATAGAATGGGCATTAGTGGAAGATTTTTACAACTGGGTACTAGATTTTCTATCAGAACGAAAGTTTAGAGTTAAGGTAGGACCAGAGTTATCCGATGAGTATGATATCGTTAACGGAATTCCACAAGGAAGCGTCATTAGTCCGGTGTTATTTAACATTATGATCAATGATATTTTCATGAATCTTGACAGAAGGATATGCTCATCATTATATGCAGAGCTATATGGATTAGGGGGAGAGACAACACAAGTGTGCTGAGAGAGATTAAGAAAGCTGAGCGATGTACATGGAAGACACATGTGGAAAAGCTAGAAACTAAATGTAAAAAAGTAATAAATTTAATGAGGGCTATATCTGGATATACACGGGGAGCAGATAAGCAGGCATTAATAGATATACACTACTCACAAAAAGTTAGGGATATTTGGCTTTCGGGTGAAATTTATGGAAAATGTAAGTTCACGCTACAGTGATATTATACGTATCATGAAAGTAGGGCATTTAAGTAGAAGCATGCAATGGTGATTTCCTCATCTCAAACAATTTATTGAAACAAAAGCCAACAACAGTGGTGGGTATACCACAACAAAAATGTCAATGTCTCAATAACTTGTCATGTGCCCTTGAGCATCAATTACAGCTTGACAACGACGTCTCATGCTGTTCACAAGTCGACTTATTGTCTGCTGAGGCATGGCATCCCACTCTTCTTGAAGGGCGGCCCTCAGGTCATTGAGGTTCTGGGGTACAGAGTTACGAGCCTCTACACGGTGAGTCAGCTGATCCCATAGGTTTTCTATGGGATTCAGGTCTGGAGAAAGTGCAGGCCACTCCATTTGAGGTACCCCAGTCTCCAGCAGCCTTTCCCTAATGATGCGACCTCGATGAGCTGGAGCATTGTCGTCCATGAAGATGAAATTAGGCCTGTGTTGTTCATGCAGGGGCACAATGACTGGATTAATGATGTTATTCAGGTAGTATGGGCTTGTCACTGTACCATTCACAAAGTGTAGGGCAGTTCTGTATTGACTAGACACACCTGCCCACGCTGTAACACCGCCACCACCAAAGGGTCGTCTGGTGACAACAGTGGCTGATGCATAGTGCTCTCCTTGACGTCTCCAACATCGTTGGCGGCCATCATTTCTGCTCAACGTGAATCGACTTTCATCAGAGAACAGCACTGAGGCCCACTGGTCCCTCGTCCAGCGTAAATGCTCCCTGGCCCATGCAAGACGATGACGCCTGTGCCTGGTGGTGTGGTCAGGTACCCTTGCAGGTCATCTAGTACGCAGACCACGCTGATGTAAACGGTTTCGAATGGTCTGACGTGACATTTGGGTGCCTCTCACCTCCCTTAAATGTGCCTGGAGTTGAGTGGCATTCATCATCCGGTTCCGCAGGGCACTGTTCACAATGAAGCGGTCATCAGTGTGGGATGTGGCCAAAGGACGTCCACTTCTATGCCTTTCTGTGACTCTTCCAGTCTCTCTGTATCTCTGTTGCAACCTGCTGATGACACTCTGTGACACTCTAAGCTCAGTGGCCACTTCCCTCTGAGAACATCCTGTTTGAAGCCTCGCAATGGCGAGGTACTGTTGATCAATTGTTAGGTGTCGTCTTGGTCTCATGATGTCAAAATGTGAACAGCATGATGAAGAGGACTGTTTAAATACCAATTCTAATTGAACCAGGAAATTTATTGGTCGATTCATGGATCAAACACCTGTTGTGAATTTTGCCGTTCAGCTCCTTGTTAGAGAACAGCAAGTTGTGCAAAAAGTACTGAAACATTGAATAGTTGGACATGTGCATTCAAAAGTTTAGAGAAGGTCAAATTAATTTCACCTGTAAAGGTTATAGTGCATTTTAGGTTCATCCTGAAATTTCACCCGAAAGCCGAATATCCCTAACTTTTTGTGAGTAGTGTATATAGGGCTTTGATGAGATCAGCAATTGACTATGGGTGTTTTGTTTATGGGGCAGCAGCTAAATCGTACTTAAACCGAATTGATAGAATGCAAAGCAAAGCCTTGATGCTTAGCATTGGTGCAATGAGATCAAAGCGAGTAATCGCGTTTGATGGTCAGTAAGTGACATTTGAAAACGGGGCACACGGTGACTCTACCTGTGCCTTTGCTTTCTTTAAAAATGTGTTTTTAAAGTTGCCAGGAGTTGTGAAAAAGTGGCGAGATTAGGCGCAGCTACGGAACTTTAATATGGTTCCCATAGGCTATAATGAAGACACTCCTGCCTTTTTCTACCAAACTAAGGGATTAACAGTCATTTTTTCAACTCAGGTATACCCGTAATACATTACTTTACTTAATACAAACAACGTTATACTAGTCAAGATTTTTTTTTTACACATCGTAGACTCTGGCTGCTCAACATAGTGGAAAACTTACTTATTTTTTTCATAGTATGGATCCAGCCTAGCAGTAGCACTTGAGAACAGACCTATGGAGCAAAAGCTTTTGTAGCTAACGTTAACTGTTAATTTTAAATTCTGTTAAGTGGTTTATGTTGTTACCGAACTTATTGAGCTCAAGTAGGCTACTAGACTAGTGATTTGTCACAGCAGCATTGGAACGTTCATACTACAACCCACTCTCAGTCTGTAGCGGTCATTTGAGTTGAGCGGTCACGCGGCTCTACCACACTGCACTCTAACCAATGGCTGCACTAGATTAAGCCTCCCCAGGGTCCTAGCGCCAGACTTTCCGTGTGCGTTATGATTCTGGAGTGTCAATGGCACATTTTGTGAAATCAATCTGAAAAAAATGTAATGATTAAAACTAGTGGCTTAAAAAATATTTAGGGGGGCTACAGCCCCCTAAAATAGGTCTGGCCACTGGCTGGGGCTATAACTGAAGTCCCCTAGCGGGAAAATAAAAGTTATTCTATTCAATACGTCCACGCTTCCATTTAAAATATAAGCAAATGCAAATGGTTCTCTTATTGGATTTCGCAAAAGTACAATACAACGCGAAAATCAATGTCATGAGCTAGCTGACTCTGGTCTGGTCTTGGCGGTAACACGCTTGAGATATTAAGCAGATGTGCAACCTCTACTTTTGGTTCAGTAACATAGGCTATCTATACATCAAAGAAGGCAGACGGAGCAAAATCTTTGTACACATTCACGAAAACAACCTCATCTGTGACTGACAAAGAGTTAATGGGAACGAGGTTGTGGGATTAAAATAGTCTGACATCTAGTGGATAGGAGTGTAAAATGTAATTTATTTTTTACCAGCGCTGTCTGTTTGCGTCAAGGTAACGTTAAGATTTGTAACATCGTAGAATTCTCTCAATTTTCGTGTTTATTGCACAGCACTATGCAACATGGGAGACCACACATCTTAAATGTATGGCTTTGTGCCCAGTTTTACATTGGTTTTTGAGAGTTTTACATTGGTTTTTGAGAGCCAACCTGAAGCAACATTTTTTTTTCCTCTTCGGCGTTGACGGTTGCTAAGAAACCCAGGACCAGGCAGCACTTTTTTAAAAACAAATGAAATCGTTTTGTAGCTAAGCGTTCTGCACGTATCTAAAAGATATTGCCTGGAGTTAACGTTACGTTAATACTTTTTGTACATTCTGTAATGTAAGTTAAGTAACAAATCATCGTCTTGTCAGAATTTTATTAATTGTTTTCGTGTCTAGAAATACTTAATGTCATGTATTGTCAATGTTTCTGTTGCAGAAATGTTTAACAAGCTTGCTTGCATCTATGACTTTGCTAACATTCGGCTCAGCTAACTTAACTTATTTTTTTTTTTCTATTTTTCTTGCTTTAGCAAGTTCCTTGATGAAAATGTCATGTGCCTCATATCTACGTGCCGCACGACCAAGATCCATGAGCCATGCTAAACAGTGGACGGATGAGGTGGAAAATCTATACAGATTTCAGCAAGCCGGTTATAGAGACGAAATGGAGTACAAGCAAATCAAACAAGTTGATCTGGTAATACTGATTAAACCTGTTCTTCAATACTTTAATGTTATAACTTCTAACATACAAAATGTAAACGTGTTGTCCAATTACAAGGTATTTGCAGTCTTTTCATTTACAGAATTCATAGTTAGCTATCAGGGCCCAATGTAAAATTGTAGAATTAGGCTATTGAATTAAGCAAAACACTTGAATTACCTCATTGAAATGTCCAGCTATTGAACAATATGTAAAATACAAGCAGGGAAAAGTCTTCTGAGGAAAGTATTCCTACTATCCAAATACTAGGAACAGTGATAGCATATAGGTTGAATCATAGTTTTTAGTTTATGCTTTTTGCTGTTTGTAACAGGATTTATTTGATTTTTTATCATTTCAGATTGACCGGTGGCCTGAAACTGGCTTTGTGAAAAAGCTACAGAGACGAGATAACACATTCTATTACTACAACAGAAAAAGGGAATGTGAGGACAGGGAAGTCCATAAAGTGAAAGTATATGCATACTAAGCCATGTGTTTTCACCATGGTTTTAATATTTGGAATGCTCTTATATAAGCACTCATTAGCATTTGTATACATGGATAAATGAATGGCCCAATAATTAAACAAGATTTTTGGTAGTGAAAATGAATTGAAAATTATTTTCTTTTAAAAATCTAAAACATTTGGTATTGTTTTAAATAATAAATATTGTGAAGTATAACTATCACTGATGTACTGTGTTTCATGCTCAAATATACGGTCTTAAGGCAAGCTCTATGCTAATGGCTGTCACACATTTATCATGTGATGTCAGTGGGAGGTTTTTTAAGATTTAGGCTTAGCCTTGGATTAAGCAAAAATTTGCCAAACCAGCCTGCTGCTGTGATGGTTATTGTTCTTTTCAGTGATGCAAGTAGAGACTGTATATGAGCTCCTTTCTTTATTAATATTCCATCACCACTGGATTTGCAGTAAACTGGCAGGTAACCCTTTTATATATAACCTTGTCAGTGCAGAAACAAGTGTGTATTAAAAGTATATGCGAGTTTGTTTTTATTTTGGTGGTACCTGTGTTTGTTTATTGTTCATTTTGACCAGACAGCAAGGTTGCTTACATAGGAAAATGGAAAACTGTGTTTAAAAATGGAAAACATTGTTTAATTTGGCTTGGCAATGCAACAAAGGAGCAAAATAGAATTCTTCTCTCACAAATTATATTGGGCCTGTATGATAATGCTGTAAGACCTGTTTGCCCTACTGTGTTACTCATTTGAGAGTAAAATTGACCTGTGAATGACCCATGTTCACATGACTTGGAACTAAATACTGGTCTGTTCAAAGACAAGCTGTCTACTATTTTCCAGGTTATAGTGGATGGACTTGTAACAAGGTACTGCACACATATGCCAGCAAGCTAGTGCAATACTTTGATTACCATAGGCAGTAAGTACACACAGTATCTTTTGAATTTTACACCATCAATCTTTGAACAATCCCATTTTTCATCAACACAATACAATGTAAGAGCGACTGTCCTTGGTGTCCTTTGGTAGTTTGCGGGGGAAAAAAAGATGCATGGTGTATTAAGTTAAGGCAATACAATCCAGCAAAGTAGGCTACTGTTTAGTAGAAGGTGTGAAGGGGGTATGCCTTCATAGGCCAAATGAATATTAAAAAGAGTTTTTTTTAGTTTTTTTCAACAAATGTTTAAACTGGTGAATAGTTTGCCAATTATATTAAGTATGCTATTATTGGGGAGAAGATATTTTTTATTTTGCATTTTACAACAGCCCTGCCTCGGTTTCATTGCTGAAGCAGTTACTTTCGCCAACTTTAAAAGCAGTACCCTTTAACCTTTGACCTGATTCAGTGCTCGATTGCTAGCAAGGCAGCTATCAAAGCTGTGCCGATGCAAATAACGGTGTGAGATAGCACTACGTTACCTACTGGATGTGAAAACACGATTGCTAACGTTAGGTACACATATTTTATCTGGTAAGTTAATTAACATTTTGTATGATGCATTGATAACACTTTGTATGTATTCTTTCCTCAGTCTCACAGTGACACAACAGCTGTTAGCCTCTCGTAAGTTAGCTAGATAACGTTAGCTAACGTAGCATTAATGTTAGCTAGCTATTTTCGTTACAGATCGGTGTTAGCTAGCTTGCTAGCAATAGTTACATAGTTTTACCTTGAATTAGTAATACACTCAGTGTGAGCATAATTAACATTCGGAAAGCTAGTGTGCAAACAAGTCTAAAATAGTTTATCTTCCCTAAAGTCAGTCATTTAAGCACACAGGTCAGTACAGCTAGGTGTTAATGTAGCTAACGTACGACCAGAGATCAAACACAACGTATGGCTGATGCTAGCTACGAAACACCGATTCTGACATTTGTCCTGTTTTTCTATTAAAACTGTCAATCGATGAATAAGGTACTGCAATGCACGCCAGATAACAAGCCAACGTGACAGTTTAGCTTGCCGTTTAGACGCGATCGGGGATTGTCTACTTTAGTTAATGTTAGCTAGTCTAACGTTAAATGAATGTAACTTTACCTAGCTAAATCAACGTGATAACGTTATTGATAAGTTAGATAGCACGAAGTTAAATGAGCTAACAGTAGCTACGTTGCCGTTAACTAATAAAGCCAGTTTGCCTAGACTAGCTAAAGTTAGTAAGGTAACTTAGCTAGCTAAGGTAAGTTAGTAACGGTGCTTATCAGGCTGAGCTCATTAAACTTGAAGTTATCGTTGGCTGTCTAATGACGTTAAAGTAATGTCCGGTTTGTGTTAACTGCTAACGTTCGCTAGCTACTGACATTAAGTTAGTGAATTCACGACTGTGTTGTGCTATTGCTTTACTGATACATTCACGGTTTAAAACAAGGCCTTTAAAATGAAATGCTTCCAGTGACATTTGGCAGTACTCACTTAATGTATTCCCCTTACAAAAAGCCACTCCAGCTCATGCCTTGGCGAATTATACCCCAGCATCTGAGAGTGTAGGCAGTTGCTACAGCAGAGGTAATCCTTGGCTAATTGAATTGTATATTCCACTGAATCCCAATATATACACGCTCCCCTCTTCAAATACCCACGTTCAAACATTGTAGTTATTTTACTTATGTACATACAGTATTTAGTCATTTTACTTATTTGCATTGAATACAAAATTTTGTTCCTGTTGTAGTTAGCTAACCTTATTGATCACACACCCATTATATTTTGAATATTTTTCATTACCATCACCAAGCGATGTTATTATGCCTTGGCTAAAGTCGTTTTAATGTCATTACTTTGAGTTATGTGTGTTTGATGTCGGGTTTATAACATCAAACACATAAAAGTGGCTGAACTGAAGGGAAGGAATTCGTTTTGCAAAGTCTTTTTGCTAACCAGGGATGTACTATTTTCACATTATCACATGACCTGGATTGAAAAGACAAAATGTTATTTAGGAGAAAGTTAGTGAGTCTTTAATTGGAGTTGCTTGCGATGTCAGCCTTTTGTAGGCTAGTTTATTTATGTGTGTGACTCAGGGTGTGAAATTAAAGCTGGAGTACGCAACTTTGTAAAACGGTCGCATTTGTTGTCAAAACATTTCAATGTCATAACACCCCTTTGTCCTGCCACAGAGAAAGAGACACACCCCCAACCCCACTGCTTTCACAGACCATGCATGGCCATTTGTGATTTCAGAAGATAGCTGGGTAAATGTATGGTTATAGTTCAGCATAGCCGGTTCTAGCTAACGCAATCTATACGACAGTTAACTTTAGAAAACATTTAGGCAGAGGTGGAAATCCCAGGGGACATAAAGTAAAAGTCCTACCATATGTTTCTTTCTCCCATAGACTCAGCCAGCTGATTTCACTAATTAGTTCTACCTCCTTGCTGAAGAATTATGTTAATTAGCAAATCCAGGTGATTGGAGCAAAATACTGGGAAGGACTTTTACTTTGTCCCCTGGATTTCCACCTCTATATTTAGGCTACTTCTTCCAAAAACTAGCCGCCAAACGAAGTAGCGTTATAGTAGCAACCTAGCTACTATTCTTTATAGGTAATTACAATTGGCTGGCAAGCATTAAGTCCACTGGTAAATTAGTTAGTGTTGAAACTTTTGACCTACCTGTCCAGTAGAAACAATGGGAGCTCCATGTCTGTCTTTAAAGCAATCCGCTCCCGAACATCTCGCCACCTTCTAAAATTAGCACCTATGTTTACTTTATTTTTCGAGCCAGCTTTATCCAAATCCCTTTTCTTTTTCTGTGTGTGAAATAGCACCAGTGTTTATAACGGGTCGCTTCAAAGACATTGTTGGTGAAATGTCTAGCTGGTGAATGCCCAAGTTCAATCTCATTGTTGATTCGTTCACAACTTGAACTGGTCTATCTTTTCGATTGGTTTATGTCATGCGCCACTGAGTTTTGAAAACAAAAATTTGAGCCGAATCGTTGGCTTTATAATTCAGAATTTGAGGGTATAAACACAGTGTATGGTGCTGTATTTCTCTCACAGCAGTTATTTCTGTGACTGCTACCAACTAAGCATGACCGTTCCCCGATATTTTTCTTTAAAAAAAAGTTGCCTACTCCAGCTTTAAAGGGTAAATCAGTCTAGATCACTTTTTTAGCTGTAAACGTGTTTGTATGCCTACCTTATAATGAAACTTATTCATCCATTCCGTTATTTCAACTATTCTGAAATAATATAGTATATCATAAGAAGAAAAGCGTCTTTGTGCTGGCCTCTTAATGGTTGAAATTTCCTTTCTGCTCCCCACACTCCCCCTGCCCCAATCGTGATGTCAGAGTACCTCTTTGGAGGTACCTCTATGGCATATGGATAATTGTTGTCGCCCACAACGGAAATAGCCGGCACCTGATTGGTTAGACGCACTATGGTCCTTTAGTTTCGGCTCCACGTTTTTAAACCAGAATAACGTGGCATCCTGTTCATAAACTCTCTTATTCCACCTAAATAGTCCACTAAAACATGTTTCTGAAAATATTTGAGGTGAGAAATAGGCCATGCAGTTGCTCCATCTTGATTCATATTTGATGTACAACGTCTGGTTGGACAGTTTGATCTGAGTTGTACGAAATTATTTGTACATTGTACGTTCATTTATGCAACTGACGATGGACACACCTCCGCCCCCACTCCTCTCCCTCATTCACCCCACTTAGTATTTTTCAAAATTGTGTAGTAGGCGGAGACAGGCCGAGACAGTGGGTGCACTTACTCTTTAACACCGGCCACCAGTAACCAACTAGGATGTGTTATATTGTAAAAGGTAATCTGTCTGGTAAAATATTGACAATTTTTAGAATCCACAAGCCACTCTGGCCAGTGAGTGAAAAAGTTGATGTCATGCCCAGGTGTTACTTAGAGTAGGATAGTTTTGTTCTTAAGCAAGTTGTGATGTTTTTTACTCTGTATGATTTCACCCTCACCTCACATTTCAAATCACCTGAATAACAG
This sequence comes from Synaphobranchus kaupii, assembly GCA_029718625.1. Classification (NCBI taxonomy): domain Eukaryota; kingdom Metazoa; phylum Chordata; class Actinopteri; order Anguilliformes; family Synaphobranchidae; genus Synaphobranchus; species Synaphobranchus kaupii. The sequence continues at coordinate 98,307,156 of CM056376.1, forward strand.
TAATAAAACTGTTCTGTTGCCAATTGTTTTTCCAAAATGACTTAATCACATCCCTGGATTATAGCTACAGCAATATTGTATGATAAATTTAACTGTTCCCTTCACCCTTTCAGGAAGTCCACCCAGAAGAACAATGTACTGCGACTAAGGCCCTCCCTCTCCCTGCCCCCTCCCAGAACATCTGGCCTTGGCTCTTGGAGGAATGTTTTTCTCTTTGGAGGAACAGACACGTGCCATAGATGTCCACATGAGGGAACATTGCTGTTGAGAGCCCTCTTCCACAGGCCTCTTGCAGTTCAAAGGCAGAAATGGATGATTTCACTGCTCGGACGTATGGAACAAGCGGACTGGATAACAGGCCCTTGTTTGGGGAGACATCCGCCAGGGTATGATTAGGCTATAGTGTGCTGCTGTAGATCAGATGGCTACAGTATATTAGTGGTCTTGTAGAAAGACAATATTAAGGTTTGTGCGCTCTCTGAAAAATATTTGTGAAGACCTGGATGGGGAAAAGGCACAAAAGTTGTCCTGTTAGTCATGCTTTATGAACAGGCATGGAAATGACATTCCTGACACTCACTTGGTGCAAAAATAAATCTGCTGAGTGAATGGATGCAAGCTATTGGAAATTGTGTTCTCATTGTTGTAAGAATTTATAGCTCCCTTCAGCCCCAGATGTAAACTGAATGCTTATTCCACAGACTTGAATTGCTGTCAAGATTAGTTGAAAATGGTATATTCAACCATGTCCAATTTTCCTTCATTTTTATTTTTCTTTCTAGGATCGAATCGTAAATTTAGTAGTTGGTGGACTCACATCTTTACTAGTTCTAGTAAGTATATCCAATGTACACCTTTTGACCATGAAAGCATTGGTTATTGTGTCGGTAGAATGCCAGCTCTCAAGCTTTTATTGCATTTGTTTCACCCAGTTATATAGTTGCCTTCAATGGATAATTTATTTATATTGGACCAGTGTGGCTATCTGATTTAACCTTGATTTCGAAATGGTCGATCCATAGCAACCCGCTGTCAGGATTTCAGGAGATTTAGCTTTTTATTCTTATCCTCCCAAGTTCCAACTCACTAACAGGTGGAGTGGCTTGAGCACCTGTGCCAGGACATTTTTTAACTAAATTAAAGATGACAAAATGAAACGGTTCTGTAAAGGATAACATTACAATTTTTTTTTTCCCAGGTAACCATTATTAGTTCTTTTGTCTTTCCCACATTACCTCCGAGGCCATTGAATATTTTCTTTACTGTCTGCATCCTAATGATATGTGGTGCAGTTGTGCTTCTAGTAAGTAAAATTATTTATTTTTATTTGGTGAATGTACTGAATCATACATGTATTCAGTCATTTATGAATTGCTGGTAAAAAATGATCTTCTCTCCACAGATATTCTGGTATCGACAAGGAGACCTGGAGCCCAAATTCCGAAACCTGATCTATTATATCCTAGGTTCCATAGTTTTGTTGTGTATATGTGCCAACTTGTATTTTCATGATGTTGGGAAATGAATATCAAGTATGCCTTAAAAAGCTGTTCACAAAATGAGAAGCTGTTCTACATGAACAGATTGTACCTTACTTGAGCATAAAGAATGTGGAAGCATATTGATGAAATATAACCATTCCGTAAGATCATTCAGAAACAATTTTAAATATGGAGGCTTTGATAGTGCCACTGTGTTTTGAATATAGGATTTGACATCTGAACCTATACTGTATTTACATGGCATGTGGAAAAAGGCAATTTATCTCAGGTGTGATCAGTTTTTCAGCTATTATGTGTAGGGCTGTGAGGTGTTACTGTTGGCAACAAAACGAATCCATCCATTTAGATTAAGAATTGATTAGTTTAGATTCTTTTAGATTAATTTAATACCATGAAATGTCATATGCACATTTCTAGAATCTCTGCTGGAATAATCAACCAATGGATCACTGGGTAGGTAGAATTAAGATTTAAATATGCCAAGAGTCATGCGGAGACGGAGCTCTGGCAAAAGCCAAGGCTACTTCAGCTTCAACCTTTTTTATATATAAAAATTTGTGTGCATATATATATATATATACCCATATACACAAATGTGTATACATGGATTTATCCATACGCACACGTACACACAAAATAACTATTTATACATTCCAATTTGCAATAGTTTTTCGGTGCAATTTTAACCCCCCCCCCCGATTACATTCCTTTTATTATAGCACTTGTATGAATGTCAAAAAAGGAATGTTAAATTGCTTATCATGATTTCTGAAAATCACTGCACTTTGTGTGATATTGTGTTACTTGGGTCTTACTAACTGAATATCAATGAGACTGTAAATCTTCCATTTTCAATACCAGATTTCTGTAATAAACAGAGTGTATATTTTGAAACTTTCAGATGTTTGGTGTGGATTTCAAATGAATCACGGACACTACAGGTGCTCACAGCACGCACCATGTATATGCATGACAATAAGCTGAATAACTGTTGGACAACATGGTCACATGAATTTTGATCAGTCAGGGATAACATGAAACCATTTTACTGGCCTGGGCTGAGCCCAAGGAGATGTGTGTAATATAATTCAATGGCTCTAATGTGTAGTTAATCTAAGAAGTCTAGCTAGCTATGATACCATTAGATTGCATAAGTAAATTTACCTTGGAGAACTTAAAAACATTTTCTTAGTGTGTGTCGAAACACAGGACAGTATGATTTCAGTGAGCCCCACATTCTGAAGTTTACTCTGATATTTGAAAAACCTGAATGAAAATTGAAGGGTAAACATTTGTGAATCCAAACTTTTTGTTTGCCTTTATTCATGTTCAATTCACCAAGCCAGTTCACATTTTCCACTTGTACTTCCTTGTATTAAAGTCACATAGCTTTAATTGATATGCATACAAATTCCAGCTACCATATGTAATATGCAAAATTGCAAATACGACCCGAATAGAAAAACAGCTGCTGAGTGTGCTCTACAAATTTCACTAGAATTTTGTGATGCACTGAACATGAGTGGTAATATCCTTCACAAAAAATGTGCAAACCAGTGCTTATCGATGCAAAACTTTTGCCTCTCAAATGCAGTGGGAAAACAGCCATCCATATACCCATAGAGGATTGATTATAGAGGTGTAAACCTTTGCCTTGATGTCGATACGATAATTTTCGATTTCTCAATTTATAACGATACGATTAATCACAATACGATACAATTAGCTGCGATATAACCGTGTGACTAATGTGACCATTATATTTGACAGATCCTTCCCACAGACACTCAGAGGACATTCAGATAAACAATATAACTTTCAAAGTATAAAATATATTGTTTCATTTCTAAAACTAATTTCCATGTGAAAAATTATAATTCAAATTAAAATGTAAAAATAAATACAAGTTTGCCATGTAAATTAACGTTTCATCACGGTTCATCCGTGTTACACCAATGCGGTTGTATCATGACGTTTGCATCGCGATGCATCGATGTATTTTTACACCCCTTTAATTGATTCGCATGATCATTATTGACAAATTAACTCAAGGCACTGAAGTTGCTTTATAAAGTTTTAATTAATAAATAAACACAAAACCATACAAACCCATTTCTTTGATAAATTATTGAACTACTCTACACAGGCTTTTGGAAGTAGCTGTGACAACATCCTGTAACTAATAAAGACACAGGACCAGTGCAAGATTTGAAACCCTGATAAAGTATACATATTCATTAGAAAAAACACTGAGGAAATAATGTGTTGCAAGCGCTCATTAACAACAGAAAAATCAAAGCTGTAATCATCGTCATTTAAGCTGCAAGAGGAAATAGACCTCGCATAACACACAACTTCAGCACCATGTTTAACTAAGTTAGACCTATTATCTCATGAGGCTTCATTTCTAGACCTGTGATGTGGCTGGACAACATATGTCCATATCAAAGACCTTATGCACCCCAATTACCTGCCAGAGCACAGAGACACTCTACTATGCATTGCAACCTGTCAGTGAACACAGTGCAACTTCACATTACAAATAATGCTTGAAGAAGGACCCATCTACAATAGATGGATACCTTATACAATCCTTACTGGACATTAAGTGGGACATTGCTGCACTGGGGTTCCACACTTACATTAATGTAGATGGGCATTGCAAGTAATTGGGGAAACTCCTGCCGGTGACCTATAGACATATACGGTGCCATCCCAAAAGAAATAGAGGGTTTTTTCCACATGGTATTTCATTTGTGCAACATAAATGTAATAGTGGCACAGTTTGCCTCATCTTCATCATTACGTGATTACCTGAAATACTTCAGAAAAAAAGTCTGGGTAATGTGGCCTGCAAAGTTTATTTCAAGGCTAGGCAGAACCATGAGATAGGTGGAAATTAGTCTGAAATATCATACTGACACTAGGAAGTATATCTTCACAGAATATCATGTTGGGATTTGCTGCAGTATCAGAGACTGGGATACTTATAGATTTTGGCAGACAACCATATTAGGATTCAATCTTGATCGTAGGCAAATGACAAGCTGAGATGGGCTGAATGGTCCTGTAAACCCTGTTACCCCATTACTTTGCCTCTCACACATGATGCCATGCTGACTTACCACCATCCAGGGTGAATTGGTTTTTATCAGCGCTGCCTTAAACATTCAGGTTTGAGCCGATGGAAGTAAACAGGTAATAATCATGCCCCACTGCAAGAAGTTAAGAAGTTAACGCAAGTAGTTAACCCAGATAAGTGTGACCAGACCCATACCAGACTAGGTCAGACCAGGATACAAGTGGGAACTATCAAAGGAAAGTAATGTATTGAAATAAAAAAAAAAGATTAGGTCCTGGAGTTTGTAATAAAACTGAGCTGAAGAACAAATATAATATTAGAAGTATTGACAAAATTGTTTTCCGTTTGCAGAGTTCAAAGTGTCACATAGGTTCGTCTTAGAAAAGACATACCTGGAATACTAAATGAAACCCGTCTTCAGCTACAGTACATTTTAAGGATCTGCATGTGCCGTTTCCCATGTACATTTGCCATTGCATCCTCAACTACCAACACTGATTCCTCTGACTTACAAAATAAGTGTAACAATGATATACAGTACTGCATAAGGAGTCATCTTCCATATTACAGGATTTGACCTTGCACTGCACAAACCTTCAACACACTCAATAACTAGACCTCTTATCTAGAACTCAGAAAATCGCAGTAGTCTTTCCACCCGTTAGTGTATAAAAGGAAGAACACGTCAGACTTGCAAATCCCTAGAAATCTTGGGTTTGCCAACACAATACAAAGAGGCTGAGGGCAATTCAGAGCCAGGACTCCCCCATGCTTCTAACAGTAGTGATTTTGGAAGTCTTCCGGTCCATCCACTCCCATTCAATCCACTGGAGCGAAGCTGTCGTGTGACTAGGCCAATCCTGTCAGTCAGAGCTCTCCCCCTGATTTTCAAGTATAGGATCTGTAATATAGTACAGTGTGCCCTCAGCACACCAGTTTTAGTACAAGATCTATATGCATACTGACACATATAAATCACTACAAGCATCAAGTTAAAGTAGCATTTCTACAGATGGTGAGCGAATGTCAAGAGACATTCAGGCTGTATAATTCTGATGAATGTTTCTTCATACTGGGGGAGAGACACATCCTCCCACACACACAGAGCCGCTGCCTGCATAACCAATGCTCTGGCATGAAAGCTATTTTCACTGTTAGAATCTATAAAAAAACAGTGACATTAATCTTACCTGTCAGTGTGGTTAAGGGGAGCACACTGTCGCTATCGATATCATCGGCGGTCTGGATGAAGCTGTTGGGGGAGGGGACGATCAGCACCGCGCCCTCGCCTATGGTTCCCTCCACCACGTGTTCTTCCATGGTTGGAGAACCCAAAGTCTGTTGGGAGAAAAGAATATGTCAGTTCCTAGAAAGTGAACAGATAGACACTCATTTTCTTTCCTACTGGCCCTTAAATGCAGTAGCCCAGGTCCAATTCTTTGTGGTAACACAAAGCTACATATAGGATATCTCGTATTTGTTTTAGTCTAGCTCCTCCTACCAAACTCTGAAGTGTCTTCACAAGTTTTATGGAAGCGAATGAGAATGATAAAGAATGGTGAGTTTTGGTCATTCCTGTCCATACCTCTGTTGAGAAGGTGTCAGTCAGGTGCTCCTGCCCATCCCCCGTCACGGTCAGGTGCTCTGGAGCCTCCCCCTGAGGATTCAGGAATTTCACGCCATCAGAGTCACCGGTCTCCTGCTCTGTCCCTTCTCTTTGGGAGCTCCCCGCCTCGGCGCTCACCTTTCCCAGGTTCACATCCGAAGTGTCCTCTGCACTGGCTAGGACGGAGTGCTGCCCGGTCAGCGCTGATTGGCCAAGGGACTCCGGGGAGGCAAGGTCATCCGAGGACACTGTCTGGATTATGACACCAGGGTGGGACATCTGCACGGTGACGTTTTCATTGGAGCTGAGCAAGTTATCCGGCTAGAGGGTTACGAAAAAAAAACTAAACAATAGATCTTGACTAGAGTAGAGGGACACCTAGAGCATTACTCATTCTGTTGTTTACTGTACACTTACCATTTAACCTTTATAACTGGCTTGACATACTGTATATTTAGAAATGTATATACTGTCAAGCCGGAAAGTCCTTCTCCATGTTTTATGACGTTACAGACATATTCTACAATAGATTGAGTTAATTTTTTGTCTCAAAATTCTACACAAAATAGCCCATAATGACAAAGTGAAAACAGGTTTTTAGACATTTGTGCTAATTTATTAAAAATCTAAATGCAAAATATCATATGTACACAAGTGTGCACACCCTTTGATATGACACCCAAAAGTGAGCTGAGGTGCATTTTGTTTCCACTGATACTGCTTGAGATGTTTCTACAACTTAATTGGACTCCACCTGTGATAAATTCAATTGATTGGACATGATTGGGGATTGCCAACACCTGCCTATATAAGGTCCCACAGTTGACAGTGCATGTCAGAGCAAACTCCAAGCCATGGGGTCAAAGGAATTATCTGCAGACCTCAGAAACAGGATTGTGTCAAGGCATAGATCTGGAGAAGGGTACGGAAAAATCTCTGCAACTTTACAGGTCCCAAAGAGCACAGTGGCCACCATCATTCGTAAATGGAAGAAGTTTGGAACCACCAAGAATCTTCCTAGACCTGGCCGCCCGGCCAAACTGAGCAATCGGGGAAGACGGGCCTTGGCCAGGGAGGTGAGCAGGAACCCGAGGGTCACTCTGACAGAGCTCCAGCGTATCCTTGTGGAGATGGGAGAACCTTTCAGAAGATCAACCATCCAGGCAGCACTCCACCAATCAGGCCTTTATGGTAGAGTGGCCAGACGGAAGCCCCTCCTTAGTAAAAGGCACATCACAGCCCGCTTGGAGTTTGCCAAAAGGCACCTAGAGGACTCTCAAACCATGAGAATCAAGATTCTCTGGTCTGATGAAACCAAAATTGAACTTTTTGGCCTGAATACCAAGTGTCACGTCTGGAGGAAACCAGGCACCGCTCATCACCTGGCTAATACCATCCCTACAGTGAAGCATGGCGGTGGCAGCATCATGATGTGGGGATGTTTTTCAGCAGCGGGAACGGGGCGACTAGTCCTGATAGAGGGAAAGATGAATGCAGCTAAGTACACCGAGATCCTTGAAGAAACCCTTCTCCAGAGCGCTCTGGACCTCAGACTGGGGCGAAGGTTTACCTTCCAACATGACAACGACCTGAAGCACACAGCCAAGAGAACAAAGGAGTGGCTTCGGAGAAAGTCTGTGCATGTCCTTGAGTGGCCCAGCCAGAGCCCAGACCTGAATCCAATTGAACATCTGTGGAAAGAGCTGAAAATGGCTGCGTACCGACGCTCCCCATCCAACCTGACGGAGCTTGCAAGGATATGCCAAGAGGAATGGGCAAAAATGTCCAGAAACAAGTGTGCCAAGCTCGTAACTTCTTTCCCAAGACGGCTTGAAGCTGTAATCACTGCCAAAGGTGCTGCAACCAAGTATTAGGCTAAGGGTGTGTACAGATATGTAACCCCTAAATGACCTATTTTTGTCAGTAAAATAAAATTGCATATTTTCTAAAAACCTGTTTTCACTTCGTCATTATTGGCTATTGTGTGTAGATGTTTGAGGCAAAAAATGAACTCAATCTATTGTAGTATAAGTCTGTAACGTAATAAAACGTGGAGAAGGTGAAAGGGGTGTGCAGACTTTCCGGCTTGACTGTATATTTTTCAAAGATCTCTAGGGAAAATATTTTGCTAGACATACAAAGTACTAAAGTCAGTGCTGTGATTTCCAACAAAAAAAAAAATTGTTTGTAACGATTTCCCCCCCTCCCTGTCATTACTATGAAAGTCACTTCTAGAAAGTTGATACTGGTTACCTTTGAGTTCCTAAATTATAATGTAGAACCATTCACTGACACATAAGCTAGTTTCAGATTTAGAGGTGGAGTGAAATCACAGGGCAATAGCCCAATACAGTGAAGACCAAGCTGCCTACTGGCAGCAGTGAAAGCAGCGAGTTTTCACTCACAGAAAGGGTGTGTACAATAATCTGCTCTGGGGACGAAGGTGATGCAGCCGCTGTGAGGGTGACGGTGGGACTGGCTGCCAGCGTCAGCGGGAGCCCCTGGTTTGAGCCTGTCTGGATGAAGTACGTCCCAGGAGTCCCCGTTGGCTGCAGGTGGAAAGACTTTGGTACAAAGGTAAATCAAGCCAGATGTCAACAACAGCAATAAGGCTGAGACATTACAATGATGCCTCTTTGGAATATTTCCAATTTTAGTCTTTGAAGAGTATTAAGATATATTGTTTGTGAAAACAAGACTTACGGGTAAGATTTCAAATGTCTGCAGGGTTCCGGCATTTAGCGTTATGGTCTCTGTGTCATTATGAGTCGATGAGGTATCTGAGGGCGCTTCATGGATAGATAGAAAGATGGGTATTAAAAAGACATGGCAAACTGGAGGGTTCATCTGATTTGACACTTTGTGACAATGGAGGTGTCAATCAACAGCATGCTGTGGACTCAAGCAAATACATGCAGAGATCTGGCAGCGAAATACATCTTTAGCAAACAGTGACCCACAGCCTACCCACTCATAAAAACTGCATCCCACAGCCTACTCACTCATACACACTGCATCCCACAGCCTAACCACTCATACACACCGCATCCCACAGCCTACCCACTCATACACACTGCATCCCACAGCCTACCCACTCATACACACCGCATCCCACAGCCTACCCACTCATACACACCGCATCCCACAGCCTACCCACTCATACACACCGCATCCCACAGCCTACCCACTCATACACACCGCATCCCACAGCCTACCCACTCATACACACTGCATCCCACAGCCTACCCACTCATACACACCGCATCCCACAGCCTACCCACTCATACACACCGTATCACACAGCCTACCCACTCATATCCGCCGTATCACACAGCCTACCCACTCATACACACCTCATGTTACAGCCTACCCACTCATACACACCGCATCCCACAGCCTACCCACTCATACACACCGTATCACACAGCCTACCCACTCATACACACTGTACCACACAGCCTACCCACTCATATACACCGTATCACACAGCCTACCCACTCATACACACCGTATCACACAGCCTACCCACTCATACACACCGTACCACAGCCTACCCACTCATACACACCGTATCACACAGCCTACCCACTCATACACACCGTATCACACAGCCTACCCACTCATACACACCGCATCCCACAGCCTACCCACTCATACACTACCCACTCACTATCCCACACCATACCCACTCTCACGCACAATAACCCACCCACTCTCACCGCTAACACGCACAGAAACCCCACACTCTACCCATTCACATGCACAGTAACCCACCATCTTTTCACTCACACAAAGCCTACGCACTCAGACGGTCACACACTTACAGACATGCGTGATCTGCACAGGGATCTGTACGGGTATCTGCAGTGCCGCCACAGGGCTGTGGGAGACGCCGCTGCTCTCGTCCAGACGGGCCACGCGGATCTGGACCTGCTGGAGTGAAGAGGGGGAGCCGCTGCCCGGGGGGCGTGGTGCTGCCATCACCACCTTACCGAAAGGCAGCTGGTTCTCTGAAAGGTCCTGGAGACCTTTGAGTAGCACTGTGGGAGGAAGGTGGTTAACTCAAAACGACTGTGTCATCTCCTGGTCCAGTAACTATAGTTTGCAGATTCGGTGACTAGGTCATTTTCCACTCCAGTAACTATCGGTTCAAATCTCAGGACCATGAACAGCATTAATCAAACCCAATGGGGGACATATCCACTGAATAAGGAATGATCTTGCAACTACAATACCGATCCCACCTAAAGCCCGTTTTAGCCTTTCTTGCAGAAAGGCGCCACTGACCTGAAAAGGGGAGGTCCTTGTGGTTGGAGACCTGCCTCTTGATCGTCCACCATTTACTGCGCAGCCACTGAGGGGAACGGACACTGCTCCAGCCCCCGGCCAGGATGTCCCAGTTGATCTCGTTTTCATCCTCAACCTCCAGCTCCGCAATCCTACAGCCGGCACAATCAGTCCGAACCGTCGTGATGATGACAAATCATGTTCACCGTGGATGAATCCTAGTCCTACCACAGGTCTCTTGTAATATAATATCTTGTAAATTGATGCACCTGCCTGCAGTAATTGCAAATTGCTTTACCTGCATATAAAGACAGAGGGTGCAGCATTACCGTTTGATCAGGTTCATGTCGTCCTCCTTGGTCCACTCGGTCCCGCCGCTCTGTTTCCAGTTGAGGTAGTTCAGCCACTTGGAGCGGCACTGCTTCTCTGAACGTGTGCCCACCAGGTCGGCCACGGAGGCCCAGGACACGCCCTGGGTGACTGTGTGGCCCGGCTCCGTGCCCGTCAGCTCATGGACAACCTCTGCTAGCCGCCTCTCCTCCTCTTCTGTCCACTTCCCTGTCACAAAAAAAGCACTGTGTCAGCCTCAGAGAGGAATTACTTATACCAGCCTGCGTCAACTTCCGAGACAAGGCCATTACAACCACCTGTGAAACGCTATGAGAGAGGGCCACGACATGACCTTGTGTTAGGTTTCAAAATGGGAAAGATGGTTCATTCCCTACTCTTACTTCCACTGGACTGAATGATCATTTGTGCTGTGCATTAACCTGTGTTACAGGTGTCCTTCATCAGCCTGCATCGGTCTTTTACAGAGGAAGCGCTTCTCCCCAGCGCAGCCCCAATGGTGGCCCAGTCATTACCATGCTTCACTCTCAGTCTGAAAAACAGAACAATACACTGATTTTATAAAACACTTTGGAGTACAAACCTTCCAAATTCTAATTTAATTATGATATCCAACTGGGAAATCCATGTTTAATACTTACTCTTTCAGCTGATCTATTTCTTCAGGGGTGTACCTGTACAAACAGGGAAAACATGCTTTCAAACTGACAGAAATGCAAAGAAACCCACAGAAATTCATACATAAAGTGCTATGTTTCATTCAGTAGATGTCAACAATGGTGTACTATAACCAGCCACAACAACATAAATACTTTGTAAGTTCTGCATTCACAAAAAATAAGCAACCATTTAAGTTTACAATGCCTGTTTTAGGAACCATATCAAATTATGAGAATGACAAACATGACCGAATAACTCAATTCCACACAGGTTACATCTGTTTAACAGAGCCATAAGCAACAAGGTAAAAATGAAGGCCAGAACGTCATCCCAGCTGGTGGAATTATGCCACACTCACTTTCCCACATGGTTTCTGTTGTCATACATGCGAAGGACGCGTCTGTACACTGCGAAGAGAGGCCGGTTGAGACCCCATGCGATGCTTCTGTAGAAGTCTTTCCTCTCATCTTTGGACATTTCAAAGATGATCTCGGTAGGATCTTGAATCCCTCGACTCTGGAGGAGGGGCATGGGAACAGGATGAAGTGGAGCAGACCATAATGGAATACAACTTTGTTTGCCTTGGACAGAAATGTTGTATTGCACATGCTGTTTTAGAGCTAGCATTATCACAAGTGGGGACACGCTATGCACTTCATGCACTACCCAAGAGATACATGTAACCTGAGAAACTGCATTACAGTATGACAAATCATGACAATGAAATTTAACACATTAAGATCAATGTTTACCTTGAGATACCGATCAATATTGCTCATAAGAATATCTATCTCTTCTTTTGACCACATACCCTGTTTCCATTTGTGACCTGCAGAAATGAAACCACAAAAAAAGTGTTTATATTTGGTAAAGCAGTGAATCACATTTTCCTCAGATACAGTAAGCAGATTTTAGACCTACCTTTATTAACAAGGGTGTCCTTGTCCTCTTTTGTTGTAAACCATGCTTGACTGACGGCAGATACCTCCTCCGTCTTCTGAGGGGAGAGTGAGCCGTCATTCTGCAGTATCTGTGCGTCACATGTCAAACTAACATTATACTGACCTTCTACTGGAGCAAAGCTTTAAGCACTCATTTTACAATATATACTCATATACTTGTTGTTCTGAGTTGTGGTGTCAATTAATTCATTCAAGTGGGAAAAAAAACAAGTAGACATGCAAAGAATATGAACTATCAGTCTCTCCATCTACAAATAGCATTACAAATATGTCAAATATACAATGCAGGTCAACATCCAACTGTCAGAATGTTAGTAATAACCCTGAGGTCACAAGAGTACCTGAATCTGAGCCACGGCTCCTTCGCTTATATCACTCTCGGTCATCTCTGTGGTGGCTGTCATAGTCACCTCGAAACTCTCGTCTTTTTCCGAAACTTAACAAAGGAATTAAATACAAGTCAGGCTCCCGCTTCATAATCATGCATTTAGGTCACTACATCGCTGAACAAGAGTCTACACTGCATAGAACAATTCAGAAATATTGATGTGCTGTAGTTCTTATTTATAGATACAAGCAACATGTAGAAGCCCTTAAAATACGCTGTGGAGTACAGTAAAAACACTTTGGAAAAAGTTATTTTGAATCATAGAGACAATGTATGTGGCTTTTACAGGTCATAATGGATGCAATGTAGACTCACTGGGGAGAGTGACGACAGAGATTCTGGGGGCAGATCCAGACACGTGCGCCTCGTCCTCACTGCACAGATGGAGTCGTTTGTGCGCAGGCTCCAATGTGTCATCAGAGCCCAACTCTTCAGTGTCTGCAACAAAACCAACAGTGGCAATTATTGAAACACCAACACAGCCAAGCACATTCCCTGGCTAGACTCAATACAGTGCAGAAATAAGAATGAATGCAACCTTTACAGACTCAATAAATATCCCTCTTTGTTGTAGAGCCCTATGTGGCAATACATAATTTAGAAACACGCTGCCCTCCATTTAGTCACCAGTCACAAAATAATAACTCATTTCAATTAATACTGTACACTGCCATGAAGAACGGTTATCACTGTTTAAGTGTAACCGACTGCTCAGCCTAGACTCGGAACCTGGTCAAACTAAAAAATGTGCTTCAATTAGCTGAACAGTATTTTAGCATTAAACTTGATTTATAAACTCTGCCCCAGAGAACTGAAAACAGTACCCCATATGGAAAAAGAATATGCTGCAGTATATTGTAAATATATCAAAATTATCTTCACTATTTAAAATATACTGCAGTATATTACATTTCCATAAGGGTAGCCAGTTTCCTAAAAAACAACTGATGGGGTCACAGTTCTGTGGGTGTGGTAGAAGAAACAGAATTTGGGACAGTCTTACCATTGTGAGGGCAGTGTAGAATTATGGTCCCGTCTGTATCCTGGGTTAATGTAACGGAGTTCACTGTTTCCAAAGTCACTGTGCCTGAGTCATCCTCAATTGTGTTCATGCTCAACCTGAAGAATAAGATAACCTTATTTCTTACGTTCCATGTAAAAGGTCACATCAACGTGTGGAATGGACAGCCCTCACAGGGTAAGCTAGCTTGTTACTTAGCAAGCTTCCTAGTGAAATAGTCCATAAACATTCGAATAATACACCAAGAACTGCTGTAATGTTAACTTTATTTTCTGTCATTTTACTAACCAAAATAATATATTCGGAATGCGATTGGGCACGTTGTAATTCTGTGTTGTCATGTACACTTAATGTTATGTGAATTAAGAAGGGATAGCATGACACAAATTAAACACATGACATGTGCTTTTATTGAATGTGACGTCCAGGGACAACCCTGGTTGTTTTCCCAGAAAGAAAATATTTCAGGACAAGGTTTGCTTGAAAAGCTTATCACTCCCATTATAACTAGTTTAGCAAGTCTGTTGTTGGCTAATTTAACTTAGGTCAACTATTAGCTAGATACCTTGTAGGGGCACCAATTGACATTAACTAACCAGCCAGGAGCAACACCAGTCGGTGATACGGGCACATAGGTTTGAATCAACGTTACAAGCTAGCTAGCTAGCTAGCATTCAGGCAACCTTGGGCGACTTGGAGAACAGTGTGTGTGGTTCTGGCGTTGTTCTGAGCATTGACTGACTATATATCCTAGCTAAATTAGTGATCTAAGAAAGGCAAGTTGGTGGTACACGTTATACTAGTTGGCATAAATAACAGCGATAAAGTGCGTGACTTTATTTGGTAAAAATGAGACGCTAATTAGCTAGCGTTGGCTAATTCCGCCATGTATAAAGAGGTACTTTCTAGTCAGCTAACAACAAGTTAGCTATCTAGCTAAAGTAAGAAGAAGAAAATTCACAGACGCCATATTCCTCTGGAAGCTAGTCAGCGATATCTGTGTAAGTAGCATCGCCAACCCTGAATTAAATTTTTGACTGCGTTCCATTAGCTTTTGATTTATCAGCATTGACCTCCATCACGGAGTATCTCCCCGTAGAGACGTGAATTTTTAGGTTTGATTTTGATACTTACTTCCTGTTTTGGGTCCGGGCACTTCGGAGAGACCAGGATGAAGACAAATACCAGGATGGAGGAACACAACAATCCTCTCCGCTCCGACCGGAAATGAACGCTTACTCTCTTTAGTCACTTCCCTTTGTCATGGTGTGAAGCAAAGCTCATAGCAAATATAAAAAATCTCAGGTGTGAAGTGATTTTACATAAGGTTGGCAAATATAGCCACACCTGCTGCAAGAAATGTAATAGCTCTGGAAACAATCCAGAGACCACATAAAAGTTTCAGTTTCTGTATAAAATCAAAATTTTTATATTCTTTCATGAACTATTGACCACATTTTAATTCCAAACAAAAATATTGTCATTCAGAACAATTACTTTCAGAAAATGACAACTGATCAAAATATTAAAAATACAGTGTTGTTATATATCGAATAATGCAAACTAGACAAGTTTATACTACAAAGAAATAATAAAAAATAGCAATTTAATGTCTTTGTTTAGGAAGGGTTTAACAATTAATATTTTGTGGAATAGCCCAGATTCTTATTTTAAAAATATGGGGTGGTCTCTTTTCCAGAGATATAGGTATATAGGTTACACATCTATATATGCACGCACACACACACACACATACATACGGCATTCTGTTGCAAGACCTCTAATGAAAGTGTTCTGTAGCATTGTGACAACTACATGGCTGTAAAGGAGATAATCCAAAAAAAAAAAATTCCCTAATATAACTAGATAATTCAGATAATTCCCCCTGAGTTACCAAGCCTAGCCACATTTTACCTTTCTTCATGTAACCTTTTGTGTGTAGGGTTATTTACGGGCTTGCATCTATGGGAAAACGGCAAACAAACGTTTTGGAGTCATTTCTTATGTCAAGTTGAACATTCTTGGAATACAAAAATAAGAAGATTAAATTTTGTTGTGTATATAACCCATTCTTGTAGCTACTCTTGTACTTGCTTTTCAGCATACATGTCTCACCAACAACAGAATACCATCACGAGGAGGAAAGTGCCTTTGTTAAGTGTTGATGCAGTTTGACATTAAGGCTTTGTCAATTATTGGGTGTGTAACTACTATGCCAAGCTGGGAGAACAGTGCAGGGTTTCTGCTCAAATAAACTTTCTGAACTGGACAAGGACGTCTATACAGATTAGTGAGATATAATCAAAATTAATGTGTTCTTTTCAAGAATAAATGTGACAACATTTACACACTGGAAAAAATAGTATTCAAGTAAATAGAGTATTCCTCTAATATCTTGTAACTAATCTAGTAACTAATAACGAGTCAAGTAGGTGCACCTTTTGCCTTCAAAACAGTTTCAATCCTTCTAGGAATGCTGTCATACAATATCTGAAATGTGTGTTGTGGGATATTGGCCCATTGTTCAAGAAGGTCTCCAGTTCTTTGATGGATGAAGGAGGTGGAAATCTAGTTTGGTCTTGTAAAATGGTTGCATATTGTTTGCCTGTTACACATCCATGGAGAGAAACCATTGGACCCAATGAGTCCCATGAAATGGCTGCCAATGCCATTACAGAACCACCACCATACTTAATAGTTGGCAACAGACATTGTGGATTGAATGCCAAACATAAACCCATTCAGATGTATTAAAAAGAGTGAAAGATGACTCATCAGACCATATCACTTTTCTCTATTGCTCAGGGGTCCAGGTTTTGTGTTCCTTACACCATGTTATGCATTTTTGTGCATTAGCCTTGGGTACAAATGGTTTTCTGGTGGCTCTGCCATAAATACCAGCTTTGTGAAGCTCACAACGTACTGTTTTTGTTGAGACTGGTTCAGATATGGATTGATTCAATCCTGTGGTGATTTTTAGAGCTGTAGCTCTGTGGTTATTAGCAACTATCCTACCAAATGTCCGTCTGTCCCTGTCAGAGAGCTTTGACTTGCGGCCACAGTTCTTTTTTGCTGATGCTGTTTTTTGGTGTTGGGCATATGTTGTCATAATTTTGGACACTGTTCCCCTTGCCACCTTAAATAATTTTGCCGTTTTTGTGACCGACGCAGACGCACCTGCAATTCAGGCACCAACTATTTGGCCCCTTTGGAACTCTGTTAGTATCCTCATCTGGCTTTGGAGACTTACCTAGCAAAGTGCTCCTGGTTAGACCTCTTTTAAGCAGACACACGCTGCTAATTAGCATTCAAATTAATAGGAATCACCTGTGTAGATATGTTTTTAGGTGGTTTAGATGCTTCAAAGTTAAAGCCATTTTTCAGGGGTGTTTCCAATATTTTGATAAATTTGGGCACCCCTGGTCAAAATGCCTTTTACAATTAATATCTAAGTGAACAGAAGCTAACCTGACCTCTAAATGGTACAAAGTTAAACATGACACATTTCTTCAAATTTTAAAGCAAGATCACTTTTTATTTTACCTCAAAAAAAAGTTTGGGAACCCTGTAAGTTAGTACTTTGTAACTCCTCCTCGGGCAACTATAACAGCTTGCAAACGCTCACTGTAGCCAGCTGAGTCTTTCAATTCTTGCTTTTGGAATTTTTCTTTGTTCTTCCAGGCAGAACATCTAAAAGGTGTTATTTCATGCACAGCATGTTTGAGATCTCTCCACAGATTTTCAATAATATTCAAGTCTGAGGACTGTGGTGGCCATTCGAAAACCTTCATACGTCTTTCCGGGAGTTACTTCATGGTTGATTTCGAGGTATGCTTTGGATCATTGTCTTGCTGGAATACCCAACCTCTCTTCAACTTCAATGTCTGGACTGACCTTCGAACATTAGCCTCTAGAATTTCTTTATATTTGGTGGAATCCATTCTTACTTCCACCCACACAATATTTCCTGTGCCCCCCGTAACCTAATGGATCCACCTCCATGCTTAACAGTTGGCACGGTGTTCTTCTCTACAAATGCTTCACCTTTTTTTCTCCAAACAAATGTTCTTTGGTTGTGGCCAAAAAGTTCCATTTTGGCTTTGTCACTCCAAAGCACATTATTCCAAAATGCTTCAGGCTTCTCAATGTTTTCTTTTGCATACTTCAGACTCTTTCTGGCAACTCTGCCATCTAGGTCTTTGTTGTTAAACGTATGTTGTATTGTTGTCCTGTGAACTAGATCTGTGTCTGCTACTCTTTTTTGCAGCTCTTTTGCAGTGATGTGTGGGTTTTTCTGAGCATTTCTCACCAGGTCTTGGGACATTCTATCTGAAATTGTTCTTGGTCTTCCAGATGTTGCCTTGACTTCAACTGTTCCATTTATCTTCCATTTTCTGATAATGTTTCTGACAGTGAAAAATAGGTCGTTTGAAACGTTGAGAGAGTTTTTTTTTAGCCTTCCCCTTGTTGGTGGAAGTTAACTATCTTGATTCCGACATCCTTGGACAACTGTTTGAGGAACCAGCCACCGCAGTCAGATGCTTTAGAAGGCATGGAGTTACTTCAGAATAAATAGTTCAGTCCTGCAATTATATTTACCTGACCCATTGAAGCCCTAAAAAGTAAATCACCTGGGCCTGGGCCGTAGTAATCATCTTTTTAAAAAGTAACAAAGAATAATCCAAAAGGGTTCCCAAAGTTTTGCACAGGGCCTTTTTCCTTTTATTTTTTATTTTGAAACTGTAAAAAATTTAAATAAAAGTAATCTTGCATTACAATTAGAAGAAATATGTCATGTTTACCTTACTACTTAGAGGTCAGGTTAGCTTCTTTTCACTTAGATATTAATTTTAAAAGGCATTTTGACCAGGGGTGCCCAAATTTTTTGCATCCCACTATACAGTGTATATAGATGTGTGACAGCCACAAAAGATTTTTTACATTTTCCAGTAGTATTCATGCCTTCAGATTCAGTTTAACGCACGCACGCACGCACGCACGCACGCGCGCGCGCGCACACACACACACACACACACACACACACACACACACACACACACACACACACACAAATAAATACATTTAGCAAATTTGCCCTTTTAGTATTTACAATTGATCAAATCACAATAAAAAAATGCAATATTGTTTACCCTGTTTTTATAGCATACGTCCAATTGTATATATTTCCCCCCACAAAATTTTGAACTTATGAAAAACGTACATTTACACCGAGTCCAATTACTCAAACCAGACTCATGACGTCACGTCAGTGCTCAGATGCCAGAAGCCTCGCACTTTAGCAGTGTGGTGTGGAAGAGAGGCGCAAGTATTATTGTCATATAATAATCCAAACCACATTTACAAAACATAGCTGTATATTTTCGCCCGGTCGAGTAGAGGGGTCGTCATTTATCCGAGCTGCAATGGAACAGCGGGGACAGTCGAAAGGACACTTTTTCTCCGCGGGTTATATGCCCGTTTCCTCCTTAATTTGCTGCGCTCTCATCCTCAGCTTGCTCCAGTGGGTATCAGGGGCTAAAGAGAACCTACCTCAATGTGTAGAGGTAAGCGTGCACAAAACCCATGCCCTGTAAACGTTCAGTGTGACGTGATAGATTGTTTCAAGAATAAGGTTGCATAAAATGGCACTTCAGCGCCTGTCAAGTGACGCTCCATTTTAAATGTTTTCATTTGAATATTTGAGCATGTATTTTGTAATTTCAGTGTAGCCTATAGCCTGTTATGTTCAGTTTACGGTTGATGGTTGTTTTGTAAATAAAACCATATAAAAGTGGGATAAGTAGGTACCCTGCTGGAAAATAATGGGACGAATCTAAAATCAGGATATTAGGTTGATTTTATTCCAGGAACTCTAACTGCATTCCACTGCATCCTGTAAAACAAGTTGCGTGTGGCCACAAAACAACAGTGGTAGGAAATAAGTCATAGCCTAGGCTACTGCAAGTAGTACCAAAGTTTGTTCCTGTACGTTTTTTGGCTGTGCGTAATCCTGAATACGGAATATTTTAGCCTACTCAAATTTAGTATGATTACTATGACGCTGGGAAGGTATGTGATTTATGATGATTGTTTTATTGATTATGAAGTGTATTTATATAATACGCGTTATTATAGGCTATAAATATAAGAACTAAAAAACAATCTAAACGAATTTAAATACAATTCTGAATTTGCTATATAATCTGTACTGTAAACTGTAAATACTGTAGTCTACTCAATCTCTTTCACATCGATGTCTTGGTTGTGCTGGTTACTCCCCAAAAAAGTCACTTGACTTTTTAAAAATGCTATGCAAATCACAATTTTATTCCTTTAGCCTATTATTTCCTCTTACCAGATTATATAAAATATGCATTTACTTATTTATGATATTCTAAATACCTATGATGGATATGCAGTAAAATATAAATGATAGAACAGATCTACAGACAAATAACACTTTCTTGAGCCAGGTTGCCATGTTCAATCTTACTATATATCCCAGGACCTTGGGGGATAATTTAACTGACCACTTGTCCCTCTCAGACTGAACAAAAGCTATGTGAGTGCACTGGCATCAAGTGTTTTTTTTTAAATATCATGGATATTGAACCATTTTATTTGTCCAGGGTCTCATGGCTCAAATTCTGCGCACTGTCAATATTTGATCATTGCGTTTTTTCTCTAGAAAGTTCCATTAGGATCATTTGACAGAAATTCACCTTTGTGGCAGGTGCAATCTCAGGAGGGACCATCCTAAGGGAGGGTTACCATGACACTGGACAGCTTTTGCTGATGTTACCACTCAGACATGGCCCAGAGGAAGAGGGAATGTGCTACTATCAGATGAAACACACGCTCAAATTCGAACAACACTTATTCTTAATTTTGATATTACGGATACATGCAAATGTTACTTTTTTTCTATGTAATCACAGTCTGGCGATTTGGTGATTTTCTAGGTCACCACCAAACTGATTTGGAGAAAAAGTTAGCACTTGCATTTAATAGTTAGACAAATGAAGAGTAATCACAAATGTTGAAAACTGTACTTGTTTTTCCTGTTGATAACTGACCCGGTACCAGGCTGATCTGTTTCTGGCAGTGGCAAGAGTTGAGGAGTTGCAGCTTCAATATGAATGGTAATTCTGGACACACAGATGAAGATTGATCACTGTCCATTGTGACATTTTTGTGTCATTGCTCCTCCCCTTTGTGTGCTATACATTCCAACGCCGATTTACAGGCTTAGTGCAACAAGAGCAAGACTGTCATTATTCATGCAAGGAAAAGCGCAGGACTGAATTTTTTTCCCAATGATAAAAACAGTATTCATTCACTATATGACTATTGTTGTATGCAACATTTACAATTGCATGATTTTTGAAGTTATTGAAAGGGAATGCACAGAATTGAATTTTAACTGTTTTTTAAAAGTTGCTCTTTTAAGTGGTCACACTGGTGTGTATACTGCATATCCACCTCCCAATCAGTCCTTACTCAACCAAGAGGCTACACAGATACTCATCCAAGCCCTTGTCATTTCTCATCTGTATTTTTGCAATGCCTTGCCTACCATCAGGCCACTGCAACTGGTCCAGAATACCAAGCTGTGAATGGTACAGCCCCTTCTCACAATGATTGTACCATAAGGTCAACCAGATTTCTCTGTTTAGCATCCTCTCGCCAGCTGGCTGCCCCATACACTGTAAAAAAAAAGTTGAAAACTCAAGTACTAGTACTACTGCTACCGATAGTTGAGTAAACTCAAAAATCAGTATTCATAGTTCATACAATATTAAGTATTTTCCATCTATTTATGCTTGTTTAATCTGAAATTCTGAGGGCTTGAGAGCCAAACTGAGGAATTGGTTTTCTCAGGACAAACACAATGTTTATGTGAGAAAATATAACTCTGCTACCAGAAGTGTATAAAGTAGCATTCTACAGTAGATAAGAAAATTTTGATGCTTTTTTGTTGGGACCTTCAAAAAAGGCCTGTGCTTTTAATTGGAATTTCTGCTAGACAATGTCTTTGTCTTGAAACCATAGGGAAATATAAGGTATAGCCTACCTGCTGCTGTTTTGAGCCCATACGTAATAATTACCATGACAAAAGCAACTGCAGCACTCTGGGATACAGCTTATCTTTTAGCTGCACATTCTCTGCAATAGTGTGCATATGTTTTTATAGCTTTGTATGTTTTTATTGGTTTGTATTGTGTATATACTGAATGGGCTGGTTTCCCAGACATGGAGTAGGCCTAGTCCTAGACTAAAATAAAAATTCAATGAAGATCTTCATTGAAAAATGTTTTTAGTCTAGGACTAGGCTTAATCCATGTCTGGGAAACTAGACCTATAGGTTTCTGTGTAAGTGCTTTTTCATATTTTGATTCATAACTACAACCCTTACTCAGAATAATTGTGATGCACTTTCTTTAACTTGCAGTGTATTTAAAGGGTAACAAAGCACCTTGGTTTAGCTAGACCCCGCCCCCTTTTTAAATTCGAAAAATGCCAAAAATCTGGGCGTGATAAGGTAATAATATAGGGGCTGAGCTCCAGGTATCAAACCACGCCCCAGCAATTTTTTTCACTAGTAGCCAAAAGCTAATTTCTACTCTGGATAGCACTCACAGCGGCTGTTTTGTTCCACTCTCTCGCGGCCTCTCTCAATCATAGTTCTACTCCAACACTGCCTGCATTCCGTCGCGGCCTGAAGACACACCTCTTCACCTTGACTGATATACCAATCTAGGGCCTTTTTCATAGTACTTGTTTCCTGTGTTTTTTGTCTAACGGTTTGATGTTATAGTTTAGAAGGTATAGCTGATTTACCCACAGCTTACTGTGTGAACTACATTCAATGTTCATTACTAGGGATAGCTGCTACGTTATGGGAAGGATATGCTTTGTCTAATCTGTTCTGTAGTTGCTTCGATGATCTTTTGTATGTACTTATTGTATGTCGCTTTGGATAAAAGTGTCTGCTAAATGATAATAATGCCATAGACACACAAACAAACACTTTAGCTCCAGCTGCTGCCGAGCCCCAAGTAGCCGAGGCAGAAGGAATGGTGGAGAATGAGAGTTTGGGCAATGTTATGGAGTGGTAGGCGGCGGCACGCATAGCCTTGTTTGGGCTTATAATGATGTGGCCAGCAAACAACAAATCACACATTGTATAAATAGTTACCCATGCCATGTAGGCTACTTATTTTACACAAGCTGTAGGCAATCACACTAACGTTACTGTAATGGCGGCGTAACGTGTGAGGTAGGAGGAGCCAAACGCAGCAAGGGAGATTCATTAAGCCCTAAGGCCACTAAGGCGGGAAACCCCGCAGTTAAAGGAGGGAGACAACACAACGAACAAGCCTACCGACGCTACTAACCGGCTCACTGTCACACGCCAATAAGTAGAAGCGCAAGGACAGGTTTCTCTGTAGCCAGAAATAATACGCGCCCTGTCTCACCCTCGCGTGGCCACCGAGGAAAACGACCGCATGGGGAAAAAGGGTAGAAACCCATGACAGTTACCTGCAAGATATCAACAATATTGGTTTCCATTTCAACGGGTGCACATGTGGTCACTGCACTGAACTCTCCAAGAGATCGTCTGTGACATTGCAAAGGTAAACGTGTAGCATGCATAAAGCTAATACAACTCCTGGCTCAACTATGCTTTATATATTTATTAATAAAGTATGTTTTTTTTTTTTGAAAATAAACTAGCTAGCTACTTGCTAAGCTAGACTAAAAAATAAACTATAAAAAACAAGGGACTATCAAACTATAAAAAAAATATTTACCAAAAATAGGTTAATATAACTTACTAGAATATTGAAAAAAAGCTAAACTGTAAGCTAGCTATATCGCTCACTCACTCTATCTCCTTTCCGTCCACGCAGATAAACCAACAAACAAACTATATAGAAAACGGTGAGATCAACCGCTGAAATTAGTTTTTATAGCTGGGGCGTAATCCGCCCTCGCTCAAAAACTTCAGGGCGTAGCTACAGGTTTCAATTTCGTCACCAGGAGGAATACATTAGCTGGATGAAGTTTCTGGCCAATGACAGACTGGACGTGCAGTTCCTAACATTTTACCACTAGAGACCCTTTTGAGCCAGATCCATTGGGTTTACGCTGTCTTATGCAGACTGCAGTAAAATGTCAATATTTGGACCAGGATCAATCAGTAACACTTAGAAAAAACCAAATGGATCAGTTCTCGTCTAAAATAAATGGTTTTAGTGCTTTGTTACCCTTTAACCAAATGGTCAATGCACTACTTACATTAGAAACATAAATTGATAGCTACAGTGTACGCTCCAGTTCATTAGCCGCTGAGATTGCAAATGTAGCATAATGTGCACTACCCTGGCCTCCCATTTGAAAAGAAAAACATAATTCCACCAGGCTTTTCAACCAGGGTTATATCCCACAATTTCCTAGGCTACAAGCAACATGTTGATGCCAGTAATGGACTGTTTTGAACTCCTTTGCATGTGAGCTAATAGGTGGTTTTGATATTGAATAACCTAACTGCCCAGTTTTCCAGAATTCTATCATCTTTCTGTAATTGATGTTATCTATAGATTGTACTTTTTCTTGACTATCCTTAGGATACCTTAAAGGCATTTCTGTTCTATTTATAATTGGGAATAGATGAGCTTCAAGGCAGAAGTGCACTGAATAGTCATTAAAAACAAAAATAAACTTATGAACCAGGCCACATATTGGCTACAGCTGAGATATATAGTTTATTGTCTCATGCTACTCAAACAGAAGAACAAAAACTGGCTAAAAAAGCTATCTTCCACACTAGAATCAAGTAATAGTTTATGCCGCAGTCACTTTCTAAAAATGTGAAATGCTAAATATTCAGAAATCCCTAAAGGTTCTGATTATTAAATGTAAAATAAACATTTAACACCAATAATCTATCATTGTTTATAACATAGTGGGGATGTATGTATATTTTGGACTTCAAAAAGGGTAATGCACTCATTTTGTATTTCTAATTGTGCTGTATTTGAGGCTAACATGGTTGATTTAAACCTCTAATGTCTAAAAGTATTTTCTCCTGGACTCAGTCACACATATGCTTACATTATTTTTGCAAAGTGCAGCGGATGGATTTATATTTTTGTAAATAAATTCCTCAAGTCCTTTGGTAGTGTGATTGTGGAGGCCTTGGTTTCTTGGAACAGACTGCAGTACATTATCAGTTTCCTGCATGGTGTGTCTTTTCCTTCCAGCTGCCTGTCAGGATAGATGGGTGACTCATGCCCCCCCTCTCAAAGTTACTCTTTTATGCTCTTGTTGTCAAATTATAGGGAGTGGCTGAGGCACAAAACAAAAGTTTGAGATGAGATTATACTCATATACTTTACCCATGTCCTGAAAATGGGTGGAGACACTGTTTGGCATGGATTAACTGACCGCACATCTGAATGCTGTAGTCCGGGTGTTTTGGGTCCGGTTTGAAAGTCCCTCCAAAGGAAATGATTTTGTGTGGATTTGTGTGTGTGGAGAGATGGTGGCGGTGGGTGGGGATGGCAGATTAAAAGCCAAGAGTACATTGTTTCAAAATGGAAACATGTGATCCCTGAGGATTGTAGGGCTGTTGGCCCCACTGGAACACTGAGACCCACCTCCCCATCCGGAACCCTGCTTCTGTCATCCACCTCAAGCGCACCAGTCTCTTGAAATTCAGTACATCACACAATGCTGATGCTTTCGTCTAGATTTGAATAGATCCATGTTCCACAAATACTGCAGATTTATTTGGCATGGAACAAAGAATAAAACTTTTCATGGATGGACTTGGAATGAGTGGGACGTCTATAAAACCATGGAGGAAAAGGCCGCATCCTGGGAGGAAGAATGGCCCTTTACCCAGATACACATTCTGTCAACCTGCCAAGACGGCCAAATAAATCTCTGGAATTTATTAGCGTTGCTTGATTTCATTCATGCCATTTGTTTCATTAGTATGACTTCTATATAGCATCCAGTGAAGTATTCTTCAGAGAAACAGTCAGAGCAGAGGCATATTTCCATCTAAAGTGCATGCTTATTAAAAACGATGAGCCGTAACCGAACTGCAGTTATGGCAGATGAATGATCCATCCGGTTGCCGGCTGATGGAACAGCTGTGGGAAGCAGATGATAGAGTTAGCCAAAGTATGATTTTATTTCATTCCAAAAGCTGAATATGACTGATGGCACTGTCTCTGTAAGTCCCAGATTCCCTCTGAATGTTACTGTTGTGTGCCCTGCTTGTTTCTTGCAGATGGACTACTATTTTGAGTATACGGAATGTGACACCACGGGGTCTCGGTGGCGAGTAGCCATTCCACACACACAGGGCATGTGCACCGGCCTGCCGGACCCTGTCAGCGGCACCGACTGCAGTAATTACATCCCCCTTCCCCCCTCGCCCCTCGCAGTCATCATTCTCTTCATCATATCCTTCTTTTTGTTTGGACAGTGTGCGTGGTGTGTGTGGCTCCTTTTGTTAGCAGCTTATCAGCAGGCTGGAATTTCCTGTGCAGATAAGAAGCGTGTTTCAATGTTGCCTGCTAACCCCAAGTTTATGAATTCAGGTTGTCCATCTATGTTTTATTTATTGCTTTCACTTTTAACATATATGTGTGTGTCCAGGTCCACTGTCCATACATGCTATTGTCGTGGATCTTTTGCGCTGTTTTACTTTCACATCTGCTGCCACGTTTGAGAAGAAAAGCTAATTTTCACAACCTCAGTAGAACCACATTCTCCAACCCCTAACATTTAGGTTCAGCTGGACTCACTGTCATGCCAAGGCAACTTAACTACTGTAGTTAGTAGAGATTCAGTCACTGGAGGTGTCTGTTTCACTGCTCTTTTTTAAGTTGAGGGTATACCTCCATAATGAGCTAATCTGGGACACAAAAGGTTATTATGCCTCTTTAATCCACAGAACCACATCCTCGAATCTGGGACGCAACATCACCTAATGCCCATTATATCTTTTTAATCTGTGGCACAACATTCTCAAATGCTATTTAATTTGTTTATTTGCATTTGAATCCACATTTTTGTATTGCACTGGGCAAAGCCAACTGCTCTTTTGCTCCTCAGATGCATTTGAATCCACATTTTTGTATTGCACTGGGCAAAGCCAACTGCTCTTTTAATAGAACTGGTACAGTGTGCTGTGTATATAATATGCCAAGAGTGTGCACCTGTGGGCTGTTATGTGCAGTGCTCAGTGAGTTGATGCAGGTGCCACAGGGCCAACATTGAAGCCGCAACGGAATCATCATGCTTGCTGATGATTCTAAAACAATGGAATGATAGATGAAAGGTGCCAAAAGTTGAACCTTCAGGAAGGACCATTAGGAAGATCAATACAGAGGTCATTATGTTGTTGTTTTTTTAACATGACTCATTGAACAAAAAGCGTCGCTTGTGGTGCGTGCAAAGGGGAGAATGCATTGTATTTTAATAAGAGGTTGTGATGGGGTAACCAAGGCAACGTGCAAGGAAGCTGGTGCGTGAGTGCATCAAAACAGGGCCGTGGTACTTGTATGTCCACGAGGAAGGGTAGATACATCCTGCATGTTTATACCATTTAGTCAGCCTTGAAGTCAGATTTATACTTAGATTAAAGCAATTGTGGCTTCATGGAGCAGTATTTAGGGAAGTAGGCATGGAATCATAAGGCCAATGGCTCAAATTATGCACGATTAGGGGTGCTCAACCTGAATTACCTCTCCAGCCATATGGCTAAAGGTGTCTGCCTATAAAATAATTAATGTAATGTGTTAGTGTATGACAGTTGATTGAAGTTGTGGAGTCAATTAAACCTGCTTTTTCATTGGAATATGCATGGTCTTTGCAATCAGACTCTTGAGTATTTGTTTTTGGTGTTCTGCTGCGCATATTTGTGTGTGAGTGGATATGTGTGTGTGTGTGTGTGTGTGTGTGTGTGTGTGTGTGTGTGTGAGTGTGTGATTCTGGGTGAAGGTGAGTGTAGAGCATGGTTGTGTGTGTGTGTGTGTGTGTGTGTGTGTGTGTGTGTGTGTGTGTGTGTGCGTGTGTGTGAGTGTGTGATTCTGGGTGAAGGTGAGTGTAGAGCATGGTTGTGTGTGTGCGTGTGTATGTGCGTGTCTGTGTGTTTGTGCATGAATAGGCACCGTATAATGTAAATACATAAAACTGCTTGGGATGCTTACCTCATTTGTACCCCCATCAGCACTCAATAGGCCTCAATGGTCTCATAATATCATTATTATACCATTATGCTGTCACTGCAGAGGCTTGCTACAGTCAAACAGATTTTCAATCTGGGTACCCACCCGGAATATTATCACAACATGTATGTACCATTGCCACACTTCTCCATTTTTTCAGCAACTGTAAAAGAGCAATGTATTTTTTAGTAGAGTGCACACGTGTAAGTTACTGTTGCATTATGTGTGAAGCATGCTAATTTGTGTGACAGCTGAATTTTCAGTAGCCTACAGCTCTTGCTAAGGTAGAACAGAGTCATCTAATGAATTATTGAGAAATGATGAATTATTTAGATAACAGCTGTTTTCTGTGCCAAAACAAGTAATTCCCCTTGGTGTTCTGTTTAAGGGAGCATGCGTGTGTTTGTGAAGGAGGTCCACTGAGGACACTGTGCCTACTTGCTGCTAAAGCTGGAAGCTTCTTTGGAAAGCAGAATGTTTAAAATCATTTCTACTGATGGGAGTGATCATCAAAAGTTATGTGTTTTATGAATGACAAGTACATACTTCAGATTGGATGTGGAAAATTCACAAAATATGTGGAAATGCTCATACTCAGAGCTATAATTCTTGTTTACCTGTCATAAACAAAATGGGTGTTGAGTCCTTTCAGGGCATTGGTAAAGGAAACTGAAGGATAATGAGATTTGTTGCCTTTTACTTTGGTTGCCATTATTAGTCTTTGGTCAAGTTTTAATCAGGTTTTGTTAAAATAAAAAAATTGAGAGAATTAATCCCTGTTTGTCTTCTTCCTTTTCAGTGTAATGTTAAAGGCCTACTCAGTAATCTTGGTTGCTAAAAAAAATGCTAATCACTTACAATAAAATCCTCATGAAAAGCACTTCAAAAGGAAAAATAAGTATTTAAAATAAGTGTCGGACTGACACTACTTTCTTGTTCATGTTCCATCTTACGCATTTCATTCTTCTTCTTTGTTTTTAATATCTGTTTTTTTAGTAGTCCTTGAGCAGCTCATCACCATGGAAACAAACTTATCATTCACTCGTTGTTTTTACTTGTGCTCACTTGTCAGATAATATATCGAAAAGAATAGTTAGCTAACGTTTTGCCAAATAAACCATGCCTTGGAAATGGTTTTGCCGTATTGTATTGTGGCTGGTTACAGTAAAAAAAAACTATGAGAACTAAGTACTTAGTTGCCGTGCATGTCATTTTCATTGATTAGCAACCAAAATGACTGAGTTGGCCTTTAAGTGTGGTTCTCTAGCAGTGATCTGTATGGAGCAGAATCAGAAAAGTGATCAGTGTGAAAGGTGCTGTTTCTACTGTTTCTTTCTACTGAGTGTGTGATCAATGACAAAGGGTTGTGGTGAGAATATAATCAGTGAGAAGAGGTTGTGATGAGTGTATGGTCAGTGAGAAGAGGATGTGATGAGTGTATGATCAGTGAGAAGAGGTTGTGATGAGTGTATGATCAGTGAGAAGAGTTGGTGATGAGTGTATGATCAGTGAGAAGAGGTTGTGATGAGTGTAAGATCAGTGAGAAGAGGTTGTGATGAGTGTATGATCAGTGAGAAGAGGTTGTGATGAGTGTATGATCAGTGAGAAGAGGTTGTGATGAGTGTATGATCAGTGAGAACTGAGAAGAGGTTGTGATGAGTGTATGATCAGTGAGAACGGAGAAGAGGTTGTGATGAGTGTAAGATCAGTGAGAAGAGTTGGTGATGAGTGTACGATCAGTGAGAAGAGGTTGTGATGAGTGTAAGATCAGTGAGAAGAGGTTGTGATGAGTGTATGATCAGTGAGAACTGAGAAGAGGTTGTGATGAGTGTATGATCAGTGAGAAGAGTTGGTGATGAGTGTATGATCAGTGAGAATGGGCTATGCATGTTAATATGAAGAAGACTGTACTTCTGATCCTGGCCTGGTGCTCTTGTCTCTTAGCTTTCTCCTGCAATGCCGGTGAATTCCTGGAGATGTCGGGTCAGCAGTGCACACAGTGTGCAGCCGGCACCTACTCTCTGGGTAGTGGGATCCGCTTTGATGAGTGGTACGACATCCCAGCCGGTTTCACCAGCCGGGCCACTTACCTGACCAGTGGCCCTGCGGGAGAAGAGGCTCTTACCTGCAACAGGTGAGTGAGCCACAGGATCATGGATCTCTCAGGTAGGTTTCTGATTCTGAATTGTCAACAAATAAATTAGAATATGGAAGTGAAGACATACCTGAGTAGCATTCACAGAAGAGATCTTACAATTCATTGGGATGTAGGCCCGAGAGATTATCAGAAAACCTTCTTTGGTGAAGACCCTGGTCAGTTATTAATTCCTTCCTTATTGGATGGCCTGAAATGAGACCTGTGCCCCTGACTGCAGCATTTGTACCCCCTCTCCTCCAGCTCCACCTGGGTGCCTCAGGGGAGCCACCTGGAGTCCAACAGGGATGAGTGCCCCGTGTCCCTGATCTATGCAGTCCACCTCAAAAAACCGGGCTCTGTCTCCTTTGAGTACCAATATGCAGATAACAACATCTTCTTTGAGTTCTTCGTAAGTGTGCATTCAATTACCTCCACAAGAATTTCTATGGGCTCATTTATGAAAAGAAGGTTTAAACCTGAAGGTGATATCCAGTAAAGTAAAGGTCATTATCATATTTTTAAATTGTTTACATACTTCTGAAACAGTGTATAGAATTTGTATTTCTGCTCTTGTTGTTTCACAGGTAGCACATAGCAAATATAATGTGGAAACCAATATACTAACAAGAATGTCTGAAAATGAAGATTGTAATTTGGTATATTATGAATATTATGAGTATACAGTATATGAATACTGTGTTTTGATTTTCAGATTCAGAATGATCAGTGTCAGGAAATGGATCAAACACCTGACCAAAAGTGGATCAACGTGACCAACAGTGGAGAGTGGAGAAATCACACTGCAAGTGTTAAAAGTCTATTTATTCACCTCAAAGTGGCTAGAGCACATCTGGAAGGGTGGTTGCAGACTTCACTCCTGATTGGGACAGTGGCCATATCAGAGACACAGCTGCCATGTCCTTGATCCTGTTCCTTTACCACAATTTGTCCAGAAAAACATTCTGCTTTGAATGTATCACACAATGGTCCAAATTTATCATCAGTAAAAAATTACATTTATCAATTGGATTGAAATAGATAATGTCAGCATCAATTTGACTGCAGGGTTACAGTACACCCTCTAATGTCTCGGGCTGTGTCCGAATCAGCACCCTTCCATACTATTAAGTTGGATTGTTGAGTAGACAGGATGAGAAAGTTGTTAAGTAGGCAAAATCTTCTCTAAATGTAGTATACTTAAAACCCCCGTATGATATACTTACTGTACTTCCGGGGTTTCGCTGAGTATATTCTGGAGCACACTTTTCAAGAAGTACGCAAACATTTTGGTCGCATACATATGACGCACAGCTTAATTTTAAAAAATGAGGCGCAGCTTCGCTGACGTTTTCCTTCAATAACAACAAAAACAACATGTGACATGGCCGCGCAAGGGTGGGACGTCCTACGACACTTCCACAGTATGGTTGGAAAATAGTATGGAGGATATTTTTTTGCATACTGCACGTCGCATACTAAACAGGACACATCTGCCAGTACACTGTACGCAGGAGACGCAATAGACAGGGCTCTGATTTGGACACAGCCTTGGTTTCAGTTATTCAGTTGTTCAGAAGCAGCAGATATTGTCATTTCACTGCCAAAACAAACTCTTGTTGTTTTTTTTGCAGGTGGACTTGAAGTCTGGTACAAACATCCTCTACTGGAGGACAACTGGAGTTTCACTGGGTGCTAAAATCATTAAACCAGTATTGCTGAAAAATATTCAGATCGAAGGTAAAATAAGCCATGTTTAAAATTCTATATTTCCGCTGTTGAACATGAGTATTCCTGTTGTGTGTTACAATGCTGTGCATTCCAGAATTGTGTTTTAATCAAATAGATTTAATTAGTATTGTATGTTTTGTTGTTGTGTGTATCACTGTGCCGTGGTTCAGTGCTTTATGCTTCATGTTTGTTTTAGTATTGAGTGTTGGTGTTTTGGTGTTCACTGGTTTTGGGTTGTGGAGATTTAATGTTCAGTATTTTGGGGTTGTGGAGTTTTAGTGTTCAGTATGTTGGGTTTGTGGAGTTTTGGAGTTCATTGTTTTTGGGTTGTGGAGTGTTGGTGTTCAGTCTTTTGTGTTTTTGGGTTGTGGAGTTTGTTTTTTGGTGTTTTAGGGTTGTGTAGTTTTGGTGTTCAGTGTTTTTTAGGTTTTGCTGTTTCTGTGTCAGTCTAATGTTTTCTTGCTCACCTCCAGGTGTGGCCTACACATCAGAGTGCTTCCAGTGCAGGCAGGGAACCTTCAGTAAAACTCTGGGGTCCTCTTCCTGTGAACTGTGCCCCAGGGATACCTACTCTGGCAAGGGGGCTAGCTCTTGTACCCAATGCAACAAGGAGACCCACTTCTCATGTAGGTCCCAGTAATGCTACCATTTAATAATAAATGTTATGAATGTTAACAGTGTCTGTAGAGTCCAGCCCACTGCTGAAACACCGCACTCATCTCAGCATTGTCTAGTTTGAACCAGCTTAGGTGTCCTCTGTAGTTCAGACTTCTTAGAGTGAATTCTACTTGGAGAAAGCTTTTGATTAGGTCCCCCCATGGCAGTTTTTGGTCTAGAGGCCTGCAGATAAACTTGAGGTCATCCTCAGTTCGTGGTTTCACTATGCACACCGTGTTTCCAGTGTTGTGATTTTAACAGCCAATCTCCTTTCCTCTCCTCACAGCTGAAGGGGCTATGGAGTGTAAGGAGAAACCAGCCTGTTCAGAGAAAGACTACTTTCAGATCCACACACCATGTGACAGTGAGGGGAAGGTACTTTCAGTGATCTAGTTCTAGACCCAAATACCCTCAGTATTTTTACTTTTGATAAAATCCATTGTTTTCAGACATTTGTACACCATGCTGTGAGATGAGAACAGACAGATTCTTACGCCTCTGATGTTCCAGACGCAGATCATCTACAAATGGATCGAGCCCAAGATCTGCATGGAGAATGTGACGGGTGCAGTGGTGCTGCCCCCTTCAAAGAAGAGAGAGCGATGCCCGCCTTGTAACCCTGGCTTCTACAACAACGGCACAGCCAACTGCTCCCCCTGCCCCACTGGCACCTACTCCAATGGCGGTAAAGGTAACGGGACCTTTTTCTGTCACAGTGTATTTCAAGGCATTCTGAATATTCTGCCTGATACAGTACGCCAGATGTGGTTCCTCCATATGGTCAGCTGTAGATAGTGTGACCCACTAATTTTTTAGACTATTATTGATGGCTTTTTCCAAATTGGAAAGTAATTTAGACTTTCTAATTGTCATTGCTGCTTTATCCAATTTCAAACTAATATAGATGTAATCTTGTGGAACAATCTCAAAGCTTAAACAATATTTTAAATGTTATTTTAATTATCATTCATCACCTATTAATTAAGGTGACACAGGTTTTCTTGTGTGACAAAGAAAAATTAGGTCAGCTTTGATTTTGAGGAGCCACCCTGTGGCCAAAAGTACAGGTCTTCAGATTGATCACCTCTACTTGTTTCTGTGTTATTGTAACCCTGTGCTGTTAAACAATGTGTTACCAGTGTGTGAGAAGTGCCCAGCAGGCACAGAGCCAACCCTGGGCTATGAGTTCAAATGGTGGAACACGCTGCCCACCAACATGAAGACGTCCTGCTTCAATGTGGGCAACTCCAAGTGCGACAGCGTGAATGGTGAGCAGGTGCAGTTGGGCCATCTGGGGACTAGATGGCGCTGTGGCATCACAGGATGACAAAAATGAAAACTCTAAAATTCAAGCCAAGTTGCAGCTCACTCACTCCAAGCAAACATGTCTCGTGTTACATGCATTTATTTATTTTTGTAACAGTAGAAGTGATTTTTGTTTGTTCTGCTGACTACTTGACGCAGAGGGAGGGAGGGAACGAGAGAGAGAGAGTGATAGTGAGAGACAGATACTGTGAGAGGGAGAGAAAGAGTGAGCGGGTTAGGGAAAAGGGCAGAGGTAAATAAGATGGGAGAGATAGTTTAAGGGAGAGAGATGAAGGAAGAAGAAAAGGAAAAAGATGAAGAAAGGAGGGGAGAAGTTTAGCTTGACAGAACGGGGGAACATCAGACGTGAAATAAACAGCCTCTTCAGTCCCGATACAGTAGAGTGCTTGTATCTCTCTCCCCTCTCCCCCCCAGTAATGGGCTATGCAGAACAGCAGGGAAAAGCACATTTTAATATCAGGGCTGAGGTACCTCGGGGCCTCCATGTGTTCCCTTACTCTACAAACACATTTATTTGGAAAAGTGCACTGTAGCTTGAGGGCACACTGAGTGTAGCCCTCACATTGCTATGAAAGCCTGATTGATTTACTTCAGCAGCTAGATCGCAGTCATAGCACAGACATTAACCTCCCTGACGACTACATTTCAGCATGGGGGATGCATTCACTGCACTCTTGTCCTCTAGTATTGTCCTTCTGGCAAGTATCAATAAAATAAATGCCGATTATTTACACAGATCTTCCTTGGAGGGAGGGTGTTTATTAAGACACCGGAATCAGTTAATATAATTTTTTGTTTATTATGACTGTTTCAATATGTGTACGATCTGCTAAAGTGCATGGCTATGACTGTATAAGAGCTCCATGCAAGCTCAGAGTACTGCCATATAGTGATTCAAATTCTGGTGGTGCTAGTGGCGAGGACGGTATCCTTGGCTGCTGCGTCACCTTCAAATGTCATGGTGTCATATTTGTATCCAGGAGGTGGTGCAAGATGCTGTTGCATTCATGCGCTGTCCTTTAATAGGCGGTGGGTTCACTTCATTTGCAGTGCATTGCATCAGGCCGCAACTGATGTGCTTTACACAGTTTCACACAACGACCCATTTATACTGCTTGATTTATTCAGGAGCAATAGAGGTAAAAACCCCCATTGCTCCTTTGTAAGAGTACAATGGCAGTGTGCTCTCTTGAGATTGTAGCCCACATACTACACCTCCCCATCAGGTGAATAATTGTTCCCCACTGTTAAAATAAGGTGTTTTGAACCCCGAAAAGTGTCTTGAAATGCCAAGTTCAAAAATGCTTCAAGATACTTTCTCAGTTTATTGAAAAATTATTGATTGATTGATTGAGAAGGTATCCCTTATGGAAAAAGAATATACTGCAGTATATTGTAAATATATCAAAATTATCGTCGCAATATATTTAAAATATTATATTTCCATAAGGTATATGGTAAAACGTATCATGATTTGCATGCAAATTTTTACCGACTAATGACTGAGCTTTGTGGCTCTTGAGGATGGGAGGTGGCAGGAGATCACATCCGCAGTGGAGCCGGGGGCTCGGACAACGACTACCTCACCCTGAACCTCCACATTCCTGGTTTCAAGTGAGTATAGTCCCCAAACACACAGCTGCACTCTCAGAAATAAGGGTACAGTGGAGGTATATTTTTCTTCTCTAAAGAACACATTTCCCAAATGCACCCTGAAACAATTTTCAATTTTATGTACCTATTGGGTACCACCCCAGTGACAAGCATTTGTACATTTTTAGGTACTTTTTGTGCCTTTTTTTCTGAGAGGGTTGGGTAATGCTCTCAAAGTGTTTGGCTTTATGAGAAGATGCAACTCCAAGAATGGGCTTTTACCACCTGTTTCAATCACTGCCTATCACTGTGAGAGAAAGCAACTTGCTTTGTGTCTTCGCCTCTCACAGTTGAACACAACTAATTGCCATCCCTGAAGTTAATTTTCAAATATTTACTGACGGAAAACCACCCAGATTACATCAAACTAATTGCAAGCTCCAGTTAGATATGTTAAATGATGATGAAATGGGAGATGTGTGATTTGTATATTTTAGAGAATAGCCCTTTAGTGTCCTCCGCACAGGAAAATAGGATTGCTTAAAATGAGTCTAACCCATGATTCTGATATTGATAGATTTTAGCGTCATTACAAGCAGGTTTATGAGTATGAGACTGTCTAATAAACATGTTGCAATTTCTCTGGAGGAATTAATTGTTATCTTTGTTCTTTTAGACTCCCCACATCAGTGGCAGGGACCACAGGCAGCGAGTTTGGCCACATCACCTTTGTGTTTGAGACCATCTGCACTGCTGACTGCGAGTTCTACTTCATGGTGGTATGTCAACCCAAACCCTCCCCATACCATTGCACTGCCATCCACTGAATGCTCTTCATTCCAATTTGACTCCTAATTACTTGGAGTTATTGATTGTATGGGAGCATCTTCTGATCCGAAGGGTCCATAAGATTCTGGTTCTGGGTCATCTCTTCTACCATAGGCCAAACAAGTTTTTTTTTGTTGTTGTATACTTTACCTGACCTTTCATACTTTACCTTACTTTTCATATCCTGTTATTATTTTGTTGTTCTGTGAATGGCCTGGTGGAATTGGATGTCAGGACTCTGTGATGTGATGTGATGACAGTATTGTAGTCAAATCCCTGAACTACAAGTCCAAGTCTCCAGTTCCCAAGTCCAAGTCCAAGTCACCTTACCTCAAGTCCAAGTCGAGTCCCTAGTCTCCAGTACTCAAGTCCAAGTCAAGTCCAAGTCACCCAATCACCAGTCCAAAACCCAATCTAAGATCTCTCTATATGTCTATGGTACTTCTATTAATGTCCTAAAGTGACTAACAGAAAAATAATCACATTTTACAGCCATTACAAAATTGACAAAATTGAGTACAGAGAGACATTGTATCCCCATTTTTTATTTAGGCAGTATGAATAGGATATTATTTGGTAACTACTACAACACAAAAAAATATTTTCAATTTGCAGACAGAAAAATCAAGAACTTGCAAATAAACGCAATGATTAGGCTACTGTTCAAGATCCGCTTGGCTTGTCATTGAACAAAATCGTTATGTTATATTTAATCTGTGATGCTTTTGTGCATTAAGCAGCCAGACACAAAAAGACCCAGAGAAAGCAAGGACTTAGGAAACGAGCAAAAAAAAAGTGAGTGAGTGAGTGTTTATACCATCATTTTTTAAGTCAAACTATCCTTGAATCCTTTACTTTGTGCTGACCTATATTCTCTGTGGAAGTACGGCGGCGGAGCGAATGTGGCCATTGCAACTTGTTTCTCTTCTTTGTTATTGTAGTCGACCAGTGCTGGCACTACATTCGTAGGTAAGGTAAAGTATCGCTCCGCCGCCGTACTTCTTCGTATATTCTACTTCCACAGAGAATATAGGTCAGCACAAAGTAAAGGATTCAACGATAGTTTGACTTAAAAAATGATGGCATAAACACTCAAATTAACCCCGATAGACTGTCATCGTATTTTATTTGCTTTGGGTGCACTGTGGAATGTTTAAGTGCGTTTGGTAGTGGATGCTATCGGTTACCATAGAGTTGCGCTAGCATTAGCAACGTGTGTATGTCCACAAGAAGGACAGCATGGAATGAGCTGAAAATGGTGAAAATGCTGAAAATGCTGAGCTGAAAATGGTCTCCATCAATCAACAACATCATGGGTAAGTTGTAAATGAGACATTATGTCCAAAATTCCGAACTATCCCTTTAATGTTTGAATGGAGGCCTGATATATAGGGCTACGGGACAGGTGCCTCACAAAATTGGACGTCGTTCCCAGTTGGTCCTCTATATTTCGACAGTACATGTTGCAGAATGTTTGTTGCCATCATGTATTTATCAAATGCAAATTTTATCGCTCTTGGTTGTGCATAGCCTAGCTGTAGGCTACGCGGTAGAATCATTAAAAACCACAGACCATAGAAAAATAAAATGCCAAATTCAAACAACGTCAATTACCCGCCCGGCTGCCGCTGACGCTATTAGATTTATGTAGACCTAGGTGAATTTTAGTAGTCAACAAAAAAGGTTTTTTTAATGTATTTTTTATTACGTATTATTAATTTCTAAAAATTTGTGCTCTGACTGTTAGAAGGTTCAAGTCCAAGTTAAAGTCCAAGTCAAAAAATCTTCAAGTCAAGTCCCAAGTCACAGATGGTCGAGTCCAAGTCAAGTCATGAGTCACGGTTATTGTGACTCGAGTCGGACTCGAGTACTACAAGACTGTGTGATGATGAGGCTGCAGGTTGATTTACGGTTATTATATGTGCAGCATAATGACATATTTCCGTTGTGAATTAGCTTCACCGTCTAATAGATATGACATCAGAACTTGCCACTAGTAGCTGGATGTTGAATTCCAGTGCTTCCCCCTGCAGGATGTGAACAGGACGAGCAACAATGTGGTGGAGTCATGGGAGGGCAGCAAGAAAAAGCAGTCCTACACCCACACCATGACCAAAAACGCCTCTGTGTCCTACACCTGGGCTTTCCAGAGGACCAACCAGGCCCAAGATGTAAGTGTGAACTGCTGCAAGGGCTGAATACTACAACACTGACACATTTGGTGGCTAGAATCTCTTTTATAACACAGACACAGTGGATGTGTGGTTTGTCCTGATCTTTCTATGGGCCAAGAGGACTACGGGTGGGGTTAGAGGTAGGGCAATCGTAGCTATTGTATAATTTAGCTCGGAGCAGTAACTATTCTTTGTGCAGCATCATAGAGTGTATGTAGAGCTTGTTTTGTGTTACGAGTGCTTAAGGTGTCAGTGGAATCAAACAGCATGCCAAGGGAGCTTTTGTCCTGAGACTTTGTCCTGTACAAGTCTATTAGCTTTGGCGAGATCAAGCGTTGGCACACCCTGGTGTGGCTCAACAGTGGACAGGCAGCCAGTGACTGGCATCTCTATTACAACACAGACACATATTGTCTCTATAACAGCACAGACATGTGTAACGGCTCTCCTCTATAACAGAATATACATATACAGTTCATAGTGTCTGACCTTTCTTCAATAGTGCAGACACTTACAGTGACATCCCCATTCTGTCTCTTCCCTTTTTTCAGGGAAAGTCTGTATATGTGAAATTGCTTTTTAAAATATATAATTGCTTGGATGTCTCCTGATTTCATTTATGCTGACTGCATAATGCAGAATTCAATGCTCGCATACTTATTCCACTTCCTGCACTGTGCTCATTGGTTATAGTTCACCCAGAGCAATGTTCTTGTTATTTTCTTCTTTTGCGTATTTGCTTGTATTTTAACTACAGGCTTTTGGGATGTAAATCCTTTTCCGGGTGTGGAAGTCTCTGGAATAGGTTAGTTATGACCGTGACTCATTCCTCTCTCAGGTCAGGCAGTACGTCAACGACATTGTGAAAATCTACTCCATCACGGTGACCAACGCCCAGAATGGAGTGGCCTCCTCTTGCCACGCCTGCGCCCTGGTGTCCCAGGACCCTGGTTCCTCCTGCGTCCCCTGCCCTGTAGGACACTACATCCATAAAGACACCAACCATTG
Organism: Synaphobranchus kaupii; assembly: GCA_029718625.1. Classification (NCBI taxonomy): domain Eukaryota; kingdom Metazoa; phylum Chordata; class Actinopteri; order Anguilliformes; family Synaphobranchidae; genus Synaphobranchus; species Synaphobranchus kaupii. The sequence continues at coordinate 98,346,712 of CM056376.1, forward strand.
CAGGGAGTGCCCAGCAGACACTTACCTCTCCGGACACCAGGAAGCCTGTCTGCCCTGTGGGCCGGGCAGCAGGAGCAACAAGGTAATTGTAGTTCCTCACAGGCCTGCAAAAGTGGTTTCTGTAATTTTCAGTTTAACTGACAGTTTATCCTATGACACACTGACGTCCCTCATTTCCATATAGAATGGCTGCTACATTAAGTGATTGTGGGAAAGCTGGAAAAGTGGAAGGATTCATTATTTGAACATAAAAATGGGGAATTAAGAAAGTGTGTTGTACCGTGAGGCCATTTACATCTGCCTTGTCTTGTTTGCATGTTAGGGTTCAAGTTTTAGGAAAATCTTGGAGCAAACCTCTTCATTTTTTCACTAGCACTAATCTAGAGTGACTCATGATGTATATTTTACACGACATCTATTTATGTAGGTGGATAAATTGTGAAACAATTTTAGGTGAGTTCCCTGCTCATGAGGAGAACAGTATAGTACTCCTCCTGGGAATTTAACCAGTAAACTTCTGGTTGCACCTTTCGTGTTGCATTTCTGGTCACAGTGGGGTTTCCTCTGGGTTCTTTCATGGGCTTGTGTGATTTCTACCTCAGAGGAAGTCCTTTTTAAGCATTCTGTTCTGAGGTCTGATCTGAGATTTTTTTTTTTGGCGGGTGGAGGGTTTGGCGGATTCGACTGCCTTCAGTTCCGCTAAATTGCTTTGGAGAGGTACCAGAGAGAAACGGCCCGCGGGCAGCGAGGAACGCCCTGCAGGCAGCCCGGAGACACGGGCACATAGACGGATGACGGGAACAACGTCGCCATTCATCATGGCTGCTCTCTGGCTGTCTGAGACCAGGGCTCTCTGTGGTGCTGTACCGCCCCTCCGCGTCACCGCTGGGGCTCTTTCACCGCCTCCCAGTAATGGGGCTCTTTGTTGCCTTTTCTTTCCCCTTGAAGGAGCACTCTCTCTGCTTCAGCGACTGCACATTCTCGCACGCGGCGCAGAACCGGTCCATGACCTATGACTTCAGCCAGCTGGGCCCGGGGGGCTCCATCATGAGCGGGCCCAGCTTCACTTCCAAGGGGACTAAGTACTTCCACTTCTTCAACATCAGCCTGTGTGGACATGAGGTAAGGCCATAGTCTGTGTGGGTTCCCATTCATTGCCTCTCTGAGCACAAAGGATGCTCTGACTGCACTTTTAGTGCGTAAGACTCCCTCGTGCCTGTGGTGCACCAGTGCAGCCGATTCACTTTCCTCAGCATAAGCAGTTTCTGGAAGCTGATGGAAGCCTTCATAAAAGCAAGGGGAAATCCTGCAGTTGGTTTATGGAGTGGTAAAAGCATAATCTCATCGGACAAATTAAAATTCAAATAAAAAAACTAGAACTGGGGCATTTGTCTGACTTTTTGGAAAAGTGTAGGAATATTTGAACATCCCAAATTATGAATGAGGTTTTTGGTGAAAAGCATAATTCCGCCCCTTCCTGCCTACAGGGTGTGAGGGCGGCGGTTTGCAATGACAATGTGACAGAACTGTCCAGCAAGAACCTGCTGAGAGAGTCCAGTGAGTTTATGAACAATGTGGAGACCTTTGTCTGTATGTCAACGATTATTCCCTCTGATGGGCGGGGCTTCAGGACAGCTGTCTCCTCCCAGTCCACCAGCCTGGCAGACATTTTCTTGGGTAAGAGGGAAGATGGGTAGCACCTTCTGTAGGCTATATGAAAACGAGGTAATAGGGCCTCTTTGTGGAAGGATGGTGGAAGACCCATTACTAAAAAATGAAGTAAAGCTTGGGTGGGGGGTAGATTATTGGTTCAAATTTGTATGTTGTGTGTCAGCCTAAGAGATCCATAGGGGATTGTGGGTAGACAGAGGGGGCTGCTACCTGGTGGTTCATGGAGACCTGATGCAACATATTTGACTGCAGTAGAGAGCTTTTTAGCACAATTGCTGGCCCAAGCACAGCTTCAGGCACACTTACTGTGCTGAGCTGGGTGCAGCCTGTTGTTAAATCACACTCTTATTATTGGCCCTGTTCAGTAATAGACTGTTGGGGACATAAAACATCTTTGGGAAAGGCATTTTCTATTCATCATACTATTTAGAATATTTTCAATTCATGGACTTTGACTGACAATATCTTATGGCTGTTTCTGTTTTGTCATGTCTTGAATATGCTTCTCTTTTTGAAATGTGTGTCTGACTGTTTTGTCTGACTGGGTCTGAAGGTGCAACAGTGGAAAATGCACTCAGTGGTATCAGTGTGAGCCCAGAACTCTTTGCCAAAACATCAAAGGGATTGCCTGATGTCAACTTTTTCTACCGGTGAGGGCCGACAAGGTTATACATTTTTAGATTTCAAAGGACCAAAAAAAAAAGCCAAAGAACTATGTGTTGTAACAAAGCAGGCTTATTGAGGAACATTTTGTTTATTTATCACACATAATGGATTGACAAAGCCATTTTCAAGCAAATATTTTGTCGGTAGAGCTTGTTCAGTTGTGACATCACAGTTTTTTTTACAATTACTATTATTTCAACTTGAATAATACATGGCCTGGTTTGGTCTCAGATCTCCTCAGACAACATCATCGTGTGAAAATGGTCGGAATGCAGTCATCACATTGCGGTGTAACCCACAAAAAAACACCCGGGGAGACCTGTCAGTGCCCAGGTATCCTGCTGTTAGTCTATTTGCATGTGTAATATGAGGGATGAGTATATACCATCCTGCTACCTGTAAAGGTTTACAAGCCCTATGCTGGCACCTCTATATTACGCCCTCTAGAGGGTACAGTACTGCAGCTATTTAGCACATTAATACATGGAAACATGTCTGAAACAGAACGTCATATGCATACTGTATATTTTGACAGACCAGTCATGTATTTTGTACAATTAAATTGTATGTAATTAAATGTAATACCAATGCCGTGTAAACCCAGCATGGGTTTTGGTGTGCTCCTGGCTGAGCTAATAATCACTGATGTTAGCATATGAAGAGCCTAGATTGAATGAGTTGTTCTCATCCTTATATATTCTTATGGGAATATATACAGTATATATATATACAGTGCCCTCCACTATTATTGACAACCCTGGTAAAGATGGGTTATAAAAGGGTTATAAAAAATTCACCGTTTGGTGAATTAGCTTAATCTCACACTGAAAAAATTAGAAAAATCCAACCTTTAATTGAAGTACATTTATTATGAGAAATAACCCTCATCAAGAAATAATTATTTTTAACAAAATCACCAAAGACAGATGGTCTGTCTTTGGTGGTTCAAACCATCACTTTGCTGCCAGATATGCAGTAGATATGGATGGATCACTTTAAGGGTTGTTTCTTCTGACAAATTTTCCTATTGAACTCTATGGAAAAATAAGTCAAGAGAAGAAACCCTTCAAGTTATCCATCCATATCTACTGTATTTCTGGCAGCAGAGTGATGGTTTAAGGCTTGTTTGATACGTCAGACCCTTGATGACTTATTAGCCAACCATGTGTTCCATACCGTTCCAGTGTAATTTACAGCTAAATCTAGTCCCACCCCCCAATTCCCATAGAGATCCATTCAAATGCAGAGACGTTATAGTATCGCTTGTAACAGTACCAGAAAATAAGATATCAAGAGTCTTTTGATGTTGTTGGGTCACAGACATCAGGAAGTCATGGCATGCAAAGGATATGCGACCAAATATAAAAAATGATTACTTTATTCTATATACAGTCAAGCCGGAAAGTCTGTACACCCCTTTCACCTTCTCCACATTTTATTACGTTACAGACTTATACTACAATAGATTGAGTTCATTTTTTGCCTCAAACATCTACACACAATAGCCAATAATGACGAAGTGAAAACAGATTTTTATAAAATATGCAATTTTATTTTACTGACAAAAATAGGTTATTTAGGGGTTACATATCTGTACACACCCTTAGCCTAATACTTGGTTGCTGCACCTTTGGCAGCGATTACAGCTTCAAGGCGTCTTGGGAAAGAAGCTACGAGCTTGGCACAATTGTTTCTGGACATTTTTGCCCATTCCTCTTGGCATATCCTTGCAAGCTCCGTCAGGTTGGATGGGGAGCGTCGGTACACAGCCATTTTCAGCTCTTTCCACAGATGTTCAATTGGATTCAGGTCTGGGCTCTGGCTGGGCCACTCAAGGACATGCACAGACTTTCTCCGAAGCCACTCCTTTGTTCTCTTGGCTGTGTGCTTCAGGTCGTTGTCATGTTGGAAGGTAAACCTTCGCCCCAGTCTGAGGTCCAGAGCGCTCTGGAGCAGGTTTTCTTCAAGGATCTCTGTGTACTTAGCTGCATTCATCTTTCCCTCTATCAGGACTAGTCGCCCCGTTCCCGCTGCTGAAAAACATCCCCACATCATGATGCTGCCACCGCCATGCTTCACTGTAGGGATGGTATTAGCCAGATGATGAGCGGTGCCTGGTTTCCTCCAGACGTGACGCTTGTTATTCAGGCCAAAAAGTTAAATTTTGGTTTCATCAGACCAGAGAATCCTGATTCTCATGGTTTGAGAGTCCTCTAGGTGCCTTTTGGCAAACTCCAAGCGGGCTGTGATGTGCCTTTTACTAAGGAGGGGCTTCCGTTTGGCCACTCTACCATAAAGGCCTGATTGGTGGAGTGCTGCCTGGATGGTTGATCTTCTGAAAGGTTCTCCCATCTCCACAAGGATACGCTGGAGCTCTGTCAGAGTGACCCTCGGGTTCCTGCTCACCTCCCTGTTCCCTGTAGGGAGTCTTCCCCGATTGCTCAGTTTGGCTGGGCGGCCAGGTCTAGGAAGATTCTTGGTGATTCCAAACTTCTTCCATTTACAAATGATGGTGGCCACTGTGCTCTTTGGGACCTGTAAAGCTGCAGAGATTTTTCCGTACCCTTCTCCAGATCTATGCATTGACACAATCCTGTTTCTGAGGTCTGCAGATAATTCCTTTGACCCCATGGCTTGGAGTTTGCTCTGACATGCACTGTCAACTGTGGGACCTTATATAGGCAGGTGTTGGCAATCCCCAATCATGTCCAATCAATTGAATTTATCACAGGTGGACTCCAATTAAGTTGTAGAAACATCTCAAGCAGTATCAGCGGAAACAAAGTGCACCTCAGCTCACTTTTGGGTGTCATATCAAAGGGTGTGCACACTTGTGTACATATGATATTTTACATTTAGATTTTTAATAAATTAGCACAAATGTCTAAAAACCAGTTTTCACTTTGTCATTATGGGCTATTTTGTGTAGAATTGTGAGACAAAAAATGAACTCAATCTATTGTAGAATATGTCTGTAACGTAATAAAACGTGGAGAAGGTGAAAGGGGTGTGCAGACTTTCCGGCTTTCTTTTATATCTTTTATATATATATATAAAGATATTACATAATGTGATCCAAATTCCAACCACATTTACAGGCCATGCTCTGAAAAAAAATGACTGCAGCTTCATTGAATGTTATAAAACAGAGATACGTGAAAGTAGCAGTCTTGAATCACTCAGGCAGCTGAATTCGCCGAACCCCAATCCTCTTAGGCTCTTAAATTAGTGTGGAAGGGACATTTTTTTGCTGCTCCTGATTTTCATCTTAGGTCTGTGGGATTTTGACGTGGAGGATATTCGCCCCCGAGTTATCTTGCAGCTCAAGCCCATCTGTCTTTGCCAAAAGTTTGTTCTACTGCAGTAGAATTACTTAAAATCTCTTCCCTTTTGCAGATGAACATTTGTGAGAAAAAAGTGTTGTTTGAGCAGGGAGGCAATGATTCCCCTGGTTCAGTCATTAGTGTATTTGCCAGTAGGGCTGGGCGATATACTGCAATGATAATTATTGAACGCAATGATGATCATCGGCACCATGTTGTGCATTGCCTTTCCTTTCGTCTTTTTTTCTCTATTTATATCTGATGCATTAGTTAACATCCCAACTTCAAAGGCCATGTGAAATGCTTCAGTGAAAAACACATCACCACTGTTATCTATTGCGGTGGTTCCTGGGGTACCCCTGTATATACTGGTTTTCATTCCAATCACAATTGCAATGTTAGAATTCTAAAAAGCTTTTTCTTAAGTAGGTGCTTTTCATGTTTAGAGAGATAATTTACCCTCTTAAAGGGGCTATACGTAACGTTCAGAAAATCCTTCTCATTACTGACACCGCTGGCCGTAAGTGAACTGCAGCCATCAGCCTGCTGCTACCGCGCTTCCTCACACTTGCGCAATGGGAGCGAGAAACATTTGGTGGCTGGATAACTTTAGCTACTACCCGGCCTGGATCCGGCGTTGCTTGGTAACATTAGCTGGTAAAGTAATTTGTAAACGGCAAGCTAGCCAACTAACGTTACCAGCCAGTTCAGCCACGGGAGTCAGATTTGACTTGATGTAATTTAGCTAGCTAACGTTATCCACTCAGACAGTATTTTGCTAGTGATAACATTAGGAAGCAAGTTGGCTAACATTAGCCAGCTAGATGTAACTTAGCTAGCTTAGCAATCAAGTGAGCAACATCTCACACATTCCAAGCTAACGTCGGCATCAGGAACATCACAATATATTTCATATGCTTTGCAGTAACGTTACCTGTGTTACGACCCCGGAAGTGGACTGGACCCAAATGCACAACTCGTAGACAGGAATGCCAAAACTCAATATTTATTTATGATCAGGGTAGTCCTGAGCATAGGGAGAAAGGCAAAAGGAGGTTAGTGTTCCAAGCCGGAACTGGATGAGCAGACAGACAACAGATAGCGTAGCTCTAATAATTTATGCTTCGACCAATACTCCTGAAGCATAGGGAGACAGAAAGTCCAGGTATGATGATGCGGGGAGCAGTGGGAGCAGGAGAAGCAGGGGAAGGTTAGGGAGACGGACAACCGGGTTGGTGGAGCAGGGGATGAGCGGGAGCGGGAGCGGTAGAGCAGGACAGTGGAGCGGAGTCCAGGCAGGACGCAGGCGTGGCAGCAGGGCAGCGGCAGTAGCAGCACGGCAACAGCAGGGCGGCAGCAGCGACAGCAGAGGCAGGAGCGACAGCACATCATCAGCACCGCAACACTGGCAGTAAGCGGGCACCGCCGCAGGGTGGAATAGCAGGAGCCCAAGCTGCATGCACACACGTCAAGTAGGAGGCAGGGAAACCGCAACACAGGCAGGGATTACAGACGACTGCAGGCTGGCAGACTGAAGCAGACAGAGTTAGTATAGCGAGACGAAACAATGAACAGCGGGTAGTGCTGTTCCAGACTGAGCAGACTTAGACTAGGCCGAATTGCAGGGCGATTAAATGCCGGCACAGAACAAGACTTTAACTCTATAAACTTCATCCCTAGTGGTTGAGACGCATGTGTCTCAATTACAGTATTCATGTTCATCTGAAAATATAAACTACAGCTTTAAGAAAACCCCGTAAATTTTGACGCAGTATTTTTTAAAAGGGTAGCCTCTTGTGAAAACCTCAGCTTCTCCAGTTACACTGCAGTGCAATAAATTAGGAGGGTGTTATTAATAGCCCAAAGCACTTACGACCCTCCTCTGGCTACAGCCACAGACTGTAAAATGCATAAAATGCACCGTTTATACACGCTAAGAAAATCATGTTCACATATAGAAACAATAATATTTTTTAAAAACGTTGTACAAATGAGCAATCGCCGTTTTCCCTTGCTTACTGTACTATATACAGTACCTGATGCACTTTCGGTTTAGAAGACACCTCATTTTTTTCTCCAAAATCTCTCGTATAAATATGTTTAAGAAACCAAGTACTTAGCAGTATATTCAGCTACAGCTGTTTTGTGATGAACCCTGAAGAGTTTATCTTGTTATATTTCGCCAAAGTCCCGTACAGTCGACATTTCCGCAGCGACCACCCCTCGCACTTAGGGCTGAAATACGTTGCTGTACTTGTGTGAATACACACGCGCTTTCGTACATTCTTTTTTAAACGTATTTAAATACATTAGGCGGCGTATGTTATGGTTATTATATACAGATCCTTTCCAAAAAATTTGAATATCATGGAAAAGTTTTTTTTTTTCCATAATTCCATTCAAAAAGTGAAACTTTCATAGATTATAGATTCATTACACACAAAGTGAAATATTTCTAGCCTTTATTTGTTTCATTTTTCATAATTTTGGCTTACAGCTCCAGAAAACCCCCAAAACAGTATTTCAAGAAATTAGAATAGTGTGTCGAAAATCAGCATTTACTTCAGTTATTTCAGAGAATGAATGTTTTAGACTGAGTGTCACACTATCATCTAATTTACTCAAAACACCTGCAAAGTTTATCTCAGTTTGGTTCAGTATGGGGAAGACTGCAGACTTGACAATTGGCCAGAAGACCATCATTGACACCCTCCAGAAGATGGGTAAGCCACAAAAGGTCATCGCTAAGGAGGCTGGCTGTTCACAGAGTGCAGTGTCCAAGCATATCAATAGAAAGTTTAATGGAAGGGAAAAATGTGGCAGGAGAAGGTGCACAAGCAAAAGAGATGACCGTAGGCTTCAGCGGATTGTCAAGCAAAGACGATTCCAAAATTTGGCAGAGATGCAGAGGGAGTGGACTGAGGCTGGAGTCAGTGCTTCAAAAACCACCACGTACAGACGTATCCGGGACATGGGCTACAACTGTCGGATTCCTCGAGTCAAGCCACTCCACTCATTCTCTGAAATAACTGAAGTAAATGCTGATTTTCGACACACTATTCTAATTTCTTGAAATACTGTTTTGGGCGTTTTCTGGAGCTGTAAGCCAAAATTATGAAAATGAAACAAATAAAGGCTAGAAATATTTCATTTTGTGTGTAATGAATCTATAATCTATGAAAGTTTCACTTTTTGAATGGAATTATGGAAAAAAAAAACTTTTCCATGATATTCTAATTTTTTGGAAAGGATCTGTATATACTGTATGTGACTATTCTGAAATAAATGTATTCTGTTGCAAATTTCTGAATGATACAGCTTCTTCTTCAGTTCGAACTTAAAACCATGGATGTGCAGGGAATATTTTTTTAGATATTGACATTTAAATAAAACTAGTAGAAACCAGGAGGAAATTGCCTCTGAAGGGCCAAAGTAAATAGGGTTAAAGCAGCAACTAGACAGGGAACCAGACAGGACCAGAGGTTTCAGACAAAGAGCATTAACGAACTGGCACAGGACAGAAAACACCAGGTGACTAAATGCAAACATTTAATTAGAATCAATTAGGTGCCATGTGCGAATGTATGCGAGAGTGATTAACAGAGCGGAGAGTGTGGAATGCATGCAAAATGGGGAATGGGATAGGCTGATATAAGTGCAGTGAAACAGTGACACAAACGGGAAAACACGCCCAACCTGCAGCAAGGGGGAAAACGGACAATGGAGAGACAAACACGAGACGGGGAAAGGGAAAACACGGCGAAACAATAGGATGGGAGTGGAATGTTACAACCTGTCCATTAAGAACGCCAGATCGGGGTTGGTTTTGATCCCCAACAACAAACGTAAGTCTCTCCATGGCTGGAATGCCCGGCCGATGTTCACCCTTGTTTTTGCCCGTTTTTGCCTGAACGGGCTTCGGTTGATAAAACCTTTATCTTCGCCTTTGGTGGACTCGACCAGTCGTTTGCTGGTTTACTGGTCCATTTCTCAGCAGCTAACTAGCTAGTGTTGTGTTACACAAATTCAGTTTGCTAGTCCTTTTGTTGTGGTGCTGTGGGGGGCGGGCCAGCCAGAGAGAGGGAAAGCACTCAGGAGCGCACTTTGACATCACATTCTTAATTTTCTCAGCAAATCCGACCGAAATCCTACCCGCAGCCTTTACATATAAATCAGCCCATAGGCTCTTATACACAACGGAGAAAGTCAGGGAAGGTCTCATTTTTTAAGTTACGTTACAATCTGTTCATACATTGCCAATTGAAAGTGATTCATGAATATACATATAGCCCCTTTATGCCATGTTACTTAAGCCACATGTGACTTTTATTCTTCATGGCATGCATAGCTATTTCTGACATAATGTAGCTTAAGAGGGAAAATGATCCCTCTAAACATGAAAATCACCTAATTAATAAAAATGAACAGCTTGTTAGAATTCTGGGATTGAAATTGTGGTTGGAACGGAAACCATAATACACAGAGGTACCCCAGGACCGAGTTTGGGAACAACTGATCTATTGGGTGTTGAGACAGTCAATCAGCAGCAAGGCCTTGCAGTGTCCATTAGATTGACTAAAACACTCAAGGAACCACTGCAAGTGGTGACGTTTCTTCCCCGGAAGTATTTCACGCGGCGTCTAAAGTTTGGATGTTCACTAGCGCATCAGATAAAATGATGCGCTAGTGAACACATGGAAGCTATATGACCTTGCTGCTGACTGGCTGTCTTATCTGAACCCAATAGATATCAGTGGTGATGTTTTGTTTCCGGAAGCATTTCAAGTTTTGATGTTTACTCCCACATCAGGTATAATTAAAGAAAAAAAACAAAAGGCAGTACACCACATGGCTGTAATGCTCATTGCATTGCCCAGCCTTTGCCAGAGATGACCGTTCACCCGCTCCCGCTAATCTGAACGTCTCCATAGTGTGTGATTGAGCTCACTTCCTGTTTCTGCAGTAAATGTCCAGCAGGGACCTGTGATGGATGCACCTTCTACTTCCTATGGGAGAGTGTGAGTGCTTGCCCACAGTGCACCGAGGCAGACTACCACAAAATCGAGGGGGTCTGCAAAGGTGGAATTCAGGTCGGGCAAACACTGCTGCTCTTTCACAAACTGGTCTCACAAATCCTTCCCCTTTCTTCTCTGGTTTGAACCAGAAGTCCAACCATAATTCATAATGACTTTGCTATTGAAAATCTAATAACTATGAATATTACAATTTTTTGATTTGATGTCATCCCTTTCCAGAGAAAAAATTATAGTTTTTAGACATTTGTACTACAGAATGTTTCCTAAAACAATTCTTCAGCAATGTACTCACTGAAGTTAAGGTACAATGGTAATGTCCCATCTGGAAATCAAGTCTATTCCTCACCACTACCAGAGTGTTCATAAAAACACTGTGTGAACACCACATGTGACCATGATATACAGTCAAGCCGGAAAGTCTGCACACCCCTTTCACCTTCTCCACGTTTTATTACGTTACAGACATATTATACAATAGATTGAGTTCATTTTTTGTCTCAAAAGTCTACACAAAATAGCCCATAATGACAAAGTGAAAACAGGTTTTTAGACATTTGTGCTAATTTATTAAAAATCTAAATGTAAAATATCATATGTACACAAGTGTTTTGATATGACACCCAAAAATGAGCTGAGGTGCATTTTGTTTCCACTGATACTGCTTGAGATGTTTCTACAACTTAATTGGAGTCCACCTGTGATAAACTCAATTGATTGGACATAATTGGGGATTGCCAACACCTGCCTATATAAGGTCCCACAGTTGACAGTGCATGTCAGAGCAAACTCCAAGCCATGGGGTCAAAGGAATTATCTGCAGACCTCAGAAACAGGATTGTGTCAAGGCATAGATCTGGAGAAGGGTACGGAAAAATCTCTGCAGCTTTACAGGTCCCAAAGAGCACAGTGGCCACCATCATTCGTAAATGGAAGAAGTTTGGAACCACCAAGAATCTTCCTAGACCTGGCTGCCCGGCCAAACTGAGCAATCGGAGAAGACGGGCCTTAGCCAGGGAGGTGAGCAGGAACCCGAGGGTCACTCTGACAGAGCTCCAGTGTATCCTTGTGGAGATGGGAGAACCTTTCAGAAGATCAACCATCCAGGCAGCACGCCACCAATCAGGCCTTTATGGTAGAGTGGCCAAACGGAAGCCCCTCCTTAGTAAAAGGCACATCACAGCCTGCTTGGAGTTTGCCAAAAGGCACCTAGAGGACTCTCAAACCATGAGAATCAAGATTCTCTGGTCTGATGAAACCAAAATGGAACTTTTTGGCCTGAATACCAAGCGTCACGTCTGGAGGAAACCAGGCACCGCTCATCACCTGGCTAATACCATCCCTACAGTGAAGTATGGCGGTGGCAGCATCATGATGTGGGGATGTTTTTCAGCAGCGGGAACGGGGTGACTAGTCCTGATAGAGGGAAAGATGAATGCTGCTAAGTACACTGAGATCCTTGAAGAAAACCTGCTCCAGAGCGCTCTGGACCTCAGACTGGGGCGAAGGTTTACCTTCCAACATGACAACGACCCGAAGCACACAGCCAAGAGAACAAAGGAGTGGCTTCGGAGAAAGTCTGTGCATGTCCTTGAGTGGCCCAGCCAGAGCCCAGACCTGAATCCAATTGAATATCTGTGGAAAGAGCTGAAAATGGCTGTGTACCGACACTCCCCATCCAACCTGACGGAGCTTGCAAGGATAAGTATTAGGCTAAGGGTGTGTACAGATATGTAACCCCTAAATAAGCAATTTTTGTCAGTAAAATAAAATTGCATATTTTCTAAAAACCTGTTTTCACTTCGTCATTATTGGCTATTGTGTGTAGATGTTTCAGGCAAAAAATGAACTCAATCTATTGTAGTATAAGTCTGTAACGTAATAAAACGTGGAGAAGGTGAAAGGGGTGTGCAGACTTTCCGGCTTGACTGTATTTCTCTTCAGGACACCCAATATGTGTGGAATGAGCCAAGGCTATGCACAAGAGGAGTCTCTCTCCCAGTGAAGAGGTCCTCTCCCTGCCAGGCCATAGAACTCTGGCTGAAGCTGGGAGCAGGAACAGGGGCTTTCACTGCAGTGCTGCTCATATCCCTCTCCTGTTACTTCTGGAAGAAAAATAAGAAGTGTGTGAGAAGTGTGCCACAGCTACATCTGCAGATAACACACAAGCTAATGTCAAGCTAACACATGGCTAATGGACTCACAACTTTAGCATCACAGCAACATGGTAACCCATGCAGCTGTCTTATAGGAGCCCTGTTACCAAATCTGATCAATTGTAGATATTGTAGGTATTTCTGCATTGGCTTTGCCTCCTTACAGATATAGTTGCTTACACTATGATTTTTGTGGAAAAGTTTATCATTTGTTGGATTTTATTTGCTGGACCTGAATGATGCATGGCATCCCATTGGTGATTGGTGAACCAGTCACTATCTGTTCTGTTCAATGGCAGGCTGGAGTATAAGTACTCCCGGTTGGTGATGTCGGCCAATAAGGAGTGCGAGCTGCCGGCGGCTGACAGCTGCGCCATCATGGAGGGCGAGGATAATGAAGAAGAGGTGGTGTACTCCAACAAACCCTCGCTCCTAGGAAAACTCAAGTCCATTGCTTCAAAGGTGAGCCCTCTCCCTGTGATCACCTGCATATCACCTGAATAATTCTATGCAGTAAGGAATGAACCCGATGAAGCGATAGAAAAATGTGTCATTGCCATCCTCATTAAACTATGTCATTAATGTGTCGTGTCTCGTTAAATGACATTTTTAATGCAGTAAGTTTGGAATTTGGGTCAGTGCTTACAGTTTGCTGAGAAACCACTGTTAGGAAAATCGGCTCTTGCATTTTTGAGCTCTCGCCCATTTAGAAAACAACCCAGGAGCTTGCAGGGAGCTAGCAGGAGGCTGGCGGTTACCCTGTGCTGATTCATTTAACGAGGGCACGCAGACAAAGTGTCAAAACATTGATTTGTTTACAGAATGCAGACACTGACCCTGATTTTGTACATGAGTCACGTGGCCTGATAAATCAGGGGTAGTTTCCCAGCTGGTTCGTGCGATGACTGCGTTTAAGTTCAGTGTTTCTCAGACTCCGGTGAAAGTTTAATCCTTTCCTCCCCCTCCACCATCAAAGGACCTTAATTCAACTCAGATATCTGTACAGACGCTGATGCATGAGCGTAGAGAGGGATTCAGCTCTGATGTGTCTGCCTTAATTTTGAATCCAAGGCAGTCAACTAACTAATGGTTAGAATATATTCAACTGCAGACGGGGATGTAGTGGTTCAATTGAAGGGAATTTATGCTACATATAACAATATATTTGAAGTTTTAGCCCCTTTCCCCTCAGCCTGTTTTAAATTATTATTATTAGATGATGGTGTCTAATTTAAATGGCCATTGGGGGTTTGTAAGAAGTTAAGGGAGTATTTACTTACTGTGGAACCAGTGCACTGTATAAAGTGTACTATATAAAAAGTGTTTATCTCAGTGTTGAAAGGCAGTTTTTATTTCTGCATGTGGCCAGCCACCTTAAACAGGATGGCTGTCATCTGAGCAAGGATTGTTCTCAAAGATTGGTTCTCTCTTGGAGTGACGTGCAACTGACACATTCTCTTTTCCAGGGTAATGGAGAAAGCTGTGAGTCTGTCCCGCTGAAGCCTAGGCCAGAGCGGTGGGTGTTGAGTTAAAGGCCTGGGAGACATTTTAGGACTGAAAAACGAACCCTTAACAAGCCTTTGAAACAACCCACCAACCCAACTGTGAAGATGTTCATGGCTGGTGGCCTCAGCAAAGTTTTAATTGGAAATGTGGGAAGTGCCTTTGCCCTACCAGGATTCAGAAAGGAGGCCGGTAGCACCCAGTTAGTTAGCAGTGACCTCTCCTAAGGAAGAGCACTCACAAAAAAATAGACTTTACCAACATGCATTACAGGAGCCTCTTGCTGGCTGTTAGTTCATGCTGATCGTGTGTTGACTTGTGAGGTGTGAAGAGGCTGAACGGCTGAGATTCCCCAGTCCTGCAGCGTGCTGCGTTGACTCAGCCGTCTCTCCTTTGGCCGACCATGATGCAAATTTGACTGAGCGATTGGCACGGAAGATGGAGAAGCATTGTAAATGCACAAGTTCACCATGGTGATATTGCATTCCAGTGCCCAAGCATGGCATCTGAAGCAATCTGATGCAAAATATGAGCTGGGACTTTCGTTATTTAATGTTTGTGCGTCTTTGTATTTTGTTCAGTTATGGTGTCTTCATCCTGTATTCTGTCACTGAATGTTTGCGTTTGTCATTGCATATGCACACTGGTAATGCCCCCATCCAATTGTCTGATATGTACCTTCGTTATGACCATAGAGGTATTGGCATTGGCCTCTTTCAGACCTCTGATTGAGGCTGTATTCTGTACTGACTCAATACATTTACATTTTTTTATCCAGAGTGACTTACAATTAGTGCACAGAGAAAAGGCTTAGATTCATATATCACCAGCATTCCAAGGGATGGAATTTTCCAGGTAACTGTCGGTAATTTAGCTAATAAAACACAAGTTGAAAAAAACAATAAACAAACAAATGTGCTGAACAGGCCCAGGTCCCTCCTGAAGACCAGGTTTCTGTGACGACATGGTACCATCACTGCCATTGCACAGCACTTCTAGATCTAGATCAGGGGAAGGTTCTTATAAATTTGGCTAAATTGTCCAGTAAGGAAGGCTTTGGAAAAAATCTTTATTTCCCAAATTGCCCCTTATGAGGGCCTCTTGGGAAAGAAAAGTTTGCACTGGCCATTGAGTGTACTGCAGCCTTTAAGTAGGAAGAATTTGGTCCCTCTTGTTTTGAAGTTTTACCAGCGTTTGTTTAATCCTCCTGGGAATATGGTGTTGAGTTTTATAATCCAACGTCTTTCTGTCCTACGTCTGTCCTCCTGTGTCCAGTTAATGTTTGAATGGAGGCCCGATATTTCTACTGCTTCAAGTCCATGGTGTAGGAAATGAGCCACTATGTGTGTGTCTGTTTTACTATGATTTCTTATGATATATATTTGTTGTGCCAATCTGGTCTTGATTGTATTTCCTGTCTCTCCTACATATTTTATGTCGCAGTGTTTGCGCTTTATGACATTTATGCAGTTATATGTGTTAACTGTGAGTGTTTAATAAGGTATGTTGTGTTTGTCATGTTGTTTTTCACTGTAGTGGCCTGTTTGTAAAATGTCGGGCCTTGTGTGGGTAAAATGTTGATTTCCGGTAGTTTACTACTTACCAGATGATTCTTAAGGTTTTTGTTTTTTTTGTAGGCCGAAACAATTTTGTATTCTTGAAGCAAGTCTGTCTTTTGCAGAATCCTGGCCAGGTTCCGTTTAATTTTTCCAGTTTGTCCAGTAAGGAAGGGCTGTGGAGTGCTCATGCCATCTAGGAGGCAGCCAAACACATCAAGGCATCAACCTCTAAGTGTGAAGCCATGTCCCCTGTTGCTTCAATTATTCTCCAGATACCTCCTCCAACATCAACTGCATAAGAGCAGTCCCTGGTACAACAGGCTGACAAATGAAAGAGTTGAGAAGCTGGTGACTATTCAGTCAATCTTGAAACTCTTTGAACCCATCAAAAATGACACCACACAAATTTAATCTGAGGAGGATTGGCAAGATTCTCCAGAGTCTCTTTCTGAAGATGAAGCTAGCTGTAGTTGAGATAAATAATTAGCCTAGATCAAGCAAGTTAAGTTAAAGTTTTTGTTTAAAAGATTACGTTATTCATAATATGTATTAGGGATAATTTAATCTTTTGACTAAAATAATAAGGCCTATCGAATTTGCTGTCTTAGGAAGGACATGACTAAAATGTATTTTTGCATTTATGTTTCCTTATTTAATATTCTTTTTTTAAACAAACTGCATTTGAAAAAAAAAACACAAATGTGTTCACATTGTGGTAAACCAAAATCATGCTTGTTTGACATTTCTAAAAGCCAATTGTTTCTCACTAAGAATGTTAGAAAAGTATTTGCAGTGATCCCTCAAATAGGCCAAATACATTAAAAAAACTGAAGACATCCTTTCAATTTATTAAGTTAACAGTATAAATTCCCAAAATTACTCAAAAAGTGACATTTTCCTGGAACGTTACAACCCTAATTCCAAGTAGAAATTAATGAGAGCATCAGTTAATGGTCAGGCCATAACATAGCTGCGGTAGGTAATTCTTTATCATAAGAATTAACATGTGGAAAGGAAGGCAGAGTTTGTTTTAAATAAGTACCCCAAAAGATAATTTCAGCCTACGCATTCCTTTTTGTTTGCCTTTCCATCCCATAATTTAATTAAAACTGACTGCCATAAAAGTATCAGTATCACAAGTCTAATATCCACTGCTACTATTTGTCTTTTTTTGCCAGGATTGTACAAAATTTGGATTATTACATAGCATTTCTAAGGGAGAGCAAGGCTGTCCTGAGCAAATCACACATTGTTGGAAATTGTATTGTTTGTAACCATGCCGTGAAACATCTTAAATTATGCAGAGAGTGTTATACTGCAAAGGCAATGTGCATTTGCTACAGAACTCGATAGTATAAATGGAAATTACCAGTGGGACCAATTCTGGCTATTTTGTAATCATCCTGTTCACCATTTGTTATCATTTCCGAATGCTGAATTAGATATGCACCTCCCCCAACATGCCGTTTTCTCAGTATACTAAAATAACTGCATTTTGGAGGATGAGCAGAGGTCAGGGCTGCTGTGATCGTTTCCCATTAGAGTGGGGGGCTTTAGACCCATTACGATTCCACTTGGAGCAAAGACACCGAGATGTGCACTGCCAATTCTGTCCCAGAGGGAAATAAAACTCTCAATTAAGTACTTTCCTGTACCTGCCCTCTCTGCACATGAACAGCTGATAAAAGGACATTTTTCAAAAGCTTTGCTTTATCACATTATAGACTTTCACAGCATTCTTGTGGGAGAGACTTTGAAAGAAAATCCCTCAGAAACACTGTTTTTTTTATCTCCCACCCTTCTGTAATCCTGTGAAATGCAGACTGGATTTCAGTAGAAGAGACATGCTGAGGAATTGTCGTTGATAAACAGTCAAAGCCTAAATCATCACAAATTAACTGTGGCGATTTCCTCTGGGCCTGAAAAAAAAACCACAACTAATTGTGTACGCTGCTCTTTTAAAGTCAGAAAGTGTGTGTGTGTGTGTAAAAGCAAGACAGATTTTTAGCCAACCTCAGTTTTTAAATTTTTTTTTCATTGTTCACTTTTCAGGATTCGAGTACTTTCTTTTTAGGTCACTTCCAGAGACATAAGCAAGGCTTGGAACAGGCAGCCATGCTATGGCAGTTATGTGGGTTAGACCTGAAGAGTCATGCAGATTGCACAGCTCGCTGACTATCCTTCAAGTCAAGTAAACACACCACTCACTGGGGAAGGCAGCTTCTCAACCCTGATCCTGGTGTTCATCTCCCAGGAGAATTATCTCCTCTCCCAGGAGAATCTTTCTTGGGTAGTCTGGGTGTATTTTTTCTGATGGATTAAAGCCTTACATACTCATACAGTTACAGTACTATTTTGAGTTTCATGACTCCACAATGTAGTCATGAAACCAGCAAGGCAAGGAATGAAGCAGACACAAACAGTGATTGATTAGTGTTTATTATCATGTGCTCACGTCCTCATTATTGCACTTATCGTTGGCACTGTACTATTGCTTTATGCTTAGCCAGACACTGCCTGAGTTCAGGTTGGCCCAAGACAAGACAGCGTTTTTCTGCATTGGAACAAGTGGGAAATTGGACTTGCCACCTAGGATAAAGGTTTTTCCTCACAAACTTTGTATTAATCCAAGGCATGGCAGTATCTATTCACACCTTGCAACTTAGCGGATACCACTTGTGCGCAAACATATTTTCAAGACATGTCTGTTTGGCTAGGGCCTGGCTTGGCTCTGCATTTCCAGTACATCGGTGAGCTCTGTGGAGCTAACAGAGCCGCAAGTCATCGCCTCAGCCCTCTTCTACAATGTCCTCAGCGCAGGCAAGAATATAGATGTTGCCAAACTGTCTGAGGATATCACCCGGGTTCCAAGTCCTCTCCCAAAGGATTTTGGGAAAGTGAGAGACGGTGCCTGTGGTTGTACACATACTCTCATATTGTGTATCTCCCAACAGCAGGATTTGGAAGTGAACTGATACACTGCATGACTAAACACATGTTATATCTCCCACATGTTTCTGCAGAAAGAAACTGCTTGATTTAGGGCATGAGGCTACCTTAAATATTCCACAGCACAGCCTCCTGTTGCAATCCCAACATACACTTTTCTTTTGTGGTTTTCTTCCATTTCTTCCACAATAACCAAATCCTTAGCCGAGTTCAACGGGCAGAACATTTCACATTTTAGAAAACAGCTGATGAGAGGTGAAGTGCAAAGTTAGCTATTGACTATATTTTGACTGTCTCCAATAAGCTCCCATGTGAATCCTTTGCAGGCTTTACCTTATGAATGCAAACACAATATTTTTTTACCGTAATAGAACACAATAAAGCAGTGGAGAGCAGAGGTGGTACTTCAGTACAGACATTTCAGCCTCCACGTTGAGTCTGTGGTTGTTTCCTTTTTTAACAGATTTTTCATACAGACTGTCCATGCCCTGGAGAAAGTCTGGCAAATTCAGATTGGTGGAACCAGGCCATATGAAGGTGTCCCAGTTTAATTACTCAAATACATTGGAAGACAAGTCAAAGGCAGTTCATTGAGCATGCCATTCTCATATAATGTGAGCTCTGATGTACGACATTTTGAATATTCTGTATTGTGGTGTACATCATGCTGAGTTGTACAACTCAATTTTAAACAATAACTGTTCATTACTGTTATGATCATTTCTTAAATATGAATGGCTCCATACTCCCTGTTCATGTTTTCATGTTTTTTGTTCGCTACAGATGTTTCTAATTATTGTCTGACATTTGCCTGAATTTTAAAAAATAGTCCAGAGTATGAACTGTTGGGTCTTCATATATAAATAAAGTAACATCACAAAGACATTAACATTGCCTCTAAACACTGACACCTGTTGTTTTAACAGCAGTTGGCATGACTCAAATTGACTCAACATACCTGTGTCTCTAAAACAGCAATGTCTTAAAAATTGTATGCAAATACTGCATACCCTTCTGTAAATGTAAGCAGCTGGCACAAGGCAATGCGATCTGCATCCTACGTGCACACAATCTCATTATAAAACTACAAGACAAGTTAAGGCACAAAAGCCATCAATAAACATTACATTTTACTACAGATTACATATTATTAGCAAGGTCTGCCACTGTTTCATCGTCATTGCACTCTGTGACTCAAGATGGTAATGTCAGACACCACACGCATCTTCGACATCCCACAGACTTTACAAATGCCAATTAATAGTTATAGGGGTCTTAAAATTGAATTCAAAAATTATTGTTGTCAATTTGCGTAATACTGTCAACTTGTGCTGTTAAAACCATCATTTAAAGGTAATGTACATATTATATACAACATAAAAACAAATAATCAATCCGTTATCACAATGAGGCCTACAAAATAAAAAGACAAATCGTTTGTCCAAAATTCCCAGTGCAGCACGTCAGTGGGTTACTTATTGCTGCATCCAATCAAAAATGTACAGTATAACAATGGAGTTTATGGTTATGTACAAAGCATAGTAAAGCTATCAAAAACAAACTCCCCCAAAAAAATCCTATAAAGTTTACTTTTTTCTCTACAACAATGTCAGTTTTTTTTATGTACAGCCCTTAAAAATAATGTAATACACACTTTCTACATTAATGGTACTAGCTCACAGGAGGTGCACAATATGTGCAAATTTGCTAACAGTCTAATAGGAACAGTTAGAGGGGTTGTATGGAAGTCACAGGGAGGACGTGGTGGAGTCGACGATCTCTCTCCCATTACAGACCGTGGGCACGTAATGAGCACTCGCAGAACCTGTTAAAGAGAGGGCAAATTAGGACAGAATTCCCAAGGAACACCACATGCTCCCTACAACAAGGATATCACCTCCTGTTGAAGAACTGAGAGCTCTTTGAGATTTTCTCAGGGGATGATCTTCTTTTACTCCTCCGCTGTGTAACTGTTTTGACAACTCGCTTTTCTCAAATATCAAATGCTTAACCTGGTCCATTTAATTTTCACTTTTTTAGGACATTTGACTTAAACTGGGTAGGAATTCACCAGGTCATGGTCTCTAGTTATTATGTGAATGGATACCAACTTAATGATACAAATAATACATTAATAATGCATTTATAATACATTTTTAGTAAATTTTTCCCGTCCTAATTACTCCCACTGCTGCAACATCCTCAGTCAAAGTGGCAGGCTCATCTACTGAAAGTGTACAGTTAACTGCCTCTCCTTTTAACTTTGCTGTCTACCAGCTGAGCTGCGAATCCATTGTGCAAGAGGACTCTGAAACTATATTTCAGTTGAACTATAAACCTTTATTCAAACTTGCAGCCTCTAAGGATGGAATGGAGAATGTGGGCGCTGCTGCCGCGCCACTGAGGCTAAAGCATAGGCTCGTCGCTCCTGAAATAAACCTATAAGGCACCTTGGATGCCGCTTCATGTGAGCATACATGTAAGGGAGCATGCCCCTCACCGTGAGAGTACGGCGCTGCCGTGCCACTGACGCTGAAGCGGTTCAGGTTGTGCCGGTGGCTCGTGACGTTCTTCTGTGGCTGGAACAGGATGATGTGGACCTTTGGGGCGAACATGCACCCCAGGACCACAAAGCCACTCAGGCTGACCGATATGCACATGGTTGTGGTCTGCACCTGCGGAGAGGAGACAACCCAGGTCATGAGTCCCGATCCCTATCTGAAACAATATAAAACACGCTCAGCTGTTCTGTGCTGTACTGGTTTCCCCAAACCCAGTTAAAGTACTGCATTTAAACAGTTAAATTGGTGAGAGAACAACAAGAATAAGTCTACAAGAGAATATAACTCTGAAACTGTTTGGTAGGATATACTGAGAAGAATAAATTTTGCGTTTTGGCCAACCAAAACACTTTACCTGGGGTTTACACTCAAGCACATTCTGATGTTTCATAAAAAATGCTTTTGAAGAAAACTGCCCTTGAATTCCTTCAGAACTACATGAGGGATATCTTTATATATCAGCATTTCACCTGAGAGGCTGAGAGTAGATATCCATGCAACAGAGACGCCTTTCTTAACTGGCAGGTTGTATCTGTTGTTTACAGAGCGGGGATTATAATGCAGCATGCAGTCATCTGTAGCACCTTGCTGTAACTCTTTTATCTCACTTATTCTAAAATAATAATCTTTCTATTATTCCAAGGTCAAGCCAGCAAGCCAGAAAATGCATCTGATGCATAGTGTATAATGAAAGTAACATTCTCTGCATGCCGTTTAACCATGATAACATGCTCTTTTTTACGGGATTAAACAGATAAATTCTACTTACTTCAGAACTCTCCTGAGCATCCCATCTACTTCTAAGACTTAAATCAGTTTTTACTTCATTAACTGGGTCCTTTAAAGGTACACTTTTCTATCCTTTACTATTCAAATTTGTTTTTAGCAATGTTAAGCATTTAGCATTACTGTCCACAGTCTGTCTATGTTTATCAGTACAGATGTTAATATAGCATTTTTTAGATACTTTAAAAAAAAACTATTTATCAACTATTTTATTATTAAGATGACCTTATGGAACCACTTATTCATAACAGAAATTATAAGAGACATCTTATATGAGACGAAATACAGTTGTAAGTGGTTTTACATTTTCTTTCTGTTTTCTTGTTCATACACTTCCCTTTTTCACACTAATACATTATTTCAATAGTGATTTTAAATTTTTAAAAAAATGTCTTGCCTTGCTGGTGAACCACAAAATTGGTCAATGGCTCGTTGATTCTAAGTGTTCTTTCTCTTTTGCTATAAAGAGAAAGATTTTTTTGGTTCATGCAAGTTAGTGATTCACCCATTCTAGAGTGTATGAAGCCAAACGACCACAACACATTTGTCTCAATTTAAAGGCCCTTCTCTATCCTTGTCTTTTGTAAAATCCGAGAAACTTTCTTGCTGTTACAATTACATGAGCTTTGAACTAACACAAAATTTCACCTAGCTGTTAAGAAGCTGGTAAGGAGAAGTTATACAATTAAGGCATTCCAATTAAGGCAAGATAACACTGGATCTGGAGGGCAAAATCCAGCAGGTCTTCCAAATCAATTAAAACCACAGTCACTGTTAGAACTGGGGAAGGCAACTAAATTTCTTCAATCGAGACAATTGTTAGTTGTGTTTTAGATTATTGTTAAGTGCTCAACTAGACCAAAGTCTGTAGACACTGCAGCCCTCCAGGACCAAGGTTGAGGAGCCTTCCTCTAAACCTATATCATTGGTTGCCTGACTGACTCGGTAATCACTGGACGTGACGTAGAAGATGGGCAGGAAGGCCAGCCAGATGATGCAGGTGGTGTACATGGTGAAGCCAATGAACTTGGCCTCGTTAAAGTTCTCGGGGCACTTCCTGGTCTTGAAAGCGTACACGGTACACAGGATGACCAGAACCACATTGTAGGAGAGCGAGAGGAGCATGCTGGAGTCGCGGACGTTGCACTTGAGGATGACCGTTTCCCGCCGTTCGGGCAGCGTGAACCTGCGTGTGCCAGGCACCTCCAGTAGGAGCCAGACAGACACCAGCACCAGCTGCACCGAGATGAGGCTCAGGCAGATGAAGACCTGCGAGCTGGGACTGATGAAGCGCGGCCGCTGGGCGCCGTCCTTCACCCCGCCGAAGATGCGGGCGATGCGGTTGGTCTTGGTGAGCAGGGCAGAGTAGCAGACGGCGAAGGAGGTGCCGAGGCCGAGGCGGCGCAGGGTGCAGATGGCCGGCGAGGGCTTGGCGATGAAGAAGAAGGTCATGCCGTAAGACATGAAGACGCCCAGGAGGAGGATGTAACAGAGCTCGCGGCCCGAGGCCTTGACCAGCGGCGTGTCATTGTTGCGGATGAAAACGCCGGCCACCAGGGTGGTGCTGATGAAGCCGACGCAGGCGATGGCCACGGGGCCGATGGCCCAGGCGTCCTCCCACATGATGTAGTCCTCAGGCAGGTCGTAGCAGCCCGCCAGGTCGTCACTCGGCCATTGCCCCGGGCTGCAGGGGGCGCAGGTGAACTCGTCGGCCAGGTACTCGTGGGAGTCGCATGACGTGCAGATCCAGCAGCAGTATTCGCCCGCCTGAATTTTCTTCATCTCGTTGCGGGCGCACGGGTCGCTGCACTGGGAAGTAGGCGTGGCAATGCCACCCTGGGACCAGCGAATGAGCTCGCTGGTGAGGGTCAAGGTCTCCGCCCACTCTCCCACCTGGACGTAGCTGTATTTCTCTGTTGTCTTCTGGTAGTTGTAGATGTTGTAGCGGCCCACCCCATCGCCGTTGGCATCAAACTTCACAAAGCTGTCAATCCCAGGAGGAGAGAAGGGTGCTGAAAGAAAAGAGGAATGAATTTGAAAGTGGGAATTCTGATGCATTATGCATTTACACTGAATAGATCAGATTTAGTCAGCTGTGGACACATACAATAAAAGGAACCAAACAACTCAAGAAACAGACTCGCATGAGAAAAGCAATTTAAATTGGAGAAACAGCATATTATAAAAAAAATAGGTAATAGCTTTCTGCAGTGTAAGATAAAATTGGCTTTTAAAAGCTACGTATAACCAGGCTATTTCATCAGCAAGAGTCATAATTGCTAGGTGTGACCATTATGTTGATCACTTTTGATTGGTGTTCTGCTATTTGTTGGGTTTATATGATTTGTCTATTACATGCTGTGACTTGGGGCATCTTAGCGGACTGCCAAAAGTGTTTTACAAAGTGAGACTTTTAAGCCACCCCACCAATCATTCATGATTCAATTTCAAAAACTGCCTGTGGACACTCGTCAGCCAGATGGCTGGGAAACTCATCTAGATGACCTTTCCCTCAGGTTAAAGATGATAGAAATGGAATGTAATGGAGCTACGACAGTAATAATAGAATGAGAAAAGTTATGCAGATCAGAGTGTTGTAAATGTAACTGTTCTCCAGTGATGTTATAGAGCAAGGTTCACCATGCACTGCGGCCTTTCTTTTGGAGCTGGTGACACTCACTGTCGCCACTGGATCTGAAGGGCTCCCATTCCGAATAAAATGTCACCCAGAAGTATGGTCAAACTCAAAGAGCAAATTTTCTTTCCAATTTGGTGCATTTCTTTTTAATAGTGCCTCACAAGATTTGAACAGCCTTGTAATATAGCCAGCTTATATGTCACAATCTGGACTGTTGTGAACACATGATAAACCACACTGGAAAACAGCTTGTCAGTAAAGTATAATTTTGAGTTTCTGAACTCCATAAATCATAGAGACAGTCCGCTGACTGCTTTCTCATAATCTGTTCAATAGATCTGGCTTTCTGTTCATTGAGATGTCTTCATTCAAATAATATTATAGACGGCCTTGTAAATATCTCTTATTTTAATGGCCATACTTCCATTATGAAACAACTGGAATCCATCCAGTCTCTTACCAGGACAGCAAGAGATGACAGAATAACATGAGCCACACGATTCCAAATCCAAAATCCCATATCCATGAAACCTCTGACAACCTCAGTCCTGAAGGACACATGGAGAACTGCAGCCTCGTTATGGTTTGCCCAATTATGATGCTCTCTCTCATTCACACAGTTCTGCCAATAGGAACTTTCAATAAATTCATCTTTGTCTAAACTCATGTTTTCTTACTCGACTTAACTCAGACGTAAGTTTTAAGCGACTGTGCTTATGTTTGAGGAGGTAAAGTGACAGTATCTTAATTTCTCAATGCATCATGTATTGTATGCCTACTAAGCTATGTGTGACTACTTATGGAATGTGAGTAAACCTAAAAAAAAACAACAACTTAAAGCTGTTTAAAATGAATGCAGTACAGGACATCACACAGCAAATATAAATATCATAAGAACAATGATATAAATAATTAGTTGCAGAAGTATGACAAGCACCAACACTTTCAAATTGATTGCTTACTACAGGATCATTACCCCCGTCACAAATACCACTTTGATTTAGACAGGATGTGGCAACCCTTAGATGGCAGTATTGCCTTTTAATATTGCGGAATTTAAATGTTAAATAGTTTTTTTTTAACATCAACTCTGCTGATGATCAAAACAGTGTCTTTCCCAAATTAAAATTCAACAAGCCACCCACTATGCCGGCATGCTCCTAAACCACTTTTCTTTCATTTATTAGCAGTTTATCCTGTAATTATGGCAATTATATCTAAGCATAATTATAGCAATTATAATGATTCAATATGAAACTGCAGCTTTTGAACAAACACAACATTGCCAACAATAATGGTATATAAGCTTGGCATCCCATCTTCCTCTTTACCGTTGTGAGACAGAATGTCATTGATCCTCTAATGAGGTGACATGAGTCGTGCAGGAAGTTCCGCAAAACCAAGAATGGATTTTATTTGCAAAAATGCCAGAAAAATATTTCTTCACAAATATTCCACATCAGAAATAGCACTTGTTTTACAGACAAACCATATTTTCCCCTTGGCTATACAGACTTTTTCATACACACTATTGTAGGATTGAAAATAATAATGCCCAGGAAGGTTGAAAGATTAAAAGATTGGTGCTCCAATTTATGGATGAAGAACACTGTTATTGAAACAGGCATCCATAAGCCTAATATCTGTTATGGAAGAAAATATGGACAAATCTATGCTATGGACAATTTCTAAAGTACTGATTCATAGGGTAGGCTTACTACTTGGCAGGTGTGCAGTTTGTTTTCAACATTGAATAACATATTTTGTATCTGTTGCTTTTTTAGTAGCTTACACAACATTATTATTTAATGTCAGTGCCTGAGCATTTTTGGATTGTTGACAGCCTCATCCTGTATTTTGTGACAGCGTTGTTGTGCCTGTTGTGACCTGAAACTGCCACTGCTTGCCCTCGCAGCTGACAATGGGAAACCTGGAAGGTGGTGCAGTGTTAACAGCTGAGGTGAGGCTGACAGAAGCCAGGAAGTCCCAGAAAATCACTTGGCAACGGTGCCAATATTCATACTCAACAAGAGTAACTAACCAAATTTAAAGATAAAAATATGTTGCTTCCTGCCTCACGTTATAATAATAATAATAATAATAATAATAATATTGTTACGTATAATAAATCATGTTATTATAATTTTCATTTAGTAATATTTGTGCAAAAATTGTATAGTTAACTTCTTTTATACTGGTGCAGTATATTGTAGCACAATTAAACTACACAAGAAGTGCAATTAAATCTAATTTCACCCACTTGAGTGTTGAGGTAATTAATTCATAATTCTGTTGCCTGATTACTGCACTTACTTTAATTAACTTGGACTATAGGTATACTGCAGTGAAATTGTACATAATTTGTCAAAGATTTCTTACTGTGCTTTTAATAGGCTTACATTTTTTTTTTAAAATCAGCTATTTTTACTCAAGCATATTAGACCTTGATATTGAAATACTCATGCAAACAAATTTGAACATTTTTGGAGTCAGTCCTACTTACTTACTGTAGTTTTCTACGGCAACTGTTTTGCTATCTCAAGTGTATAGGTAGAAAATACCACAGCAAAAATGGAAAATTGTGTTATATTTTTAGAAGATACATATAGATATAGATACAGTACTTATTAAGTTTACAATATGCAGTTAATTTATTGCTGTTGATACACAAATTCTCCATGATGTGTGTTCTTCTTAATAAAATTAGTCAAACAACTACGAGGTAACGAGGTAGGTGTCCAAACCCTATACTGAATGACCTTGTATCTGCTGGCAAAATAACTTCAGATGCTTGAAAGACTATGTTTGATGTTTTTGACAACTGACACACTGTAATTACCTTTGGAGAGGCATACATATTGCATCAGATTGGCATGTCTTAAATAACGCATATGAAGAATACCCAACCTGCTTATTTTCTGAAATTAGTGGTATTTTATGAAATTGGCTAAAATTGGCTGCATGCCTCTGTAACAAAAAATGTATGCGACAAGGTACCTGCATGGCTGTTGGGAGGGGGGGGGGGGGGGGGGGGGGGGGCGTCCAGGTATCCATTAAAATCATGTAATGATGTACAAGAACACTTGAAAACAATCATAAATCACTGCTTTGAATCAGCAGGGCTGGGATATGTTTGTCCAAAATGTGATAACAGGAAAAGGACATACCTACTTGCTTACTAACGGTACGTTCATGTAAAGACTTGTTCGGCAAAAAAACATTTAGAGCTACAAAATAACACAATATAATTTTAATGACATTATACGGTATATGTATTGTAAATGGATCATTAAAATGCAAACACTATGTGATGTCTGTCGAATTTTGCTGAACAACTAAATGTAACATATATTTATTTTACTCATACTTATTCAATAAGATCATTTAGCGTTCTGAGGTGGAATAAGCTAGTTCATGAAGGTCAAATTCAATTATACTTCAGTTTCACTGCAATGAATGTTCACTGCATATCTTACAATAAGACATGTATTCGTGATAACTGGTCAGCTGGAAACAAGTGCCTGAAGTGACATCACTGTTACAGAGAAAGAGCAAAGGTCACATGAGGTGAAAGGGAAGTCTACTGGCATTTATTTTTAAATGGCTGATCTGAAACTCTCTCAGCTTTATACTTTGATCACTGTCTGCATACAGTGTAATGTTTAGGATGAGGGAGAGTTAAATGGCAGATGACACAAAAGTAAATGCAATGGGAACAAAAACACAATCTCTCATGCAAATGTATCCACATTCCCTCTCTGACCCTGCATCCTGATACAGCATATGCTAAATCTAAGTGTTCACTGAAAGTTGGGTGTCAATGCCTGCCTTTACAAGAGCTTCAAAAGGCATGCTGTGTACTTTCTCTTGGGATACACACACTAGGCATCCAACCATAATCTCTTTTTCAGTGCAGAATTTGCCCTCAAGATTAGATGTGTGTGGGTGTTTGTACACATTCGGAGTCATCCTGCTACACTTCGTCTCATTGATGCAGCAGTTAGGGGTGACACCGGGTGAAGCTTTGACGCCGGAGTTGGACACCTATTTTATCTGGTTTTCCCTGTCTTGGCTCAACTCCATATGTGATCCTTCACAGGTGGACTTCTCAGACCTGCTGCCTCACCCTTGTCAACCTTGACAGTCCTGATTGTACTGTGACATCAGGGCAGAACAAAAGTCTCTTGGTTTATATCACTTAGCCCGGCCATTGGCTGTAATGGATCACTCCTCCCCCCAAGTGCTGTATTCATAGTGTTAGCACAAATATAAATAATGGCAATTTGGTACTATAAACATATGCATTATGCGGGTGTAAGGCCAAGGGATGATGCATTTGTTTATTATTGCCATTAAAACAAACCATAAGGATGCAGAAACCATACAGCAGCATACACAATCACTGGAAAACTGTTGGGCAGAAAATTTGCAGCATTCATCAGTGTTCCATTTTTCTATAGTTTAATTATTTGAAGCACAATACAAAAAATTGCAACAAGGGTAGCATACCGATTTTAATGCTTTGAGAATTAAGGATAACAATTTCTTTGAAGGGTCCTTCATAAGAGCTATATACGTAACTCCTTCATAAGCACTACATAGCATGTCACTTGCTGCATCAATGTTGACATTAAGACACCATATGCCTATTTGGAATTATTGACATAAGCACTTATGAATGTTTATGTAGTGCTTATGAAGGAGTTATATAGCTGTTATGAAGAACTCAGCTGTCTCACAGCCAGCACTCTGGACTACAGATATCATCATTACACTGTCAATTTCTGCCACGTTATTATTCGTAGCACACAAGTCAAAGTTCAGCCTTGATGAGTTTTTGATTAACCAAAAATGATCTTGTTAGATGCTGGCTTCTTTGTTCAACTTTATCATGGGTGTCAGTGATTCTGGAGGGCACTGTAATTGAACAAGCTAGTGACATTCAACCAAAGCTGTCCATAACTATCATATAGCTTGCGTGTACTATGTACTGTATATTCAATCCTTTTCTACACTTGCAAAAAATACAGTATGTCCATTAAACTAGGAAAGGAAAAAAACTGTCTTTTGGCACTGTTTATAACACCAAAATATGCTGGTGTCTTTGAGCAGCAAGACATATTTCCAAACATGGGAGACAGAAGAGTTTACTACTTGCTTCTAGATTAGTATTAAACTCTCCGCTCAATAAACCCCACAACCTCCCCTCCCCCCACCCCACCCCTGTCCAACAAGCCATTTTTCTTCAGCCCTCAAATGCTAGCAAAACAATGGCAGCCCAAGAAATATTATACGTATAAACAATAAAAACACGAGGAAGGGGGGAGGGTAAATCACATTTATTTAAGCTGAGGTCTGCGAGAGCTCTGATCTGTTTTCTGCAGACGGGGGAGGCGATGGGTGGGTGAGAGATGACAGAGAGTGTGTGGGTTGGGGGTGTCTGAGAATCCTGGGAAAAAAAGCATATCAAGCCAATTCTCCCCAAGCAAATGCTTAAGTAGATCAAGAATAAACCAGAGTGAAGATTTTCCTTTTGTACCTTTTGCTCAGTGGTTAGGTGTGGATCAAGCCTTCCATAGGGTTACTTCTGTAACGTTCCGTTCCCGTCCTGTCCGTTTTCCATGTTTTCCTTGTTTCCTTCCGTGTCATGTTGGATCCCTTGTCCGTGTTTCCCTCCTGGCTGTGGACTGGGCGTCTCCCTCGGGTACTTTTGGTTTCATTTTCCACTTTAGCTTCCGCCTATCACTCGCCCCTCTCGTTACTCACATTCCTCACTGCTGTGCTTCGGCAATCACTCCTGATTTAACATCACACCTGTTTCTCGTTTTCTCCTTCACTTCCTGCACCATTTAAACCCCTGGCTGGCTGCTATTCAGCGCCAGTTCGTTGACTAACCTACCGTGTTTGTTTCGTATCCCGTTTCTGGTCCAGTGTTTGTGAGCCTGCTGGTTCATACCTGTTCGCCTGGTTTCCTGACTGGTAGCTATCTCTGCTAATCTTTCGCTGCTGCATGCATTTACCTGTTTCCCTTCAAAACCTCCAGACGCCGCAGTTCCAGTCTTCCCGCAGCTGTGTTTGTCCTCCCCGTGTTACGTACCTCCCGTACTCGTGTTGCGGTACCAGGACCTCTGCATGCCAGCCGGCTTACGCCAGTATTGCCCGAGCTACGCCGCACCTTCCAACTCGGCGGTGCATTCACCAGCTACAGTCCTGTCACAACACCCTGCCTTTAACCTCTGCTTTCTGCCCGGTTACTCAAGCTACCCGGTCCAGTTTCCAGTCCTGTTCCAGCCCAGTTCCGATCCAGTTTCCAGTCCAGCTCCAGTCCAGTTTCCAGTCCAGTTCCAGTCCAGTTCCGGTGTTTTAGACACCTCCGTTCAAGTCCAGTTCCGGCTTGGAACAAGTTCCGTGCCGTCCCCTGTGTTCCTGAGTGGACCTTCCGGTCCAGCTTCCAGTCCAGTTCCAGTCCAGTTCCGGTGTTTTAGACACCTCCGTTCAAGTCCAGTTCCGGCTTGGAACAAGTTCCGTGCCGTCCCCTGTGTTCCTGAGTGGACCTTCCGGTCCAGTTTCCAGTCCAGTTCCAGTCCAGGTCCGGTGTTTCATACACCTCCGTTCAAGTCCAGTTCCGGCTTGGAACAAGTTCCGTGCCGTTCCCGTTTCCTGAGTGGACCTCCCGGTCCAGTTTCCAGTCCAGTTCCCAGTCCAGTTCCAGTCCAGTTCCGGTGTTTTATACACCTCCGTTCAAGTCCAGTTCCGGCTTGGAACAAGTTCCGTGCCGTTCCCGCTTCCTGAGTGGACCTTCCGGTCCAGTTTCCAGTCCAGTTCCAGTCCAGTTCCAGTCCAGTTCCGGTGTTTTAGACACCTCCGTTCAAGTCCAGTTCCGGCTTGGAACAGTTCCGTGTTTCTTCAAGTCCAGCTCCGGCTTGGAGCAGTCCTCAGTTGGACGCTATCCTGTGTTAACTAACTAACCTGTTTTGCTCCCGTGTACAGCTTTGGGACCACCCCAACGCTTAATAAAGTTCCACTTTCTGTAATCTGTCTCCTGGTCGTTGCACTTGGGTTCGTCCCGTATCAGGATCGTAACAGAACGAACTGGCCAACAATATGGACCCAGCCGATCTGGAACAGATTCGCCACGCCTTCTCCTGCCAAACTGCGATCAGCGACCAACAGGGTCGCCGTTTGGATGATGTGCTGGAAGTAGTTAGGGGCATCACGGAGCAAGTATCCCAACTTTCGCTCCACCAACCGCTACTACGGATTCCAGCCAACCCTACTCCTTCCTCTCCCGAACCCCATCCGGAGGCACCGGCTCCCACTTCCAGCCGTGAGCCCCGTGTACAACACCCCGAGTTATATCGCGGGGGGTTGGGGAGATGTCGTGAATTTCTACTTAAATGTGACATAGTGTTTCGGATGCAGCCCTCCTCCTTCGCCTCTGACTCCAGCAAGATCGCGTTCATTATGAGCAGCCTGGGAGGGAGCGCCCTGGAGTGGGCTACATCCATCTGGGACAGCCAGGCTCCGTTATGCAGCAACTTCGCAGCCTTTACGGCAGAGATGCGACGTGTGTTTGAACACCCGACCTGTGGACGTGACGCTACCCAGCGTCTGCTTCAAGTTCGCCAAGGCAACCGCAGTGTCGCAGAAATGGCCATTCAGTTTCGTACCCTCGCCGCGGAATCAGGATGGAATGACGCCTCCCTCCAGGGGGCTTTCCGCCAAGCTCTCAGCGAGGAACTCAAGGACCAGCTTGCCACTCGGGAGGAATCCAACTCCCTTAATAGCCTCATCAGCCTCGCTATAGCCATCGATAATCGTCTCCGCATCCGGGCCCGGGAGCGGGGAGGAAGTTCCGGGCGTCATTCGCCCTCCGTCGTCTCTAATGTTCATTCACACTCCATCACTGGATCTCGGGCGCCTACGGGCGGGTCCGAGGAAGAGCCCATGCAACTGGGCAGAGTTGCGGTCAATCCCGAGGAGCGTCAGCGCCGTCAGCGCACCAGATCCTGTTTCTATTGCGGCAAGCCTGGCCATCAGATCGCCTCCTGTCCCATTCGCCCAAAAGAAGGGGCTCGCCAGTAAGACTGGGCGTACTGACGAGCCCCATCGTCCCCAACCATGCTGCCCAGGACCGCCTCATGTTCAAGGCTACTCTCCTTTGGAGGGACAAGACCCTATCTTCTTCGGCCCTAATTGACTCCGGAGCTGACGCCAGCTTCATGGATATCACCTTCGCCAGGAGGGCCGGCATTCCCACGGAACGTCTCACTTCACCCATTTCAGCTCTAGCTCTGGACGGTAGGAGTTTGGGGTTAGTTACCCACTCCACCGTTCCTATCCAATTAATTCTATCTGGCAATCATCGGGAGTCCATTCAGCTATTACTGATTAACTCCCAACAATCTGCTCTGGTTTTAGGTCAGACCTGGCTTCGCCTCCACAATCCCCATATTGACTGGAAAGCCGGTCGCATCCTGGCGTGGAGTGCCCACTGTCTAGCCAGCTGTCTCCGTTCTGCACTACCCCCTCCGGGGCCCAGTAAACCCTGTTCCATGCAACCTATACCGGATTTAACGAATGTTCCCAGCGAGTATCACGACCTCGCGCAAGTATTTTCTAAATCACGTGCTCTGTCCTTACCTCCTCACAGGCCGTATGACTGCGCCATTGACCTACTGGCTGGAGCTAAACTGCCATCGGGACGCCTCTACAGTCTGTCTGGACCGGAGAAACTAGCCATGGAGGAATACATCCACGACTCCCTCGCTTCGGGTATTATCCGTCCCTCTTCATCCCCAGTCGGTGCAGGGTTCTTCTTCGTTGGGAAGAAGGATGGCTCCCTGCGACCCTGCATCGACTACCGGGGCCTCAACCAGGTCACCATCCGTAACAAATACCCTCTTCCCCTCATTAACACCGCCTTTGAAGCCCTCTCTCCAGCTGTGACGTTCACCAAGCTCGACCTCCGGAATGCGTATCACTTGGTGCGTATCCGTGAGGGGGACGAGTGGAAGACTGCTTTTAATACCCCGTTGGGCCACTACGAATACCTGGTGGTCCCTTTCGGCCTTACTAACGCCCCAGCAGTCTTCCAGAGCATGGTGAACGACGTCCTGCGGGACCTCCTAGGGAGGAGCGTTTTTGTTTATATCGATGATATTTTAATTTTTTCTCAATCCCCGCAGGAGCATGTCCGTCACGTTCGAGAGGTTCTCCAGCGGCTGTTGGAGAATCAGCTGTTTGTTAAGGCTGAGAAATGTTCCTTCCACGCTTCCACGGTCCCGTTCCTCGGCTTCATTATCGAGGAGGGCAGTATCCGGGCGGACCCTGTGAAAATCAAGGCGGTGACAGAATGGCCCCAACCCACCTCCCGCAAGCACCTTCAACAGTTCCTGGGGTTTGCAAATTTCTACCGCCGCTTTATTCGCAATTACAGTTCCATTGCTGCTCCCCTGACTAAACTCACTTCCGTTGCCCTGCCTTACTGTTGGAATTCCGATGCCCAGCGAGCTTTCGAGCTACTCAAGGCTCGGTTTTCCTCAGCACCTATCCTCCTTCACCCTGACACTTCTCGGCAGTTTGTCGTTGAGGTGGATGCCTCCGACACCGGCGTGGGGGCCATTCTGTCTCAACGGTCCGCCTCTGATAGCAAGCTCCATCCCTGCGCATTCTTCTCCCGGAGGCTGTCCTCCGCCGAGAGGAACTACGATGTCGGGGATCGGGAACTGCTGGCGATAAAACTGGCTCTTGAGGAGTGGCGCCACTGGCTGGAGGGGGCAGGTACCCCTTTTCTTGTTTTTACCGACCATCAAAACCTCATTTATTTAAGATCTGCCAAGAGGCTCAATTCTCGTCAGGCTAGATGGTCGTTATTTTTTGCACGCTTTAATTTCTCTGTTTCTTTCCGCCCTGGTTCCCGTAATATTAAAGCAGATGCCCTGTCCCGCATTTTTTCCCCTCCCTCCAGTCCTGCTGATCCGGAGCCCATTTTGCCGGCCTCCTGTGTGGTGGCTGCGGTCTCCTGGGAGATTGAGGGCATTGTGAAGGCCGCCCAGACTTCCCAACCGGACCCCCGCAATAACCCTAACTCCTGTCTTTTTGTCCCCGATTCCGTCCGCTCCCAGGTCCTCGAATGGGTTCACGCCTCGTGCCTGGCATGTCACCCAGGTGTCGCCAGAACTATCGCCCTCGTCAGGAGGAGTTTCTGGTGGCCTACCCTTAAAGGGGATACCCGTGCCTTCGTCCTGGCCTGCTCGGTGTGCGCCAGGAGCAAGGCTTCCCACCAGCCTCCCTCCGGTCTTCTCCTTTCCCTCCCCGTCCCTGGCCGTCCTTGGAGTCACATTGGTGTGGACTTCGTAACCGGTCTGCCGTTGTCAGAAGGTAACACCGTCATTCTGACAATAGTGGACCGGTTCTCCAAGGCGGTTCACTTTGTTCCCCTCCCCAAGCTCCCGTCCGCCCTTGAAACCGCTGAGCTCTTGGTGCTACACGTGGTCAGGCTGCACGGGATCCCCTCTGACATCGTGTCAGACCGTGGGCCCCAGTTCTCCTCCCGAGTTTGGAGGGCGTTCTGTGCAGCCCTGGGTGCCTCTCCTAGTCTTTCCTCGGGTTTCCATCCCCAGTCTAATGGTCAGGCAGAGAGGGCGAACCAGGACCTGGGGGCCGCCCTGCGGTGCGTTACAGTGCGCAATCCTGCCTCTTGGAGCCGTTTTCTCCCCTGGGTCGAGTACGCACATAACTCCCTTAAGAGTGCCTCTACTGGCCTATCCCCGTTTGAGTGTGCTTTAGGCTATCAACCCCCTCTTCTGTCGACCCAGGAGGCCGAGATAGCTGTCCCCTCTGTTAGGGCCCATGTCCTTCGTTGTAAAAACATTTGGAGACTCACACGCACCGCACTCCTTCACGCCAATTCCCGCTCCCAACGTCTGGCGGACCTTCACAGGACCGCAGCCCCACAGTATAGGGCCGGTCAGCAGGTCTGGCTCTCCACTGCAAACATCTCCCTTCCCTCTTCATCCAGAAAGCTTCAGCCCCGTTTTATTGGTCCCTTCCCCATCATTTGTCTAGTTAACCCGGTGTCTGTTAAACTTTCCCTCCCCGCCTCCCTCAAAGTTTACCCTGTGTTTCATGTGTCCCAGGTTAAGCCTGTCTCCTCCAGCCCCCTCAGTACCCCTACCATCCCGCCTCCTCCCGTCCGAGTTGTTGACAACGCCCCGGCCTACACGGTGAACCGTGTTATTGATATCCGCCGCAGGGGCCGGGGTTTCCAATACCTCGTCGACTGGGAGGGGTACGGTCCTGAGGAGAGGTCGTGGCTCCACAAGAGCCTGATCTTGGACCATTCAGTAATCCAAGACTTCCACGAACAGTTCCCTGACAAGACCAGGCCTCCGGGTACGCCAGGTGGCGTACATTGAGGGGGGGGTACTGTAACGTTCCGTTCCCGTCCTGTCCGTTTTCCATGTTTTCCTTGTTTCCTTCCGTGTCATGTTGGATCCCTTGTCCGTGTTTCCCTCCTGGCTGTGGACTGGGCGTCTCCCTCGGGTACTTTTGGTTTCATTTTCCACTTTAGCTTCCGCCTATCACTCGCCCCTCTCGTTACTCACATTCCTCACTGCTGTGCTTCGGCAATCACTCCTGATTTAACATCACACCTGTTTCTCGTTTTCTCCTTCACTTCCTGCACCATTTAAACCCCTGGCTGGCTGCTATTCAGCGCCAGTTCGTTGACTAACCTACCGTGTTTGTTTCGTATCCCGTTTCTGGTCCAGTGTTTGTGAGCCTGCTGGTTCATACCTGTTCGCCTGGTTTCCTGACTGGTAGCTATCTCTGCTAATCTTTCGCTGCTGCATGCATTTACCTGTTTCCCTTCAAAACCTCCAGACGCCGCAGTTCCAGTCTTCCCGCAGCTGTGTTTGTCCTCCCCGTGTTACGTACCTCCCGTACTCGTGTTGCGGTACCAGGACCTCTGCATGCCAGCCGGCTTACGCCAGTATTGCCCGAGCTACGCCGCACCTTCCAACTCGGCGGTGCATTCACCAGCTACAGTCCTGTCACAACACCCTGCCTTTAACCTCTGCTTTCTGCCCGGTTACTCAAGCTACCCGGTCCAGTTTCCAGTCCTGTTCCAGCCCAGTTCCGATCCAGTTTCCAGTCCAGCTCCAGTCCAGTTTCCAGTCCAGTTCCAGTCCAGTTCCGGTGTTTTAGACACCTCCGTTCAAGTCCAGTTCCGGCTTGGAACAAGTTCCGTGCCGTCCCCTGTGTTCCTGAGTGGACCTTCCGGTCCAGCTTCCAGTCCAGTTCCAGTCCAGTTCCGGTGTTTTAGACACCTCCGTTCAAGTCCAGTTCCGGCTTGGAACAAGTTCCGTGCCGTCCCCTGTGTTCCTGAGTGGACCTTCCGGTCCAGTTTCCAGTCCAGTTCCAGTCCAGGTCCGGTGTTTCATACACCTCCGTTCAAGTCCAGTTCCGGCTTGGAACAAGTTCCGTGCCGTTCCCGTTTCCTGAGTGGACCTCCCGGTCCAGTTTCCAGTCCAGTTCCCAGTCCAGTTCCAGTCCAGTTCCGGTGTTTTATACACCTCCGTTCAAGTCCAGTTCCGGCTTGGAACAAGTTCCGTGCCGTTCCCGCTTCCTGAGTGGACCTTCCGGTCCAGTTTCCAGTCCAGTTCCAGTCCAGTTCCAGTCCAGTTCCGGTGTTTTAGACACCTCCGTTCAAGTCCAGTTCCGGCTTGGAACAGTTCCGTGTTTCTTCAAGTCCAGCTCCGGCTTGGAGCAGTCCTCAGTTGGACGCTATCCTGTGTTAACTAACTAACCTGTTTTGCTCCCGTGTACAGCTTTGGGACCACCCCAACGCTTAATAAAGTTCCACTTTCTGTAATCTGTCTCCTGGTCGTTGCACTTGGGTTCGTCCCGTATCAGGATCGTAACAACTTCAATGATTTGTAAGCTCTAATTACAATAACAGCCGCCTGTACCCTCTGGTGGAGCTACACTGTGTCTTCATTATTTTGAAAAATAGCCAGTGTGTGGACACATAGAATATTAGCATTGAAAACAGGAATGACTGGATAACAATATGTATTACCTTGTATTAAACAGTGGTGATACATACTGTATATCTTGTTTATCGCTGAAGCCATTTCCCCCGAGGCTTACAGCCTTGCTAGAAGACTGTCAGTCGTTTTGGATTTTTCAGCGAACAGATACTTTGAGGAGAAAGTGTGTAGGCGTCGGCCCGTTGGTGCATACACAGTGCTACTCCTCGCTTTCCGTCTCCACTCTGAGGTAGACAAACATGTATTGATTTTTTATTTTGATCTGGCAGTGGACCCAGTATATACGTCACTTCTCTGTAACTGTCATTTTTTAGCAGGGTCTGCTAGGTTATGGAGGGCATGGCATCAGCCTCTGCTTTTATTTGCAACTGGTTGCTTTTGAGTGCCAATAACATCATGATAACTGTAATGCCTGTCTTGCATGTAAAACACGGCATATCCTTTAGCATTGCTTTCATGAATACTATTTATTCACTTAGCAGATGTACTTATCTGGGGACTAATTACACAGTGTACATTCAATGTGAGACAGGATAGCAGGATACTAGAACTGCGCACATTTGTAATGCAGTGGAAATAAGCACCACGCTTAAGGACAGAGCAGCAATGCTTCATTGAGGATCTGAACATGCAGCCTTCTGATTTCAAAGGCAGCGTCCACAACAAGAAAGGCACAATGCTCCTGTTAAGGAAAGTAGAATATACAAACCCCAGGGATAAGGAAAGTAAAATGGATAGCAATGAAGCATGAGCAATATGGCCCCCTCTCTCTCCCAAACCTTTGTTTATTCAAAGAAACGGCACATGCTAAAATATGTATGCTATTCCGTGAAAGGTCATTCCTGCAGGAGCAGGACTCAACAGTGATCTTTTCATTCGAAGATAAAAGCCAGTCAAAGACCCCAGGGCTTTACAACATCAATCTTTAGTTTCACAAAACAGTAACAGCAGCAACAGAGAGTCCCCAGGTCAATGTCAACAGAACTTTGGCTGTCCCACTATTTATCATTCACCTTGGATGCCATCACCATCGTCGTCATCACCACCACCACAATCATGGTCATGTCCTATAAGAGTAGCAGTTCTAGAAAAAAATAAATCTTCAAAAAACATATGATGACATTTTATGACAGATTATGAATTTTTATCATCATCACCGTTGACAATGGGACTTTTGAAACATCATTTTTTAAGGCTGCCTCGCTAACTTTGAATTACAATTGAGGATGAAAAGCAGGAGTGAGATCCAGCAGTGGACAGAATGGGTAGCTGTGGGAGACCGACGCGGGAGATCGCAGTCCCAATTACGGAGAGGGGAAGAGGCCACTCACTGCATTTTCCAGCCCCCACGGCTTCCTCTGGATGGAAACATATGTGGTTCCGTCTGAACTGGATACTGCCTCTCTCACTATCATTCCAGACAGCACCCCGCAGCCTTTGATTCGCTGCTTGAAATATGAAGATGGTGGATTTCAAAGAGAATCGCCTGCTGATGCATGCCATCCCACTGCACCGCTTCCCTCGGTCTCTCTGCAGCATTACCCCTGCACTTCCCCAAGGCCGGGACTGTACTAGCTAAGAGGTGTGCACGTTCGGTCCTATTTACTTTTCATATGTTTACAATTATCAGATATATTCGCGCACATTTAACCGTGACATCTAAAGCCTTTCGTATTCCGGACATGCGGCAACCAGGATGCCTGCAATTGAATGTAATCATTCGTCTCACAAATTAGGAAATGCTGAAGCTGTCCTCATATCTGGCTGATTAGGCTTTCATGAGTACTGCATGCATTCCACAGTTACAGCACGGATTCACCTGCATTTAAATGGGAATTTAATTGGAAACAACTTACCCTTGAAGTTGATGTCGAGCAGGTAATCCCTGTACAGTTTCCTCCCATCTAAGGCTCTCATAGCATCACACAGCTTTGTGGTGTTGGAGCATAGCATGCGATGCATCTTGTGTAGAGCGTGAGCCATGGCGTACACCGCATTCACCACAAACATGATCTTAGACTCAGGCTCAAAATTGGAGCTGTTGACCGCCAAGTGTTTCGCACATGGCCGCAGGTGCGGACCTTTGTCCCCGCCCATTCCACTCAGTGTGCACTGAAACTTCTGCTCCCAGAAGTCCATGTACCAGGGGTTGCGCAAGTTGAAGCTGGGATTGAGGTGCTGGAAGTACTTGTTGAACTCCCTCACAGGGTGGGCAGCCAGCTCCAGTGTGATGGCCCCATCGGCAACGTTCTCGTTGCTCTTGACAATGCTCTCCTGGGCCCCCCAGCCATCGCTGGCAATCCAGATGAGGGAGGCGTTGAGGCGGCCAGCGGCGGCAAGCAGCTCGCGGGCATCGTCGCTGCGCATGAACAGTACCGCCACTTTGGCGTTGGGCTTCTGCAGCAACTGGCGGATGACGGCATCGTATGACTTCTTGGCGTTTGAACGGCCAACCTTTTCCGAGGTCGCGATGCAGATGTTGCGAAGCCGGGCCTCCTGTTCAAAGGCCTCGATCCCCGTCTCTCCGTAGTCACCTTCAGACGCCACTGTGGACACATACGTCCAGTTGAAGAAGCGCAGGATCTCCGCCATGGCCTTGGCCTGGTAGAAGTCGGGTGGGACAGTCCGGGCGAAGTAATCATACCTGGTCTTGTCACTCAGCTTGGCACTGGTGGAGGCGTAGCTGATTTGAGGGATCTGGAACAGTCGCAGTAAGTTGGCGACCTGCGGACAGAACGCAAAATAATAAATGATCAAATCAATAATGAGTGAAGGAGTGTCATTATGTAGTGGAATATGTTCCATATAACCGCTGATTAAGAAAGGATACTGTTCGAACCCTAATGAACATTTTAAACTGCAACAGTGCTGCAACCAGAGTTGGGGGTAACGCATGTAATGTGTTACTGTAATAATATTAGTTTTTCGGGTAA
Organism: Synaphobranchus kaupii; assembly: GCA_029718625.1. NCBI lineage: Eukaryota > Metazoa > Chordata > Actinopteri > Anguilliformes > Synaphobranchidae > Synaphobranchus > Synaphobranchus kaupii. Next base: position 98,387,545 of record CM056376.1, read on the forward strand.
TGTGGTAATATAACGCATTACTATAGAAATGCGTGTAATAATATTACTTTACATTTTCGAAATTAGCAACGCATTACTCAACCTAATATTGTAGGCTACGTTTCATGCTGCATTTGATAGTCTAAGGCTATTACTCTCCAATTGATTAATAATCCTTGGCAGTGCGGAAGTAAATTGTAACTCAATCGTGCGCAGTACAATGAACACAAGATGGCAGCTGCATTGACAATTTTTGTTATTCTTTACATTTCAATAGGCTACATTATTGAAATGGGATTTAATGTAATTCATTGTTTGATGGGTTGTTAATGATGAGTGTTAATGAGTGTTAATAATTTGAACGTTAAAAGCAGTAGCGTATTTAACCTATTTCCACGAATCCCCACATTTGATTAGCTTTTCAGATTTGTCAATGTCGTTTTATAAGCAACATTTTGAACACCTTGTAATTACTACGTTTATATTGTCAATTGAAACGAGCTAAATACGTTTAAGAAGGTTAATTAAAAAGGCTATTTTCCATATGTCTTGTCTGTTGAATTAATCTCAGTCAACTCTAATGTTGGCGTGAAGCGCCCTCATGAGGATTTGAACAAAAGTGCTAAGCATTGTGAGAATGCAAGAACAAATACCGGTAGACTTTTATTTTATCGGTTGCTATAGGCCTACTGGCTAGGAAGGTGATACATTTTTCAATCGTTTTGTAAAACAATCTACAACATATTACAACAACATTTTATAATAAATATGTAAGGTTGAATAATCCTAATAATCATACTTCTGAAAGGAGAATAATCTATCACTGATTTAAGTGATTTTATGACAGAGTAACGCAAAGTAATATAAAGGGTAATATAACGCATTACCTTAATTGTAAAGTAATATAGTAATATAACATATTTAAATTTTGTGTACTTTCAAGTTTCAAATCTTTTGACCTGATGCACACTTTTTCTTGTCAAATCTCAATGCCATCATAAATTTCTCTGTAGTTTTTGTTAAAAATAAATGTGCCCACCAACACTGAAGCTGCAGTGCACGGCAGAAAACCAACCGTCAATGAGGAAATGATCTCTCATGAACATCCTGAAGTAATGTTTGGAAAGTGTTTTGGATTCCCTGCAGCTCATGGGAAGATTGAACAGAAGGACACAGTAGTTTACAGAATTTGCAAAGCTTAGATAACACAAGACAACAAGTCATCTGCAGGCACACTTGCAAACTGCATTCAGCAGAGTTCCTAGAGATAACTGAGTTGAATGCACCTGTGCCCCTCATTCCCACATGTATTACCTGCTGAGCACCACGGGACCATTGTGTATCACAATCCTGGTAAACGTGTGCATACTAGTAAAAATATATTTATATTTACAATGTAAGCCTAAATATATAATCGGTTTTGAAAATATTGAAATGGTTCCTTTTTTTAAGGAAAATATTCAAAAGGCATTTTTGGGAACAACTGACAACGCTAGTTTGTTTTTCATGATCTTCTATCAAGGCCTTCTATACATACTGTATATGGGCCATTGCATGTTTAATGACACATCATATTTGCCATTACACACGATGCCACGATTAAGACTTGAATAGTCAGAACAGAAGAGTGACCCCTCAGGCAGCAACTGCCATCTTTTGTATTGCATTGTATAATCACCACCAGATTAATAGGCAAACTTCTTTATAAACAGGTGGCAATGGAGCATTGGGTTGGGTCATGTGGAGATAAATGAATGTACCAAGTCAGCGCTATTCTACTTTGTCAGGGTCTCACTGTGGACATCCTGGCAGAGCAATAAATGAGATAAGGCTAAATAAACTGCACTCACCAGCAGAGCATCTGATTCCCCCTCATTAGCACTGTGTGGAATTGATAGGCTTAATTACTCCCATGCTGTACTGATGGGATGTCTCAATACGCTCTTTTCTCTCCCGGTGCACTGCGGTTTCATCACTGAGGGACGGCTGCATAAAAGTACTCTGATTATTGGACAGTGCCCTTTTCATCATTGCTGTACTGTTCCTCCAGTGTGAATTGTGAAAGCGAGCACACATACAAAGAGGAGTTTAAAGTATGTAAATATTAGCTATGATAAAAATTGCGGTTAAAGTAGACAGCTCCAATGCGGACAAGAAAACAATACATAGGTGGTGGCACAAAATGTATTTTACTAATTAGGAACCAATAGGATATAAAGCTATTTTACCAGCATGCACAACACTGTGAGGAATGGGTATTTTTTCCAACATGGTTCAACAGCTAATCATTTTTCATAAATTAAATTATGTGCTGAATAAGTTAAAGTTGCCATCCACAGCATGGGGTACAAAAAAAAAAAGGTACAAGCGTTAAAATAAATGTGTTCTCATAAACACAGCTGCTTCAGGGCTGAAACAGGGAAAACAACAACTACGCTATAACGAGAACAACGACTAATTGTCACCCAAGAAACACGCATGATGGATAACAACGGTTATTTAACGGGAGAGTGTGCTGAGGTCAGAATCTGCTTGGCTGTTCTCCAGGATTGAAAAGCAACATCGTGAATAGTAAAGAGATTACGGATTCCAGAAAGATAGGGAGGGCAGTCTTTTGTGTAGTGTGGTGGAATGGCAGAGAGGATTTTATGCAAAACTATGCAAATTCCCTCAGCTCTGTCACAAGAGCTACTAGAAAGCTGTGGCACACAATGTAATAACGACAGAGTTACTCTGGGGCCAGTTCCACAGCATGTGAAACTATTATGGCAGATATGTGGGGCTTGGACCAATGATGGTGGGAATGCCTGGTAAATAATCCACCAGTGTTTTTGTACTTCATGGCAGTATTTGTGTTCATATGAGTTTGTTCTATGGGAGCTGCGACTTCAAATTAGAATAAACATATCACAGTCCTCAAGCGAGATAAATCAAGGCTCATGTTTAAGCCGATGCTTAAACTGTGAGATGACCGAGGACTGAGATGATGTGGATTTAGTTTCTAAATGACAATTCCAAGGGCCCTCACTGACAGGGGTCCTCAAAAAGAATGCAATTGTAATTGTGCAGGGATGGGGTGATCTGGGGTGGTGGGCCCCAATGTGGGATATTTTCATGGGGACACAAATCCCTGTTGGCACCCCTGAACAGCCCAGCTATCAGGTGAAGTAACTGAATTTAGGAGCTGATGTGGCAGGGAAGAGCAGGTGGATAGATTTGTCAGCTTTGACTTCTGGCAAATTTATTTGTAAGATTTGAAAGCTAGCTTAAACACAGCAGCTCAAAAACAAAACATTGCTTTTTGCATTTTATATTTAAATAATCCAGAAATACTTGTTCCTGAAGAGAACCAGCTACATCTGTGTTTCCATACCATTTGGTTTTTAGTTTGATGCCATTTATTTGTTAGGTAATTGTTTTTGGCTTGCTGCAAGACAAGATTGTCTGTTGGTATTAGCTTTAAATTTATTATGCTATGGACACATAATGATATGGATTTGCCATTTTTGGCAGACAGAATATGTCTAGTTGGTGTACGATTTTGAAATTTGCCTCAGCACTCTCAGATTTTTAGGGAGAATAATGGCCATAGCCTAAAGTTCACATAGTGGGTGAGCCAGTGACCATTTTGCATACTACAGGAGAGCTTGTGTTAATTAGAAATGAGATATATTGAAATATACATATTAACTATACTAACTGTACTAGGCCAATACTGTGATACAAATATTTGTTTAGTTTACAAGAATGCAAAATCCTGTCTCAATAACACAAAAATATTATGATAAATTTCAGCTTGTTGATAAACTTAACACATCCAGTTATTTGCATCTGCTTTGCAAAGGCATGCCCACAGTAAACTGACTTTACCTGGATAGAGACACTGCTGAAAGAGCCCCCAATGACACCCGCTATGGCTAAAGGGGTGTTTTCCTGCAGAGCGTAAGACCCGTCCGGACAGATGAACTCCGTGTCATCCACTTTGGTGAGCGACGCCCTGACAAACTCCAGTGACTGCTCCAGGGCGTAGGTGTCCCGGGAGCAGGTGTCTAGGATATGCGCCCCCAACACCACGCCGGGCAGCAGCGACGGGTCCCTGTTGATCTCGTCGATGGCGAACAGCATGGCCTCCAGTCGCTGTATCCCACGGTCCTCGTTGATCCGTCCGCACTCGTCCATCCCCAGGCCCTTTTCGTGGATGGGGAAGAGGCCGCCCAGCACCAGGTCTCCCTCGATCTTGATCTCTTTCCTGGTGAAGCCAGAGTCTCCGAACGAGACCAGGAGCCCTCTGGAGAGCGTGAACAGGAGCACCACTCCAATCCCGGCTGGCATATTTTTCATTTTTATTTAGGAGAAGGGTGGTGTTACCGGAGATTCACTAGGGGAGAGGGCTCAGAAGCAATGATGCTCCTGTTTGCCGTCCATGGAAGCGTCAGGACGTGTACTGTCTGGCCGAACATGGAGGAGGAGACTGCATGGGTTTCAGCTCGAGTCCTGCAAATAGATCAGCCAAAACAATTCAGTATACACAACTCAAATAGAGGACATAGACAGAATAAAAAGGTCAAAGTAATTCTTTACTCTTGTTCATAAATTTATGAGCTCAGTAATGGAAGAGGATCTATACATGAAAGAAGAATATACAGTCCACTCCTTAAGTATTTGGACAGTGACACAATTTTTGCTGTTTTGGCTCTGCACTCTAGCACATTGGATTAGAAACAAAAAGATGAATCTGAGGTTAAAGTGAAGACTGTCAGCTTCAATTTGAGGGTATTTGCATCCATAGCAGGTAGAGGGAATTACAGCCCTTTTTTGCAGTTATTTCTATATTTGATTATTATTTATTGTCCTTCTGCTACTATTGTATGTACTTATGCATCTTACTATTATGCCACTCTGGGTCTGTTAAATGAAGGAATGTAACAGATGTAAACTGAAAAAAAAAACTGCAAGATGCTATATGATAGTTTCAAGTACTGGCAAAGGTAAAAAAACATACAATTAGCAATCAGCAATGTCCACTTTAAATTGGAGCACAATAATGTAGCATTTTAAGAGCATGGGTGCATCCCAATAGTCGAAAAATGCCACCTTTCCTCCTCCACTACCACTCCTCTACTCCCGTGCCCCGGAAACAAATCTTTGTGTTTTAATCTAATATCGCTGATTACATCTTAATTATGTATTAATGCTTACACATTAATTAATGTCTCGACGCAAATCGCAATGTCGTGTACATTGGATACTGTACACGCAAATACTTGTACTGAAAACGTTCAGGCAGTTTTGCATATTTCCGGGTAGGAGAGGAGTGGTAGTCTGGGAGTGGAGGTGGGGAGGTGGGGAGTGAAGAATATTGGGATGCACCCCATATGTTTTCCAAAACTAAAAATGACACCTTGGCATTTTATGGCCAATAAATGTACACAATCAGAAAATTTCAAAGAGTAGCAGCATGATCATCTTCGATGCACACATTTTATCCATTTTGAGTATTTTTTTCCATTACAAAATAAGCTCCTTTTTCTGCTTGCACGCCCCCACTTTGAAATGACGCCATACGGTATCTAGTGGCTATGCCCTGGGATCAGATATCACCCTGGGATCAGAGGCTGATGTATGCTTTGTGTTTTGATCTGGGAGCATCGCAAAGCCTACTTAATCTCATTTCTTTCCTCAGATTCCCTGGATGGTGATACATTCGAATGCCTCGCAAAACCTGGTGTGCTGGCAACAGCTCAAAGCCAAGCATCGCATGTCCAAGGGACTGGTTCAATGGCAGATAGTTCTCAACCTGAACTGACAGCATACTTATAACCCCCTTAGCACATAGTCTTGTTTTATGAGTACATAACAACACGAGAATGTTTAAAGATAAGAAAAGACCATTCCGCCTATATAGGCTTGTTACTTCAAACACAGTTTAGACTGAGAATTCCATTTTCTACGTCAAGCCTGTTCTTGAATACCCCAAGAGTCTGATTCTTGTATATACTGTACCTGAAAAATGTTCAGCATTAAAATAAATGAGATAATATACTTTACTTTGATAAACAATATTGTATCCCCTTTGGTAAAATTTCACTATGTAGACCTATATGGTGATGGCAACAAGCAACAAGCACAGAGGGAGCACCTGTGACAGAACCTAACCACATTGGACACCCAGGCACAGCTGTGGATTAATAAAATATTAAAGTCTGGATGTATTGGCAGTGTGTGCAACACTTCAGTGTGCTAATGCCATTTTAACACATTTTTGGTGGCACTCAAAGTGATGTAGTCGTGGACTGAAAAATAATAAAAGGAAGCTTTCGCCTAGCCAACAAATTCCCGGGTTGTTGAAATAACCCAGTGAAGACCATGAATGGGGACAACCAAACCTCACAGCTCTGGTGGCCTTTCAACTGAGTAAGAGCCTAGTGGATTGCAATTCTTAAAAACTAAGCCAGTTCATCACATGTGCAAGATATCCCATTGTGAAACTTGGAATATTAAAGTCATGAATGTCTGATGTTTGAAAACATTAATAGTAATACTAATGCACACTACTGTGATTTGTCCAAACAGATGTAAGACACATACAGTCCATTGGCCCAGTTATGTCATGGTTAGCCCAGCAGTTTGAATAATTCAGAGGACGGACACCTCCCTTCCTATATCCTATAGATGCTTATGCCCTGACATCAGTCCTGCTTTTGCACTTTCACTTTAAACTGTTCAGTGCTACCAGTTTTCATATAAAGCAAATGGCTAAAGTATGGATATTTACAGAGAGTTTTCAGACACCTTTCTCTGCACTTCACAATGGGGGATTGGTTTTTGGAAGTGCTAAAATGTTGGAAGTTTTTATAAAATATGTGTGAAAAAAGCTGATGACAAAAAAAGAGCATGTTTCTCTGGTTGCATGCCACTGTACAGACACTGTCTAGCATGTTTCTCTGGTCACATGCCACTGTACAGACACTGTTTAGCATGTTTCTCTGGTTGCATGCCACTGTACAGACACTGTTTAGCATGTTTCTCTGGTCGTATGCCACTGTACAGACTCTGTTTAGCATGTTTCTCTGGTTGCATGCCACTGTACAGACACTGTTTAGCATGTTTCTCTGGTCGTATGCCACTGTACAGACACTGTTTAGCATGTTTCTCTGGTCGCATGCCACTGTACAGACACTGTTTAGCATGTTTCTCTGGTCGTATGCCACTGTACAGACACTGTTTAGCATGTTTCTCTGGTCGCATGCCACTGTACAGACACTGTTTAGCATGTTTCTCTGGTCGTATGCCACTGTACAGACACTGTTTAGCATATTTCTCTGGTCGCATGCCACTGTACAGACACTGTTTAGCATGGTTCTCTGGTCGCATGCCACTGTACAGACACTGTTTAGCATGTTTCTCTGGTCGCATGCCACTGTACAGACACTGCTTAGCATGTTTCTCTGGTCGCATGCCACTGTACAGACACTGTTTAGCATGTTTCTCTGGTCACATTCCACTGTACAGACACTGTTTAGCATGTTTCTCTGGTCGCATGCCACTATACAGACACTGTTTAGCAATGCCAATAAAAACAACCATTGATATCTGCAGTACATTGTCGTCACTCTGAATTTGTGGCAAGAAGTAAAAGTAAACAGTACACACAAGTAAAAGGCATGAACTTCTTACTTTCCTAAGTAATACTGGCATTTAAAGAAACCAAAAAAGAAAATCTTTAAAGATGTACATGATAATGAGACATTGCCTAAAGAGCAGTACATCATTTCACAAACGCATTGCACTATCATTAGTAATGACCTTTTCTCATCACCAAAGATATGCTAATGTTAATAACATTATGCTGTTATTGCCATCATTAAGTACCTAATAAATGAAGGCGCACAAAAAAAAAAAAAATCACGTCAGCCTTTTGTATTATTAATCTCAAAATCTGGGAGTATTTGGGGCAACTCGCATTTGTTCATGTTTGTTGTCCTTGGAAATTAAGTATTTATCATATTTCTCTTAGTATGCTGATTTCCATGTCAACCTCATTAGAATTAAAAGCCCTCTGTGCTTGAGGAAGAACAAATTTGCCGCGACTCCTCTCTCCCTCTGTTAGTCTGCAGTGCATGTTAATGACTGCTTTTCTTTTACTTGGAGCAGTCTCTGCACTCACTGAGCCTAAGATGATGCTCTGAGAGCAGTGGTATACTAGAGAGCAGTGGTTAAGAGAGGAGTATGATTCATTATAATTACAATATGAACACACAGTAAATACACACTTGTTGAATGCATAGGCATGTACATGTACGTATCAACCAAAAATCAAGTAGACTTCTTGGCAGACACTGCACTTCAGAAGGGATAATTTGAGTTGCTGTTCTGGGGTGGCTTTCCCGATTCCGATGTGTCTTCAGAATTCACAACACATTTCATGATCTCTTTTAGTTACGAGCTTAGAGTATATATATAATGGGTTACGAGCACTTTCGGGAAAGCGTCGTGAACGGCAAGTATATCGTCACGACACGTTTCACGACATACTTTTCGCTACGACATGCTTTGGGAAAGCCACCCCTGACTAGTTTTTTGTATTTCCAAAAAATCTAAATTATGATTTTGGATTATTGAATAGAAACTTTATTTTCCATTACATTTACTTTACTTTGGCACTCTGGCATGTATAGTAAAATGCTATGCAAGCTGTTAAAACAAATCTTTAAAACAATTTGGCTAAATTGGTCATTTGTAGAACTCCATTCTCATCATCAGTGATCAGCAGGGAAACTTTAGTCTCAACAGGCAAATCTAGGGTTACGTGGGAAGTATCTGATTTATGGACCAATGAGCATCATAAGGGCAGGACAAGCATATCTGTTGAAGTGGACAGCACGGATGCAAGCCCTTTGTTCTACGAAGGAGCATCCTTATTTCTGAAATCTGCCTGCACTATGTTACATTATTAATTTGCTTATCCCATGCCCTTATCCAAAGGAACTTGCATAGCTTGCATTGGACTTATTATCCATTTATAGCACTGGATATTTCTGAAGGCAACGTTCATAGTTCAATGCCTTTCTCGGGTGTAAAAAAAAAAAGCCAGTACTTCCAGCCCCTGTGATTCAAAGTATAAGGCTTTGGTTAGAAATCCAGTTCCATATCCACTACTCATATAGCAGCCAAACTTTGAATGGAGAGGCATTATTATGACTGCAAATGGAGCTGTACTGCGCACTGTACTGAATGTAGCTTATTTATGGCTAATATACTGTTCTAATACGGTTCACTGCATTGCAACTGTTCAATTAATTTAACCCGAGCAGTGGCCATTTTTCTGTTTTTAATTGTTACATATTTTCTTAAAACTATTTTTGTAACTACCAGTCATTGTGCCCGGTAAGCATAAAAACGGTTCAGGCTCATTTAAGTTTGTTATTCAAACCAACTGCAAAAGGACATTGGTCATTGTTTGGCTGAACCAGAGGCATTTGGTTCCCTTTTGCATTGCTTTTTCTCTTTCAGTTTATTTGCTTCCCTCTATTGAAGGCCTCTAAATAAACTACTCTGTCCCTTGAAGAACATATGATATTTCATGAACAGATGAACATGAAGAGATCCATATGTTGAATGTTAAAATATTTCCAATACAATCTAAATAAGATTTATTGACTTCCTTGAGCAAAATGAAAGCATGTTCTTCATGCACAACTGAAGCTCATCAACATGCCTTGACAATTTTCATGAAACCTTCAAAGTGCTTCCACTGTGGTGCTATAGGCTCTATCTGAGTTGAGCAGACACCAACTCAATAAATACTGCAACACTGACTTGGATTTGACCTTGTAATCACAGAACAGTAATTTGCTTCATTTCACGACCAAGGGCTTATTGGTCTTTCTAAATCATATGGTACAGTATGTATACCTTTACGTGCATGAAGGGCCACTCCAAGATTAGTGAGCACTGCATTCGCTGAGAGAAATTATATTCATGGGAATAGGTGGTGTTGATCATTTGTGTGTCACAGGAAACTCAAACTGACATATTAAAAATATAACTTAAAAATAACACAGCAATCCAAATTTATTATGTAATCATATATAATGGTTGTCAAGCGCAGCTAAAATGTTATTGCCACATAAATTGGGATATCAGCCCAGCACCCAATAATACTGAATAGTTTACTGGCTTTGTAAGTCACACGCCTGAAAGACGGTGTGGCGACACATGTACTGTATGCATAAACTTACAAAACAGTCTAATTGACAGCACAGCCACAACTTGCCAATGTGTTCACAAACACCCTATAATGCTTACCAAAAAAAAACAGTTCTTAACTCCTTTGCGTAGAAGGTCCCGCCGGCAGGACCTTTTTGCTCAACTGAGACATTCGTTGCTACTGCAGTCAAACTATTAGTGGAAATCACAAACTCTGTGTTTTAACTTTATTGGTAGATGGTTCGTGACGATTTCTGCTGAATACAGAGTTTCTAAGTGTCACTATTTCCCCGTAGCAAGTCCATTTAACAAGCAACCCCCCACCTAGTCTATACCTACCCATGCGTGACATAGTGGCCAATAGCGTCTATGTTTGAGTTCATAAATATATTTATTCATTATATAATATTAGAATAACGTCATAGCAACGAGATAAACCCAACAATAGCCTGATCGTATGCCAGAAAAGCCCTGCTCACTCAAATGCAAAATAAACTGTGAAAGTACTGTCTCATTCTACCATGCATTCTACTAGCAATATATGCTACTAAATATGAAATAAATATACAATCCTACCATCGGTTTTACACATCGAGATGTTCCTTTCAAAATTCAGTGGTCATTTATTGTCTGGTACAATCGGTTTGAGAAATATACAACACTTTATACCGCTATTACACTATTTGAAACGTCGACGCGTAATACTCCCATGCCCTGTAAGCCTGTCTCATTCATTACAGTCCATTCTGGTTTAATTGTCGGCTTTTCTATCCAATCGAGTACATTATAACCTTAGCAACGGTATATGTCAAGTCTTTTTCGGTGCTTTGAACAATTTTCTACAGCCCAGCGTAAGGGCAGCTTTCGTTTTAACGGTCTAGTATTATGTAAGCTCGGCAGAATCAAGGCCGGCGGTAGCTATGGGCAGGGGTGGGCTCAGCCCACCCAAACTTGCGTCTTGCCCACCCAATCAAAAGTTAAGAAAAAAAAATAATTTTGTACAGCCAATGGAAAAATAGCACAGAAAATACCAGTACCGTTTCTAACTTCTGATTGGGTGGGCAGCCTACAGCCTGCCTCCAAAGTCTCCCACTGTGTTCACCCCCTCTTCTCGCCGTGTTCAGGCTAGTGATGGGCAAAACAGTTCACTTCAGTGACACGAATCACTAGAATCAGTTCATTAAAAAGATTCGTTCAAAAGATTCGTTCACCGAATCGTTCAGTGCTTGGGCGGAGCTCCGACTGCGTACTGCGTAGTCCGACTCACTCAGTGAACTGACGGCCGAACAGTTCATGCGGAAGTGCTGTCGCTTTGACAAATGCGCCAAACTCCGTTTACAAATCTTGATATTTTAAAAGTTTCCTCGTTGAATATCAATATTGGAGGTGAACGCTGGTTTTCAATGACTTTTAAGTCTTAACTGGCTGGGCCTGATTCTGGCAGTTTGAGCCGCTGATTATCACTCAGGATCACGTCACGTTAACTCACTGTGTCTAGTAGCTTCAGTGAACGGATCACTGAACTTGCACCGTTGCGTCACAGTTCGTTCACTCAGTGAACTGTTCGGCCGTCAGTTCACTGAGTGAACGAACTTGCACCGTTGCGTCACAGTTCGTTCACTCAGTGAACTGACGGCCGAACAGTTCATGCGGAAGTGCTGTCGCTTTGACAAATGCGCCAAACTCCGTTTACAAATCTTGATATTTTAAAAGTTTCCTCGTTGAATATCAATATTGGAGGTGAACGCTGGTTTTCAATGACTTTTAAGTCTTAACTGGCTGGGCCTGATTCTGGCAGTTTGAGCCGCTGATTATCACTCAGGATCACGTCACGTTAACTCACTGTGTCTAGTAGCTTCAGTGAACGGATCACTGAACTCGCACCGTTGCGTCACTGTTCGTTCACTCAGTGAACTGTTCGGCCGTCAGTTCACTGAGTGAACGAACTTGCACCGTTGCGTCACAGTTCGTTCACTCAGTGAACTGACGGCCGAACAGTTCATGCGGAAGTGCTGTCGCTTTGACAAATGCGCCAAACTCCGTTTACAAATCTTGATATTTTAAAAGTTTCCTCGTTGAATATCAATATTGGAGGTGAACGCTGGTTTTCAATGACTTTTAAGTCTTAACTTGCTGGGCCTGATTCTGGCAGTTTGAGCCGCTGATTATCACTCAGGATCACGCCACGTTAACTCACTGTGTCTAGTAGCTTCAGTGAACGGATCACTGAACTTGCACCGTTGCGTCACAGTTCGTTCACTCAGTGAACTGACGGCCGAACAGTTCATGCGGAAGTGCTGTCGCTTTGACAAATGCGCCAAACTCCGTTTACAAATCTTGATATTTTAAAAGTTTCCTCGTTGAATATCAATATTGGAGGTGAACGCTGGTTTTCAATGACTTTTAAGTCTTAACTTGCTGGGCCTGATTCTGGCAGTTTGAGCCGCTGATTATCACTCAGGATCACGTCACGTCACGCAGTGAACGAATCAGTCCACTCTGCACGCTCGCTGCCTCGCTCGGCGCCCGCCCGCGAATTTTTTTTATATATATTTTTTTTTAATATAAACTTTATTTCGAACAATTTAGGAAACAAATTAGAGAAAAAAAAGAAAAAAAAACTTTCTAGTATACAACACGCAAACACGGTACTCATTTCGGCTATACAATACGTCCGAAATGGAATAGGAAGCAAATGCGAATGATTCGTTCAGCACAGCAGAACTGGGCTGGGTTGCACCGGTCATACGTAAGTTTGTGACTAAGTTTGCGCGTAAAGTATTTACTAGGTCCTTAGTTGCTACTAGTTAGTTTCAAACTATCGCTTTACTAAATTCGGTTGCACCACCAATACGTAAGTAATGTCTTAGCTAGTGAAAACTAAGTAATGCTTAGTTCAATACTAAGGTAAACATTGTCGCTTTATCATGACGATAACAAATCCATAACCAATCAATCAATAAGCTACAATGTAAACACGGAAATCAACTTGCATTGAGTTTAACAGGCTACTTATTTTGCATTCCATGGGAAAAAATAGAACATTGAACAGAATTACAATGTGTGCATGTTTATGTTTTTACGAATAAAATTCAAAATATCCTTATTTGTTTGTTTAGCCTATTTATTTATGTTACAGCCATTATGTGCTTTGAAAATATATGGAAACTTAGCCTAAGTTACGGGACTGTTCTGTTTGCCTCTCTTTTGAACTATAAAGAACTTTGTTTTGAAACTGAACGTTTTCCACGCGTCAACTATTTTTACAGTGTTTGCTGAAGAAACGGCGGAGGTAGCCAATTAGATGAACAGACGGTTACAGTTTGTGTATTTTTTTTTATACCTAGGGGTAGGTGTAAATATTTAGTAGCTACTAAGCTCAACGTACAAACTAGTTTGTGTGGTGCAACCCATTTTTATTTAGTAATGTGTAAACCTTAATTTAGTAAACACTTACGTTATAACTAGCCTACGTTGGAACTTACGTATAGCTGGTGCAACCGGCCCCTGGTTCGCAAGGGACGAATCACGTTCGCTCGCGGCAGTCCCTCCCCCTCCCCCTCCCTGCACGGTGCACGCTCGCTGCTGATCAGATCCGTTCGTGAACTGAACTGAACTGAGAAATGAACGGATCTTTTCAGTAAGTGATTCAGTTCAGTTCGTTCACCCAAAAGATTCGTTCTTTTGAACGAATCGTTCGCGAACGACACAACACTAGTTCAGGCACAAACACACAGAGCTCTGAAGCAGACCCGTCCGCTGCTCAGAGTGTCTCTCGGAGTCTCAGACTGCGTCCCAATCCAGTTTTTGCTCCACCCTCGTAAACTTCACTTGCAAACTTCACTTGGGAGGATGTGACGCACATACCAATAAAACAGGAGTATACACTTGCGTTTAGCGAGTGGGAGGGAGCGAGGGCGGAGCGGGTTATTTGAATTGAGACGCACTTCACCCCCATCTATACTCGGAAGTAACCGCGCTGCTGCACAGTGGCGTATCGTGGGATCTCGGATCATGTAAAACGCCTGTCACCGTAGACTACATTTAAACGGATGAAACTCTCAACCTGTTTACATTAATTATCAGTCAAGCAATTGATTTACTGAATAACAAATATCAATACATACAGCAAGTTTTGTGGGCAAGCATATTTCTTTATGTCATAAATTCGTGTAGCATTTACATAGCCTATGTAGGACAGTCCGTGCGCTGGAATAAAGCATTTAAACCGAACATATTCTCAACCTGTTTCCGTTCATTTTGCTTGCTTATGTCAATCAAACAAAGTCCCTGAATCAATTATATATAGGCTAATGATTAACAAATGACAATGACAAAGAGATTACTAACGTGAGATTGTTTAATAAGGGTGGCAATAATTCTGAATAATTAACTGGCAAAAAATCCCAGCGTTTTCTGTGAGTTGCACGTTAGCATTGCGTTTTTCCTCATCACGTTAAAGAATGTAATTTAACACTTTCGATTTGGTAAAAACGATTTATACATTAGAAAGCATACCTCTTAAGAAAGAAAAACCTCTTAAATTGCTGGAACCAGCGTTTAGCGCAATGCATGCTTTCAAGCTAGAAAAACGAATTTACCTAAATATGTGCTGTTCATTGATCACTTCGCATGACATAGTCAATTAACGCATTTTGCGTCAGCACAAATGTGGATAAAGCCTAGTAAAATGCTGTACAAGTTTATTTACCTATTCGTCTTGGTTATTGCGAAATTAAATTGTTTGGCTATCTGGGAAATTATAGGCTACGGAAAAATATTTAGACACGAGTAGCCTAATAATCCGTTTAAAAGCAAGATTAAGATAGAGAACCTGGTAGCCTACATCACCCAGTACGCTACACTGTTGCTGCATAAAGCAATTTGCTAAACCATGAAATACAAAATAGCAAACTACTACTTGATTAACCTGTGTTTATTAGCCTATACAGCGTCTTTTCCATTCTGTATGCGCTTTTAATGTATAATACCGCGATAAACATTAACGTGATTATCCACCACCACCCAATATTATCACTGAACAGGACGTTCGATGTGAATTGTGGGTAATATGAGCTTGCAGAGTCTACTCTTTTGCAGACTCGTTCCCTTGAGAAAAGTTGAGGGTGGAGGGGCTATGTCACAAACTTCACTTGGCTTTCTAACGGATTGGACTCACACTTAAAATGGAGACCGAGGGTACATCCTGGTCTGAGTCCCAAGTGAAGTTTGCAAGTGAAGTTTACGAAGGTGGAGCAAAAACTGGATTGGGACGTAGCCTCAGTGTCATGCGGGGGGGGGGGGGGGGGGGGGTGTTGCCATGACAACTATGAACTCTGATGGGTCAGATTGCACACACATAGGGCAAAGCAAATTAGTGTTCTAAATGTTAGTTTAACTTTAGTTAAGTTTTTGTTTATTGCGCTTATTTTTGTCAGGGATTATGTACAAAAACAGTAATCTCAGCGAGAGGAGAAAATGTGCAGGTGACCGTTTGAAAATTGTATATTATCGGTTTCATCTGCAACAAGTTATTTCTCCAAGTTATCTTGCATCTTTAACCCCTTCCACCATACCATGTTGCATGGGCGAAAGCAAAACCTGGTTATTCTTGCTCATGAGAAGGCCATTACATCGGCTCTTGATATGGATTAAAGTAGGCTAGCCTACGTGTTTTAAAAAAAAAAAATTGTTTTATTTTCAGATTCCCCCCCCCCAATTGAACCCCTATTCTAATTCAATTCCCCCGGGCCGTGTAGCAACCGCTAGAGAATCACCGCTGCACAACCTCGTCAGCCGGAGGTAGACAGAGGTCATCATGTCCTTATTCAGGGCGCAACTCCTCCAAGCCCGACCGTGATTCCAACTCGCCCAGGGCAGCTATAGCCTATGCGCAGCGATTCTCTTCGATAGATTAAACATTTTATTTTAGAAAATACCCTGTGTGAGGTTGTGTAGAAATGCAGGAAATAAGTTTTAAAAGGCTCAAAAGTTTCTGGGGGAGGACCCCCAGACCCCCCGCTACTTCATTCCCCTTTGTGCCCCACCAACATCTCTTCATGCTCCCCCAATCAAAACAGTCTAGAACCGGGCCTGGGCAGAATACACATTAGGGAGGGGAGTTTCCCTTTTCCGATATGTAAGTATTTTTGCGTCTAAAATACCGTTGGTCTCGCTGGCTACATACTGTATGTACGTTCGTGTTTCCACTGTCTTTCCAATATGTTTGATA
Source organism: Synaphobranchus kaupii (assembly GCA_029718625.1). Taxonomy (NCBI): domain Eukaryota; kingdom Metazoa; phylum Chordata; class Actinopteri; order Anguilliformes; family Synaphobranchidae; genus Synaphobranchus; species Synaphobranchus kaupii. The sequence goes on from CM056376.1 coordinate 98,403,965, forward strand.
GCCCTATTGTTATTTTCGCATTTTGAGTGCATTTCACATACTGTAGTGGAATCGTTAAATGTATTTTTGATGTAGGCTATGTTCATTGAAGATAGAACATTTGGCAGCATTTTGCAGATGGTGGAACTATTTTATGTTCATGTTAACGTACATAATATAGGCTATGGCGTATAGCCTATACTTGTCTCTTAGGGCATGACAAATACTCATTCCAATTTACTGTGCACAGATATGTGGTAGATTAAGGTAAACATTTCCTTGGAGTCATTATGAATAGGAAAATAAAAATAAAAAAAATACAGAAAAATGCAATCCCAGGACCAAAGTATACATACTGTAGAGTACAGGGACAAGTGATGTTTTATTGAGGTACAAGAGTGAATGATTAGACAACATATTTAGGTGTATGTAACACTGTGATATCAATGTTTTTTATCTTAAGCCATCAGAAGGAGCAAATATATAGGCCTATGCTTTATAATACAATAATTAATAATTTTATTCATTTTAGGACATGTTTTGCCTAGGGGTTTTGGACCTATATATATCTACCCATCCACCCTCCCCATACTGATGAAAATATAGTAATTCCCACTTGGAAATTATGCAAAAGTGAGTTTTATGAGCCAAAACTGTTGATTTGTAGTTAAATATATCATTATTTTTTTTATTTACAGCAGTGCACAATTTATCCATTTGGATAGATTTGGAGACACTAATGAACAACAGTGTACACACATTTTGCATCATAGACCTTTAGTAGTTCTGCATATCATCCTCAAATTTTGCTAAACTTGTGGACATGGAGTTTATGATCCAGGAAATGTATTCCCCCCGATTTCTTTGCATTTGTGGCACTTTATTTTGACTTAAATTATGAAAATAAACAAATCTATGTTTGTATTGTAAATGTTACACCTGTCTTGTTTAATTTAAGCCATTTAGCAAGTTTATGTGATGCTCACACCTGGGGCCCTATCTTACAACCGGCGCAAAGCGGTGCTAACCCAAACGCAAGTGTCTTTGCTATCTTACACCCGGCGCTAGGTTCATTATAACGCCTAACGCTTACGTCCTTTAACTAGCATGTATTCTTGCGCCCATTACAAGTGAACTGGGCGTGTTGGTCTTAAGATGAGGAGTGGCCAGGATTCTTTTTGGCGTATTGCTATATAAGTGCGTCTACATAGGCGTGTGCACAACGCGCGTACCCTCCTGTCTGTTACACACAGGGGCGCGCACAAGCATGACTAAAATATCTAGATCACAATGTGAAATATTATTATTGTGTAGGCTATATCAAAGATGCATAATAATAAAAGGTTCCATAGGTCCACATATACCTTTCCCTCGGCGAAGGGAAACAATGCCACATTACATTGCTCTCAGCCCACTCCATCAACATCCAGGCGATGTGCGATGGTACGGGACAATGGCTATCCATTAAAAAGGAGCTGATAACACCTATATCAAGCCTAATGCGCAAATTTTCATTTACACCTAAAGCGTGAATTGTCATTCAATGGAAAACTTGCGCACTGCAATACACAGACTTTTGAGTTCTGAAAATGCGCTTCAGACGTCATTACAATACAGCTCTGTAATTAAATAGAATGGTTTGTGACTGAAAAAAGTTCAAAACCTTGTCCAGTGAATATTGCTTTTATTGTTTTTCAAATAGCCTAGGCTACAGCGGATTCGCTGTGCATACATATGGTTTTTTCGATAGCCTATGGTTAAAAAACGGAGATAAATGTCATCATGTTAACTGAATTGTAACCTTAGCTATTCTTCGTCCTTCATATTTTTTTAATTACAGTGACAAGGTTTCCATACCCTCAGCTTATTAAAACCCAGCTGTTTTCACCTGTTATTCCATAACTGAACAAAAGATTTTAAAGAGAACTAAGCGGCTAATTAGAAACAAAATTTGCAGCACATTACAAAATTAATTTACAATTAATTTTAATGCCATTATCTGCATGTGCGCTTTACAGGAGCAGGTCTGTTTCCTCTGCTGTAAATCACACTTTTTACGGTCTTCCTGGGAAAGTGGATCATTTTAAAGCATTACGCTACCAGTAAAATAGGTTGGTCGCATTTCCATAAGCAGGACATTATAAAATAAGGGAAAATATGCTGAACCTATGGGTTGCCAACCTGACAGATTTATTATATTTAGTGTCATCATTAAGGCAAAATAACGTTATTTATGTTAGTAATCAAAATTAGAATGCAGGTAGCCTAATGAACTTCGGATGAAGCTTGAATATGAGTTAATTGCATAATCAAACGGAATTCGTTAAACAAGCAGGCTAATTTGGCGTTTTCTAAGGTGAGACGGAAGCAATTGGTCGCTTATTCTCAGCTGTTGCAGGTGCTTTTAACGAAATTTAACCGCATATATTTTGTAAACAGCACTGTCAGGAATTACCGGGAACTCATAATGGTTAGCCCGAATAATATTGATCATAGGCTACTATTGATCCATATAGCCTATTCCTTGATCGCACTAAACACGCACGAGCATGTCTGTTTCGCCATCATAAGCAATCGGCCAAGGTGGAAAAGCAGGCTTTTAAAGGGAATGGGATATAACATTTTGATTGGTTTATTGCATGTCACGCCCAAGACACACCTATAATTAATGAAGAGACTAGGTTCAGCCCAGTTGCACTTTGTGCTGTGCTTAGCGCCCAAAAAATATGCCGTTAAAATAGCAAAAGTGGACTTGGACACGCCCTAAATGGACTTAGCGCCATGCGCTTAGACCAAGCGCCAAGATCGCTAAGATAGGGCCCCAGGAGTTATAAAGCCTTAAACAGAGCACCCCCTAAATTGGTGAAATTTGCCATCTGCGCCAAGGGGTTAAAACACTCATTTTAAGAACTCTGTTATAATAGGGCTCTCTTATCAAACTTGCTAGGACCGCTAAGGAAATTAGCAAAGTCTTGAATGTGAAATGTTTTTTCCACCTTTAGCCATCTACTGCCAACTGTTCCTTGTAAAATGTTTTACATTGCCCAGGGTGTTCCTTAATTCCAAACACAAAATAATTGCAGGCTAATCCAACCAATTTATGGTTAATTTTCAAAGGTAAAAAGATTCCTGAAATAACCCCTATATAACCACTTTTTTCATTTTTTTTTCAAGTTTTTCTTTTAATTAATTTCATGTCAACCATTATAATCTTAACACGTGAATATATAGTAAAATTTTAAGGAGATTTTAAGGAGGGATTTTAAATATCTAACTCACCTGAACAGATAATGGAACAGGTATTTCATTCTCCCTCTTCTTTGAGCAATTGGTGAGAACAGGATTCTCAAAGTGACACTGTGAGGCAAGGAAGAGGTCTCTTTTGAAGGTAACTGTTTATTAAGATTAGTTAATGAAGGGAATTGTCTTTACCTGTACTCACTGAAAGAATGTTCCAGACTATTAGATGAAACGTATGTCACTTTGCATACAATATATTTGATCTCCTCAGTTGGATAAAAAAATGGCAATATGAGCAATGTAAGAATGTGAGAACAAATGCACAAATACAAAATAAAAGTAAATGGAATTAGCTACTACTACTACCACACACACACACACACACACACATAGATTATATATTATAAGTATTTTTAAAATCTTTATCATGTTGTGAAATCTGCACAATTTTTTTGTATATTGAATGGGTTTAGAATGTCTGTTTTCAGTTGGGATGCTGTTTTTAGATGTTTTAGAGAATGTGTTGTCTATAACTTTCAATATGTCATATAGGTAAAAATCAGCTTGGTGCCATACTGTAGCTTCGATCTCTGTTTGAAATGCTCCCTTCAGGCTGGTGCTTTAGATTTCCCATGGCCAGGAAAGATGTGTCTTACAATTCCTTAGTTCCATGTGCTGTTAGTTTACAAAATAGTGTAAGCATGATTAAAGCCTCATGTTAGTATTTACTGAGTATTTGCATTTGCATAATGTTTTTCAGGTATATGAATATTTACGGTCAGTATTTTATGGTCCATAGAACGTCTTCTGATATTCTATTTACGTCTGTATGTACGTCAGAATTATACAGTTTCTTTTCAACATATGGTGGGGGTTGGAGCCTAAGGCAAGTGTCCACTTCTGATTGGACAATAAAGTCATACTCTAAATGTATGTCTGAATTGTTCAGTTTCTTTTCAACATATGATGGGAATTGAAGCCTAAGGCAAGTGTCCACTTCTGATTGGACAAAAAAGTCATATTCTATTCTATTATCGACTTCCTTTGAAAATAGATGAAAGGAACAATTGCATTTATGCAGGTACCTTTCAAGTGAAAGTAAACTTATTTTCAAGGAATATAAAGGGATCTTCCTCCTCAAATAATGCATTGACATTTTGCCTCTTTTACTACAAGCCTAATGTTAAAGGAAATCATGGGATGCGTCCCAATCCAGTTTTTTCTCCACCCTCGTAAACTTCACTTGCAAACTACAAATTTTATGCGTATCTTTAAACAGATGATACTCTCAACCTGTTCCCATTGATTATCAATTTATCAATCAAGCAATTTATTTACCGAATAACAAATACCGTATCAATAAATACAATATCAATAAATCAAAATCAATAAAATGTTTTTGTGTGCTATAATTTTTCTTTGTATAACATTTATTATGCATGCGGGTGGCATAGGCTATAAAGCATTTAACCCGAACATATTCTAAACCCACAGAAAAAATAGTTCAATGCACATGTGTTTCTTCAATAGAGGTGCAGGTTGCAGCAAGAGTGGCACACTGAGCTTTGTCCAATAATTGATGGTTCAGTGTAAACCGCACACAACACAAGAACAATTATAAATAAATTATTTGAATTTATCAAAATTCAATAAGAAGCACAAACAAACAAACAAGAGAGAGGATATTCTAAACCTGTTTCCGCTTGCTTGTCAATCAAACAATGAATTCCCCAATTATGTAGCCTATAATGATGAAGAAATGATAATGACAAAGAGATAAGTAACATGAGATTGTTTAATAAGGATGGCAATAATCTGAATAATTAATTGGAAAAAAAACCCAACGTTTTCTCTGAATTGCAGGTTAGCATTGCGTTTTCTTCTCATAACGTTAAAGAATGTAAATAATTTTAACACACTCGATTAACTCAAAACGATTTAAACATTAGAAAGCACAAATTTAAATAGGAAAACCTCTTATATTGCTTGAACCAGCGTTGTGCGCAACACATATGCATTCAAGCTAGAAAAAGCTTTACTCAAATATGCAAATTTAGGCTACCCAAATATGTGCTGTTCATTGATCATTTAGCTAAACTGCAGAATCTTCGCACGACATATTAACACATTTATGTCACCACAAATGTGGATGTGGATATATGAAAATGCTGTACAAGTTTATTTACCTATTGATCTTGATTATTGAACAAATCAATTGTTTGATCTGGCAAATTGTATGGAAAAAGATTGAGAGTATAATCATCCATTTATAACCGTCTAGTCTAGCACCAAAGTGGTTTGTTCTAACTTATTCAGGAAATGAATTTTAAAAAAAAAGTAATAACAAAATTAATTAATTGAATCAAACTTTCCATTTCTAATTTAGTTTTTTGGGGCTCTGGGAGGGTGTATCAAGCCCTTAGTGTAGAGGTCTGCCACACATATTGATCTGGTCTGTGCCAGTGCCTACTGAGGCCAGCCAGGGCATTGTATAATTAGAATGAGGAGGTAGGAAGTAGGGTGTCAGTCAGCAGGGTATTTCCTGCCTCGTGTGCGACAGAAACTCCTCCCGTGGATCAGGTGCCCGTGATCTGTCTGCCCCAGCTGCATTCGTTTTCTCTCTTCCGGTGCAATAACTGAGCGAATCAGCAGGGTAGATTTCGGAATGAAAAGAGGTAGCTGATTTCACATGCTCCAGAGGACAAATCATTTCGCAATCTATGCTATTACGGTTAGGCATTACAAACGGGGTAAAAATAAATATGGGTGTAAAGATGTGTTTAGAAACGATAGAATAAGAAGCAATACTCATTTAAACATTTAAACACGCCGTGTGGTTATATTGATCCAGGCCCTATAGTCTTCTTAGTGGGAAGGTATTTCCCCTGCGTATTACTTCCTTCTATATCAATGCTGTGGTGATACTGAGGAGAAAGTCAGGCAGGGACTCACCTGCCCCTCGTCTACACACACACACACACACACACACACACACACACACACACACACACAAGCATACGCACGCACACACGTAGACACACAGATACACACATAAAAACATGCAAAGATGCATTACACCACTGGGGCACATCTGTCAGTATGTCATCATTCCTTGTTACAGCACCCTCACAAAAGGAGGTCAGACACAATTACACATGCTTCTTCTGCCTGCAGATGTTGGACAGAATGTGTACACTGCCTGCTGATGTACACTGGATAGACCGTGTGGTGGACCATCAAGGATCTGTATCAGTCTGGTTTTTCCAGAAACAACCCTCATCTGACTACTGTTTCATACTTACCTTGCACTAACAAATCTAGGCTCAAGAAAGGACAGTGTAATGTTAAGGGATGCATCTTTACCGAGTCACTAAAAGCCTTCATTTGCATTTAAGTTGGCTGAGACCCATTTCTCACAAATTATAATGGGCCAAATTATTGTAAATACTAATACAGCCATCAGCAGTTATGTGAATTGCTCATTTTTCCCCCATCATAATACATAAAAGTAAACTATCTTATAAAATGGTAATAATTAGAATAAGAACAGATGGCCAACTGCAGCATCCATGGGCACTGTATGCCCCCCCCCCCCCCCCCGAATGAATATGACAGTGGGAAACGTGTACAGTTCAATATGCTGTTCAATATTTACACTTATGTGAAGATTAATTACTTTTTACCAATGACCAACCATAAAGGTAGGATGGTACATTCCTGAAGAGAAATTGGTAGAGCCGATGATAGTACAAAATATTGTATTTCAACACTCTTTGAGGTTTTGTAGTAATAATACTGTATTTAATACAGAAACGTATAAACAGTAAGAAAACGATAAGACTTAGATAATCATCCTTTATTTATGACCATTTATTTTCACAGGCTGCCGTCTCATGCAATCTCTTTATTTTAAATTAGCTTTCCGTGGCCAAACCTTTGATATCTCCAAAGAGAATCAAGAGGTTTTTTTAATCATACACTCTATATTTCCTTCACATGGATTAATGTTAGGTACTAAGTGTCATTTCTATTCGATGTTCCCAAACTTATCTTGGCCTAATTTTTAAAAGGGTCCATTTAAACAAAAAAATTTAAATTCAGCAGAAACGTCTCTCCTTGATGTTATATTTCAGTGTATTAGAACAAAATAGCACAAAAAAGAATGGTACAACCCCCACCTTGAAAAGCAAGGAAACTGTTACAGAATATATATTAGGTTGACCCCACATCATGGGCAAAAGACACAAAGACAAACAGACAAAGTGAAGGCAACCATTACTGTGCTCACTGAACTGAAGCTGTCTGACCAGCCATGCTGTCATAATAAGTTTCTTCACTGGCACTGTGTGGTGGAAATGTGGTGATTAGAAAACACACATGGCCAAGCTCCATTTGTACCTTCAGGCACCTGGTCAACATTACGAAGTGCAAAGCAGAACTGTTTTTTTTTTCTTCTTCTTTTCAGCCAGATAGACGTCTAATTTAACGGTTGTCGCTCATTGCACCTCCGTCTCAGAGGGTTCATGGAGTTTATCTATCCCAAAATCTTAATTGTATCCCATGCAAAGCCAGATATGCATATATATTTTACTAATGGGGAGATATCTTTTGAACAACTTTTTAACCTCATTTTAGAATTTGATATGGAAAATCAAACTTTTATGCCATTCCTTTGTCAATCCGATAGAACGCACAGTTTGCAAGCCCTCCAAAATGCAGGCATTCCGGGTCGATTGGTACAGGCTGATCACAAGTGCCCGATAAATCAAAGTAGATGCAGTTGAGTTATGAGGTGGGGAGTACTCTACCAACTGAAACGATCGAATACTGAATACCGATGAAACTGAATACCGCGGTCAATTATGAACGGCAGCATGGGTCTCTTGGTTGGTCGGCATTAGCACAGTCAGGATCTGATGCAGATCTTAGGTCGCATCACTGAGAGCTTCAGCTGAACATGCCAAATGGGGCACATGTTTTTTGTACTCCTGCTATCATTCCAAAAGCCCATTGCCATTCTTAAAAACACGCTGTAAAGATATGTTTAAAAAAAAAAAAATACAATAGTCATTTTGACTCTCGTTTAACTTTAAACGGCACATGGCAGGTTCCCCAAATGCATAGAATTTTAAAAATTAAAATATTAGTGTCACACTCCATATGAAGGCTTTATATAGCATAGCCTTCATAAATGTGACATAATGGCTTCATAAATCATACATAAGCAAATGCCATGCTTCATAAAGGGCGACATAACACCTTATTATGCAACATGTTATGCCAAATGTGACATAACCAAAAATGTCACCTGGCTAATGGCTAAACATTATAAAGGGTGACATAAAACATACTTATGCAAGATGCTAGGCTAACTGTGAAGCATTTTGCATAAGATGTTGCATAAGAAGGGTGTCACCCTTTATGAAGCATGCGATTTGCTTATGTATGATTTATGAAGCCATTATGTCAAGTTTATGAAGGCTTTATATATGCCATATAAAGCCTTCATTTGGAGACTTTGTTTAAAGTGTAAGTGTAACCAATATTAGTTATACAACCCTTATGAGCATCATAAAATTACTTATTTGATGATATATAGATGATAGATTATTTATTAGCCGAACACTGGAAATGACAAAAAACGAAATAGAAAATATGAAAAATGTGTGTTTAGAAATACGGTAAATGTGTGTGTTTGTGGCGGTTGTATCATAGCCATGTATTCATGAGTAGAAAATCTACGGTGTTTTGTTCATGGGTAAATATTTGTCAAAAGTAAGAGAGAGGATTTTACAGCCAACTCTGTCAATGCAAAAAACACCAAGGTGTGCAGTACACATTTTCTTGAGACTGACTACTTGGATGGCGATCTTTTGGACTATCGAATGGGATTCCCAAGCCAGGCTTAAAGGTTAATTCTGTTTTTCCAAATAAGAGGTTTAAATAAACTGGAGTTGTTTGAGGTAAATTGAACCTGTATCTAAATATTCCCCTTTGGATATTGTAAAGCAGTGCAGAGCGGTTATTTTGGGTGGAAAAACAAACATGTGACAAAATATTATTATTAGCGATCATATTATTATTATTATTAGCGATCAGCATGGTTTGTAAATAGTTTGTAAAAATAGTAAAAAAAAAAAAAACGTAATTGCCCTTTAACTTGAATGCCTAAAACCATGTATTTTCCCATATATAATGTTAATGGTACATGCCACATTTGAAACAACGGTGCACTCGATTAGCTTGTTTGTGTACCTCATGTTACCACAGTTGTAACTAATTGTCCAAACAGGTATTTACAACCAGACAAGTATTCTCTCAACCCTAGAGAGCTAACAGTAGCTAACTACACTTATTTAAAAGCTTTGAAACTAGTGACTATAGTGATGAAAAGTTATTGGTTTGCAGCTAGCTGTTATTGACCGGAAGAATAAAATCTAGCTAACATTAGCATGCAGTTGTGGTCATCATGAAGTAAAGTTAGCTAGCTAGATGTGAAGCCCGTAGCTAATGTTGTCATGATCCTTCATTTTACTATCGCACAGCCACAGTCCATGGATGAGTTTTCTTGGTCGGTGGAGCCGAACAGGGTTAGTGCTATAGGGAAGTACATAAATGTAACCTTTCTCATTTATTTGTATATAAAATTAAAAACTAGCTATGTAAACATAAACAATATAAATAGATGCAGCGGTTGAGATTGAAAATTACATTTATATCATATCAGTGATTACATTTTGCAGGTGGTTAACCACAGAACTGTGATTATAACACTTTAACTCACCCGATTAGCTTGTTTGTTTATCTAACATTACGTCACTTCCAGATTGGGAGACATACAGGCCTGTGTACATGAAGGCAGATTAGACCCAAAAAAGTCCTAAATTCATCATAATTTGAAATTATAAAGTGAACATCCAATTTCCACAGTTGTTTGCTAAATCATTTTACAATTTGGTGTTTAACCTGCAATATGCCCTTTGACATCAGTGAGAGTTCTCTAGTCTTTTAGGCTTTTATAAGTTCAGTGATATTTTGAACTGCTCCACTGCTTCATTCTCTTTTTAAAAAAAAATACACAGTAGATCCAATACAAAAATAAAATGAGTGTGACACTAAAATAAACAGAATAGCGGTTATATTTACTCAGTACCACTGTGATTGACAGCTGGCTGATTTTATGCTTTGGTTTCATTTAACAGAAGAAGCGAGAAGATATGTACGATAAATTGTATGCCTGGGAAATGGTATTTAGCTTTGACCTACAGACATTTTGGTGTTTTGGTGGGATAACTTGAATTTTTTTTTAATTTTACATTTTGTTAGGATGTTTTAAAAGAAATTGTGCAAAACAGACAGAAACAAGTGAGAGGAAACCAGTGAAAAACTGATAGGAAAAACCCAGAAGGTCCTGAAAATACATCCATCAAGGTGTAAACCCCCACTGGTAGCACTTTCATAAGACTTTAGAAGTGAATGTGACCCAGCCAACCTGTTTTTCTTTATACTTCTCTTCCCAGCTGAATATAAACCCAGTTGGTGTGATGGCTGCTTTTTTCCATCTGGCACCAAACTATAATGATCCTTAATCAAAACCTTTCAGCGAGTTTCCATAATAAGCTTACTGCGACGATTAGACTCCAACCATTAAGTTTTCTATAACATCCCAAAATATCAATGATACTGTATATAGATTTACTTTGCTAATCATTTTTCCAGTAATGGGCAGCTATTGTAGTGGCGCTGTGTAAATGTAACATTAATTAAATGCTAGCTGTTGGTAAATGTGTCAGTTGACTGGGGAGAATGAACATTTTAATTTTGCTTGACAGGTGCTATACGTCCCCCCATTCCTGGGGTGGTCCATGTCACTATGCAGGTTTTTTTTCTACATGTTCTCCCTACATATCTTTCTCCCAGGTAACAATTACAGTGATTGGCTGCACCTGCACATGACCTTTAAATGGAGGCCGGTTCCATACTCACACTCTCTCTCTCGGAACTTCTTGCAGGAACTTGATGACAGCGTGCCTATGCTGCTTTACAGGACTTGTGCAATACCTTTGCGCATATATTGTAAAATATTGTTATTAAAACAAATTTCACTTTTTTATCTGCAACCCTCATTCTCTGTCATCCCTGTTGTGTTTGGTCAGTCACATGCCCTGCCTGTAACAGGACAGGATATCTTTTAATGCAAACTACAGAAAAATATTATTACACCCATTCAACAACCACACAACTAGTACCATGTCCTGTAACTAGGACCACCATTTGTATTACTATTATTTGGTGCCCAGCATAGTTCTGTGTATGTCAAATTCCCACCCTAATTTGGAATGTCTAATTGTCCCCTCAACTTCACAGGACACATGGGTATCAGACATCACTGCAGACCCATGGCTTTCCTTCGAAACACGTGGCTTAGTCACCTGTTAGGGTCACCATTTTTTCTAAAGCACGTGCAGCAGGTATGACCTGTGACTGTTGATATGGCTGCTAGAGCGGTTCTTTTAAATAGGCTATACATTTCCTGTAGAAGATGAAACCACAAAGTATTTGGTGTGTGTTTGGCCTGCGGGCTGGAAGAACAAAACACAGTTTGTTATAAGTTTGTATAATTAGTTGTGTTAATCAAGTGATTAAACATATATAGCTTAATAAAAGTGTGTACTTTGTAGCCAGATATTGCAAGCTCACGCAGCAGATTGAGTGCTGTGGTATTTTAATTCTCATAAACTATTCTGTGCTACATGTATCGGCATGTTGCATTTTATTAATCACAGAATATTTAAACTCAATTCCGATACCCCTCTGGGCTTTTAAAATAAAGAGCACACACTTGATTTTAACATCGTATCATCTGCTTTTGTGCGGAGGAAATTGGCTCTGGTGTATTTATTTACCGACACGTTTTGTGCTGGGAAAAAGCGGCTCTTTTTTAAATAATTCCCTGAGCTTTATTTTCATATTGCAAACTTGCACAGTCACCCAGAACGGCTTGGTATTATTCATAGACTACTTTGTTTGTCATTCTGTTTAGTATCAAAGTACAGGCCGTACCTAATCCCTTGAGTTTGTGTTAGAGCATTCTGTCATAACAGGTACGCACGGTCGTTATGCGTAGCACAAACAATTTATTCCGCTGGCAGGCTAATATCTTTCTGTGGTAACTCTTACCATGGCTTTGGGTTTTATACCAGAGCACCGGGCCATTCCAATTAGGCCACCTGGCTGTGCCACCTAGGATATCACTGGTAGCCAACATCAGTTATGGTTTTGTGTGTTGATGTTCAATATATTGTATGTTTTTAATTGGTATTATATGCTAATGTGTAAATCTACATTGTGCTTAAAACACCCTCAGTGGTTCCTGGAGATAAACTGTTCTGTAGGTTTTCACTCCAACCCTAATAAAAGCACACCTCATGCTATAGAGACCTCGTTGAGCTGCTAATTAGTAGAATGAAGTGTGCCAAATTAGGGTTGAAATGAAAGCCTACAGGATGGTAGATCTCCAGACCAGGCTTTCGTTTTAAAGCTCACTTCCTGGTTGTGCTGGGAGCGGCCATAGTGCCATTGCTCACTAGCGCCACTGCGGTTGGCTGCAGTATCCAGTATAGGTCTTTCACCATGTAAGTCAATGGCAGCAATGTTGTCAACATTTTTTCCACAAGAAAATGAAGTCGTAATAGGTGCTTTCACCTCCATGTATTTTTCCAGATTCTACTCTGTTTAGCATGTTGCAGCTACACTACAGGCCCAGTGTCTCAGAGCAAGCAGCCAAACAAACTGTGGGTTAAGTATCTGAAATCAATTACTCCATAACTGTATAACCTTATCAATTTAGATATTAATTTAGCTATTCCACCACCTCCCGTATGCAATCGCCGTACTCCCCCTGCTATGAACATTCCCATTGCTTAGCAATGCTGGGTTAGCTAGCTAGCAAGCTAACGATAGCTCATGGCACGTCGTTTTAACATTTAGCTAGCAAGCTAATGATAGCTACCGTGATTGCCTAGCTAACTTTACTAGCCAGCTTCTCCAACTAGCTAGGTCCTAAGAGCAGCTAATGTTAGTTTAACTAGAACATACGGCAGCTAGCCATAGACTGTAACTGATTGGTATTAACATTTTTTAATAAGAGGACAGGTTCGGGCGGGTATTATGAACAATAGCCTAACGTTATTAGGCTAAGGTTGTTTAGGCCTATATACAGTCTATGGAACGAGCGAAACCTAACTAAACATAGGCTACGCCTGAATAATTTTTTTTCGGTCCCAAAAATTAAGAAAATGTGCAGCGAATAAAGCCAACATGTTAGTGGTATGTTTGTACCGACTCAATACGGGGATGTTTAAAATAAAACCAATAATTTATCGGAAAAGAAAAGAATACGGAGAATGCGCGTTTGTAGGCTAAATGTTTGCAATGTTTGTGATTAGGTAATAGGATGCAGATGAAAGTTAATGCCAGCTATGATGTAATGCAGGCTACAATGGCGGCTTTATCTGGAACAGTTTTTAGAATAGGGTTTCATCCTGTGGAAAACCGTGACAGACTGCACTGTCACAGTTGAGTTAATTAGCGGCTAGCCAAAAAGACGGTGGTGGTTTGTTCATTTAAGACTATGGGGACAGCTTGCTACATTTCTAGCGGCGCTAGGGACATTTAGAATAAAGGTAGTCTTGTCAAAATAACATATGTGCTTGATTGACCGTCAAAATATAGTTCATGGCAATAGCGTTACCCTATGTTCGTCCATGTGTGGTGATGCAGTGCGTCAAGCTTGGCTACCGAGCTCAGCTGGTACCGAGCAAATTAGCTGATGTTTGCTGAATATAAATTGAAGATAACTGAATGAACGTTAATTATGTGACGAATACCACACATTCAATGCGAATAAATGCCACAGTAAAATCAAGGATGAAAATTAAATGTTATATTATAAAACATTAGCAACTTAAGGAAGTTTATCATGAGTTTGTTTTGCAAAATGATGGGTATGGTCAGGTCATGGGCTCTATAGTTCTGTGGTGTCTCCACCCCGAACTGTCAATCATACTGTGCCTGGACCATGAAGACCATATCCGGTTGACCCTGCTCCCGATAACATCACTTCGGCTCCACGGAACAGACGCAGTTTGTTAAAACCGGCGGCGAAAAAGTCTTCTGGAGACTGAAATCGGTTTTTACGAGGCTGTGGGAAGGCAATGGGTGACGTCACAGTGACTTTGTCATTATTTTTATACAGTCTATGGTCTAAAGTCATGTTGCAGTTGTTATTTTAACGGCGCTTATAAGTGCGTCTACATAGGCGTGTGCACAACGCATGTACACCCTCCTGTCTGTTACACACAGGGGCGTGCACAAGCATGACTAAAAATATCAAGATTACAATGTGAAATATTATTATTGTGTAGGCTATATCAAAAAATGCATAATAATAAAAGGGTACAAGGGCAGAAGAAACGTAATAGAAAAATAACCTGTTACCTACAGCTCTAGGTGTGAACGAGCTGAACAAAAGGTAACAGGTAGAGGAATATAAAGAGAGAAAAGGAAACAAAAAGACTAAATAAATCTTTACCCTAACTCTTTAACCGGACTACCTACGTTTCTGACGAGTAACAACCAGAAACGTAGAGACCGCTATCCTTTACCTTACCGACTCCGATAGTCAAAAGTAAAGACAGTGCGTTGGAAATGCGGAAGTCCTGGGCTATTTATAACCGGCAGGAAATCCAAAACAGGTGAAAGGAATAATTGCCGGGCGAGATTCAAACACCGGAACGGAAGCGGAAAAATCCGATAGATTGCCTCAATGTCGTCAAACAAAAGAACGACCGCAGAAATAACAGCAGGCTGCCAGAAACCATGACAACATTAAATTGCTTTCAGCCCACTCCATTAACATCCAGGCAATGTGTGATGGTACGTGTTAGGATACATGTATAGACTATTCGCAATTATCCTGGATCGAGCTATGATTTAGCCTATATTTGGCAATAATTCCTGTAATCTTCTGGGGGACAATCTTCTGTTACGGGACAATGGCTATCCATTAAAAACTTTGCTGATAATAACACCTATATCAAGCCTATAGCGCGAATTGTCATTTACACCTAATGCAGGAATTGTCATTCAATGAAATGGAATGGAAACTCTTGCACTGCAATAGATGGACATTTGAGTTTTGAAAATTTGCTTCAGATGTCATTACAATACAGCTTTTTTCATCTAGGCCTACAGCCTGTAAGTAAATAGAATGGTTTTGACTGAAAAAAGTTCAAAACCTTGTCCAGTGTATTGTTTTTCAAATAGCCGAGGCTACAGTCTACAGAATTGATGTTTGACAATGCTTCATTGTATAATCAAACACAATTTGTTAAACAAGCAGGCTAATTTGGCGTTTTCTAAGGTGAGACGGAAGCCATATTCTGGTAGCTTATTCTCAGCTGTTGCAGGTGCTTTTAATGAAATTAAACCACATATATCTTCTAAAATAACAGCACTGGTGGAAGCTCCTGTCTCCCCTTTATTGTATTTCTGGGAAATGGGAAATAGTTTGGTTGGAAATTACCGGGAACCCGTGCTGGTGTCAAACCCTAATGTTTAAGATTATTATTTTGTATCTGAAAACACATCATAATGGTTAATCCGAATAATATTGATCCTAATATTGATCCATACATTCCTTGCTTGCACACTTTAACCTTGCACATGCACGAGCAGGATTCCCCAGCTGTAAATCGCTCTTTTTGCAGTTTTATTAATCGTCAAGATAGAGCCCCAAGTGTTTCAGAGGAGAACTGGTTGTCGATATTCTGCAATGCGGCTGCAGTTGCAGACAGCTCTGCATTTCAAATTTATGGTGGGAACTGGACATGCTCAGCCCCAAGTTGGGTGAATTACGCATTTAAAATTAACACGTTTATTTAATGTTAACTTTGATAGCCCTAATGTATATATTTAAACCCTTTCTCAAACAACTATTCGTATAACCTCCATTCCTGAGTAGTAGGCTACTATATCTACATTGCTTTATAATTTTTTTCAAAATTGATTGATAGAAATCCATATTTCCACATTTGCCATGAATGTGTTCTCCTTTAGGTGGTATACAGCCAGCAGCATGTCACTGTAAAAGATGCAAGCACATACAGGAAAAAACTGATTGCACAGGCCCCTTATAACAGGATAATAGCCCTAAAAATGTAATGAGGCGAGTTACCAGAGGAATCACATATTTATACTGTACAGAATGCAATTGCACTTTAATAGGCAATAAAACGGGATGGTTTTTTTTTTAGTGCCAATACTTTTCCAGTTAATAATTGCGGCACACTAAGGGGAACTGTGACTTTTTGTTTTAGCTATGAAATATGTTTGTGTGTGTAGAAATGTTTTCATATAGATGCCAAAACTAACTGCAATGCTGCAGTGATGGTATAGTACCACTGGATTGATGATGTTTGGATGTTTTTGTAAATGGCATTGCTATTTGTTACAGCCAAACCACAAAAATAATTATACTAAAGAGATCCAGCTACTTTGGACTCATAGCCAATGTCTTTTTAGAATATAATGACTTGGAGTTCATCCTTGGAGTTAGTCCTTTTTTCAGTTATACATAAAAGAAAAGTACAAAAATGACCTTGCCTAATGCTAGGTTCAGATGAACAAATTATTGAATCCAGAATAATGTCTTATTGATAATCAGAAGGACACATCGAAAATAAACTTTAGTGGCTACACACTACAGGCATTGCTGTTTCCAAGCTGCACATCTTGTCAATGAATTCTAATCTCTACAGTTATTGGGATGGAGCCTAGTTTGGTTTGGAGCATCCTCACAACCTCCCTAAAGACAACGTTGAGGTAAAATGTATCTGATGTCACTGATTCCATGCATCTTATTCCATCGTAAGAAAGATGTACTCTACTATTTGTTTTATTTTGAACAAATATTTCACAAGTTCAAAAGCAATAATTATTTTATCCAGTCTATACTAATGAAACCATAGCTACCGATGACATTCCTCCCCCTCGGATGATGATGGAGCATTTTCCAGATAACACTTTCACAGGCGTGGCTTTGCGTAGTAGGTTATGTGGTGTACACTGAATTGTGTGATGCCAACACAAATAAATACAGGGGCATCTGTGTTCTTCACTTTACCTGACAAAGACCCTGTGTGGTTTGAACATTGTCCATTTAATTACACAAACATAATTGCAAGTGGAAGTAACTGTGTCTGGAGAACTTCACAATCATTGTCAACGAGTTGAAAGAGAATTTGGAGAGGTGTCTTTCCAAAGGTAGACAAATTGTAGCAAAAAAATATTGTGCTGGCTGTAAGGTTAGTTCCTAACCCAATAGGGGAATATTGGCAAAAACTACTCTTTTCTTTGTCAACCTTGCATTTCAAATAAGTGAGAGGAGCTTCATAATTTGAGAATGTCAAGCCCAGAGATCGTATCCAATGATCTGTTTGGCGGTTAATGAAAAAGTATATTAAAAGGACTATGCATACGACTTGTGGCTCTCTCTCGCCTGAAATCAGATTGGATTTCACTTTAATCTATTTTTACACTCTCATATATTGTATGGATGTCAGTCCTGTGAATCGTTATTTTTTTTCCTTTTTTTGTGGTGTAATTTGGACCACATCAACACAAGTCACTCAAATCTAAGGACTCACTCATTCTAAGGTCTTGGTGAGGCTCTGCCTGTGGGTGGAGTGGCTAGCAGTGCATAGTCCACGCTACGCCCCTGTTGTGGTCTCTGCATGGACACTGTGCACAGCGGTTGTCGGAGACTGCATTATTTATGAAGAGCCTCCTGAAACAGAGTGGAAACTGCTGTGTCTCTGCACTGCCCTTTTGAGGACGCATTTTATATGTAGGCGAAGCAAACTACATTTTGCTGTTGACATTCACTCATCACAAAATTTTGCAGAATCTACTCTTGGCTGTTTTTAATAATTACGAAGGATAGGTGTCATTTCTACAGGAGACGCGCCCCCCCCCCCCCCCCGATATCTGATAAAGCCCTATCTGTCCCCCCCAATGTTACATTGACACAAATGCATGAACGCACCTGTATTATAGCCCATGTACGGTTGTATCCGGTAATCAGTGGGCAGGGCAACAATGTTGCTGCATTTAGCTACATTATTGGTGTGATAGACTAGATAAACAAACTACAATGTAGCAAAGCAGTGTTTTATTTCAGGCAGCACCCCACTGCCTGTCAGAGCGTAGTAGGCGGTATAGAGTGGAAACATTGGCATGGTTATTTCGAGGAGCTCAAAAACTCCATTCACTTTTTACATCGGCCGTGACTGAATATGATCCCTTCACCCCTTTGAGGGCGCATATTTGAGTCAACTTTGTCAAAAAGCTTTTGAGTGGGCGACTTTTTCTGTGTGAGTGGGGGCACTTAAAATCCCGGGATGAAACCCTTATTTCCGGGGTTTTGTTGAGGGGATTCAGGGGCTGCATTTGGATTGTCAAAAAAATAGGTCCTTTTTCCTTTCCTTGCAATTTTTCCTTGACCTCGCTAGAAAACGTCACGGGGGTCAAAGAAAGGATGGAAGGAGAGATTTACAAGGAATTTAGTGTCTACTGTGGAATTCAACCCTCCTTCTCTATCTTGTGTCATGGTGCAATATTGACGTGACTGTTCAATATAGCAAACTACAACTTCACAAAAAACTAAAGGCGCATCATTGTCTGTTTTATTTTGGCAAAAACTTTCCTCTTAATAAATTTGGTGTATTGTCTGATTGTGTCATTGTTGGTTTACTTTCTATTATAAGCCAGTGCTAACCAACAATACTAGCTACTCACATTTAGATTTCTGGCATTTCTCAGACGATTTTCGCTCATCCATTGTTGTTTGAATTCGGTAGGTCCCGGAAAACTCTGATGCTTATGTAAACATCTGCATTGCATTGTGGGGCGCAAATACTACTTTCCTTCTGAAAGGGATAGTCCGGAGCATCCTTGGTGGAAGGATGGATAAAAGGAATCGTGAAGCTCCTTTCATTCTCAATGTAAGGAATTTGAAAAGCATGGCTGCCTGGGAAATATTTCCGGGTCATGCGATCTAAAGGATCCTTCCTTGCTCGAATTTGTCTAAATCTGACTGAAATGCAGCCAGGAGCACACTCATCTGACAATTTCAGGAAGTAAACCAGGAGTAAAAACTACAACTTGTAGTACAAGAGCGGGACATATTACGAACCACTCTATTTATTTTTGTTAATTCTATCTTCATTCATAATCTACACTTTGTAACCATTGTCATATGTAAACTGATTGATATTCTCAATAAAAATACAACTACTACTTTCTCACTAGTTTGGAAAGAGTTTTGCAGGATTTTGTTTAGCTATATTTTACTTTCTTAATGCTCTGGTTCTTTTGACATTTTGCAGAAGCATGCTCAATATAGCCAGCTAATATGAGCTAAGTTAACGGTTCAAACAGACAAAACAACAAACACATTGTTGAAACAATCCTATTGGTTGCTATGTACACTGTATGCATTTGATTTGTGTGACAATGGATTAGTTGATTGGATTAAAATGTGACTAGTCTACTCTTCCTTTTTATGTTCGCGTGCTTTGTTTTATGTCTTAAAATGGTCGGGAATGCATGCAACCTCTTTTTAGTGTAGCCTCTGTGTTTCAACTATAGGGGCAATTGTAGGGATGCAGGGATTCGCGAGGAGGGTAAAAGTGCTGTTAGTAGGCTACCCTTGTTATAGTTGTTAGAAATCTATGGTTTGGTCGCTACCATCAGGCAGTGGAATAAAAGAAAAAAGTATTTTTTTTCCCCATAAACTGAAATTGTTCCCTTGTTTATACCGTAGCTACAATGTTGTTACATGTAACACCCTTGTCTTTAATGCATAGGCTATGTGCGGTGACATCGCTATTGGCTAACATGTGTAAACGCCAACCCCCACCCCCAACATATACAGTGTAGCCTTTTATCTGTTTTTATCTTGTTTCCTTTCATATTGTCTTTTAAATGTTCTTTTGTCTTTTAAATGGTTTTATTGTCTTTTATTTCTTATGTAAAGCACTTTGAATTGCCTGCTGTTTGAAAGGTGCTATACAAATAAACTTGCCTTGCAGTCCAAAAGTGACAGTGACACAATTTTTGTTGTTTCGGCTCTGTACTCCAGTGCATTGGATTTGAAATGGAACAGTGACTATGAGGTTAAAGTGCAGACTTTCAGCTTTAATTTGTGGGTTTTTACATCATTATTGGGGGAACAGTATAGCAATTGTAGCCATTTTTACACACGGTTCCCCCAATTTTAGGGCACCAAATGTAATTGGACAAATTAACATAAACTTAAAGCAAAATTTAACTTTGGTAGAACTTTGGGTTGTGTAGTTACCTGGCCATGATATGTTCAAATGTTAAAAATATGTTCATTAGTTGCTCTGTGCTCCCCTGGTGTGATAATCCAGAATAGGGTCGCTCGATTCACTTCTATAGTGCAGCTAAAACGGTCTCAAAATGACACTTCTAGCATGTATACGAACGCGAACAATAACTATTCCTCTTATGTATTTTTTTTGTGTAATTAAAATTATTTATAAAAGTACTGTTTTCTTTGTTGTTAGTAAGCTACCAGAAAAGACTAGCGAAATCGTCAGGTCGGTTTGTTTTCTACCAGGAATGCTTGCTTCCGTGGAAATTTGGACCAATGAGTGGTTTCTGGCGCAAGAACATACCTATCGTTTGAAATTTAATACGAAAAATCAAGGAAAGGGCCATTTAATTTTCTCCAAAAAATACGTAAGAGAACTGCTTAATTTTTGTATTGACAGAATCCGCTTCATTTGCGTTCATATACGTGCTAGAAGTGTCATTTTGAGACCGTTTTAGCTGCCCTATAGAAGCGAATGGAGAGCGACAAATACCCTATTCTGGATTATCACCCCAGGGGAGCACAGAGCAACTAATGAACATATTTCACCACCATTTGGATTCATATCATTGCCAGGTAACTACACAACCCAAAGTTCTACCAAAGTTCAATTTTTCTTTAAATAAAGTCATCATATTTAATATTTGGTTGCATATCCTTTGCATGCCATGACTTCCAGATGTCTGTGACCCAACAACATCAAAATACTCTTGATATCTTATTTTCAGGTACTCTTACAAGCGATACTATAACCTCTCTGCATTTGAATGAATCTCTATGGGAATTTGGGGATGGGACTAGATTGAGCTGAATTACACGGGAATAGTATGGATCACATGGTTGGCTAAATGGATGTAAGTCATCAAGGGTCTGAGGTATCAAACAAGCCTCGGTACCATCACTCTGCTGCCAGATATGCGGTAGATATGGATGGATCACTTTAAGGATCGTTTCTCCTGACTTAGCACTGAGCCTTAACGCAGCGCCAAAACTAGGGACTGATGACCTAAATAAAGTGCTAAATTGATTATCGCTTGCACGCTGTCTTGTTCGCCTTTCAGAATTAGCCCATGTAAATAGTGAGTGCTTAACAACAGTGGTTTCTTTTTTTTATCTTGTAAAACAATATTTCCCAGAATTGTACAGGCAAGCAGAGGTGATTTTGAGAAAGCAGCAGGTGTACAGATGTGGACAGAAGCCCATTACATTTGAAAGGAGGGCAAGGGGACATGCACACGTGAAAGATATCTGACAATCTGACAAAAAACTATTTGAAACACAGAACATTGTTGTACGCCCATACTAATAATCCTATAAGTCAATTTCCCCTATTATCAATGGTGTAGGTGGCAGAAAAGAAACACGTACAAGTGTCACTGCAGTGACTGTAAAAATGGGGCGTCCTTAGTTTTAAAAGGGCTCCAAATTTCAGTTATCAATTATTGTACGCTCATGGTGAAATATTACTTGGGGAGCTCCCCTATAACTGCATTAAACATGTGCCCCTTTGGCATAATATAAATATGAACATTACATTATATGTACAGACTATATTGCTCTGAGATTCATGGCCAACTGATCAAGTTGACATATTGCCATGCATTTTAAATTTATTTTCTCTGCTTCTCCAAAGGACCTATGCACTTTAATCAAATAAATGATCACAGATCTCTTCAGACAAGACTATGAGACAACACAAGAGCAAGTCTGTGAAGCTGAGTGATCCCAGTGCTTAGAAGCCACTGAGGGTCTGTGTTTTCCCAGGATGTGTCTATCCCTTGCTCTGTAAAATCACTGCAGACACCGAGCATATACCGAACGTCCGCAGGGCATTCAATCCAACTTCCACATATGGCACTTTGTCATTAACTTTGAGAAAGTTGTGCAATACAGCAATAATTTTTTTTTCAATTCCTACACAGTACCACAAGCTCAGCGATCACTTAGAATGAGCCCTAACACACTGTTTGGGAATAAAAGAATGACTCTTACTTTAGTGTGTGACTTTTTTAAGGTCAATGCACCACAATTTCTGATTATTGATAGTCTTTCATTTAACATTAAGTATAAAGTATAAAACAGCAATGTATCGCAACCATTATCTCAATGAACAAACCATTACAATACAGAAGAACACAAGGAGGAACCCCTGATTATTGTGCCGCTCATTACTATGACTTATCAGCACAATATACGCACGCTAAAGCGCTTTTCATTATATTAATTTGGAGAGTGCACTGGGTCAATGTCCCTATTTGATTTGCTTGATATGATCTCCTCTTCTAACTGCACATGCTACTTAACAGAGTATGACTGGAACCAAAGATTTTTTTCAAATTTAAACAGGGTACAGCCCAATGAAGGAATGGACAGTCGGCAGGGTTTGCCAAGTGGCTGCACAAGTCAGTGGTGTACTTGAATGTAGGTTGGAACCTGGTAACTTCCTTTCTGAAACCCTATTCAGCGGCACCTTTTCACGCATCAGCTCGAGGATCTGCCCAGGTGGCATTGTTGCACACAGAAATGTGTTCAATCATCTGCGTCCACTTCATCTGCATTCAAACAGTGTGAGTGTATCCGTTTATTTCCACTTAAAACTAACCAAGCCTCAATCTGAAATCAGCAACTTCTAAATTATTTGTCCTTACTGAATGAGTATCACACATGACTGATGATGTAATCCAACCAAGAAGAGGTCATTTATATGGCTTCCTGGGTGGCACATCCAGCCACAGCTTTGCACCGCCCCACCCCAAAGTCGGATCTAATCCCACCCTGATTATGAATTTTTTTGCGCTGAAGCTTAACTGTGGGTCTGCTTCATATAACATATATTATATAGTCTTCTGAACAGTGGGTTGCAGTGAGATGGACCCCTAAAAATATTATTGTGAATTACAAATTGGGACAAAGTATGACTAACAGAAAATATTTTTTTGTGTAGAGTGCCGACACAAAAGCCATTCTAGTTTTATTGCATTTAAAATCATATTTGTATTGTTTGACTCTCATTTCTATTTGCAGGACAGTGATTTTGCAAGCATCATAATCTACACCCCCCCCCCCCCTCCAGTAATTAGATTTTTGCTTTATTCCCAGATCGCAAGTATCAAATATGAGAATTGCAAAACAAGCAGAAAATGTCTCTTGCTCTCTGTCCTTCCTATGGTACAGAAAATCTTAATATAGGAAAAATTATTTTCCTGTTTTAATCCTATCCATACTTAATCGCGTTTGCATATGTGATTCATGATACTGTAAATTAAAAAGAAAGAGCGAGGCAATAACACATAAATAACACCCGCCCGAACAAGGCATGACATGAGAATTAAAATTCCGCACGGATATCTCGCTGGTATAAATAATGCATTACTATCATACATTTGAGAAACCCTTGTGAAACGCACAGGTATTGCTAGGTGCGTGGCCATTGGAAATGCGCCTGCAAATAGAGGCTCCCATACCCAAATTGGTATGTTTTTGAGCTCATATTGAGTGTGCGCAAAAATCATTGATGCCTGTCAACAGACTGCGCTCTCTTGTAAATATACCTCCGTTATGATGCAATCTAATCTTTGCTTTGAGGGAAACGATACGAATCGAAATTGCCTGGGCATCAGCGTCGGAACGTCTGATTTTATAGAATATTAGCCTACTCATGAATATACAAGTACTAAAATCATGTGTACAAACTGTGTGTCCATTCTTTAAAGTTTAAATGAAAAAAAATGACGCTTTAGTATTTAAAATCTATTGTTTTACTTTTGGATAGGTTACAATTAAATATTCGCGTTGCACTGTTGCAATGTCAGTGAAACCACCGATGACAATAGTTGATAATGTGCTGTTAGCGACGGTCACAACTGGACTAAGCGACAGGTGAGTGCAGGGTTGGTGGTTGCAGCGTGAGAACGAGGATGTAAACACCATTGTAGATATGGCTACAAGTTTTGCTACAAACGCATCTTGGTACGGATAAAGGATTGTGCACACTCACGTCCCCCTGTTGTCATCAAACAGTGCTCTGTGCAGTGTTTAATTAATAAATGTATTATGTGAATATAAATTGTGAAATAAGTAATTTAAGTCATGCGTTTACGTCTTGAAGATTATGTAACATCAAAGATAACTTCCCAGGACTGCGGAAAACACTGATATTACAGTTCTTAAAATAACTGCTCCAAGAAACTGGAGCATATAAATATGCAGTGATGGTGGATAATATTTGCCCTCTTATTAAAACAATAATTTTGAATATTCACCAAGTAGCTAAAAATGTCTACGATAATGTACTTATTTTCCCATCCAATGAAGATCGTAATGCTGACTGCACTATTTATATTTGAACCAGTTCAGCTATATAAAGTCCTGCATCGATTTCCCTTTTGTATTCTTGATAACATCTACAGACTGTTTACACATGTCTGACTTAGGATTCATATAACATTTATCATACCGCCAGTTCTCTTATTTCCTTTCAAGCAAGACAGTCACTTCACTTAATTCAAATTCAATTCAATATCAAAACCCGCAATTCGACTCACTTGTCTTTGACTCTTGTCTTGCTTATCCGCGCAGGAAAAGTCTTCCGCTGGTTTTTTAAATTTTTTTTTTTAATAATACGGCTGATATGCTTACTTTACCTGTTTCTTCAGAGATATTTTCGAGTGTCCGTTCATAGAGCGCTCCGAGCAAAAGAGAGGGTCGCACTACCCTCCTGAAAAATTCAGCGAAAGGAAAGCATGAAGGGGGAAAGCGAGTTCTGAACGAGCAGCCCTCCTTGAAAAGGATGCTTCTGTCTCCTAGCAACAACAATCAATCTTGCTCAGATACCTTTTTTTCTATTGGGTAAAATAAATCTTGCTCATACTCCTGAAATTAAAAGGACCTGAGAAATTACATTGATGAGAACATCTTCACAATAAAATAAAATCATAAACAAGGCTTTATGTCAAAATGTTTAAATGCGTTTCAAAGAAGTTTTCATAAAACTTAATAAGTCTTATATTTTTATACGATATTTATATGTAGGATTTATATTTTTTTAATAGGGAATTGTTTTTACATTGCATGTTAATATTTAAATATTTTCTGGATGATGCTGAACCATATGTGGGGCTTTTGAGCTTTTAACACGCCACCACACTCTATGGTTCAACAGGAAAAGATGTCATCATGTTCACAATGCCAAAATGATAGGTCTAAGCTAAGCATATCTGTTTGCATGCTGAAAACCTTCTATATTTTCATGTAGGCTACGAAGTCATATGCATAGAAGTCATAGACTGAACAAGACAGAAATCTCTTTGGAAGGCCCATTTACTTTTCACACCCACTTCTGGCAGAGCTCAGGTAAATGGTGGCTATGAACCCCTATATGCTTTGCAAGAAATTGAGTGAACAGCACATGTGCCAAAAGTGGATGAGTGGAATGAAATTAAAATGGTACAAATTTGCACGTTAATGTTACTTAGCATTTCAATTAAAAAAGAAACTAGTGGAAGGGTGGCACACAATACATTTTCAACGAATCAACACCCTTTAGACTGACAAGAACCCTTTAGACTGTCAGCAACTCTAGGCGCCATTAAAACAGAAAATCTGAAATTCTACTGGGGTTTGGTTTGTTTACATTGCACATCTCATTTACAATTACAAAAATCATGTTGGTTTTCTCCTGTTACTAAAGCTAATGAATGAACGTATTAATTAATTAATTATTTGATCTTACTGACTGGCAAAATTATTGTAATACCATATTTCCTTATCAGTCATTTTGTGTGAAACCACTTGAGGTCTGTAGCAGCTTGACTGCTAAACTCATATGTGGTACTATACATGGTATATGATACTATACATTATCTGGTGTGAACGCACATGTGGGACTCTTCTAAATCAGTTTTAAACCCCATAGGTTTCCGAGTAGTGCAAAAATAGTACATTTACTATATACACATTTATAAAACAGCCAGATGAATCGGGACACCAATGCACTTTGTTTTCTTCCAATGCGAGAGAATGAACATTTTTATTATATTGTATTTATTTTATTATATTTACTTTAGCTGAAGTCATTGTCTAAATCATGAGTGTTTTTGGCTACTGTAATATATTTTGCAGTACTATAATTTGACAAGGTTTGACACCTGTTGCTGTAATGTGGTTAGTTTTACTTTTTGTTGTGAAACCACAACTACAACCATAAGTAATTGTGACAGATACAACTAGACTTTACATGTTTGATATGCAGATTAAACATGAATATATACAAATACATTGTTTTGCTTACAACATTGACATAACCAAGTGGTAAATTTAGAGAATTGTGTGTAATTCTATCATGGTTTTAACAGACTACAGAAGAACATCATATACACGTTAAATGGAATTTAATACAATATATTGTAAATACGTGCACTTTTTTGCATAAAAATATATTTTACAGAAGTGTACTCTAAAAACAATATTTCAAGATCTGATAGCAGCAATAATTCATATGCATGCCTATATATTGTGAAGTGCTGCAATATCATGGTAATATATTTTATTTTAATATACTCTGTGTATTCCATATTCTACAGTATGTAAGGATGCAGAGACATTACGCATAGTCAAAAACATAGCCTCATGTCGAAAACATTCCTAAGTATATCTGTACATTATCCATATTTTTGTTGAAACTATACACAATTTGTATTTTTTGTGTCTTAAAACGTATGGCCTCATTTAGAGGATAACTACAAAAGCTCAAGGCCATTGAGCACAAGGGTAAAAGGCCTCCAGGGCCCCAGTATAGCGCACACTTATCTTGGAGCTGGAACTATACCATTACTGTGCAACAGAAAGCTGCCTTTGGTACAGCGATCATTTATTAAAGGATGCTCTGCTGGACACAAAAGAAATGACATTGAAAATGAATAATTCTCTCAGGGAGTGGACATACACAGCCTAGACCGAGTCTCATCTCTGAGCAAAAATATTACACCCATGCAACTGGGAATTTCAAGAAAAAACAAACAGGGTATATAGACAAACCTTTTGTGAAGAGAATCTGAGTTACTTTGTGCTGTTAGGCTATGTTCTGTTGTTTATTAGCATTACCTTGGCTAGACCAAACAAAGTGAACATGTCTGTATCATATCAAGTAAGTTTACATTTCATAAGAAATTAACAAAATGCACATAAATATGTACATAGAGACCTGCCCAAAATGTATAATAATAATAATAATAATAATAATAATAATAATAATAATAATAATTATTATTATTATTAGTTAAATAAATTTGCAGTGAAACGTGGGTCTGTACATATGCAGTCCTTGTGAACCCAATAAACCAGCGGGGGTCACTAGATAGTGATGAAACATGGACCCCTAACCAACTGAACCCTCCCATACCCTGGGTGATGCAATCGGTAATTGTGTGTCACCCTATGGAGCTACAGGCCACAGTTCGGTTTCCGAACCGTAAAGCAGTGTGGAGAGGCAGACTGCCTTTTACACAGCTGCTTTGGTGGAGATGGTTAGGTTCCTGTTCTGAAAGACCCTGGACTTGAGCCTGCCAAAGGCAGCAGAGGCCAGACCATTGTGAACCTGGGTGTCATCGTCGATGTTGCAGGAGGAGGACAGGATGCTACAGAGGTAGGTGAAATGTGTGCGGATGGCAAGTGGGCGACCATCGAGGGTGAAGGTAGGCGCATTTGGTTGGGGGACGGACCCTTGCACGACTATCTGCGTTTTCTTGATGTTGATCTGAAGACCAATGGCGGTATATATGGAAGCAACCACATTTAGTGCACGCTGTAGGGATTCTGGTGAGTGGGCAAGGAGAGCACAGTCATCAGCGTACTGTGTTGGGTGGTGGTTTTGGTGGTGGCTTGAAGGTGCCGGATATTAAAAGGGCTTCCATCCAGTCTGTACTGTATCTGTACCATCTGTGGGATACAAGAATTTGTGAGAGAGAAGGGTGACGGTGGAGAGGAACATGTTAAAAATAGTTGGGGCTAATTTAATAATTGGGCCTTGCTTGACCCCCGCGTCCACACTGAAGCATGGGGATTGTTAGCCACCGATGCTCACACAGGCTTGCATCCCGTCATGGAGCTGCCGCAGGATGTTCCTGAACTTCGGTGGAACCCCCAGCTTCCCGAGTACTTCCCACAGCAGTTCCCGGTTTACTGTGTCGAAGGCCTTGGACAGATGAATGAATGCTAGGTACATGTCTTTGCGGTGTTCTCTGCATTTTTCCTGTACCTGTTTAGCAACAAAGATCATGTCCGCGGTGCTTCAATCACGCCAAAAGCCACACTGGGATTCGGGCAGGATGTCTTCTGTTACATGGGTTGCTAGGCGGAGTAGCAAGATCTGTGCTAGCACCTTCCCGGCCACTGATAGGAGGGAGATACCTCTGCTCTTACTGCAGTCTGCTTTGTCACATTTGCGCTTATAAATTGTGATGATGTTAGCATTCTTCCAATCTTGCGGGATGACTTCAGATGACCAGATGGCAGTGATAAGTTGGTGTATTCTGGGTAAGGAGGTACCCCCCATGTTTTAGTATTTCTGCCAGAATTCCGTCAAGGCCCGGGCTCTTGTTCTTTTGTTCTTGAGGCCCATAATGGCTTTGCATACCTCTGAGACACTGGGGAGGAAGTCCAAAAGGTTGACAGGGGGCAGGCATGGGAGGTCAGAGAGTATGTCCATTTGAGTTAGATGTGAGGTGTTCAGCAGGGTGTTGAAGTGCTCAGCCCATCTGTCCAGGATCTGCTGTTTGTCCTTGTAGAGTGTGGCACCATCGGCTGATCTGACCGGGGTTATGTTCTTCCTCTGTGGGCCATAGATAGACTTTATGGCGTCGTAGAAAGCATGGGAGTTGTTGGTGTCTGATGTTGTATTTCGCTGGCTTTCTTTCGCTGGCTTTCTTGATCCACCAGTCATTCTCCATGGCTCTGAGGGTGTACTGGGTTTCGGCCCTGATAGTATTGAAGCGAGCCTTCAGCGTGGTGGATTGGGGGTTTGAGAGGTGAGCTGCAAGGGCTTTGTGTTTTGCCTGAAGGAGGTTATGAATACTTGGTGCATTGTTGTCAAACCAGTCTTGGTGTCTCCATCTGTTGTATCCTATGGACTGCTGCCACCTGGTGAAGGGCATTACCTAGGGTGCTCCAGGTAGAGCTGATGTTGGGGTCTGCTGGTGTTTCTGGGATCCTAGACAGCTGGTTTGCAATCTGTTCCCTGAGCTGGTTGACTGAGTG
The DNA here is from genome assembly GCA_029718625.1 of Synaphobranchus kaupii. Taxonomy (NCBI): domain Eukaryota; kingdom Metazoa; phylum Chordata; class Actinopteri; order Anguilliformes; family Synaphobranchidae; genus Synaphobranchus; species Synaphobranchus kaupii. Next base: position 98,433,894 of record CM056376.1, read on the forward strand.
TGTGGACTTTAGTGCCTCACAGTTCAGCTTCCTACAAGGGGGTGTTTTCCTCAATTGAGGGTGGATTTCCAGGTTGAGTTTGGCTCTGATTAATCGATAGTCTGTCCAACAGTCGGCTCCCCGCATGGTCCTGGTGACTCGCACCTCCTTCCTATCAGCTTGGTGGACAATGATGTAGTCCAGGAGATGCCAGTGTTTAGAGCGGGGGTGTTGCCAGGAGGTCTTGAATTTGTTATTTCGTTGGAACAGGGTGTTTGTAATGACCAGTTGATGCTCAGAGCAGAGAGTGAGGAGGCGTAGACCATTGTCGTTAAGCTTGCCAACACCGTGCTGGCTAAGCACATCCTTCCATAATCCACTGTCAGAGCCCACTCTTCCCTAGGAGAATGAGCTTGTAAGTGGATGCTGTTTTATTTATGGCGGATTGCAGTGAGGCGTAGAAGAGTTCCTTGCACTCAAGGTCAGCATCTAGTGCTGGGGCGTATGTGCTGATGAGGGTGGCATGGCGGTTATTTGTGAGGGGAATCCGCCAGGTCATCAGTCTTTCACTGATGCCAACTGGGGATTCTGGGATTTTCTGAAGTAGGCTTGTCTTCACAGCAAAACCTACACCATGGAGGTGACGGGAGCCTTCCGGAAGCCCCTTCCAGAAGAAAACGTAGCCTTCTCCCGTCTCTGTTATAGAGTCCTCGCCATGGAAGCGGGTTTCGCTGAGGGCCACAATGTCGATGTTGTACCTCTTCAGCTCGTGCGCAACCAGCGCTGTTCTTCTTCGGGGGCGACAGGAATCATCACATCATCACACGCATCCAGAAGAGTTCGGACATTCCAAGTTGCAATTGTGAGTTTGATGTGGGTTTTCTTTTTTGTTAGTTTTCGACCGCATGAGGGATGACCCGGCAGCTGCGGTAAGCTGCCCGGGTTAAAGAGGAACAGAACTTTTTTATGCCACCTTTTCTAGTCTACGCCCTTCCCTCTCAGGGTGAGCAGGGCAGAGCTGCTCAGTCACGTGAGGAGCTGCCGGAGAGGCACGCTGTTCCATCCCGAGCCTCGGCGACCATCTTTCCCACGCCGCCTGCGTGCAGTGGTGGGCTAGATACTCCCAGTCACATCCTGACCTGTATCCACCACCCTTCCCCATTGCCGCAGGGCTTGGGGGGTGGGGGTTAGGGTGGGGTAGGAGTGGGGGTAGGGTATTTGGAGCAGGCCTGCGCGATGAATAGATTTTAGTGAAGGTAGTTGTGCACTGCCTCTACCCGCACTGTCTTGGCTCCACCCTACGTTTTCCAGTGGCATGAAGAACTCATGACGACCTTCTGTAGAGGGGAGTTGCAGAAGACTGCCAGAACACTGGTCTGTTGGTGACTACCTAATGCGGGTTTTTTTTTTGACATTGGGGCAGTGGATGGTGGCAGTCAGGGCGTGTCCACACGCCGGTGGGCCTGGGCTACCGGGGCTCAGTAACAAATCACATTTTCATATTGTCATCTGTTACATGAACACAATTTTAGACTGCCTCAGGTATCAATTTAGTTCTTCTATACTTTCAGAAACTCATATTGGGTGTGTTTGTTATAGAAGCTCAACATTGGGTACGTTTACATGCACAGCAATATCCGATTACTGGAAACGATCAGCTTACGCCAGTATTTAACTTATTGCGTTCACATGGACATAAGAAATGTGATTACTCCAAAAGCCGGTTTACATGATTCTCTCCATAATCGGCTCTGTGGAAAACGTAGCTACTAACTGCTTCCCGTTGTAAGGACAAAAATGATCCGCCCGTCAAGAATTTACGTTAGTAGGCTATTATTATTATAGCTAGCTAGTAATTATTATAGCTACTTATTTATAGCTAATTGCTAGTAGTGGTTGATTTATATTATTGTACTAGCTAGCTTTACCGATCTCTAAATCTGGCGACTTTCCCGAAAATTTCAGTTATTTAATGTGCTAGCCACAAACTAGCTAGTACAAACACAAGCACGTAACACTGAACAATATATTTTCACCGGTGAAATGCAAATTTAATAATAAAACTCTGGAAGTGAGATGCTGAAGGAACCCCAGGCATAGCAAATGTTGACGGGTGGAATCATTTTGACGTTACACCGCCTCTTCTGCCTGACATGCGTAGTTTTGCTGAAAGAAACTGGAGAAAGGTGTTTACATGCTCCAAAAAATCGAAAGTTTGGCCAAAAAACCAGGAGTGTTAATCGGGTTTCGAAAACACGGATTATGACCGTACATTATCGGATAAAGGTGTTTACATGACCATTTCAGTAACCAGAGTATTGCCATAACCGGGTTCAGATCGGAGTATTAGTGTGCATGTAAACGTACCCAGTGACTTCTGCTAAGTATTTCTTTCATATGAAAAAAATATATATCTTTGACATTCATCAGATTCTTAGATCAGATTCGGAAACATGCTGTGTATTAATTGGGAAGCATGACAATATTTGTCAAGGTTAAGGAAAGCACTGATATCATTTACAACTAGCTGATGCTTCTGCTGCTCAATGAACTAGTTGATTAGAGCATGAATAAATTGGCCAAATTTAATGATTAATGATTAATGATCTTTTAATGATTAATGATCTTTTATATTGATTGCTTCATGAAATTACTTTTAAATTGTTTTAATTGTGTTACCTCAATTTGTAATCTCATTCGGCATATAATATCAGTTAATAAAGTTTTTAAACAAGAATAACAAGTTCTTAACAAGATATCATTTTTGACACCGTGGCTTGCCAGTTGGCTGGCTAGCATAAATAAGTACAATGTACCTAACCATAAAATGATACCCTTAACCTAGCCAGCCATCCATTCAAAATAAATACCCCCACACAACTCCACCACTGGTCCATGTATACCAGAGATTGGTTCTCCATTTTTGTGTGGTTTCAGTGTGCTGTGCTAACCATCCAGCCAGTTCTTGCACAAAAGAAAACCTCCTCAAGCTCTGCAGTTCTTACTGCTGTTTGGCAGGATAATGAGTCTTTTGTCCATTAGCTGGTCTGTGAGCAAAAGACTAGCTTTGTCCTGTCAGGGATGGTGACACTTGGAACAATTTCTTTTGTGCTCATGTACCCTCTGTTGGGCTCAGCACAAACAGGGGACAGACTGAAAGCCATGTTTTTTTTTCATGCACCCCCCGCCCCCCCGCCCCCCCCCCCCCCCCATTAACTGGGATTGGAGATTTTGTGTGAATGGAATGCAGTCACTTCCCTATAGAATGGCCACTTTGGAAATCAGAGTCCCCTACCGCTATTTCTGTTTTGGGAGTTAGCATGTGTTGATTTCAGACTTCCCCCTCATACCGTGATTCCATCTGTTCAAGCAGCGATCCCATTATCCCAAAGAGATTGTGTTTTCACATGTAGCGCTCTCCTTTGATGTTAAACAGAACAACTGAGTTACAAAATTAGCAAGATTATGAATGCATCATTTATCAAGTTTTTAAGAAGCCCCTCTGTAACGGTTAATGATTAATGTTCTCTGGTATTCTAGTTCGCAGAAGGCTGTCTTATAAGTTTGCCTGAAGTTGGTGGTACACTGAGTTTATATTAATCAACATGTCATTGATTTTTATTGACTTGAAACTTTGGCATGGGTTTAAAAGCAATCTGACAACAACAACCAGTGCTTTACAATCAATTGCTTACTTGTGGTTATTTATATTTGACTATTATAAAATAATTATTCAAAACAACATTTAAACACACTTTTCTCACAAGCTTCATGCTGACATAAGAATGAAAAAAAACTATAGAACTCAAATAAGAAAATGCTTGGAAATTTTTTCAAGTTTATTTTTTTGTTTGAAAGATATGAGAAATAGATGGAAAAACATCTAAATGCAATGTCCCAGTACTCATTCTTTCCCAAGTTTAGTTGATACAGGATACCTAATAAATAAATGATATGAAGGTCAGCTCTGAGCTGTAATCCTGATTGTGGACTGGCACAGGAAGTGGCCATGCTGTGATTCTGCTATCATGCTCCATGCAGCAGAGAGTCATTCATGGGAAGCAGAGGTGGGAGAATGGATTAAGTGAGGCAAATGGAGGATTCAGTGAACTGCCAAAGATATGGACTGCTTTGACATGAACAATGTATGTGAATTACTAATGGGTAAAGGGCAAATTCTAGTGTTATGTGCAATAATATTGTAGGTCTTATTAAGACATTGGCACATTTTTAGTTGTTGTGAACTGGGTGTAGATTTAAAGGTATTTCCAAGCAGTGTCTGAATGATAGACACAAAAGCAGCTATTTTTTCTGTTATCCAGATCATGATTTAGAGATAATTGTCTAACCATTTGAATCAATCAATCAATCAATCAATCAATCAATCAATCAATTAATCAAACTTTATTTATATAGCACCTTTCATACAAGTAAATGCAGTTCAAAGTGCTTTCCATGCAAGTGATTGACAGGCAAATATCCAACAAGAATAAAAAAAACATTTAATAAAAGAATAAACAATAAAATAATAAAAAAATAATAATAAAGAATAAAAAAATAAAACAACAGATACGAGTGCACGCATTAGGTTGGCTCTAGTCAATCAGTTCAGTGCATGTATTGACTTGTTAATGCCGGGTTGGCTATGTCATATATGACAGTAATGCAAATACAGGTTAAATGTCATGTTGCTGTAAAAAGAACCATCAGTTGATAAATGAGGAGTTAAATTGTCTTCATAATGCACGCATGTCCAGTAGATTGCTCATAAATCCTTGTGTAGTCTGCTGCTGTCCTCTCTTTTTCCCAAATGTTCACATAAATCTTTCTGCCAAATTCATGAAGACAGAAATCAGATTGCAAAGCATTTACTGGACAATCAGCAATGACATTTCTAGTACTTCAAACTAATTCAGTGAAATGCTTGGAGATAATATTCTATAGTATGGTATGATTAATTTGCCTTCCTTTATGCACATTTTCAGTTCAATATTATTTATCAGCAAGCCAGTGGAGGATACAACATATTTTACAAGATACAAGAGAATGGGCAATTGTTGAGGAAATTAGTTCATGATGGTGAATACACTACTTTGCATGTGAACTGAACTGTGAAGGAACTCATTTAAAAAGGATGACTAGGTGTTCGTCAACGTAGATTAATGTGCATTTCAGTGAATTTAAAACAGTGCAGCAGAGACATTGGCCTAATGCTTTCATGCTTCTAATGAGGCTGGATAAAATATATGCATCCAAGATTTCTTAAAATTTGACAGTGCAGTTAAGATGAATCAGTGGAAATTTTGTATGAAAATGCAGACATTTGATGGGATGTGCTTCAGAACACAAGTACACATTCTTACATGGTTCCTATAGTGGAATACCTACAGGGGGTGGACAAAATATCAGAAACTCCTGACAAATGGCTTTAGCTTTGAAGCATCTAAACCACAATTACAAAAGCATCTACACAGGTGATTCCTATTAATTTGAATGCTAATTAGCAGCATGTGTCTGCTTAAAAGAGGTCTAACCAGCAGCACTTTGCTCGGTAAGTCTCCAAAGCAAGATGAGGATACTAACAGAGTTCCAAAGGGGCCAAATAGTTAGTGCGTGAATTGCAGGTGCGTCGTTCACAGAAACGGCAAAATTATTTAAGGTGGCAAGGGGAACGGTGACAAAAATTATGACAACATATGCCCAACACCAAAAAACAGCATCAGCAAAAAAGAACTATGGCCGCAAGTCAAAGCTCTCCGACAGGGACAGACGGACACTTGGTTGGATAGTTGCTAATAACCACAGAACTACAGCTCTAAAAATTACCACAGAATTGAATCAGTCCATATCTGAACCAGTCTCAACAAAAGCAGAGTACATGGTGAGCTTCACAAAGCTGGTATTTATGGCAGGGCTGCCATTCGTAAACCATTTGTATCCAAGGCTAATGCACAAAAACGCATATAACAGGGGCTGTGTTCGGAATGGCTCACTCATTCACTCCCTCCCTATACACTACTTAGGGAAATCTACATAGAGCACTAGATAGGGATTCACTGGTGAAAGGAGGAGACGATTTCAGACACTACCGTTTCTGAGCCGGTTACTTAGAAACGCGCAACGCTTGCGTGACAGCAGTCACCAGCTTGGTGAGAAAGCATGCAAGTAACGCAATAAATGTTTTGTTGTCTCGTTGTAGGTAGATAGGTTAGTTAGGTAACTAGGTAGCGAGCTAACTAATTAAGTTGCATTTTCCATTAAACATAGTAAAAATGGTTAAATAAAAAAAGTAGTAATATATTTAATCTACCGCGTTTATTTAGCTATATTTCGGTTATAAAGCCGACTAGACTGATTTAACATACAAGATGAAACTTTATATTTATATTTACATTTGTAGACCAGCGCAGGCTCAGTCGTCGCCATCTTGACAAAAAAAATGTCTCCGGTGATGTAATGTACATCGTTTGTACCCTACATTTTGTGGTGTATTTTGGGGGATATTGAGTGAACTATTTAGGGTGTCAAATTTGTAATTTTGAAATTGGACACCCTACAAAATATTACACCCTAAATAATGCACTATATAGTGAATAGGGAGTGATTTCGGACACAGCCAGGGTGAAAGGAACACAAAACTTGGACCCCTGAGCAATGGAGAAAAGTGATATGGTCTGAGTGATGAGTCATCTTTTACTCTTTTTAATGCATCTGGACAGGTTTATGTTTGGAGAAAACCTAAGGAGGCATTCAATCCACAATTTATGTTGCCAACTGTTAAGTATGGTGGTGGTTCTGTAATGGTATGGGAAGCCATTTCATGGGACTTATTGGGTCAAATGATTGCTCTCCATGGACGTGTAATTGGCAAACAATATGAAACCATTTTACAAGACCAGGTGCACCCTATGGTGCAAATACTGTTCCCTCATGATGTCCCTGTATTCCAACATGATAATGCCCCCATACACACTGCTGAAAACATTAAAGAATGGTTCCAAGAACACGAGGATGACATGAAATGCCTTCCATGACCTGCACAATCACCAGATCTAAACATAATTTAACCTTTATGGCAAGTTCTGGAGCGCAGAGTGCAAACTAGATTTCCACCTCCTTCAAAGAACTGGAGACTGTCCGTCTTGAACAATGGGCCAATATCCCACCAAACACAGTTCAGAAATTGTATTCCTAGCATTCCTAGAAGGATTGAAACTGTTTTGAAGGCAAAGAGTGGGCCTACTCGTTATTAGTTACTAGATATTCAGTTTTTATAGGTGTTTCTGATATTTTATCCACCCCCTGTATATCTGCACAGTAAAATGTCCAGTGTTAAGTCAACTCTAACAGTTTATTTGAGTCCACTCTGGCCATAGTGGACTCAAAAAATTCTGAAAGTGTTGATTTAACACTGAACATTTTACTGGGTACGAACACAACATTGGTGATTAATAATTAAAAAATTCTTAATTGCAATGAACCACATTACCATGAGTTGACCTTCATATGCAAATTGAACAATGTTAACAGCAGAGAGCTTACAAAGGTTCTGTGCATCTGGAACATTCGACTGATTGTCTTTTTGCATCATGGCAACATTTAACATATAAAGGTAACATTTCCCTCTATAAAAATATCCACCATCTCTCTCCACAAATAGATTGTTTTTGAAAATGGCTATCCTGGTTGTTGTGGTGAGACCAGAGTTTGCTATGTACTTGACAATGATATAGAGATATATTAAATTGACATTGATAATGTAATAATTGTATACAGGCAACTAAGTCAATTTGTTTTGAACAAAATGTCATAAGTATTTTCTCCAGTTTCAAAGTCAAGGCTGAGATCCAGGCAAAAACACAATTAGACTGCATAAAATGCCTATGACATCCAGTCTTAAAGGGATAGTTCGGTATTTTGGACATAATGTTTCAATTACGACTTACCCATGATGTAGTTGATTGATGGAAACCATTTTCAGTTAATTCCATGCTGTCCCTTCTTTTGGACATACACACGTTGCTAATGCTAGTGCAACTCTAAGGTAACCGGTAGCATCCACTACCAAACGCACTTAAACACTCCACAGTACACCCAAAGCAAATAAAATACGACGACAGTCTATCGGGGTTATTTTCAGTGTTTATACCATCACTTCTGAAGTCAAACTTTCAAACGTTGAATCCTTTACTTTGTGCCGACCTATATTCTCTGTGGAAGTACGGCGGCGGAGCGATACTTTACGTTACCTACAAATGTAGTGCCGGCACTGGTCGACTACAACAACAAAGAACAGCAGCAAGTTGCAATGGCCACGTTCGCTCCGCCGCCATACTTGAGCATCACAGAAACTTGGTAAATGGCTTAAATGAAACAAGAAAACTTAGATTAGTTTATTTTCACAATTTTGGTCAAAATAAAGTGCCACAAATGCAAATAAAGCATGATTGAGCCACCTATGAATGCTCACACTACAGTATGCAAAATGCGAAGATAATAATATTGAACATATGGCACAAACTGTGGCGTAGTGGACAAAATAACGTATTTTTGAAATATCACAAGCAGTAATACTTGCACATATCGAGGAGGAGAAAAATGTCCCTCATGCATATCCCTCAGGCATATTCTCCGATAGATTCAATGGAAACTATGGTATCTTCTGACCCACTCCCAAAATCAATGCAAGCAGGTGCGTATTTTCTCTTGACATGCTCACAAGTTGTGAAAATAACAGGAAACAACTATTACGCCTCTGCAAGCGAATGTACATTCTAAGATTTGGCATAAAACTAAACAAATAAAACGAGAAATTCTGTTATGCCTGGCTGTAATGTATTATAATGTATGAAGTTCACAGAAAGCATTAGATGATGTCATATGACAATTTGCATATTTATGATGTCATCACATGCTCATATGAAAACGTGTTAAGCGAGAGAGGGAAATTTTCTGAAAAGATGCCAAGAACAGAATAAAATAGTTTATTACATATATCTTGGGGTGTGTTATTTTATTCTTCATATGACAGGGCGTATTATTTAATTTTATACATTACAAGTTTTTCAGTGCAGTTTTCAGTGCAGTGTAATGTATCCGTGTATTTACAGCCTATATTCAGTGCGCACAGGCTGCAGTATATGATTTATTATGTTTAAAGTATATGGGCCTGACGTGTCCATCAACAAACCTGGCAGGGCACTGTCATTCCTTCAGCAACTCCTCTTTTTGCTTTCTACATGTGGATTGAAAATAAGTAACACTGGTTCAATACATTGTCTCACTGGTGGACAGTCTACTGTAGCTCCTCTCTGAACGTACCGCTGTTATGTGCACTGTAGAGCGATAGCCACCACTGTACTCACCAGTGGTGACTGTGAGTACAGTGGTGAGTGTTTGAGGTACAGTAGACATATACAGGGCTGTAGCAGTTGCCAAAGCTCTGTGCTGATACACCTTGATGGAGAGCAGGCTGGTGTTAGCGTTAGGGCTGATCAATTTAATTTCCTGTTATTTGAGGCTTTTGGCAAATGCAAACATTTCACTTAAAACATAGTTTTTTGTGGTTAATAAATTTGCATTAACAGCGGAACACTAATGCAGGGTGGACTGTTCATTTTTATTTTGTCATAGTAAATACAAACCATTGTGAATACCAGCTGGGAACATTTAGCTCACTGAATGGTATTGTACTCATTTGAGTTCTGTATGCATGGGGTTATAGGCTGTAAACATAGATGCCTCAGTCCAAGCCCATGCAAAATTTTCAAAAGCATCATCAGCTATTATGTGCACCCCTCCAACATGTATGGTAAGTGTTACAAATTTTAAGAAAACCTGAACACAGTTGAAACTGTATATTAGTATATTAGTAAGAACAAATGCAATAATGTTTTAAATGCAGAAACTTTAGAAGCATGTACAAACATTGCACTTTGATAATTATCAGTAGGCTACTTATAGTGTTTTTTTGTCGTATTATCCACATCTGTACCTCAGATATGTTGGGTTATCCACCATGCTGCTTGCTCACTACAACCAATTCATTAGTAATTGACCACAGCAGCCTCGCTCATGAAACATTTAAGTCCATCCTGTGAATTATTTATTAACGATACCACCACACACAGCAGCTGTGCAGGCAATCTGACAATGGGGAGCATCAATAAAATAAGAGATGTTGCTTCAATCAATACAGTGAGGATTCAGTTTTTCTTATACACTCTTCCTCCGATTGTCTCTCCAGGCCAATGACTGAGGGCAAGGTGTGTTGTGTTTATTAAAATTGACTCCAGTTGAGATGACGGAGGGGATTAGAAGAGACAGGCACTTACAACATATAGCCAAGGATGTAATACTTATTGTTTGGCCAGAAGAGAAGAACATATGTTGAAAGTGTTTCTTATCAACCTCAAAATGCATCTGTTTCATTGTTTAGAATTTCTAATGCAGAACGTTTATTATCAAGTTGAAATAAATATCAATGGGAGCATGTTCTTGTGCGACAAGTTCCAACCAAATTTACAATGAGAAATTTTGATGCAACCTCAATTTCAAAGTGCTTGATAGCTTTCATTTTACAATTCTAGTGTGCTATTTAAAACAAACTAGTCAATGGTTTTCCCAGAGTGCTATTGTCCAGCTGCAAGATATTGCTGATATCATGCCTTCATGAGCTCATCACTCCTTTTTTTCCTGTACAAATCCTCTCATTGGTCAGTCTAGCTTCTCTATTGTATATAGTATGAGGTGAAAGGATTGTTGCATGTATTTAATTTCTGATAAAACCATATTTGACCACAGCGATAGCACATACTTGGATTGACTACTGTATATTCCACAATCTCTTTGTCTGGTTCTAATCAAGCTTTACCAGTATTGTCAACACCTAGGGCACTGTATATAAAGTTACAAAGTTGCCCCTGGTTTCTGATTCAGGATCAGTTTAGCTTTTTACTGTATAATGGTTAAAGTTAACATTGGAGTTGGGAAATCTGATCCTAGATCTGTATGTTATTAGAAGTATGGAGAGACGACAACATAAAAACCCAAATGGAGAACACAAAAATGCCAAACTTTATCAGTTCTTTAGTGAACAGCTTAAGATCAAAGGCTTTAGAAGAACACTTCATCAATTTAAAGTAAAAAAAAAACTGTCAACAATATCTCAAAGTGCGTGATTCCCTGAAATCGACTGGAAGCTCTACTGATGAGAAAGACAAGTTTTACTGAGAGAGAGAGAGAGAGAGAGAGAGAGAGAGAGAGAGAGAATGTGTGTGCGTGCATATTTTTGTAGGAAGAAATAAAAACATTTTGAGAAGAGATAACATGCATGGTAACTTCTGGCTGGGGCGGGGTTATAGTGTGATAAGCTCACCTTACTGACGCATGCAAATGCGCTGCAAGTAAAGCAGAAAATGCTCGTCGCATCACTTCTTGCGTTATACGACATCTATGCAAACGAATAGCGCGCTTTCTAATGATATGCTGCAGCATTAGCCTACTGTGTGCGATGCACCCAGGCGGGACAGTCGCTCGTGTGCCACATTTTGGTAGTGACACCACATGAACAGAAATAAAATCAAAAAAACGAACCGCACGTTGTTTTCCATCTTCACAGGCTATGCCGGTAGTGGGCTGTGGACGCGACAACGACTAACGTTGATGACGTGAGTTATCTGTCATGGTTTTGACCCTGTTTGCCTATGCGGTCGTTCTCCTTGGTGGCCACGCGAGGGCGCTGCCCATTTGGTAGATGCTTGCTCCGCCCTGCTGAGTTGTCGGAGCTTCGGTTAAGCGTTTACACCTGTTGCGTGGTCACCTGAGAGTTATATAAGCCTACTGTTTCCTTCGTTCTGGGCTTCGACATTAATTGTTAATTGTTCATTGTTCATTGTTTGTACTGTGGTGTTATGTTTGGCTGTGAGTTCCCGTACCATTTTGGCTACTTGCCTATTTTTAACGTCTCTTTAGAGAGGCAGGGCTTATTTCTTACTGGCTTGGTAGTTGATTATCTCGTAGAAGTTTGGGACCGTAAATCTCTGCTCTATTTTGCCCTTTTAGTGCTTCTCCTCCGTGTATGGAGTTTTGGGTGATGCTGTTCAGAACTGTAGTTCTGCTCGCCCTTCGGCACATGTCTTCCCATAGGGAGATCGGGTGATTCGCTTCTATTTAGTTTCTTAGCTCGTAGAAGTATAGAGTAGTAGTTTCTCTGGTCTATTTTCGCCTGTTATGGGTTCTTACTGAGAGACCTGCCGTTTTGCTTCTACTCAATTCCGTGTTACTGTGAGCCAGTAAGTAGCCTTGGTACGTATTTCCCTGTTGTCTCCTTCTCGTGGACTACGTTCCCCTTTGTTGTGACTCAGGGTTTTTATTTATATTGAGGCTGTCGTGCTATTTTGCGTTGGTCTTTTGTTGCAGCCGTCCTATACTCCCTAACTACCTGCGGGACGATTTTGTTTGGAACTGTTGTTCTATTTTCGTTCTCCGGGGGTTAGCCTCCTAGTTTATGGAGCTTGGGCTATGTTGTGGACGTGTTTGTGTGTGACTGCGTGTGTTCTTAAAATAGCCTCGGAACGTTAGCTCTCTGTTCCAATTCGCCTCGTTACATTTTCCATTAGTGAGAGGCTAGGGCGGTTGTTTTATATCAAGCTTTGACGATTTTGTACGGAACTGCTGTTCTGTTTCGTTTTTTAGGTGCATGTCTTCCTATAGGGAAGATTGGGCTATGCTGTGGACACGTTTGTGTGTGACCGCGAGTTTGAGAGTAGCCTGGGAACGTTGGATCTGTTCCTTTCACCTCCACTCTTACCATCATTATTTTGCAGTGTTTGTGTTTTATGTTTGCCTTTACGCTACTCGCCCGTTCTTATTTTGTCTCGTTACCGAGACAGGGCGCGTATTTATTTCTGGCTGTTCAGATCCCTGTCCTTGCGCTCTACTTGGCGTTTGACAGTGAGCCGGTTAGTAGCGTTTGTAGTGGTGTTTGTGTTCCTTGTCTTGTCTCCTCCCTTATCTGCGGGTATCCCGCATTAGTGGCCTAAGGGCTTAATGAATCCCCTTGCTGCGTTTGGCTCCTCCCATCTCACACGTCACGCCCCATTACATTATCGGCAAGCAAACAAACCTGGGTTCGGAAAAATCTTTGTAGTGTGAATGTGAAACCAAACCAGCGATCCTGAAAAAAACAAACAAACCATTAGACAAACGATCTCAGGTTCGGACTCGAGCAATCGGCCCAAGTGTGCAAACGCCCTAAGAGCGTGTGCAAAACCTTTTAGCACATACAAAACCAATATCATGACAAATGATTGGTCATGGTATTTGTTTTGCACCTATCATTGGTTGTGTTAGTAGTTTTGCGTGTGCTAAAAGTTTTTCACCCGCTAAAGGTCTTAGTAAATCAGGCCCCTAGTGTACTACAGTGTGCATTGATTTGTTAAACCCAGGCCCACCATTATCATGAAATTAACATTACTAAACATGTAGTGCTTTGCCAAAACACAGCAACAACAATATCAACAACAACAATAATAAAATACAACAATAAAATATACTAACATTTTTAGGTAATAAAGGACACACAATGATGTCATTTTGGTTGAGTGCTCCCTTTCAAGTCCAACACTTATCTCAATTTAACAGAGAACAATAGAGCTGCTGAACGAGCATAAAAAAACCCATGCTTTAGTTTCCCACTCTTTATCTTTTCAATAATTTTCATTTCAATTAAACTTTATGAACAAAACCTCTTATCTCCCTGAAGGGAATGCTGGAATTAGTCTTATTTGGGTCTGGATGGTTTGGGGAACAGTTCGACAGGAGTGCACAAGGAGTGTCTCCAAAAATGGGACTTTGACAACCAAACAGAAGCATGCAACCTGAGGGACTAATTCACATTGTGGTTCCGTGTGCATTAACAGAGATGGTAAACATTGTTTTGGCCCATTCAGAACCCATATAGCCATCCGGTAGTTTATAATACTCCACTCTATTAGCTTTTTCTTTTTGTTATTTTCTATATTCCAGTAATTATGCATTTATGATGAACATGAGTGAGGCACACAGGTGCCTCACTCTGTCACCAAAATATCATATTTTGTTGCATGATATTACTTCATGCTTAACTGAAACTCACAAAGTAAACTAGCCAGTTCTAAATTTAAATTCACAGAAGCTTTAAAGCAGGGGTGTTAAACCACAGTGTCTGCAGGTATTTGTGGTTTTCTTTCAATCAGAAGCCACTTGGGGCCTTGAGAACAATATGGTGTGTGAAGTCTTTAGCCAATGAATGGCTTAAATATTTCACTGGTGCCAAACCACACCAAAAACCAGCAGACACTGTGATGCTCCAATACTTGATTCTGACACCTGTGCTTTAAAGTAACAACTTGCACCCTTGAAGACACATTTGATGGCAAAATATTATTATTATTATTAGTTTTTGTATGCACAATTGCACAAAAAAGAAACTCAGAAATATATGTTGCCCATAGATCTTATGAATGAGGGTACCGTGTTAGGGTATGAAACATTATGGCATCTATAATTAAACAGAATCTGTTTATCTCACAGAAAATACCAAAATAAGATTTTATACATGTTCATCTAAATCATTCAGTCAAATATGAATCTATAATGTGCCCTTAACAAAGGTATACTCGCAGAGTAGTTTGCATGGACCAACAATATAACTGGCAGTATTAATAACAGGACTCATTGTGGAGTTTTTTCAGGATATTCCAAGATCTGACATCAAAATGTCCACTTTCATGGCTGGGAGGTTTATGCTGCACTCCAACTGCAAGGATCCAAAGAAGCATGTTAACGAGGACCAATGTTTCATTCCATTTACCAAAAACCTCACTGTGGAGTTAATTCATGGACAACTTTACAAAAGGCTTGTTCAGAGTGTATAGAGTAGGGATCTCAGACTCCAATCCTGAAGGGCTGCCAGGTATGCAGGATTTGTTTGGTGGCTAATTAAGGCCTTGGTAACAAGGTTTTAGGATTCTGAGATTTGTCTGTTTGTATTTGTTATTTCTGTTCCTTGTTGTTTATTATTTTTCATTATTTTTGTATTTGTGTATTATTCTGTACTAGTGTTTATTATTATTAGTGTAGTTACTCTCGTGTTTGTTTACGTTATTACAGGTACATTCCATATTCCAGTTTATGTTCACGTATTTGCATTTATTTCACTCCTCGGTCTTCGTCTCACTTTTCGGGAGCCTTCAGGTGTTTTCGGTCCTCTCTGTATTTCCCCTGACTAAACTAGTTGTCCCACTTATTGTTTATATTACTAATTAACACTAACAACTACTAACAGCTTAGTTTAGGTCTTTTACTAACCCACTAATTACTAATGCTTCCTTGCTTTAGCTGTCACTCGTTTCCTGCAATTCTATCTTTCAATTATCTACTTTATGCTTCCTCTTTACTAACTGATATCTTACTTCCGCTATCCACTGACTCTCTTAATGTGTGCACGTGTCTTTAACACTCCCGGTCATGTCTTGTCTATTCGTTTGCATGCTTAGTCCAGTCCGAGTCTTCCTTGTTCCCTCATTATTCTGTCATTATTCCCCTCATTGTATCATTGTCTGCACCTGTGAGTCTTCCCTGTTACTCCTCCCACTCGCACCTGATTTACCTTGAGTTGAGTGTTCCCTACCTATTTATACCCTTCAGTTTCACTTGTTCTTTGTCAGAATGTTGATCGCCTTTCTAAGCCTGCGGTTATTCGTGATTTCCGAGACACCCTTCTGTTTGATTCTGCGTTTGTGTCTCTGAATCTAGGGTGTTACAGTATGGACTTTTTGATAATCAATGGCTTTAATTAATTTAGTGCTAGAATGCACTAATTTTTAGTGATGGCGAAATGAGGCTTCCTGAAGCACTGAGGCTTTGCAGCCAATTGTATCGCAAATAGATTCATTACTCGAAGCCTCATTCAACACAGTGTACACTAGTGACACCTGCTGGTAAAAGTAATTTAGAGCAACGAAATCATTACAAATTCCACCCCAGGTTCAAAATAACGAAGTTGCCGCGAGCTAACAACAAGCGACCCTTTAGCTCACTTGTAACGCGTCGGACTTCAGAGCCATTTCTGTAAGAGAAAGTACCCGTTCAAAACCCCGCTCAGGTGATACACATACTAACATACTCATAATTTATATTTGTGACGGTCATTAGGCTAGATTTGTTTTATACTAAGATATATTATAAAATAATATATGTAATAATATATTAACTTTCAAAATGAAAAAAACAGGAAGATTGATAGAAAGGGGGACAACATTTGTGTGGGGTTCTATTGAGCAGTAAAAGTGTTTCTGGTCTGGGACTGGGAGTGCTTCTGAAACCGGGCTTCAGTATGGGCAGTGAAAGGGAAGGTGCTTTTGTGACTGAAAAGGGAAGTTTTTTATTGATTTTTATTAACGGCGTCATCAAGTTATTGCTTTCTGGAACCTATGGCAAAATAACAATATGCAACTGTATTTTTTATCAGTATGATTATTAAAAAGTAAAATAAAGAAATAAATAACCTCCGCTGGTTTCTTGCTCATTGGCAGGTGCATTTTCATGCATTGCCCGATAATGCCTCAGCATGGACGAGGTATTATTGCTGTAAGCCAGCTCCTTTAGGCACAGCAAGCACTTTACCTTCAAAATTAAATAATATTCCATTTGAGAAGGAATGCAGATGATAATGATAATAAGAAAGAATAAGAAATAACAATCAAATCATAATAATAAACAAATCGTAATAATCTGCTGTAGTTACGTTAAAATAACAACCAACGAACTACATGCACAGTCGATTGCTAGCCCAGTGTTCGAATAGCGTTTCAGTGTGTTTTTATATGTACGCCACTTAGGCCTGCCTTATTTGGAGATATCGGGTCAAAATATTCCCAAGCAGGAGAAGATTTTCGCTTCCATGCAGGTTCCATTAGCCTATTTTTGTACAAAAACGACAAAACTGTACAAAAGTTGTACAAAAAAATAAAAATACTTCAAAAATTCCTCACTTTCAATAGCAATAAAACCAATAATAATAAACTCTCCGCAACAACCCTCAAAATAAGGGGGGTATCGCTCCTTTATATTTACAATTCAAAACCCCTAATTCCGCCCAAAACGCAAAACAAACCGATCACATGGTTCTACAGCACCCGAGGCCTCGTTTGTCATCGATCACGTGCTTCTCTGAAAGTGATACAAGCTTCGGTGCGAGGCTTCTGTAGAAACTGCCCTACGTACTCGACACACAGCTCGGAGCTTCGGTGTCATCCGTAACATCACTACTAATTTTACTCAGAATGTAAGAATGTGTATATCAGGATTGGTTAGCTGTAACTAACCTCCTTTTACCTGTCCTCAGCCAATACAGACTTAGGTAGCCTATAGACCGATTCTATTACAACGTAGTTACGTAATTTGGATGCGTGTGCAGATCGGTTGCAGAAAAACATTTCAGCTGCAGAGGCTAGTATAGCCTAACAAATCATACAAAATACCCGTCAACATGTCTTGTGTTGTTGGCTGTGAAAATCGGTACAGCCAGAAAGGTGGTCTCCGCTTTTAAAGAATACCGTCTAAAAAGGGACCATTTGGAGCCAATAAGAGTTTTGTGGCTGGAAGCATTAAGAACCAATTGAACTGATTAAATCATTTGTACGTCTCGTCTGTGTAGTGCCCATTTCATATCAGGGGGGAATAGTCTACTGCTATAGGCTACATAGCTAACAGTTTACTTGACACAGAGTTCATGTTTTATTGTTTGGTTAAGTAACGGTACTTAAGAATATAGTTTAAGAAGCAAATATCTGCCTTTCAGCTAACTAACCTAAGGAAATGTTATAAACTGAGCGTCTGCCTGATCTGTCCTTGTAACCTAACGTTTGCATGGAACAAAGCTTGGAGTAAAACAGCTGTGATCTGAGAGACGCATTGGACGCTCTGAGGACGTAGAGTTGCTTGACTTTTTTTATTTTTTATTTTTTACACCGGAATATCTACCGCGTGAGTTTGGTCAACTTTTTAATCCTTGTCTATATCCCACCTTCAGCCAACAAGACCAGTGCAACAGATACAATTGTATCTTGTGTTCAGCGCTTAGAATGAAAATCTCCTGATTCTCCAGTGTTAGTCATAGGTGATATGATTAGCTGTAAACTTGATAAATCCTTGCCACTATACCATCAGTATGTTTCCTGTGAAACAAGGGGAAGCAAAACCATTGATCTGTGCTATAGTAACATCAAAAATGCTTAAATCAATCAAAAAGCCACTTCTACGTACAGCAGATCACGATGCTATTCACCTCATTCCATCCTATAAAACTAAATTGCAGACGGAAGGAGTTGTCTACAAAACTGTTAAACAGTGTAATGATGATGTTTCTGAGACTCTCAAAGACTGTTTTGAATTTATTGATTGGAAGCTTTTCTCACAGAATGCCACACTGGATGAGACTGTAGAGGGAAACTATTGTTCCATCTAAGAAAGTGAAAGTGTTCTCAAATAATAAGCCCTGGATAACAATGGTGCTTAAAACAATGTTAAATGAGAAAAAGCGAGCCTTCCAATCAGGAGACAGAGTTGAATCAAAATGGATTCAGGCCAGGCTGAATAGACAAATTAAGGATGCAAAAAGAGCCTATAAGGAGAAGGTGCAAAATCTGTTTCAAAGGGGGCAGCTGAGATGCCTGGAAAGGAAAAAAGATCCTCTCAGGGATTTCTACTAAGCAGAACGACCCAGGCCCTCAGTCTAAGGAACACTGCAGTCAGTTTGCTGAATCCCTAAACATCTTTTACAGTAGATTTGACTTGCACGACTTTAAAGTAGAAAAGGATGATGTAACATCAGAAGTATTGTTTCTAACTGAGGAGAGTAGTAACATGTATGGGTGGAGGATGTTAGCAGGGAGCTAAAAATGGTGAAGTTGAACAAAGCCATCAGTCCAGACAACAAGAGCAATCATGTTCTGCAATCCTGTCATAAACAACTGGCGCAGGTTTTCTGGGACCTGTTCAACCGCTCACTCGAGGAGCACATACAGTAGTTCCAGCACTATGGAAGTCATCGATTATCTGCCCTGTGCCAAAGAAGGCCAACCCATCTGCACCCAATGACTTTAGACCTGTCGCATTAACACCTGTTATAATGAAGTGTTTTGAACGCATGGTGCTCTCACAGGTCCAACAGAGTGTGCAGAGCATAGTAGACCCTCTACAGTTTGCCTACCAACAGAACAGAGGAGTTGATGATGCTCTCCTGACACTGCTTCACCTGGTCCAATCCCATCTGGACACACCGAAGTCCTACATCAGACTGGTGTTTGTAGACTTCTCTAGTGTGTTCAACACAATCCAACCACACCTAATGGCTAAGAAGCTGCTGAAGATGAACCTCAACCCTCATCTTATCCTCTGGGTAATGTCCTTCTTAACTGACAGACCTCAGTGAGTTAGATATAAACTGCAGCACCACCAAGACCATCTCTACTGGCTCACCACAAGGCTCGGTAGTTTCTCCAGTTTTATTCACACTCTACATGGATGACTGTTAAAGCAACTGTCCTGAGATCACGTACTCAGATGATACAGTAATTGTGGACTCATCCAACTCTGATGACAAGCTTCAATCTGCTGTCAGCCAGTTCCAACAGTGGTGTGAAGTCAATTTCTTGGACTTGAATGTAGAGAAGACTACATAAATCGCCATCGACTTCTGGCATGAGCCGTCCCCTCTGAGGCCCCTTATCATCGGTGTCAAAACAGTTGAAAGAGTGGAGGAGTACAGATATTTGGGTACCATCATTGATAATAAACTGACCTTTGAGGCAAACTGTCGAGTGCATGCAAAGTGTCAGTCAAGGCTGTATTTCCTCCGGAAACTCAAGAATTTGGACATGAGCCAGTCAGTACCGCATGCATTTTACACCTGGTTCCTTGAGTCAGTGATGACCTTTAGCCTAACAGCTTGGTTTGGCTCATTAAGTGAAATCAGGCAACTGAAGCTGGAGAGGGTGACAGTACAGGCTACTAAAATCATACGGAACTAACAAAAAACACTGAAACATCTGTATGAGGAGCGTACAATTAAAAAAGGAAAGAGGATTATGGCCCTTCCATCACATCCCCTGAACTTTCTCTTTGAGACTCTTCCATCTGGTATAAGGTTAAGGTCCTTGCCCCTTAAAGCAAAAAGTGCCCGAAACAGCTTTGTCCCTACAGCTGTTAGACTGCTTAATGACATTGGACATCTCAAGACAGTAAAGGCAGATGAGGAACTGTTATTGGTTTTGATGCAAAATTTTTAGTTATAATTAATATTTAATATAATATAACTTTGATCATAATACTAATAATAATAGTAATTTTAATCATAATCACACATACACTATAATGTGAAACATCTGATTCAATTGAATGTTCTTATTTAACATGTTTGTTTGTGTTTGTGGGTCTGCCCCACTGTCTATGTTTTTTTTTACTGCCGGAAACTACAATTGAAGTTCCTTAACAGGAAAATATAAGTTATATAACTATTCTATTCTGTTCTAACTCCCAACACGCTAATGAATCTAACAACGGTCAATGGCATTTCCCATAATACATTAGCTAACGAATGCTAAGTCCCTATAGCCTAACTATCATCCAAAGTAATTGTAACCTTATATGTTGATGACATATGTGGTAGTTAAGTACAGGATTACTTAGTTAGCTGGATAACTGCAGTGAGTAAAACCAGGAACTGCTCTTTTTACATCAGTCCCTGTTCCAAATTTGGGATGGTTCTGGGATTTACTCAGTGCAGCTATCCAGCTAACTCAGTAATCCTGCTTATTAGTATACCCCCCAGGTAAGATATTTTCCTTTACTTAACTACCACATCTGTAAGCAACATGAGGTTACAAATACCTTGGACGATAGTTATAGGGAGTTAGCATTCGCTAGCTAATGTATCATGGGAAAATCCATTGACCGTTGTTAGCATCGTTAGGGTGTCAGGAGTTAGCTAACTTTAGCTTACAAGGACAGATCAAACAGACGCTCAAAGTTTATAACATTTCATTAGGTTACTTAGTTGAAAGGCAGATATTTCCTTCTTAAACTACAAACCACAATTCCAAAAAAGTTGGGACAGTATGTAAAATGCACATAAAAGCAGAAAGCAGTGATTTGTAAATTCTGTTTTACATGTATTTAATTGAAAACAGTACAAAGAAAAGATATTTAATGTTTTACCTTTATACATTTTTGTGGACAGGGGCAAAAAAAAGCTGTTTGGAACATTCCACAGGTAAAGAGGTGATGCTATCATGACTGGGTATACAAGGATATCAAAAGACTCTTGATTTCTTATTTTCAATTACTCTTACAAGCGATACTATAACCTTTCTGCATTTGAATGGATCACTATGGGAATTGGGGGGTGGGAGTAGATTAAGCTGTAAATTACACGGGAAAAGTATGGAACCCATGGTTGGCTAAATGGCTGTAAGTCATCAAGGGTCTGCGGTATCAAACAAGCCTCAAACCATCACTCTGATCCCAGATATGCAGTAGATATGGATGGATCACTTGAAGGGTTGTTTCTCCTGACTTATTTTTCCATTGAGTTCAATAGGAAAATTGAGGTTCGTTTGATACCTCAGTTTTCAATTAAATATATGTAAATTGATTTGGATCTCAGTTTAGAGATTGGACAAATAGATGGTGAGTTTTCTTTCCAATCCAGAATAAATGCCTGTCTGTACAGTAAAGCCGAATCATGAGAGAACCCATAAGATCGACAACTGGTATACGGCTGTCCTTTGTCCAGTGCTGGCCATAGCCTTTGAGGGCCCCAAACCAGGTTTTTATTAGTCCCCCCCCAACCCACCCACCCTCTAAATAATATAATTAGCTGCCACTTATGCATTTTGGTGTGGGCCGGCTCTGCTTTGTCCATAGGAATGTGGTCACATTGCCAAAGCCCCTCTTTTCCTCAGAGTGCAAACACATTACTATACCTCTGCCAGGTGATGGATGAATTCTGAGCTGTCAGAGCTCATTTAAAGGTAACAGTATTTTAGCAGTATGTCTATGGGATATGTATAGCCTAAGACTCCTTGAATTACAATTGCTTTTTTGTAAATTCAAGCTTCAAAGGAATGAATACTCCAATAAAAACATTTATTTATTTATTTAGTATAACTAGACAACTGTCTATAAAGTGCAACTATTATCCTTAGACCAACTTAGAAATATAAGACAAGCAAAGGTCAATAATATTGTATCATCACAATTTGAATAATTTACACCTTGTAAATTCATATGAAAAATTAGGTACTCCTCCTCTTACTCCTTTGATTTGCATATAGGTATAAACAAATAATTGGATTGAGGAAATAACATTGCAAGCTACAGTAAGTGAACACAAAAAAGAATATACTATATGTCAGAAGAACGGCTGTTTTGAAAATAATACATCTGTTCTATTGGCACTACCAATCCATCTCTTACAGAGCACATCTCCAGGGAATGAGACTAAAAATGTCAATGCTATTTAATTTATGAAATATGCCACACTATAAGGTAAGACAGTTTTGTTTTGTCCTTTATTTTACAGTGAAATCTTTTGAAACTCTAAAGTAGGATATCAAAAAAAATATGGCAGACTAAAATCTCATATCAGATTTTCCTCCATTGTTTTCTCTGTGAGGAAGCATAAACTCAAATACGTAACAGTTGTTTTTAATTATAGAGGTACGTATCGACCAGGTCCCTTATCTGGAGTTGATAAGGCAGGCACTGTTTAATTCCCCAGGCTGAGAGCCATCATTCAGGGACCTTTGATAGTGCCACACTGATTCTTCCCCTAACAAAAGGTGCAAACCCTCCTAAAGATCCCTGGAGAAGATGCATTTCAAAGAGCTTTCCATAGACACAGAAATAACAGCAAAGTCAAACAATACAAATAACTTCTTGATGTGATTTTCCAGGTTGGTCTTTGTTTTGGCGCTCTTCAGTCTTATCCAAAGAACATGCATGGTATAAGAAGGAGTGTCTCGTTAGTTGTAATCGGCCAACTGCTGAATTTGCAGCACATAATGCCTCAAGATTTCAAAATTTTGACATGGTTTGACAAATCAGTGTCTGCATGGAAGACACAATCAGAAAAATATGAAGAAACCTCACCGAATATTTTAAATTTCATTTTCAAGATCTCAAAATGTATGGCTCTATGGAAGAAGTAATTCGAAATCTATTGAAGAAATCATGTTCCGTTTTTCAAAAAATATACACTGATATGTGGATTAAAAAAATGTAAGTATTATTGCATGACAGTTTTGGTTTGGAAAAATTATTTAAAAAAATTGCGAATGACTATTGAAAGAACAGAAGAAATGTTGTGAAATACAATGCCATTTTTATCTGCATATGCAAATAATAGTTCAGGCTTCATTGATGGAAATTTGTCTGTGATTGGTTGTCCATCAAGTTTTATGGAAGTCAACGGGGATTCAGAACTCAGCAGAAAGTTATTTTCATTATCACACTACTAAATATTTAATTATTCGATTTGATGGAAAATTATGTATCATTCATGAGACATCAAGAGACATTGAAATGCATCAATTATGGTAGAGACTCCAAAATCTGTGTGGGAGAAAGACTGTCATACTTGTTATCAATGATGTCTTTGCACTGTCAAATCAACATTCATGGGGAAGAAACCATAAAATTCTATGATTGTGTACATAAATTAACAGACACATATGTACTTATTACAGTACAACTAAAAGCAATGCACATTGCATCAGAATGAATAATGTATTTCTTTCAGTAGTTCCATTTTAAATCTATGTTTAGGTCACAGTTGTACTGGTTAGCTACTTGTGACAATATTGTGCAAAGTACATAAATGTGTGCTTTCCATTGTGTAGTTCCGCAGTGTATTTTTGAATGTGCATATGTGCTTATGGATGCTTATGTACTGAGTAACCAATAGAGAAAAAAACTATGTGTGTTGTTAACCTTTGTGTAAGTAGGTATCTGTGTGTGTGTTTGTCAGTAAAACAGAGTGCGAGAGTAAGAAAACTGGAGAGAAGAGGGCAACCATTTTGTATGTAAAATCACTCAGTGGAACAGATTGGTTATTTTCCTGTTTCAGTTGCTCTCAGGGCATAGCTCCGAGAGCCCAGTGGGTGCTGTTCCATAGAGGGTTCAGATGTCCACTCAGGGTATGATGTGGGGAACCATCATTGCATCTGAAAAAAACTCTTTTACACAGTTCACTAATTATCCAGGCTAATTACAAACCTCGCCGTGTAGTGCTGTCCCCCCCCCCCGTAAACCAAAGGGCCTTTAATTCAGCATTGCTTCACCTGTCTTATTTTGGCCCCATTCAGGATTTCCTATTCTTCGCTGTGCCCAGCAATGCAGGCGGAATAGCACTCGAGTCAAAGGGGTGATGAGACCAGAGAGCCCGAGGGGGAAATGTACGCTGAAAGAGGGAATGCAACTGTGGGTGAATTACCGGGGAAACCAAAATCCTTACCCCTAGTAGTTAGCATTTGAATGGTGATTATTTTATTCCCATGAATGACTGTTTAATAGACATGTTTTTTTTGGAGTGCCGATTGCTGCTATTTTTTTTTGCCCCCCCCCCCATTTCATTTCAGTTTCTTTCAGTCAAATGCTGAGATTGTAAATGCTGTTTACAGATCAAACAATCTGTTGTTTGTTTGTTCCAAGCCCAACAGAGAGTAGACATGCATGGTTATACTTGTTATATATGCAGTTATCATCGGAGCTCTTGCACGCCATCAGTTTGATAAACCTAAGTTTCACTGGCTCCAGCATGTTATGAGGTTATTCCTCTGCAAAGTCACACCCAAGGCATTCGGTTTCATTTTGGTTGGAGGGATGACTCTGTGATGGACAGGCATCCTTCCTGTGCATACATATGCCTATTCTTATGGGAATGACTTCTCACCCTATAAGTATACAGGCCAGGGCTGCTGGGTGGCTCATCCGGTTTAGACACTGTCCTCGTGCATGGATGAGCCCCATGCCCTTATTTCAAATCCAGATCTTGCCAGATCAAAATTGGCTCTATCATTGTCATGGATGGAAGGGTTTCAGTTCTCAATGATTACAGCATCTCATCGCTCACTAGTGACTCTCGCTGGTCGTCCATCAGGTGCACCTGCAAGTCTGCCTGGTGAGCTGCATATGGGGGCTGTGTCTCAAACGGAAGGCAGCTGCCTTACTGCCTTGCTCCCTCTGAAGGTACCTCAAAAGGCACTTCGAAGGCAGGATGATGTCACATGAGATCAGTGTTTACGTTTGTTCATTACGCTACGTTAGCTTCATAGCACCTTAGAAGGCAGCATTTTATGCAAACTTTCATTTGAGACATAGCCAAAGTGTCTTTTCCCAGCTCATGTCTGTGCAAAAACCCGACTTGTAAACTGCGGCCTGATCATTTCCAGCGATGACATTATGCACCTCAGAGGAGAGCATATGCATGTCAGGAAGCATCTAGGATTAGCGTTGTGGTGGCTCGCTACTGGCGCTGGATGTCACACTATTGCACACCTTTTAGGCATAAGCACATCCTTGGTGTGTTTGATAGTTTGCGCAATTTTTCCGCCCCTACAAAGTTAACTTTTTAGAGAATACGTACATTTGCGCCAAGGTGATCAATTCCTGGAAGTCATCAATGGCTACAAAACGAAGTGGCAGTTCCCTCAGTGTGCTGGAGAGGTTGACAGGTCCCCTGTCTATAGTGATCGTGAAGGGCAAGACAAATTATCCAATCAGAAAACACAAAAACTATTAAGAAAACACTACTACAAGTTAGAAACACAAGAACATTTCACAGAAAAAAGCTAATCTGAAACTGCAATATACAGAACACAGAAAACACAACATTTCACAAGACAATATAACAACCCCAAAAACACGGCATGTCACAAAACACATTAACAGCTAAGAAAACACAACAACGTTACATGAAACACACTCACAATCTGAGAACTTATCAAAAAGTAAAACAAAATATATGTATCTGATCTTTGAACAATTACATCCGATCTGTGTCAGATGTGTGCAATAATCGGAATCAGGTCACATCAGAGTGGTAGTGTAAATGCACCCTTAATGTCATGCAAGAATAAATAAATGAATGTGCATTAACCCATTTGAGATATAGTTGGACACCCCTGTTTTATAGACTTGCATCTACTTTATGCCAAGAAGCTCTTCATTTGGTCCTTAATTGCATAATTTGTCACATTCCTTTGATTACTTTCCTCTGATAACTGAAATTACAGTGCTCGCAGTGACACCTTGAGGATAAGGACTGAAATACAGATCACATGCCATCAAGGTCAGTAAGCCATCAAGTTGTAGATGGAGGGTTTCCAAATTAAATATACATAAAAAAATGTCTTACCGTTTGCTTCTTTTGCCTTACTCAGACTGCAATTAATTTGCTCACATGGGGGGTGTAAATTATAATAATTTGTCAACAGACTGACACTCAATATCA
This sequence comes from Synaphobranchus kaupii, assembly GCA_029718625.1. NCBI lineage: Eukaryota > Metazoa > Chordata > Actinopteri > Anguilliformes > Synaphobranchidae > Synaphobranchus > Synaphobranchus kaupii. The sequence continues at coordinate 98,460,430 of CM056376.1, forward strand.
TATAAATGTTCTGCTTTAGTTCAAGTGCAGTGAATTCGGGTGAACATTCGCAAGTTCCCCAGTAATGTAGGCAGAACAATTCAAGCAATTAAATAAAGGTTTTGGCACAGTTTGGGAGTAGAGGTGGCCCAGACATCCAGTCAGGCCAACTCCAATTCAGCGTGGCTCTGCTCCAGCCTCATCCACTGCCTCTCTGCAAGGGTACTTGAGCTCCAGCACTAGTTAAATACAAGTCCACTCCACTAAACATCACTCCTTCATAGCTGCAGGCAATCAACGCCAGAACAAGGTGCGGTTTTTGTAAGATTGGCAGCAAAAACCGGCACAAAAGTATCTTCCGAAGCAGCCAAATGATGATATTTTGTCAACTGCCTTTGCTGGAGCCTCACCAGGGCACCCCCAATCACGGATCAAACAAACACAGACCACAAATGCACCCAGGAGAGCCGAACCGTAAGCGGGCGAAGTGACAGGCATTCAATGGCACATTGAAATGCTTCCTTCATTTCTAAATGGACACTTTTCAGCAAGAATAGCTCTGCGCTAATGTGGGCTAGGACAGAGCATTTTCATTCATCAAATCTGACTGCTTGAGACTCCGAATCACTTGAAGTTGGACTGGACTTAATCCCCACATCCCTTTTAGTTTCAGTGAGCTCTGGTAGTCACAGAGGTGTTTCAATTCTTGACAAATGGCTACTGGGCTTTGGTTGCACTGGAGAGAAATAATTTGTACTGTATGGTTTGTTTGGTTAGCGGAAAAAAAAAGTAATAGAAAAAGTAATAAAGCAGGGTGTTCAATTGAAACAGATGCTGAAGCGGAACATTCAAAAAGCACATCAGGCAACATGTGTAAATGCACAAACCATCACTACAACTGAGATCACACAAAGAAAATGCAGGAATACATGCATCGGATTGCACTGGTGTTTAAAATAAGCAGGCTGCACTATACTCTCTCACAAAATCCTATGCATTTTTCATTTTTTTTTATTTCAATGCATTGCTTCAGGAGGAATTGCATTATGAAAGCAGAAATGAATAATGTACCATTTGAGAGTGGCTATAGGTATGAAATAACACACAGTATGCAGGTACTAATTATTGCTGATCCATAGGTCTGGAGTATCAGTGCTACTGTTATGGAACAACAATATCTTTCATTTTGCATTATGTATGCAATTATTTTGAGTTGTTGAAAAGCACATGGAGTTGCAAATAAATTGCTGATGAGCTGTGTTGTACAACATCTGAAAAGTAGAGTTCATCCCATAGTAGTCCTCTTGCACAGGTTTCTCTGGTTTTCTCCATATTTTCCTCTTGACTATTCAGGCACAGAGGTGGACAGCCTGCCACTGTTCCTCTGTTATTGAGCAGAATGACATATGAAAGGAAAAGCCCCCTAAACATTTTAAAGACTCATTTGTACCAGGCCAATATACAACAAGCAGTGACATTCACTCATATGGAGGCCTGTTGCAGACCTTTCGGTAAATGAATTGGGAGATTGATAGATGACATTTAGGGGAGAGACAGAGGCCATGCAATGAAACAGAATAGTATCTGAAACATCCAAAAAGAAGGTTATTTCACTGCAACTTTATTTATATATTGTAAATCAAACAATTGCATTCACTACAGATACATTTCAAAGGGGTTCTACCTTTTTTTGAATAATAATAATATGAATATAAGAAAAATAAGGCAAAGATAAAGAAGGAGTTGGACAAGATATTTGTTTTATATTGACTTCCAGCAACTGATTACAGAGTGATGACTACAGAATAAAATCTCAAATGCAGCTCATTGTAATTATAAAGTGTGCAAGGCAACACCCAGTGTTGAAATGTATTAGGCTGATGTCCAGGCAAATGGCTGTTGAATTAACATACAGTATGTAGCATATCATGAGTGATTCCACTAATATAAAGTCTCTCTGTATATACATTTAATAGTAAATTATTCTTTTACTGGATTACTGTACACCTGCTATGCATTTGACATTTAAAAGTGCATTACTGAAATATCTCAGTAACAAAACGATGTAAATGTATGTCATTTCTGAGATGTTTGCGCTTGTCTGCACCTTGCTAATTAGCTAGTTAAAACTGAAATATCTGATATTGATTGTGGCTTGCAGAAATGTTTGCCTTCAATGCCAAATCTAACTGGATCTCAGGCGGTACTAATTAAAGGTACCATTTTTGAGAATTTTATGTTATTTTACTTACCCCCGAAATGGTATATAATACTGTAGTGATGCTGTCCTGGTCTCAACGTTGTAGCTTTTCTGTATTGGAGCAATGTTAACAATTAGCATCTTAGCATTGGGTAGAATTTCCCCCCAGCTAACTTTGTTTAAATAACTGCTTATGTTAATATACATACGTTAATGTATTTTAGTAAAATAATATCCTGTAAATTTGTGTAACAGGAAATTTCCAATAAATTCACAGTAATTAACTGACAACCCTGCACTTATTTACTGTAAACCTAAGAGTAATTTACTATAAATTCACAGGACATTTTTTACAGTCCACACATTGGCAACTCTCTGTGAAAAAACCCCCAGATTTTATGGGCCATGTATATTATCTGATTGACAGCTCCCTTCAGTCAATGACAGTTCAGGCTGACAGTCCAGCTGAACCCCTTCATAGTTGAAAACACTAAAAGGAGAAACAGTCTGTATTAATTAATACCCTTGGGTGGATTACTGGATTCCAAGGGCTGATTTTGACAACGCAGTGCACTGAAGAGTTTCCTTCAAGCAACTCCTGTATTGATTTTATGTGCATTTGATAGAAGGGACACGACATCAATGGCAAGGTACCATTAGGAGCTATAACTGTGTAGCTCATGCAGCCATTTATTTCTGTGTGACTAGCGTGATAAACCCCACAAGCATTTGTATGGCGTGTTCTGCAGGTTTGCCTGTACAGCAACATCAGTTGTGTCTGCGGTTCCAGTTTTGCAGGTATGGACACACAAGGCGCAGAGTAAAATGAGATGGTTATTATTTTAAAAAAAGCACAGCACTGGTGGCCCTTGGGACAGTCAACATTATTAGATACTGGCTGCCGGTTTTCTTTTTTGTAGGTTTGTCTTCCAGAATGCCAGAGAAGCAAATTTCCTGTGAGAAAAGCATATATTTTTCTTGATAAAGGAAAATTCAGCTTTGACAGATACATTTTACTAGAATGCCCACCCACCATTTATTATACCTGCCCATATATAAACTGACTGTATTATTACGATTATGGTTTACGATGATGATTATTTTTATGATATTATTATTATTATTGTTGCCATGGTTGTTGTTGTTATTTTATTTTTATCTCCAGTGGTTATTTCAGTTTAACTTTCAGGAAGTGCTAGAGACTAGAATAACCAGTGATAATGATAATGAATGCTGGCTGGGAGGTCTTCAGTCGGCTCCCCATCGGAGGCGTTTTGTGCGACTCGGCTGGCAGAGCACAGCGGGGTAGGTTGGGGTGGGAGGCAGGAGGGTAATCTGATATTGATTCTCAGAAATCAGACAAACTGCAGAGGCCTGGCAGGGAACAGGAAGTCCATACATTTGGAGGGGAGGCGGTTTGCCAGGATAAGGCCATTGAAAAGCTGGCACAGCGGAATCAGGGACAGAACAAATAAAATCCAAATTCAGAATAAAAGTGATAATTATGCATGCCTGAATACCGTGTGGTCTCTGTGGTTGCCGAAATGCGAGACTGCCAGACGGAAGCATCTAGAGTGTTAAGAAGACTGAATTCTACAGAGAAAACAGAACCTGCCTAGATGAGAACTACGACGATGAAACCATGTTAGAATGTAGGCAGTGTCCGTGTGATTAAAATAATCTGTTATTCTGTGCATAATAGAGTATCAGGTTCTCTCTTATGGTTTTATCTTCCTAAATGGGTAAAAGGTAATACATTCCCCATTGGCAGTTCTCTGCTTGTGCACCAGTTCTACTCATTAAAATATCCCGGAAAAAAATGTATTGCTTGTTGCTAACAGCAACAGGCCAACAGTCCTTTCCACATCAAACTGCTTCCCAGAATGTACATTGTCAATTTACATTAAGCTCATTGGCCAGGTTTCTGTACAGTCTTAGTCAAGTGCTCTAGGATTTTTTGGACCATGATTTGCATGCTGTAATATCACCAATGAATCTGTCAGTTGTTGTCCAAATAGAATTAATAAGGGGTATGTTTAAAGATTATTAATTGTATTTTACCTAAACAATTAACATTTAATGGGTAAACAAAACAAAATCACCTTTGGGGGCCTCGTCTGTCACCTCTTGTATTAGGATGCCAAATTGTAAAGCCTAATTCATGATAATGTCAATTTAGAGTTTGGATTACCTCAGAAGGCTTGGCTGAAGCAATTAATTTCATATGGGATTTGTTTAAGCTACGCTTTTTCTGTACAAAGGCAGATGAGGCTTTTCATTTCCTGTAAGTTGCCAAATGTGGAAACCGCTCTTTGACTGTAATGTGAACATGTTGGCTGTTGCTCCCAGATCTGGGTCCCTATGGAAAAAGATCAATGTCAGACTTACACCTGTACAGACTATGGGAAGGAAGGCTGGCACCCTGCATCAAACCTTTCAGCAAAAGCCAGTGTCAACCTGCTTTTTATTTACACGGACAATTTATGTCTCTATCAGAACTTATCTCCCTCTGCATATTTCTGCACAGTCACTCATGGTAACAGCATGCCCATGATAGATGCTGATAAAGAGATGGCAGCCATTTATTCATTATCAAGAACTTGGTTAAAGGGGGGAAAATGTTGTATGTATGTATTTACATATGTGTGTGTGTGTGTATGTGTGTGTGTGTGTGTGTGTGCATGTATGTACATACTATATGCTTTTAAAAAAATATTTAATGCCAGTGCTATAGTATAATAAAATATTATAAGGTCTTCATATTATCAATGAGATAATTCAAGCTTATGCACTGAATTATATGTATATGTGAGGTGTAAGGTCTACTCAGAACCAACATAAATCTTCCTTTGGCTTGACCTATTTTAAACAATTTCTAAATTGTGAGTCTGCTGCATTAGTCATCATGCTAAAGTACAGTTTCAGTGTAGTGTTGCACCTCGCAGTGTTGATTTCTGATCTTATCAGTGCAGCCCCACCGGGCGGCTCATATAATAACCCATACCATCGCCTAGGGAGGGAGGGAGTGTTTGTGTTTGCCTGGCGGTATTGTCCTCACCTCGTCGTGTACCAGCGACTCCTCTGGTCGATTGGGCACCTGCAGTTTCCAGCTCTGTGCATGAAGTGTACTCCTCTGCCACGTTGGCAGTGCAGCTCAGCCGGTCGTCTAGAGGAAAGATGTGGTGCCGTGCTGGTGCTGCACAGGTTGTGCTTGGCTGTGCTCTCCTGATTCAATGGAGGATGTTTCAGTGTCCAGATTGGAAAACATATATTGACTGAGTATTGAAATTTTGGTTATAAAAATGTCTATGTGTTGACAGAACCATCTGCAGATGTGCTTGACTTGATACTGTAGTTTGGATAAGAATTGCTGCTGTAAGTAATCCAACACATCTTTGCCTGGTCATTGAAGAAACATACTAACATAAATGTGTTTCACACAATTTGTATAGGAATAGTTGATATAATATGTGAACAGATTTATTAAATAAAGTGGTAGTTTGACAATTTAACAGAAACCCCACTGCTATTATTTTAAACAACATATCGCAGAACAGCTTAAATTGTGTAAATATTTGCAGGTTCTTATTAAACAATGAAGGCCTACTAGGCCACATGCTTTCTGTTCTCATCTAGGTTGGCCTAATTGTGGTGCACATGGCTTCTATTTGCCTAAAAATTAATATCTGTCATCTACAGCAGTCCATTTCTTTACACTTTAAATACATGCCCATCAACCCACGGCTTAGTTTACTGGTAGAGAGTCACAGAATTGTCCCTGATTGCATCTTTTGTTTACTTCCTATACAATTTAAGAGTAAACCTTTTGCTTTTCCTGATAGGCCATGTTAAGAACAAATATATTTGTTTAATTAACATTAACAGAGGACTGGAGAACTGCAAAAATAGTGTATCTAATTCAGTGAGAAACATACAGTATAACCATAAATTTCAAAAATGTATAATTCATTCTTAAGAATTATATGAAATACTATAGATGGAAGGTGGAAGAAATCTCACTATAAAAAATTAATTGGTATTAGGAACTAGTAATTAGGTATTAGTAATGGTAAGATTTGCCATACTGTCATAATTGTACCAGAATACTGTGGATGTAGAATACAGTAAAGGGCTACGTAGATAATCACACTATGCTGCACAACTAATACGTTTAACGGCAGTTCTTTACTGTGGAATCAAAGCACAATGAAAATTGAGTTACTCCGTTGCCAGTAATTTATAGTGATTAACACAGAACTGTTTTAGCATAGTGAGGTCCAAATTACCATGGACAACTGTTGGTATTGAATGTTCTTTCCATGACAACACGAGATCTCTTTCCTTTCCTTTTCCTCTGCAGGTCAGTTCTCTTGTATGGTCTTAGCATTTGTCATGAAGTCCAGCAATGCGCTTGCGAATTACTCATTTCACATTTGAGTAGTTTTATGGAATTTTCTTTTCTGTGATAGGTGACTTGAAGCAGGGGTGTGACAGTGTATCGTCTCTGGTATCCAAAAGCCCACCTCACCTGACTACAGGCCCCACACAGCAAATACAAAGCCAATGGCTGCTATAAGTAAACGTTAAGTATTTGTTCTTATTGGCTGTCACCGACATTAATGGCAGTTGATGTCAATAATAATAAGGTAGCTCTTCCAGGGATAAGTAGAGGACCCGTTAGATGGCCCTATTTTGTAGAGTGGAGGCACGTGACATGGATATTTCGTTTGATAATAGCTGGTATTTAGGGTGAAACTGCCTCTGTTGATGCTCTGTGGGACAGAACCTTGGTTTTAAATGTAATGCAGGTCATAATTGGTAAACTCCAAGAAGAGGGAGATGATTAGAGGTTAGACCTATAAATATTTTAATAGGTTTATCAATGATTTAAAAAGCAGAATTCTGTAAGATGGAAAGGCTTGGTGGTATGTGCTGGGATACTTGATCTGTGTGGGCACAACTTTGGGTATGTATGTCAGTTGTTAAAATCTATTGTCCCAGTATACTGAAATGTGTGAAAGTGTGAAAGGATAAATTCTTTTTAATGTCTAAATGTGTGTAAATCTCTGTTTGGCATCTGTTACATAAGAGTTGGCAGAGTTGCAATTTAATTTAATGGAACTCCTGTTCTTTGCTGATTACTACCCTTGCAAGTAATGAAATGTAGTGTAGCAAATAGGACATAGAGGGCCAATAAAACAAGGGCACTGTTTAATTGGACCCATTCATCACAGTATCATAAACAGTGAACTAAACTCTAACCTCAACTTACCTGTGATTACATTGCTTATTTTGCTGATCAGGATTTCTGCTGACTAAGGATATTTATCCATGATAATTTGCATTTTACATTTTAACATCTATTTACATAGCTGGGCAGTTACTGATGGCATAGAGATTAAGATTGAGCTGTCCCCCACCTGGCATTCAAGCCTACAGCCTTTTATTAATTTCCACAAAATCACCTCATAGTGAAACATGGTGTAATAGGATTGTGTATACATTAATATACATTAGTCTTTCAGCGAGCTTTTGTTAGCTGAGGGATGAAGAGCAACTATGAGTATATGATGTGACACATTGCTACACATCATTTATTGTGGAAACTAGAGCCATTATGCTAATCACTTAAACCCCAGAAAAGGGATGTGAAACTGATGGATTATGCAAAGACATTGACTACCCAGAAACCCCAGCCATTCATGAAAGCTTTACACCATTCCAAAATGTTATCTCAAATAAGCAGGTTCCAGGTTCTGGTTTTTAGGACTTTGTGATGTGTGATTAGGGACCCTTGGCTCTTCAAATGTTACCAACTAGCCAATAGTTAAAATCTTGCTTGACTATGGAGTGAATGGTAAACCTTGTTACATTTTATCTCACACCATGATGTGCATGATGACTCACTGCAATGTAGAGACAGCTGGGGCGTGCCACCCACCGATAAGCAGATGCATATAACATAATTGCCCAAAGGGATGCAATAAAATCTAATCTAACCAAAATGCATACTGACAGGGAGGGTCACAGATATTTACATTTCTGCTTGTTAAATGCCACTGCCTTGATTGCATTTAGATTTTTGTGGCTACTTCAGTGATATTAAAGTCAGTTAAAAAGGGATGCATGTTTTTATTCAGTTTCCTGCCGCAGGTAAATTGTTTTTGAAAGGAAAGTTCCAGTGAGGGGAGTGTTGGCTAAGCAAGTATTGTGGGAGTGTGGGAGGCATATATTTTGTCTGGCGTATGGTGTGTAAGGAAAGATATTTTCTGTCTCACTAGAGGGGAACAAAAGTTACTGTAATGCAGACACCAATACTCAAGCAATTCACTAGGCGCTTCCTTTGTTTTGTGTCGAATGAGCAAAGAATGAGCTTCATGAATAGTTATATCGTGAATTACCTACTGCTTTCAATAATATGACATCAAAAAAAAGATCAGCTCATTAATTAATTTAGACACTAAACCCTCTACATCCCTTCCCAATTTAGCTAATAGTTGATGAAGAGTTGGAGTGCAAAAGAGTTCCATTTATCGAATATGCAATGTAAAGTGTATGAAGTTTGATATCTTGTTACTAAAGAATCACTTAAGATATTCTATAAAAACAAGATGTTGGATACTATTTTTAAAATTTCAGGTTTTGGTGGCTGTAGAAACCAATTCTCTCAACAGAGCTTCTGTTAACTGTAACTTGTTAGCCAAGTCTAAAGTCTAAACTCCTGTAAAACCAACCTGATGAAAAAGATTTATTTCAAACCTGGATTATGTTTTATGAAATACAATTCTCTTCAGTAATATAATTTGTCAAGCTTGGACAGAAATTACTGCATGCTTATTCACATGCTGCATTTATTCCGCCATGATCTCTTGCCATCTGTTCATAGTTAAAAAGCTGACAAGGCATTGGCAGAATTGCACAAATTGAGATGCTGTTCAGATATAGCTTTTACATGAACTAAGTTTAAGATATAGGATAAAGCATATATTTTCTCTCCCTTCATTTAAAGTACTGAAGTGTATATAAAGGGGGGATAATTTCTCTGAAACTTTTTATGTTTTCAGATAGGGAAGAAGATGAAAGCAATTGTTTGGGCCAGTTAAATTCACTATTCTTTAGTGGTGCCATTTTAAGTGGTGTTTCGTCCTCCTTTCAACTGAAATAATAAGACTGCACACATTTAATTAAATATTCCCCCTGTTTATTATGGTGGATCAATATTCATCTCCGCAGACCAGAATACAAAAAATTACCTTTAGAAATGTGAAAATTAAAATGGTATCTCATCAGATTGTTGCCATGGAAACAAAGAATAACCTCAGTGTAAGTTATTCAGTAGGGATGGACTTTTTTGAAATATGAAACATGAAACTGATCCTTACAGTGAGGAGAAAAGCCCTTAGAGAGCAAAAAGGTCTAGTCACTGACTCGTGGGATTGAAACGCGATTGCAGAGATGGGCTGAGTAACAGCTCAGCAAAAGTCAGTAAGCGATTCAACTTGATGCGACAAGCAGGAGCACCCAGCTTAGTCTCACATCTCTGCAAATGTCACTAGGAAGAAAAAGGTCTTTTTCAACCCTGCGGACAGAAATAGTCCATCTTTGCTTTCTTTTGAGTTCAGCCGTAAAGTGTTGTGTCCATCAAGCACACAGTAAGATCTTTGTGGGCTTATACAGTCCATAATAACAAGGGAATTCAGTCTCCCTGCTGGTAGTTAAAGCTGGAATATGCAACTTAGAAAAATATCAGGGAAGGTCATGCTTAGTTGGTAGCAATCATAGAAATAACTGTTGTGAGAGAAATCCAGCACCATACAATGGACTCTATTTTGGCGATATTAGCGCTTGGTTGAAACGCATGGTGTAAAGTGCATTTAGGGTGTGTCCAAATCCACTTTTGCTAGTTAGACGGCAAGTTTTTGAGCGCTAAGCACAGTGCACATGGGCTAAACTTAGTCTCTTCATTAATTATAGGTGTGTCTTGGGCGTAACATGCAATAAACCAATCAAAATGTCATATCCCATTCCCTTTAAAAGCCTGCTTTTCCACCTTGGCAGATTGCTTATATGATGGCGAAACAGACATGCTTGTTTGTGTGTAGTGCAAGCAAGGAATAGGCTATATGGATCAATAGTATGATCAATATTATTCCGACTAACCATTATGAAGCGTTTTGATATGCACAATAATAATCTTTTACATTAGGCTTAAACACCGGCATGGGTTCTCGGTAATTCCCGACAGTGCTGTTATTTTAGAAAATAGCCTATATTCGGTTACATTTCGTTAAAAGCACCTGCAACAGCTGATAATAAGCTACCAGAATATGGCTTCAGTCTCACCTTAGACAACACCAAATTAGCCTGCTTGTTTAACAAATTTTGTTTGATTATACACTGAATCATTGTCAAACATCAATTCCATGAGGCTCTTCTCATGGAGTTCTCAAAGTTAAAACTGCATTATGTGCATTGCAATATTGATTAATAACATAAATACCGTTATTTTGCCTTAATTACGACACTAAATACACTAAAGCTGTCAGGTTGGGAACCCATAGGTTCCCGCATATTGTCCTTGTTTTATAATGTCCTGCTTATGGAAATGTGACTAACCTGTTTTACTGGTAGCGTAATGCTTTAAACCAAGTCCACTTTCCCAGGAAGACCGTGAAAAGTGTGATTTACAGCAGGGGAAACAGACCTGCTCCTGCATGAAGTTAAAGCGCACATGCAGAGAATAGCATTAAAATTAATTGTGAATTAATTCTATAATGTGCTGCAAATTTGTTTTTGTTTCTAATTAGACTCTTAGTTTTCTTTAAAATCGTTCTGTTCTGTTCTGTTATGGAATAACAGGTGAAATCAGTGGGGTTTTAATAAGCTGAGAGCATGGAAACCTGGTCAATGTAATTAAAAAAATATAAGGACAAAGAATAAGGTTAAAATTAATTTAACATGGTGCAATTTAAATTAATCTCTGTTTTTTAACCGTAGGCTATCGAAAAAACCTTATGCACAGCCAATCCCGGGGGCTGTAGCATAGGCTATTTGAAAAACAATAAATGCAATATTCACTGGACAAGGTTTTGAACTTTTTTCAGTCAAAACCTTTCTATTTACTTACAGGCTGTAGGCCTAGATGAAGACAACTGTACTGTAATGATATCTGAAGCGCATTTTCAGAACTCAAATCTATTGCAGTGTGCAAGTTTTCCATTGAATGACAATTCACGCATTAGGTGTAAATGACAATTTGCGCATTAGGCTTGATATAGGTGTTATTAGCAAAGTGTTTAATGGATAGCCATTGTCCCTTAACAAAAGATTATCCCCCCCAGAAGATTACAGGAATTATTGGCAAATATAGGTTAAGTCATAGCTTGATCCAGGGTAATTGTGAATAGTCTACACATGTAACCTTACACGTACCATCGCACATCGCCTGGATGTTGATGGAGTCGGCTGAAAGCAATTTAATGCGGCATTCCCCTTCGCTGAGAGAAGAGTATGTGGTCTTTGACCTATGGACCCTTTTATTATTATGCATTTTTTGATATAGCCTATACAATAATAATATTTCACATTGTAATCTTGATATTTTTAGTCATGCTTGAGCGCGCCCCTGTGTGTAACAGACAAGAGGGTGTATGCGTGTTGTGCATACGCCTATGTAGATGCACTAAAATAACATGTAAACAACTGCGACATAACTTTAGACCAGGTTTGTGGTGGTTTTAGCGCAAGCACTTTCTGCTGGCTCAAGATAGCAATACGGCAAAAATTATCCTGGCCACACCTCATCTTAAGACCAGCCCGCCCAGTTCACTTGCTATGGGCGCAATATCACTTGGTATTTAAATGACGTGAGCGCTAGACGCTATAATGACACTTGCGTTTAGGTTAGCGCCGGGTGTAAGATAGGGCCCAATGTGTTTAAAAGTCTGCATTCTAATACAGGCCATTCGGCCCAAGTGGCTTATGACGTAAACCAATCAAAGAGATAGGCCGGTTCACGTCATGAACCAATCAGTAATGAAAGTTGCCAGTTCACAAGCAAGAAATTTCACCAACAATGGCGGAGAAGCAAAGCGTTACACCAATGCTATTTCATGCAAAGAAAAAGAAAAGGGAATTGGATAAAGCTCCCTCAAAAACGAGAGTAAGCATAGGTGCTCATTTTAGAAGGTGGCAAAATGTTCGGAAGTGGATTGGTTTAAAGACAGACATGGAGCTCCCATATTTTAGCCTACAGGTAGGTCAAAAGTTTCAACACTCATTTACCTGGACTTTCTGCTTGCCAGCCAATTGTAATTGTACCTATAACGAGTAGTAGCTAAGTTGCTATTATTGATAACATCACTTCATTCATACACTTAATTTGGCGGCTTGTTCTTGGAAAAAGGAAATGTTTGCTAACGTTATAAGTTGTATAGATCGCATTAGCTAGAACCGGCTATTCGGCTGTATCCTAACCATCCATGCCAGCTGTAGCTCCATAATGCCTGGTTCAGACTGACATTACACAAACTCAGTGTGATGCAACAACTCTGCAAAATATTCTGTTGTTTTTCCTGGACTCTTTGCTTAACAACTTGCATGTAGCATCTTATTCAAATTGCTCTAGTAAGTATTTCCAATATGTGTCATGTTATTATTAGTCCCCATGCAATACAATTTACAGGGCAGCCATGCAGCTGATGATTGTTGCTAACAACAGTAGTTGGTGTTAGCAAGCAAGCAAGCAAACATAAAGGATAAAGTACCTCCCATTAAAATGAACATGTTGCCTCAAACAATGTGAATAGCCCAGTCAATTCAATAAATATACAGCACTGTAAACTATATGTAAAAATATTCTATGTATTGTTAATTATTCTGCATAAGAATACAAAAATGAGTTCAGTTTAGGCAAATGATTTCCCTCACTGTGTTCAGCAGGTTTAAGCGAGGCACTGTTCTGTGAAAAATATTGAGACACACGGCTTTGTACGTGGCCAATACAGTACCACAACAGCATCGCCTCTCCAAATAGAAAATGTCTTGCAATCTTCACCATGTATCATATGATGTCAACTTAATTATCACTGAATGTGCAGGAAGCTTGACCTCTGGCCTTTTTGTCTAGCTTTATAGGACTCTTTTAATTTGTTGATGATGCTGCGTTCATCAATTTAAACAGCAAACAAGACAATATCATCAGAACATTTGATTAGAAGAAGCTGGGGCTTGCATTCCTTGACAACAATAGTCATTCAGCCAACTATTTATATCCGTGCGAACTCTCATCCAAATCATGCTAGTATTCTAGGGCACACTGTGATGACATAAGCCCCAGAATACTGGCGTGCTTAGGTTGAGACTTTGCACAGATATACACAGTTGGCATACTTCGGTGGAAAGTAGTTTTTGAAAAAACCATGCACAACAAGGCCTGTGGATGTTTGTGAGTAACTGTGTCATAGAGATGTCGTTGTTAATTTTTTCAAATGTACATTTTTGGTGCTTTGAGCGCCACAAACTTTGGACCCGTTGAGGTCCATTCTATGAGGCTGATATCACTCTGAGGTCCATTCTATGAGGCTGATATCACTGTGAGGTCCATTCTATGAGGCTGATATCACGGTGCGCTGCAGCAGATAACTATGAAATCTAAGTGAAACTTTAGGTTAATCTGTCATCTTTAGGTTAAGATGGGGCCGGCGGCGGGCCGCTCGGTCGCGGGCGCGGCCACGCACTCCTACACCCTGCCCCACCCCTTCTCCCTCTCCAGGTCTCTCTCGCCTTACAAAAACGCGGCGGTGAAACCGTCACCGGCGGTTTCGCCCACTCCTTCTCGCTGCTGGGCCCCGCCACCACCGCGCTCTCCCTGTCCTCCACCCGTCCGCCCCCGCCGCCCTTTTTATCTTATTTTCAGGTACTCTTACGAGCTATATTATAACCTCTGCATTTGAATGGCAATTGGGGAGGGGGCATGGCAAGGTCATCAAGGGTCTAAGATATCAAACGAGCCTCAAACCATCACTCTGCTGCCAGATATGCATTAATTTTTGAGGGTAATATATTTTTACTTCTTATTTCAGCAGTCCATCAACTGCATTACTCATTGTTAAACATTTGTGCCCAGGGCCTTCAGACAAAATAAAGGTGTATGTCATTTGTAAATGATATTTTTATAAAAGATCTTCCACTGCACTTACACCTTGTTCTTGTCTGTTTTTCACACCTCTAGGTGAACAGAGGGAGTTCATTAAGGGGAAAAGCATGGCACACGCGGGCAGTGTGCCCTGCGGAGGCCTGCAGGCTTCTCGTGACGGAATGTCAACATCACACTCAGCTGCCCTTCTGAATGGTCTCTCCTCATTTGAGTATACACATTAGCCCACTGCTTACCTGATATACAGCTCCATCATGCCATTGTAAAAATTGTCAAAAAAAAATATATTTTGGGCCCTATCTTGGCGATCTTGGCGCTTAGTCTAAGCGCATGGCGCTAAGTCCATTTAGGGCGTGTCCAAGTCCACTTTTGCTATTTTAACGGCGTGTTTCTTTGGCGCTAAGCACGGCGCATGGCGCAACTGGGCTGAACCTAGTCGCTTCATTAATTATAGGTGTGTCTTGGGCGTGACATTCAATAAACCAATCAAAATGTCATATCCCATTCCCTTTAAAAGCCTGCTTTTCCACCTTGGCGGATTGCTTATGATGGCGAAACAGACATGCTCGTGCGTGTTTAGTGTGATCAAGGAATAGGCTAAATGGAGTATGATCAATATTATTCGGACTAACCATTAGCCTATGAGTTCCCGGTAATTCCAGACAGGGCTGTCATTTTACAAAATATGTGCGGTTAAATTTCGCTAAAAGGACCTGCAACAGCTGAGAATAAGCTATCAATGGCTTCAGTCTCACCTTAGAAAACGCCAAATTAGCCTGCTTGTTCAGCGAATTTCGTTTGATTATGCAATGAAAGTGTCAAACATCAATTCCAAGAGGCTGTTCTCATGGAGTTCTCGAAGTTCAAGCTTCATCCAAAGTTCATTAGGCTACCTGCATAGTAGGCTAATATTGATTAATAACATACATACCGTTATTTTGCCTTAATGATGACACTAAATAGCCTACAATAAAGCTGTCAGGTTCGCAACCCATAAGTTCACGCATATTTCCCCTTGTTTAATAATGTCCTGTTTATGGAAATGTGACCAACCTGTTTTACTCGTAGCGTAATCCTTTAAAACAATCCACTTTCCCAGGAAGACCGTGAAACGTGCGACTTACAGCAGGGGAAACAGAGAACATGCAGCTCACACGCAGAGAATGGCATTAAAATTAATTGTGAATTAATTGTGTAACGTGCTGCAAATTTGTTTTAGTTTCTAATTAGACGCTTAGTTCTCTTTAAAATTGTTTTGCTCAGTTAAGGAATAACGGGTGAAATCAGCTGGGTTTTAAACGGTGAGAGTATGGAAACCTGGTCACTGTAATTAAAAAAAATATGAAGGACGAAGAATAGCTAAGGTTACAATTTAGTTAACATGGTGACATCTCCGTTTTTTAACCATAGGCTATCGAAAAAAACCTTATACACAGCGAATCCGCTGTAGCCTAGGCTATTTGAAAAACAATAAATGCAATATTCACTGGACAAGGTTTTGAACTTTTTTCAGTCACAAACCATTCTATTTACTTACAGGCTGTATTCATAGATAAACAGAGCTGTATTGTAATGACATCTGAAGCGCATTTTCAGAACTTAAATGTCCGTCTATTGCCGTGCGCGAGTTTTCCATTGAATGACAATTCACGCATTAGGTGCAAAGACAATTTGCGCATTAGGCTTGATAGCTATAGGTGTTATCAGCTCCTTTTTAATGGATAGCCATTGTCCCGTACCATCGCACATCGCCTGGATGTTGATGGAGTGGGCTGAGAGCAATGTAATGTGGCATTGTTTCCCTTCGCTGAGGGAAAGGTATGTGGACCTATGGAACCTTTTATTATTATGCATTTTTGATATAGCCTACACAATAATAATATTTCACATTGTGATCTAGATATTTTAGTCATGCCTGTGCACGCCCCTGTGTGTAACAGACAGGAGGGTATGCGCGTTGTGCACACGCCTATGTAGACGCACTTATATGCGCCGTTAAAATAGCATGTAAACAACTGCGACATGACTTTAGACCAGGTTTGTGGTGGTTCTAGCGCAAGCGCTTTCTGCTGGCTCAAGATAGCAATACGCCAAAAAGAATCCTGGCCACTCCTCATCTTAAGACCAACACGCCCAGTTCACTAATGATGGCGCAAGACTAGTTAATGGCGCAATGCTAGTTAAACGGCGTAAGCGTTAGGCGTTATTATGGACCTAGCGCCGGGTGTAAGATAGCAAAGACACTTGCGTTTGCGTTAGCGCCGCTTTGCGCCGGGTGTAAGATAGGGCCCATTGTGCGTAGAAATTCTGTCAACATCACCAATGCAATGAGACAGTTATCCTACAGACAGACTTTTATACTAGTCCAATTTCTCAGACAAAATAATTTGTTTAACAAGTAATAGTTTTACTATATACAGTGCCCTCCACTATTATTGGCACCCCTGGTAAAGATGAGTAAAAAGGGTTATTAAAAATTAAATGTTTGATAAATTAGCTTAATCTCACACTGAAAAAATGAGAAAAATCCAACCTTTAATTGAAGTAAATTTATTATGAGAAAAGAAAATCCCTCATCAATAAATAATTATTTTTTTAACAAAAATTATTGGCACCCCTGCATTTATATATAGAATAAAGTATTAATTTTTAATATTTGGTTGCATATCCTTTGCATTCCATGACTTCCTGATGTCTGTGACCCAACAACAAGACTCTTGATATCTTATTTTCTGGTACTCTTACAAGCGATACTATAACGTCTGCATTTGAATGGATCTCTATGGGAATTGGGGGTGGGACTAGATTTAGCTGTAAATTACATTGGAACAGTATGGAACACATGGTTGGCTAATTGGCTCTAAGTCATCAAGGGTCGGACGTATCAAACAAGCCTTAAACCATCACTCTGCTGCCAGAAATACAGTAGATATGGATGGATAACTTGAAGGGTTCAAAGTTTGCTTTACACATGTGTTATTCTGTTTTTATTTTAGTTTTATTTTAAAAGCAAAAAAGTTATTGAACTGCCCACTGCTGGAGGATTTGGTATTGGTTGTTGAAGACCTTGTTTCTGATAAGAAAAATATGACATGGTATGAGTGTTAGTTATTAGATAGAGGAAATACATTTAGAAAATTAAAAGCTACTAAGCTAAATCTGAGTTGATATCAATTGTTTGTTAACCTAGATTCTGTAGCTATCTACCCAGAGATCACTCTCTGGGTGCTGGAGCAGTAGTGATGTTCCTGTCAATGGGATTGACTCTTGGTGTGTACATGTTTGGTTGAATCTCTCTGATCCTGGCGCTGATTTGGTTGGATTTGCAGTCATGAATGTAAGAGTCGTGTCGTGTTTCCATAGTACTACCGCTGCCAGCTAGCTAACTAAGCACTAATGTGAGTCTGGTTAGTGGGCTGTCTATCAAAAGTGACCTGTAGTCATTTCATACTCATATATATTGCAGAAGGAACATGCCACTTGAGTCCGCCAGCTCTCCTGTTCATAAGTATTAATCCTAGGGGAATAAGCTCCAACCAACAGAAGGTTATTCAAGGGCTGTGAGTACTGTAGCTATAGATAAATACTGGTGAGCATCTCCCAATGTATGACAAGATTAATTTTAGTCTGGAAAGCACAGAATTTCTCCTGTTTCATTCTGTCAGCACCTACACATAGGATCAATCCCAGGGTGCACTTTGAAATGGAAAACAGCATTAGAAAGCCCCCTCAGTAGAATTCACAAGTGGCAGCTCTTCCTTCAGTCAGGACTGATATATCCAGAGTTTGAGACAGATAAATCAGACGATAAGAGGTACGATCTGTGATGAGAGAAAATGCAACTTCAATGCACCTGGGACCTTGGGAGCTGCAAAGTCTCCACGTGTCTCTCTATAAAAGGAGATTTTTTTTTCTGAGTTATGGCTCCCTTCAACTTTTGTCACAGAAGAGTCCCTTTCTGAAACGGAGGTAGCTTGAAAAGAAATCTGAACACAAATATGACTAACTAAAGTTAGCTGGTTGCGAACACAACTCCAACACAGCAACTTCTTAAACCTGGTAAACTATGATTAGCCCCTGCAACATAATTATGACTTGCACATTGTAATGGTGCTGTAACTATGGGTGGGGTAAATTAAATATGTGTAGAACTTATCTTCCATGTCGGTTCCAATGTAACCATAGGCATTGCAGATATTACGTTGTTACAATGCAACCACATTACCCAGTCACACTTGAGCATAACCAATATTTTTCACCTCTTAGAGTACATTTTTGCTATAATGGCAAAGAAAAAAAAAAAGATTCTCAATTAATTATATATAAATATACACATTGAAACTTGTAAACTTGGATGTAAATTTCACACATAAATAGAAAATGCCATTTATATCATCAGAGAATGGAGGGCTCACTGTGAGAGTGCCATAGTAATCCTCATTAAGCTCTCATTAAAATAAACTAATTAACATGCTGTGGTCAAGCTATCCACACACATCCAGGGGAGCCAAGCTGTTTTATAGTCCCATTTGCATGAAATGATGTGGTAGTGACACTGTTGTTTGGACTGTTTTAAAAGATGCCTCATGCAGGCATCTGATTCAGTGAGTTGCATTTTTTCATATAGTCAAGATTTGTAACTGTATTTTTCATGTTTTGCAAAAAATGAAAAAAAAAAACAATCAAGAGAATCAAAATCAGGAAATGTTTAGCCTAAACAGTGATTGCAACAACAGCAAAAATGTTATGCACCATTCTTTTATCACAATTTAATGCCTGGCTATTAACAAATTACACACGCAGATTTGGAACATTGAAATAAAATATTATCAGACCAGAACAGAGAAAAGAACAGTGTACAGGAGATGATTGGGCCAAAAAAGATTACGCCTACACAACTGTTTTCACAGCTTTCCTTGAGAAATAACATGCCAGTGCATGCCTTGAGTATGGTTTGAGGAACTTCTTTTGATTGTCAATGTGGGTTCTGTTTTTCTGCTTAAAGACATGTCTCTCCATCCCTCAAGAGGTGAACCATAGGTGATAAGAGTTTGAGTGAGAGGCAGGAACCAAAATATATTTTTTTCCTGCTTTGTGTTGTGTGGTAGAATATGCTCCAGGGCTCATATATTCATCCACAAAAACATCTCATTCCATATGACGCTTTCCGGAGCAGTGTTTCTTTGCGTTATAGGATCACGAACCGGCGTAGGTTCCATGCACTACTGCCTCGACTGGTTTTAGTGGGTCCTTCCACTTAATTCTGCGGCAAGTGTACTACCCACATCTTAGGGGCTGCTGACATATAGCTTATTGATTGACAACTTTTACACCTGCTATTGTACACAAAAGGCACTTCTACGGTAGGAGATGGCAAATTTGCAGTATCACTTTAAGCAATTGCATGTAACTGACATGTTTTATGTTTGTATATGAAAGTGTCCTACAGCTGCAGTTGTGTGGATTGAATTCTTTCATTTGTAGTCCCTTGTCATCTGAGCTCTGTATTGTTTTAGCCGGGTTCGATAAGCCCTTCCACTGTCATGTAATGCATTGTTTCTTCTGAAACCGAGACTTGAAAACAAGTTCTGACTTAAATGCGGAGCTGTGGGGCAGACAGCGCTGCGCTCTGCTGATATCCACAGCGTGTGAGCGCGACACGACGGGCCTCTGCACCTCATTGACCCTGACATGAAACAGCGAGCCGCGGTCTAGGTTGTCAGCATGGCTGCCTCCGTCTCCCTCTTTTTCACGCGCAGTGTTTGCACTGTGTGTGACCGAAGCAAACCTAGCAACCACTTGAGTGTTCAGTACTGGCGCACCCGGTGCTCCTCCATGTCCTTTCCTCTGACGTAAGGTCCACTGTTGACTAAGAATTAATTTCACTATCCGTGTCCACCGAGCTAACAAATTTTGGTTCGCGGGACATTCCCAGAATGCTTAGCAAGTTTGGATAAACATTCTCAGCACGTTCAGTTTCCTGGTATCCTGGTATAAATTAAGTTGTAGGGAATATTTCAGGAATGGCCTTCATGTACTATTCCGTTTTATTGAAGGGGGGCTGCTGGATGGCTCATTCGGTTAAGGCACCTCACTGTGGTGCATGGATGAGCCTTATGTCCCTGGATCGAATCCGGACCGTGCCAACCACCGACTGTGGCCGTTAGCTCCATCGGGCGACGCAAAATTGGCGATTGCATTACCCAGGGAATGGGAGGGTTCAGTCGGGTAGGTTTCATGTACATTACTATCTAGCGACCCCTGCTGGTCGAACAGGCCTCCGTAGTCAAAACCGCATGTAAAAGGTTCCTCCTCCGACTCTGCTCTATGGACCTCATTCATGAGACTTAAGAACAAATTTGTGTTCGTAAATCATTCCTATTAGCAATTTTGTTTGTATTTTGCCATTCATCAAAGTTTTCATATGAACAAACTTTAGACCTGCTCAGAACCACGAATACTGCGTTTGTATATTCAAAATGCCACGAATGTAACGCCCCAGACTCAGAGACCCAAGCGCAGACCAGGATTAGGCAAAAAAACATTGTTTATTTTAGTCCAAGGTCAAAAAGCCAGGTAATCAGATTCCAGATGAGACAAAATCAAAATCCAAAAGAAAAATCAAGAGACAGTCCAAAAGATCAAAACTAGGAAATCAGATAGGTGACAGAACAAAGGGAATAGGCAGAGACGTAGTAAAAAAACAAAAGCAAAGGTCAAATAAACCAGAAAGGCAAACAAAACAAAATCGGCAGGAAAAACTCAAACAGAAGGACGTCTCGGGAATCTCAAATAAACACAGGCTTAGTAAGGTGTAGGCACTGAGAATATCAATCAACGTTCTGACAAAGAACAAGTGAAACTGAAGGGTATAAATAGGTAGGGAACACTCAAATCAAGGGAAATCAGGTGTGAGTGGGAGGAGTAACTGGGAAGACTCACAGGCCCAGTGACCTGGTGGGACCCACGAGAGCTTCTCTCTGCGGCTTATTGGTAAGAATATTCAAATATTCACTTCCTGTAGCTATGCGTTTCTTTACCTCCAATTTACTGTGATCCATTTTTTTTTAATACTTTCACAGTTATCTCCTGCCAGGCCTTTTTACTTTACAGTTCCTATGACACCAGTACTGACAATGCAAACTTTTTTTTCTTTACCGAACATCTGCTAATAAAAGCTTGATTTCAGTGCCGGAATAATTATTTCTTTAGTTTTTTTCAACATGAATGAGATATATCTTGCTGTGTGTTACCTCAATATTTCATCTAAATAGTAAAAAGATGGGTGCTATAAACTCCCCAAGGTCCTGTATGTTCAGCCTCTTTTCACTAAAGAATCTAAAAACATTTTTCCTCTAAAGGAATCCACCTGCAGGTAACAAAGGAACTATAATTATTGTACATTGTAAGTTCCAATGGACCAAAACTAGAAATTACATTTGAATTAAAATCTTAGAGAATTATAAATACCACTCATGTATGAAACCATATAATACCCTTGCCCCTATTTAACCACAAAGCATTTTACCTTTCACCTCAAGTAAGGACTTTAAGTAAGCCTAAAACTTTTATTTTTGAAATTAAAGAACAAGTTTATGTGTCAAATGTGAAACAAGTTCTACTTCTCAGACACAATGACAGAGAGTACTGCAGTTAGACTGAAAAAGAAAGTAAAAGAAAAGGTTGCACACTCCATATGGCAATGTTTAATTTAAGAGCTAATGTTTCAGCAAAGAGCCTTCATCAGGGTCATTCTGTCTTTTGGTATCTAAGACCCATGCATACCTTTTTTTTTGCATGGCAGCAGTAATCTTCCATGTAATTAATAATAATGTAAATTGCAGGGGGTACAAATCTCAGACCACCTGCAGATAAAATCTTTCACTCATATCTTTTTTTTGAAGAACATTCCACATTTTCAGTTATGTACAATTACTTATCTCTTTCATACCTATGACTGATATATTTGTGTTGTGCAGACAAGCCTAACAAAGTACACTCAAAAAGGAAGAGGGTACCTGTACACTGTCTTCACTGTGATCATTTTGAAAAACAATGTGTGTTTGTTTTATCCCCAGAGCTGTGCCTGTGTTTGGGTGCTGAAGCACAGTGTTTGCTTTCTCTGGTGTGCTGCAAGTTGAGAAAATGTGAGCTGGTTCACTAAAAAATGTGATTCTGACCAAGATTGGACATCCTTTCAGAAATGTTTACTTATCTAGTTTATTGCAGAAACCCACTGGCACAATATATGACCTAAAGCATGTGCTCCTTTTCTAACTGATTCCATCTTGTTCAAATCGATACAGGAATCTCAAATTAATCTACGATGACATGCACGCACACGCGCACACACACGCACACGCACACGTAGGGCCCATCCATTTTGGGAACCAACATGCGTCACAGTCATGATCCTAGGCGGAATTCCCAAAACATGTTGACCAATTAGGACTCCGTTCTCAAACTCTATATAACTTTGTAAATGTCACTCTTCCTCTCTCTGACTCTAGACGCTTAAGCTCTACCCTTTGGGGAATGGGAGAGATTTAGGCCGACAGAAGCACACACTAGACGTAGCTAATTTCTGTAGCCTCAATACACGCCATATTTCCAGGCCACGTTAGCTTCATGCTAAAGCCTGATTCATAATTCCCCGAAACACATACGTCTTTGTTTCCTGCTACACTACGTGTGTTGGGTGAACACACACACAGACAGAACTGTGAATTCTAACATGCCTCATTCATTTTCCACACTTTGTTTCCCTTTCCATATCATTCACTGCTTTTAGGATGTTAGTTTAGATGTTTGTTGTATAATAAATTAGATTTTGTTAAACCTGGTCATCGGTCTGATTATTGTTTGGATAAACATTTGAGCCTACCACCTTAAAGAACTTACGTCTTCAGATTAAGTTATTGGTTATTGTTATTTTAATATTTGATATTGAAATTCAGAATCGTGATTTAATAATTCATTTTATGAGACTTATTAATTTGGTCACTGTATGAGGTTCTATATGTATGTGTATTCTCAACACTAGCTGGTGCTCATGCGAGGGTATACGTGCATATTACCAACATAACTGGTGAACCAATGTAAAGCTATATACATTTATATGTATATATTCAGCGCATTCATTGGTGCCTCAATGTGACGACTGTTAAGACGTACACGTTTTAACTATCTGTCCATTTTAACTATTTGTTTTTACTACTAAATCCTTATGTAAACTACGCTGCACACACACACACCTTAATCACAATTACATCATCATACAGATCATCATCACCATCAAATACCTGAACATTTCATTAATTGTTCTCAGAACAGTCTGGAAAACCGATTTTGACTTATCAATATTTGCTGATTTCCTATTCATTATTAACGAAATCAATTTTAACATATCTTATGCCCCAAATACTAGTGACAAAATGTCTAATGTGTTTGATCTACTTCTTCTTCTTTCTCCCTGCATGACCATAATTATTAGTATCCGTATTGGTCAAAATCTACTTCAGTCAAAGCCAACACACTCACTGTTACTCAAATGCAGGACAAAGATTAAAAAAAAGTTTCTTCTGTATAAGGATGTGCAGATGTGACGTTATTTCAGTCAATACGACTGAATATCCTGCTAGATAGCTTTCTAGCTTTCTGTATAGTTCATCAGGGGCAGTAAGTTATTGATCCTGTTCATTAATTTATAATTAAACTACTGAGGAGTAGGGAGATTCTTCTATACACCCACAGAGTTTAGTTAGCTATGTTATATCTAGTGTGACTTAAGACAGCTTCCTATTCTTCCTAACTGTTATAACAATGCTATAATTAACATTGTCGAGGAACAATTCACTTTTTACATGCTTATTCACAAATTCCATGTTTATTCAAATTAATGTTGTGAATTGTCTACTCTGAGATATCCACGGAGGATAGGTAGCCTCAGGTATAAAAAATATCAAATGTTTGAAAACGGGTACCGTTTTGTAATGCAGGAATAATTTGTAATGCAGGACAATTTTTTAATGGATGTATACAGTGTATGCTTTTTTATGTCAGTACCATGGTTTTTTATATTTAAAATATTTTTTGTTGAGATGAATAATACACCTCTCTGTTAAAATAGAGTTTAATGTACTCATGGTTCATTCTGTCAAAGTAAGCCTGCTGTAATGCCCAAGCGGACTCTTTTAAGAGGTGAGAGATTGCAGTCAGTGCTATAATGTTCTTGTCATCTTGTCTACTACAAAACCCAAACATATAAAAGGTTTTTATCTTTATCCTTTAAAGAGAAGACACAATTCCTCTACATCTAGCATTTTAAATACCTATGCCTCCTTTCTAGCTGAGGCAGCACTCTAGGGTTCTAATAATAAAATCTGGATTGCAGAAAAAAACAAAAAATAAAAAATTTTAATAACAAAGTGTGGCTGGTCCTTGGATTTATCAATTTCAGCATGTGGCAGTGTTTAGGCTTCCAGCAAGAAATTTCTAATTTAATTTTACATTATTCCCTTCAGGGTTTTATTGTCAAATTGCCCATGGCAACCTGGTCACCTGACACCACTTCTTTTTCAAAGTGCAGTTATTCCAAACATGGGAATAATGTTTCAAAGTGCAGTTATTCTGCTTGTTCTAATCAACATATTTTACGTCACTAACATTTCGAACATTGTTTATTCTCTAGGTCCACTAGGTATTCATTCAGTGAATGATGTCAGAGTTTTGCATGAAATAACTCACATGTAGCACATTTTAGAAAAAGATGTACAGTTGAAGTCGGAAGTTTACATACACTTAGGGTGAAGTCATTAAAACTCATTTTTAATCACTCCACAGATTTCATGTTAGCAAACTATAGTGTTGGCAAGTCAGTTAGGACATCTACTGCATGACACAAGTCATTTTTCCAACAATTGTTTACAGACAGATTATTTCACTTTTAATTCACTATATCACAATTCCAGTGGGTCAGAAGTTTACATACACTAAGTTGACTGTGCCTTTAAATGGCTTGGGAAATTCCAGAAAATGATGTCATGGCTTTAGAAACTTCTGATAGACTAATTTACATTATTTGAGTCAATTGGAGGTGTCCCTGTGGATGTATGTTAAGGCCTACCTTCAAACTCAGTGCCTCTTTGCTTGACATCATGGGAAAATTAAAAAGAAATCAGCCAAGACCTCAGAAAGAAAATTGTGGACCTCCACAAGTCTGGTTCATCCTTGGGAGCAATTTCCAAATGCCTGAAGGTACCACGTTCATCTGTACAAACAATAGTACGCAAGTATAAACACCATGGGACCACACAGCCGTCATACCACTCAGGAAGGAGACGTGTTCCATCTCCTAGAGATGAATGTGCTTTGGTGCGAAAAGTGCAAATCAATCCCAGATCAACAGCAAAGGACCTTGTGAAGATGCTGGAGGGAACAGGTACAAATTATCTATATCCACAGTAAAAGGAGACCTATATCGACATAACCTGAAAGGCTCCTCAGCAAGGAAGAATCCACTATTCCAAAACCGCCATTAAAAAAGCCAGACTACAGTTTGCAACTGCACATAGGGACAAATATCTTACTTTTTGGAGAAATGTCCTCTGGTCTGATGAAACAAAAATTTTACTGTTTGGCCATAATGACCATTGTTATGTTTGGAGGAATAAGGGTGAGGCCTGCAAGCCAAAGAACACCATCCCAACCGTGAAGCACGGGGGTGGCAGCATCATGTTGTGGGGGTGCTTTGCTGCAGCATCATGAGGAAGGAAAATTATGTGGATATATTGAAGCAACATCTCAAGACATCAGCTAGGAAGTTAAAGCTTGGTAGCAAATGGCTTGGCTTCCAAATGGACAATGACCAAAAGCATACTTCCAAAGTTGTGGCAGAATGGCTTAAGGACAACAAAGTCAAGGTATTGGAGTGACCATCACAAAGTCCTGACCTCAATCCAATCGAAAATTTGTGGGCAGAACTGAAAAAGCGTGTGCGAGCAAGGAGGCCTACAAACCTGACTCAGTTACACCAGTTCTGTCAGGAGGAATGGGCCAAAATTCCAGCAACTTATTGTGAGAAGCTTGTGGAAGGCTACCCGAAACATTTGACCCAAGTTAAACAATTGAAAGGCAATGCTACCAAATACTAACAGTGTATGTAAACATCTGACCCACTGGAAATGTGATGAAATAAATAAAAGCTGAAATAAATCATTCTCTCTACTATTATTATGACATTTCACATTCTTAAAATAAAGTTGTGATCCTAACTGACCTAAGACAGGGAATGTTTACTTGGATTAAATGTCAGGAATTGTGAAAAACTGAGTTTAAATGGATTTGGCTAAGGTGTATGTAAACTTTCGACTTCAACTGTATATAAAATACTATATTACACTTCACTAGACACACGCAAATATGTAAAATCACTATGTTATTGGAGAAATCATCTATGCTTGACAGGACATAGTGGACAAGCATAGTGGAAAACTGTAAAATAGTAAACAATTGTCTTTCAAGATACTGTGGCTAACATTGTAAACAAAAAAAATTAATTGATCTCACAAAAGTCACTGTACTGAATTAGATATTGTAGCAATGGTTCTGCTCTATTCATACAAACATATACTCCTGTTTTGATAGCAACCTTTGAAAATAAAATTTAAGGCAAGGATCTTCTCCTTTGATTCTCTATGACAAGCATAAAATTTCCCTTCCTGATTATTAATGTCAGCGTAACTGCAACAGGTAAGATTGTTCAGGATTAGCACCTATTTGAAAATGTTACCACTTCTTTTGGCTCTAGGAATATGAATGTTCAAGTGTCAAAAGAAAACTTTTATTGTCAAAGGAGGACAGGGTTTCCCTTGAGCCTGAGGAGATGGAAAGAGTAGTATTCATCAGACTGAAGATCAACTCTATTGTAATGCTCGACGACTAGACGATTCAGGATCTCAGGGGAGTAGGCATGTTCCTGAAGGAGACAGGCAGCTCAAGGTGAGAGTCTGTCAGGTCGTTTGTCAGAGGTATCTTCAGCACCAAGGTCAGCGACGGTAGATTTTCCTCCCAGTGTGGATTTTCAAAGAACTTCAATTGTGCCCTTTAGACACAGCAGATATGGTGCACAAAGAGTGAGTGGCCATTTATGGCACTCCTAAAGGTCTTAAAAGGACATGGATGCCAGAAAATGTGTCAAGTAGAAATTGAGGGGCCAGGATTAGGACATGTGTGGGAATCCATAACCTGAGGGTTCAGCTGCCAAAATGAATTTAATTATCTGCCAGAGTCCCCAGCATAGAAATGGTTCTGTCTAATGACAGTTATGGTGCAACGACTCCAGTAAAATGATGAATTTAAACATTAACCAATCATTAATCCGGCTGCTTATTTAAGTAAAATATTTATTAACCCCAATGAGGAAATTCATATTTCAGATGGAAGTGCTTTCCAAATCTCATTCTAATTAAAAAAGGTATATAATGAGGGAATGTTTCGACAGGAAAAATGGGACGGCAAAGAGAGTGACACAGAGATAGTGTAGCTTGATAAGGAAGGGGGTCAGACAATGAACTGTTTCCCTGTGATTTAAGTGTGGATGCCATGCCATTGGCAGTTTCGCAGGGTACATGATGATTAGAAGGAATGTTATTATCACTTGCCATTTATTGGGTGTCCAGACGTCCTGGGTGTCACCCTGCACAGGAAGGAGCTGGGGATCTCTTGCCTGATTCGGTATGGGAATACAGATAGCCTCATTAAAGAAGTACAGTAGACATGCACATGTGACTGCAGTCAGGACCTCCGTTCAATATAACTAAGATGTGATTTGTCTCAAGTTTGAGAAACCTGGTTAAACAAATGTTAGATTTAGATTGATTGCTTACTCCTTATTCTTATCATTCTTCAGAATAAACTCTCAGGTCTGTGTAAATTCTGCTTTCTCTGAAACATGAATCACATGGTCATAATTGTCTATTCTTTTCATATTGTGATGGGCGTTTTCCTACTGGAACATTTGTTGTGAAATTGTGATCACTTCTTAGGCTCGAATACTGACAACACTAAGTATTGCATAGGGCAAGTCATAACATAACTACGGTGGCCGAGACATACAAAGCAACGCAACGTTATCACACACGACTGCTGTAAGGGAGTTGGGTACGGAGGACCAGACGCAAATGAAGGGGAATCTTAAAGTTATCCACATAGGTGGAATAACCACAAAATAGGAGATATAGGATAAAAATAAGATATCAGCGAATGGATCAGGAAAAAAAAATTAAGAAATGGGAATGAAAACTCCCGGTGTAGCACCAGAAGAAAATCAACCCAGGAGAAGTGGGCGAAGACTGGCAGACTCGAGCAGAGAAAGGAAAGGAGTGATTTACCTCTCCCTCTCACTAAGAGAAAGCAGTAAAGGAGGTAAAAGGGGAAAAAAAGGAATAAAGAATAGCGACCCAGATAAATGGGCAAAAAAACTTGTAGGCTCGAGCTGTAGAAAGGAAGAGAGAGAATTACCTCTCGCTCTCAATACGAGAGAGCACTAACATAAAGGTAAAGAGAAATGGTAACAAAAGGTAACTGTCTCTGAGAGAACAGAAAGGAAAACCAGGACGAAGGACAGAAGTGCAAAAGAGAAGACAAATCCTACAAGGAACTCTAAAGCAACTAAAGGCAAGTCCCGCGTCACTTTAAAGCAGAGCTATAAAGCGAATGTCACGGTTTGACAATCCTTTCTTCCATCTCTGCGTTTATGGTTCTCTGCAGCTGTGAGCTGGCGTTCAGGTTTCTCTTTCGCCGTCCTCTCCGTGTTTTCCCGTCTTCCGCTCATTACCTGGTGCACCTGTTCCTGGTTTCATGTAGGCTATTTAAGCACGCTGTTTCCGCCTTCCGGTGCTTGTGTGTCTTTGTTGCCACATTCACCAAGCCAGGTAAAAGGTATAGCCGGAAGACTGGATTATTGTCTTTGACAATCATTCAGGAACTTCCTAGAGTTTCGGTTAGATTCTGTCACGACCCTGAACCGGGGGGCTGGACCTAAATGCATGACAAGGAGGCAGAGGTGCAAGAAAAGGGAGTTTATTGTAGCTTGGGGTAGTCCCAAGCTGTACACAGAATAATAAACAACAATAATAAACAAGTCAGGAGTTTCTCCGGGACTTGAATGTGCTCCAAGCCAGAGCTGGACTTGGTGCCGGAACCCTCGAGTTCCAACCGGAACTGGGCAGGACAGGAAACAGGAACGGGATCACAGGAACTGGATCACCGGAACATGGAGTTGTTCCAAACCGGAACTGGACTTGGTACGGGAAACTGGAGTTCCAAACCGGAACTGGACTTGGTACGGGAAACTGGAGTTCCAAACCGGAACTCTACTTGGTACGAGAAACTGGAGTTCCAAACAGGAACTGGACTGACAGGAACTGGATCAGATTAAGCTGGAATGGACAATTGGAACACAGGAATGTTCCAGACCGGAACTGGACTTTGCGGGTCTCTCAGGTAAGTTCCAACCGGAACTGGACAGGAACTGGACTGGACGGATGGCAAGGCAGAGCAGTGCAGCGGAGCTCAGGTTGGCCCGGTCGGGGCAGCAGGGCAACAGTGGAGGATGCAACCGTAGCCGTAGCAATGGCGGTAGCCACGGCCGGACAGGAACCACTGCAGTATGGAGAAGCAGAACACCCAGCTGCGAGCGCAACGTCAGGTGGAGGCAGAGGTACCGCAACACACACAGGGAGTGGTAAACAGCTACAGACTGGCAGAAACAGTAGAAAGGGGGTTAATGTGACAGGCAATGTTCAGGCAGGGAAAACCGCAAACAGAGAGGACTGGTTAGCAAACAACAGCAGGCCGTGAGCATTTAAGCATCGAGACAAAACCAAACTGAAGTTTCAGAGGCATAGGACAGGGATTCAAGGACCAAGATACAAAGAACAACGTTACAGAGTAGCAACAAGGGTAATGAACCAGCACTGGAGGGCAGACAGCAGGTGGGTTAAATAGGGGAGTGTAATTGGAAACAATCAAGAAAAGCATGCAAATGTGTGAGTGGGTAATTGACAAAGCGGAGTGAGAGGAATGCATGCTGCAACGGGGAAAGGAGACAAGAGTGGGGAAAAGGAGTGAAACAAGTGGAGGGTACATGCCCAGTCTGCAGCAAGGGGGAAAACACGGACAAAGGGAATCAAACATGAAACGGAGGGGAATGGCAAAACATGGAAAACGGACAGGATGGGAACGGGACGTTACAGATTCCTCCTTACTCTAGTTTTCGTTTCTTTTCCTTTTGTGCTCTAGTTATTCGGCTGTTCATTTGTCAGAGCTAGAGGTTTGCTACCGGCTTATTTTTCTCGCGCTGATTATTTCTGCGAGTTTGTCCATTTAGTGGGTTGTTATTATTTTGGCTCACGCCGGGATTATCTCCCTTTATTTTCACATCTTCTCTTTATTCGAGTTGCGCCCTGAGCTATTGGGGTTGTTTTCTGTTTTCTGTAATTTACGAGATTATTATCTCTCTCAGTGAATCTCTCTAGTCGAGTTTATGAGTATCGTCCTGTTTTTTATAAAGGACGTTTCATTTTGTTTGTTTGTTCGGGAGTTTTTGTCCCGCCTTTCTTTATTTTCTTTTCAAGTGATTATTCACTTTTCGTGGGTAATCTTTCGAATCCTTTTCTGGTCGCGTCTGATCCTCCTACCCGACTCCCCAGACAGCAAAGTGGTTTCCTCATACCTATACCTTTTCCAGGTTTACACGGAAGTGCCGAGACCGGAAGACGCAGAGCTTAAATAGCCGGTGGAACACCTGAATAGGTGAAAGCCATGAGTGCCGGGTAGCTGAAAAAACACGGCAATGACGCCGGACCGAAGCTGCGAAGACAATCTAAGCCGAGAAGGAGCGGCGACCTGCGAAACTGTGACAGACTGCAAATTGGAAAACACATTAATCCTTTAATGGCCACTCAACCGTTTGGTAGAGCACGTTTTCAGTCTTGATATCTTGTTGAAAAATATGTTGGACTTAACTCCACCTGATTGAGCCATCTCTATCGGTGTACGTGGTAGAGATGGCTCAATCAGGTGGAGTTAAGTCCAACATATTTTTCAACAAGATATCAAGACTCAAAACCTGCTCTACCAAATGGTTGAGCGGCCATTAAAGGGTTAATAAATAAGAAAACAAAAATACAAATACAAAAACACAACGACATTAACAGAAACGCGCTGCATTTGATGAAAACACAGCGACATTAACAGAAATGCGCAGCATTTCGAAAAACGTCAACGGAAGTGTGTCCCTACGACCAAAATATACAGGTGGCACCAGCCACCATTGGACCCACAGAACTCTGTCCACAGAAGTTGAAAAACTGAGAGCGGAGTAGACAGGATATAACTTTAAAAGATTTTATTCCATCTTCTACTGGGACTTTTGCCATTTGTCGAGGGTGTGACAGAAATTTTCAATTTTACGATTTCACTTTTACCATTTGATTGAACAAGTAACGTTAGAAGTCCATTTTTATGGGTCAGTGCTATTGTTTTTTTTTTTAATAGGATAGATTCATTCATGTGATTAGCCTATGCTTGATAGACATTTGCAATGAAACTATGCGTTTGCCATTTATCTACTTTTTATGGTGCGCAGATATGGTAGGACACAGCTAATCTGGGGAAATTAACCAGCATAATGAATGAATGTGAACTCAGCTAATCTTAGGGAGGGCAAACCAGAGCTTTAGAACGTAGACAGCAGTGAATTCACGTGAGCTTGACAATACATTTCTGACAGAAAACATAGTTTACTGACTTTTTTACGCCACTGCAGTGGTGATAAAACTTAAAATAAGTAAGTGCTAGTGTATTGATAGCCTTTATTGATCGCCGTATGAGGCTAGAATGATGAAGCTAGCAGGAACCAATAGCACTAACCCATAAAAATTAACTTCTAACCTTACTTCTTCAATCGAATGGTAAAAGTGAAATCGTGAAATCGAAAATTTCGTCACACCCTCGATAAACGGCAAAAGTCCTAGTAGAAGATGGAATTAAATCTTTATATCCTGGAATTAAAAGTTATATCCTGTCTACTCCGCTCTGTTTTTCAACTTCTGTGGATCCGACGGTGGCTGGTGCCACCTGTATACTTTGGTCGTAGGGAAACACTTACGTTGTCATTTTTCGAAATGCTGCACATTTCTGTTAATGTCGCTGTGTTTTCATCATGCAACATGTTTCTGTTAATGTCGCTGTGTTTTCATCAAATGCAGCACGTTCCTGTTAATGTCGTTGTGTTTTTGTATTTGTATTTTCTTATTTATTAATGTGTTTTCCAAGTTGCAGTCATGTTGTGATAATGTTGCATTGCTTTGTATGTCTCGACCACCATCCATAACACTAAAAATAACATATTTGATATGGTAAAACCTTAGCGAGGGTTGCAAAAGGCTATAATTGTTTAAGAAATGCATGGTTTGTTACCTTTTAAAACTTCATAATTGGATTTAAACAACTGAGTATGGAAGACCTGGCAAGTAGACAGACACACAGTGTATATGGAAGAGACTGTACATTTTTTCAAAAACTTTGAAAAAAAAAAAAAGTCATAAATTTAAGGACACATGTTGATTGAATCAGGCTAAGATGTTGAAGTCCTTAAAAAATCATAACACTATTTCCTTCTTTGGGAAACATACAGTTTGATTTATTCTGGCCCAAAAGACGGCTTACTCATGCTCGGGGCAGTCTTGGCAGCATGAGCCTGGCTGGAGATGCAACTTCCAGCTTCTTCTTTTATCCCATGCTACCAGTACAGCACTGTGGAGCGACTTCATCCAAGGCCATTACCTGTGGGGATCACTGAGAGGCTGTTTCTACACTTAAGCCACCTGGCATATGCAGTCCCTGTGTGAAATCTGATGAAATCTCAACCAGATCAGAGAGGAAATGCTGCCACCTTGCACATAGTGGGGAAGACTGCTCTGCATGAACAGGAATCATGTGTATAATGCCATCTATGCATTTCCAACAAACATGTTTCAACAGTGCAAAAATACATCAGAGAAGTTTCCTTTCCTATGTTTCACTAATCGTAATATTTCAAAAAAGCATTAATATTATATAAATGTAGTGGGCAAATTTAAACAAATGTCCATTATAGAATATCCATTATCCAGTATCTCAATATTCATTATAGAACCTGATCAGGACTCTATTAAACCTTAATCTAAAAACTGTTAAGATATTTCAGGCCAGATCCGTCAGTCATTTAATTACACATCTCTTCACAAGATGAGAGCATTGTAACAAATTAATTAGCAGAGGCATTAACACATCTGAAATTGGGTTACTGTTAAAAATGCATTGACCTGTAACCCTGTCCATGCAAACAGGAAATCATTAAGCTCAATATTATCCACGCATCCCTTGGTCACAGGGGTTCTTGTGCGACATAGAGGAAGTACTAGTCATTCCTCCCACACATGTTTCATAACAGGGAACAAGAAAAAAGTGAGGCAAACTGAACAAGATTAGTGCAGATCATAGATTACTTTGAAGTGCCTGACTCTGTGAAAGTCAGACAACTTTAATTGCAAAAATTTGCAGTATTGAGTGATTCCTCTGTTCAAGGGCACAGGTCGAAAAAACAATAGGCTAAACTGGTAATACAAGTAGGGGTAGAAAACTTTTTTTTTTTTAATTACCCAAGCAGATTGAAGTTTAAAAATGGTGAATGACAGCTATGTGCAGAAATGCTTTTGGAAGGATCAACAAGTAACTTCAGCGAGCATTTTTCTTCTGAAATTCCATCTCCGAATATAAATACAGGGGAAACCTGTGGAATTCTGATCATTCCTCAGATTGAATTCTTATCACATTACATGTCCTTTACACATTATAACTAAGCATATGGCGAATGGGACATTATCAAGTTGACACAGGGGTTTCTGAAATTTTTCTACTCTGGAATCACTCATAGATTACAAGATTATAATGGGGAGCCTGGTTCGGAGGACCAGACGTGGCAGAGAGGGAATCTGAAAGTTAATTCCTGAGAAGGAATTAACCACAAGCATGGATATAATCCACGATCAGGAAGGAGTGAAAGTAGGAAATTAAGTACCTCTCACTCTTAATAAGAGTGAAAAAACAGAGGAAACAGAAAAGGAGGAGAAATTATAGCAACCCAGAAAATAATGGGTGAAAAACTCATAGGCTTGAGTATAGGTATAAAAAGGAAATATTACCTCTCACTCTCGATACCGAGTAAAAAAAAAAACGAGTAAAAAAATAGAAAGATAAAAGAATAGAAAATAAGGCGGCCTGGAAAACTGGCCGAAATAGGCTCGCAGTTCTGAGTGTAGTCAAAGAAAGAAAAGGAAAACCTCTCACCCTAAATATGACAGAGTAGTGCAAACAGAGAGGTGGAAAGGAAACGGAAAAACAAGAACTGTCTCAGAGAACAGTAAGACCAAAACGTGGAACTAAAACTGCAAACGAGAAAACAAATCCAAAAATAAAGGAACTCTAAAGTACTAAGAAGCAAGTCCCGTGTTACTTTTAAGAACTCGTAAAAGTGAAGTGGTCGCTTAATCCTATACCATTTACCGGCTACGTGTCAACACAAAGAAAACACAGAAGCCCCTGAAAACGGAAGCTCAGAGCTTTTATAGCCGGCAGGTAACCTAGAACAGGTGAGAATAATAAGTGCCGGGATAGAATGAAAGCCTGGAACGGACGACGGAAGAATAAGGCAAGAGTGCCCTCGTGCCGCTCCGAGGAAGAACGACTGCAGAAATAAAAGGAGGCAGCCACAAACCATGACAGGGACATAAAGTGTGTTTCAGTGTGAAGTCCAATTCTTTGCCAAATTTTGATGTCAATTTGTCTAGATGGGGAAGTATCACATTGATGATCTGAGGTTTTGCGGAATAATTTTCTATTTCCGTGATTTTGAGAAAATATGCTGAAATGATTTTTATGGTAAATCCTGGTCAGTGTTAGAAAGGAACCTGAATAAAAAATTGGGTAAGTGTAGACCCCTGTAGCACCTGTTCAGAGTCACCCAGTAAAAATACAGGCTAATGAGAGTTTCAACTATTTTTATATGAGATGGAGACATTTTTAGTTTGTGGAGAAGGGAATTAAATAAATTAAGAACCAACTCCTAAAACAACCATGGCTGTGAATGTATTTATAGTACATGATACCCATGGCCAATTGTGTGCCTCAGTGCATACAAACAGATAAGTTCCACAGATGACATAATGACTCTCATAAGGACATCACCAAAAGCTCATCTTCCTGAGTAAAGAAGTTATTCCATGAACAGAATCTTGTATAACTCATCACCTCCTTTCTTTTTCCTGGTATTAGTAAATGAATATTAGCTTTGTCCCTTATTATGCCATAACAAGTTGATGCTTATGTAGTGAAACACCTCCATGTAAGTTGATGCAAGCTAGGAACCAAAGGGTCTGCCTTGAAATGCATATTGACAGGCCAATTCTAATCCCATAAATCCACGGTATAAAAAAACTTTCTGCACATATTCAGTGTCCCTCTGAATTTTTCTTCTATCCAAAGGTATTGATTCAGGAAAGAGGAGATAACAAAAACCTCAATAATAGCATGCTCCACTTGGCTTGGAAGTCAGTTACAACTTAAAAACCAATCATAAGTAGCACAGCTAAAAACACATTTTGCACAGTTTATTTATATAATACTGTATATAACCAGCCTTTATTGGTGGATTTGTAAAATGCAATTTCTGTTTTACAAATCTACAAGGCAGACCACCAGGCTCTTAGTAAAGTATGTAAAATGTAATGTGTTGCCTTTATCAGGGAGAAAAAAAACAGTATGCAGTTTTTATCATTGCACTTGTCATTCTAATTGTGTGTGGCAAAATTAATATTCACTTTTGGGTCCCCACCAGTGGCCCATTGTAAGATTGCTAAGCGTTTCAGTTCTGGGTCTCCATTTCGGCTCTGACAGGTTGATGAATGAGCAGTGCCTGGGGACAAGCTGCTTCCGTAATTGGGATTATCATGGGGAGCCGATGTACAAATCACCTACCTAATCAGACCACTGCTCTCACGGTGTTTCTTTTAGCTGGCTGTTATCTGCTGATTTGGAGGGTTCCACTTATCTCATAGGGGCCAAGTTTCACACAGAACAAAAGTCTGTGCCTCTTCTTGTTCATCATGTCCATCTGGTAGCGTTGATGATTTTCTTGGTCTGTATCTGCTTGTCTACATATGCATTAGACAACTTGCATTTTGATTTGGTGCAGAAACTGATTTATGCTAATTAAATTATCACTGTGATAAAGTTACCCAGTAGCATGGCTCATGAAAAAGACATGACAAGCCTGTATGTTTCATGATCTTTTCGGTTTTTTATTATGTAATGCATAATGTAAGGAATGAAGGGGTGAAATTAACTGCACCGATAATGTCCTCTATAAAGTGTCCTTGTGGCAATGTCTCTGTAAGAAGCGCTATAAAAATAAAGTTGAATTTAATAATTTTTTCTTCCAGAAGTTGACGAATGATATTTGAAAGACGAGATGAGCATTAACCTGAAAATGAAACAATGGTAATTTTTTGCACACAATGACCCCTCTCCCTTTCACAGATCTGACGAATGTATGAAATAGGCTTTTTTGTGTGAACGGCGAATTTCTAAAACAAGCAAAGGTATGGAATGAAGAAGTCTGTTACATTACATTACAATTATTTGGCAGACGCTTTTATCCGATGCGACGTACAATAAGTGCATACTGAAGGTCATTGACGCGACTACAAAGCAGGTCCGAAAAAGCACAACTTTCTCATAACGTAGGAGCTAAAACAAAATACTGCTCTGTTCTGTATGACTAATTAGGGGACCGAGCAGCATAGCTGCTGGTACCCTTTTGTATTTGTTCAGATTCTTTTAAAAAAAAATTTTTTTTTCCCCTTTCACCTAAACTTCCCGTGAGCTGGTTTAGCCTAGAATCACCAAACTTTGCACGCTTGTTGGGATTGGCAAACTCTTGGATTGTATATATTATGACACAGATTGAACACCTGGTGGCGCTGTAGTGCACATGACGAAATTTTGACATTGACACGCCCACTGCCGACACCCCGTTTCACCTAGAGTCACAAAATTAGGTATACAGGTCCCTTTGCTCATTCCGAACAAATTTGCCTCAAGGACCCATAAAGTCCGCCATATTGGATTTTTTGCTAATTAGCATTTTTGAAAAAACACTTAAAATGCTACTCCTTCTACATAATTTGGCCAATTTACATGAAACGAGGTACACAAACCCGTTAGACCATGCTTCAGAAATGTTATATACAGAATTTAGATATTTTAAAAGATGGCCGAATGACAAGCCAATTAATTTTCAATGGGCGTGACTTATCACAAAAATGCTAATAATTCCAAAATCATACGACAGAAAGTTATGAAACCTGGTAGGTCTATTAAGAGTAATATGAGGACTTGAGCTCTGCAGTTTCCTTCTACAACCCAAACGAGCCACGTGGTGGTGCTATATAGATCCAAATATAAGAAATTATTTAAAAATTCACTAAAAATCATTGACACGCCCACTGCATACGCCCCGTTGAGTCAAAAAATGTGGTAGAGATGTCCTTCTGCTCATACTGAACAAATTTGCCTCAAGGAACCATCAAGTCACCCATATTGGATCTTCCGCTAATTAGCATTTCTTGTAAAACACTTAAAATTAAAGGGCCGTCGCGGTAGTACAGCGGTAAAAGTGCAGACTTTCAGTTGGTGCGGTTGTGCTCCGAGGATCGGGGTTCGCGCCCCGGTCCTGCCAGATCCAAGCATGGCCGGCGCCCTGTGGGAGCAGCGGCTGCTTCTGGGTGGGGGGAGGGGCTCGGAGAGAATCGCTGCGCGCATAGCGGCCCTGGGCGGGCTGGATTCACGGTCAGGAGCTAGGAGGAGTCGCGCCCTGAAGAGGACGTGGCGCCCTCCCGTCCTACCGCTGGCTGACGGGGTTGTGTAGCGGTGATTCTCTAGCGGTTGCTATACGGGTGGAATTGAATTAGAATAGGGGTTCAATTGGCTACTAAATTGGGAGAAAATGGGGAAAAAATCAGAAACAAAAAAATAAAAAAAAACACTTAAAATGCTACTCCTCCTACAAAATTTGACCAATTTACATGAAACCAGGTACACAAACTCCTTAGACCATGCTTCATAAAAGTTATATACAGAATTTTGATATTTTAAAAGATGGCCAAATGACGAGACTATGAATTTTCAGTGGGTGTGGCTTAACACAAAAATGCTAATAATTCCAAAACCATTTCACAGAAAGTTATGAAACTTGGAAGGTCTTTTAAGAGTAACATCTGGACCTGACCTCTCCAGTTTCAACCCAATCGAGCCACGTGGTGGTGCTATAGCGATCCAAATATAAGAAAATATTTAAAAATTCACAAAAAATCATTGACTGCCGACGCCCCGTTTGATGTACAGTCACAAAATTTCTACTCATGCCCAACAAATTTACATCAAGAAACCATGAAGTCTGCCATCTTTGATTTTCCGCTAAGTAGGTTTGCTTCTTCAAACTAGGTTTGCTTCTTCAAACTAGGTTTGCTTCTTTTGGCCAGCAGCCATACCACTATGCAATCTGCGCCTGCTGAATGGCTGAAGCTAAGCAGGTTGTGGGCTTGGTTAGTACTTGGATGGGAGACCTCTGGGGAAAACTAAGTTGCTGCTGGAAGTGGTGTTGGTGGGCCAGTAGGGGGCAGTCTTCCCTCTGGTCAAATAAACCCCAATGCCCCAGTGCAGTGATGGGGACACTGTGCTGTAGGAGATGCCGTCTTTCGGATGAGACGTTAAACCGAGGTCCTGACTCACTGTGGTCATTAAAGATCCCATGACACTTATCGTAAAGAGTAGGGGTTTCCCCGGTGTCCTGGCTAAACTCCCAACCCAGGCTCATTCAATCTGCCACCTAATCATCCCCCCGTTTAATTGGCTAAAAAAAATTATTCTCTCCCTCTCCACCTCAGCTGATGTGTGGTGAGCATACTGGCGCAAAATGGCTGCCGTTGCATCACCCAGGTGGGTGCTACACATTGGTGGTGGTAGAGGCGAGTTTCCCCCTCATCATTGTAAAGCGCTTTGAGTCACCGGTTGGTGAGAAAGGCGCTATATAAATGCCATGCATTATTATTTATTATTAATTAGCATTTTTTGTAAAACACTTAAAATGCTACTCCTCCTACAGAATTAGACCAATTTGCGCCAAACCTGTTCAAGGGACTGAACCCGCATCCCTACATACATGCATTACTTTACTAAGGCCTATGTCAAAAATTGGCCGAATGAATTTTGCATTGGGCGTGGCTTATCGCACAAATGCTAGTACTTCTAAAACCGTTTGATATAAAGTTCTGAAACTTGGTGGGTTGATTGAGAGTTAGATCAAGACTCGAGCCCTGCAGTTTTAACCCAATCAATCTGCGTGGTGGCACTAAAGAAATACAAATGTTGGGATGGCAGGTATGCCATCCGCCAAGTACACTATCTCTGCTTAACAGGCCGTCTACCTACTATACCAACTGTGAAAGTTTCTGTAGGTTAGTGGTTAAAGCATTTGACTGCCGTGTAGTAGGTTGGTGGTTCGATCCCCACCTGTTCCCGAGTTTTTTTTGAGGCACACAATGTGCACGTCATTGTAAGAATGTTCTTTTTATTGCAAAGGCTAGGAAATTTCACAATATTACCTGTTATCTGTTTGAATTATGAAGTCAGTAAGCCAAAACAATCTGATACCGCAACACACAAGTCTTATTTGGCCTCCTCATTTCTGTTAACCTGCTTAGGCCTAGTGGATACAGTATTGGCTTTCCATGTGTATGTGGTCAATTCCAGCTTGGTACCAATGGCTTGGTTAATGTTTGGCAAAACTATTGTGCAAATGCTATGCTTCTTTTAATGTTGTTTTCACATTAAGAAACACCTTTTTATTGCAAAAGTTAAGAAATGTAACAGTATTAACTGTTCACTGTTTCACTTGTACTTAAAAGACTTAATACGCAAGCCCTTACCGGATCGGGTAAAGATACCATCAGCAATGGCAAAAGCCCTGATTAGAAACAAATATTTGTATTTTGGGTCAACCCTGTCTAGAGCTGTCTACCATTTTGCGGTTTTTGCGTTTCACAAATGCCGCTAATGCCGCACGGTCCCCGGAAATCGCTGCTTGCAGCTATATTTTTTATTGCAAAGGCTAAGTTTCACAATATTACCTGTTAACTGTTTGAATTATTAAGTCAGTATGCCAACACAGTCTGATACCGCAACACAAAAGTCTTATTTGGCCTCCCCATTTATGTTAACCTGTTTTGGCTTAGTGGATACAATCTTGGCTTTCCATGTGTGTGGTCAAATGCTATGCTTCTTTTAATGCTGTTTTCACAATAAGAAACACCTTTTTATTGTAAAGGTTAAGAAATTTAACAATATTAACTGTTAACTGTTTCACTTGTACTTAAAAGATGTAATACGCAAGCCTTTACTGGATCGGGTTAAGATACCATCAACAATGGCAAAAGCCCTGATTAGAAACAAATATTTGTATTTTGGGTCAACCCTGTCTAGAGTTGTCTACCATTTTGCAGTTTCTGTGTTTGACAAATGCTGCTCATGCCACTCGGTCCCCGGGAATCGCTGCTTGCAGCTATATTTATTCTTTGAATATGCTCATGTCTGAATTGATACGGAGACAGAGAATGTTGTTACATCTGTCGTTTCTCTCCAGTCCACCTCCCTTTTGTTTCCTTTGTTTTCCCATTCCTTTGTTTCATGTCGTGTTTTTCAGTTTACCCTGTTCGTCTCATTTCTGTGTTCATTGCAGGCTGGGCGTGGTCCCCGTTTAGTTCCGTGTTTGCGCCCCTTATTAGTCAGCGTATCACTCTCCCTCTCGCACACATTCCTCACTCCCTTTCATTATTCAATTAGCCTTCTCACTTGTTCCCTTCTCTATTTAAGTTCCCCTGTTTCACAGCCTCTTCGCCAGTTAATTTTCTCAGCTCAGCTTTGAGATTTCTCCTGGCCAGTCTGTTTGTCACTCCGCTTGACATAACCTGTTTGTTTTTGTTTCCTCGATCCAGCCCGCCCAGCCTGCCTCCTGTTTTGCCCGCTCCAGCCCTGTCTCCTCACCTGCCCCGCTTTAGTTCGCCAACCCCGTATCCAGCCTGTCACCTTTAGTTTTCCCTGTTTTCTTGCTTGCTACCTAGC
Organism: Synaphobranchus kaupii; assembly: GCA_029718625.1. Taxonomy (NCBI): domain Eukaryota; kingdom Metazoa; phylum Chordata; class Actinopteri; order Anguilliformes; family Synaphobranchidae; genus Synaphobranchus; species Synaphobranchus kaupii. The sequence goes on from CM056376.1 coordinate 98,502,048, forward strand.
CTGCCTTGCCTAATAAAAGCCCTCTCTGGTGGGGTTTTCATCGCGTCTGTCTCAGAGTCTTGCGGTTGGGTCCAGTCCAGCACTCAGCCATAACAAAAGTAATTAAAATATTGTCTCTTCAACACTAATTGCATTTCTGTATGGATTTGTAAAAGTTACAAATACTGTACATATAGCATACTGTTATAGTACATTATTATTCATCTTTTCATATTAGAAGACATGTTTCCATTTTCTAAAAAAAAACAGTGACAAGACGTTAGTAGCAGTTGGCAGTTAGACTGCTGTCATCCCTGTAGGGAAAAAAACACAACACAGGTGGTCTGTCACTGCTTTTGAAGATAGATGAAACAGGACTTTCTTATTTATTTCATTTTGTGCATAAACAAAGGATCTAACTGAAAGAAAAATATTGCATTAGAGATCAGATGGCCTTTTTTCTTTATCAACACAGACATTTCACCTTCAAGCTATGTCTATGGTCAGAGCTGTCACTGTTTCTCAGTGCTGAGTAATGTTAATGAAGAACAACCTGTTTAGACAGATCTGGACTGTCAACCATATTGTGTTAAGGCCATTACATAAGAAAGGGTATGAAAAAAATAAATGTATATAGATATTTATTTTCCCAGATATTTCTGAGATGATTCCTGGGTCCAATTTTGGGAAATTAAATAATAGTTTGTGATTAATTTCACAGAGTGTAGCAATGGCAGTTTTCTTATCTCTCTTTTTCCTAATTATGCTTAGCACATAAGTAAACATAGCTGTGATATTAGTAAAGAAAATACATTAAGTCAATTATTATTTGTTCATCAAATGGCACCCAATCCCTGCTAAAAAATATTCAGATTTTTCATCTAGTTTAGTAGGGTTGAATGGGATCAATGACATCCATGTTTTTCATTTTAATTTAAATATATTACTCTTTAATTTAAATATATTACTCTTTTTCCTAAAATTTTGTTTATGTTTTTCACTAGCCAGACAGGTGGAAAGAAATGTGTACTGCTGATTCAGAAGAGGACCTTGTCATGCAATACAAATCTGTGGAAAATTCAGACTGGTACTGTAGACTAGAAGAATAAAAAAACCTTATGTCTTAGTAACATTATTTAACAGATCCCATATTTAGCAAAGTCACAGTGTGTAGCCTACAGTGAATCGAAGTAATGTGGACATTCTTATTTACATTATATCTAACTCAAGCTTCAAGCTTTTGATACAGTTAAACACATGTGTTAGTGATGATAGCAAGTGAAGGACATGCCTTTCACAGACAAAGAGAAGCGAGAGAAGCAGTGGCAAAACTACCTGCAGCGGTACAGGATGTGCAGCTGCACTAGGTGCCCCCGGCCATTCCCATTATCGCACCCTAAACTGAATGATAGCTGCCGCTCATTCTACCAAACCACCATCTTATTACAGAACTGTAAAGACAGCCGCAGGTTTATATACCATTTATCCATGCAATACATTTTATTCATGGTTTGAATTGACATGTCTGGGTTTGTTATCAGTCAATTTAGTTGGTTTATTTATTTCTTTCAATACTGTTTGGAAGAAATTACTGTTGGGATGTTATGATACTTATTGTATGTCACTTTGAATAAAAGCATCTGCTAAATGACTGTAATGTAATGTAATGATGTTAGGTTAAGCTATTGTACAATCATGACAGACCACATACACTTTTTGTCATCACTTGTGATAAAAAATAAAATAAAATCCGAACCACCGACGTAACGTAAGAACAAGAAGAGCTTAATCTCGACTATTGTTTCCCAACTCCAGCGTTTGCCACAATGCTTAGTAAACCCAAAAAGAAAAGTTGTGCACAAAAAAAGAAGGGAAAAATGAGAGCAGGAGGAGAGCATGGCAAAGCTGCCAAAATTAGACTGGATAAAAATTTAATGGTGAGAATTTTTTTTTATTGTTCTTAAGTGGGGATTGTCTGTGCTCAATGTTATGGTTACACTTTGTGTATGAGTATGTAACTAAGAAACTGGCTGTCGTGCTGGTTATTACAAATGGTGAATATTAAGTGCTTGTGACCTTAGAGTTATAGCGTTCCATTTAAGTGAGTTTTTTACATACACTCGGCCATTGATTGTTTATCTAGGACTGTGCAGGGTAATTGTTCCCGAATTTTCCTGAATGGAGATGGAGCAAATTCTAAGGTAACATGCAGTAGCATTATAGTGGTTATGGTCATACTGTTGAGTCAACTTGTGCTGTGCAATTTAGTTGTTTTTCAGGTGGTTTGACATGTTTGGCTCTGATGCTTCAAGAAGACATGATGATGTTGTTGTTGTTTATTATGATTAATACTACAACAGTAAGTGTGGGGCTACTGTTCTTCCCATGTTGCTGAACACTGTGGGATCAGAGGTGGCATGGTTGCCTGCTTTCTGGTGGAATAATAGGCCTGTGTGATGAAGGAGGTGGGTCTGTCTAGGTATGATGGGGTGGGTGTGAAGCCCCAACAAAAATGTTGCACCAGGGCCCATAACAAATATGTTACGCCACTGGAGAGAGGATATGTAAGGTGTGTGTGTGTGCTCCGTTTTGGGACAGTGTTTGGTGAGGGCAGCAGAATGATATGATAACAGCTCTCTGATATGAATTCAAAAGCAGAGCAAAGGAAGTTAACTGAAGTGTTGGCGATACAGCCACATTTTGAATATTGAAGAAGAGACGGACCTGTTATGCAGCTGCACTGATGTAGTGAGTCATTTTCATGTATTATTTTTTAGAGGAACCAAAGGAATCCGACATTTTTGAAGAATATGTCCAGGGTAACATAGCAAACTCAACAGAATTATCTACAGTATTTTCAAAGTGAAGTGTCTCCAAATGTGATCAACCGGAGCAAATCTCTGAGCAAATGACATTATGTTAATTCAAGTGTAAAATTAAGTTATGTGCCCTGCCCTTCACACTCACTGTAATTAAAAACACATCAGATTGGATGCTTTAACAAGCTACTTTTCAAGACCATGGAAACCACTACACAAATATATCACCAACAGCATGAATTTTAAAATGACTAACTCATATAACACTTAGTATATAATGTCCTGCACATTGTCTCCATAATGATTTAGATAGAAAACTGAAAACCCTTGCAACCTTAAAATTGTGTATGATCAAATAGGATTTAGGTTTGTAATTAACTAATCTGGTGGTGTGGTAGTGGTATGAATTAATTAATTGACATTATAATTAATTTAGCAGTTTACTTAGCTTTACAAAACAGAAAACCCATCCATCATGTATCTGCAATTATTTTGAATAACAACAGTAAATCCTACAACAACATTTCCACCTCACTATTGATTTTATACTGCCTCTTCTACAAATACAAAAAGGACTAGTACTACTCCTAGCACTTGTGCAAGTGTAGTTATGAAACTGCCTGTGGTTACAGGCTCAAATGGCAGGTGTTTGTATCTTGAACTTCAGTTATCAGATGAATGGATAGCTCAAGAACATTCTGTTTAAATCATTCTAGATAAGGGCACATGCTTCAGAAAAGCAAATAGTTTGTAGGCTACTTCTGAAACTGCTTGTTTGTAGACAATCTGAACTGCTACTCAACTGCTACTTCCTGCTCTGTATAATATTGCTGCTGCTACCACTATTACTACATCACTTACTGTACACAACCTCAATACTTTTATGGTTACTCTACTTCTAATCATTTGTATGACAACCCCCATCTACTGAATAAATGTTCCCCAGCATTTTCAAAATGCTGTTATTTGTGACAGAAGTAGGATGTTTTCCTTAAATTATTGTTTTTTTGGAACTGCATATAAAATGGAGGACAAAGCCCTCTCAATTGCTTACTGACAAAAGCTATTTAAATATATGAATATGCATGTGTCCACCTTAATTGCAAAGGGTTTTGTTCCAGGAATTAGGGTGACATTTAGGTTCATTTATCTTTCAAATCGCTTTTCATTTTATAATTAATACAACAATGCAGCCGTGTACCATAGCGTATGCAGTATTAAACAGATTTCATATGCACAAGCTGCATCCCATATTCTTTTCACACCAAAACACCCAAGCTCAACTCATTTTGGATGCTTAATGTGTTTGTTGTTCTCACGTTAATTAACTAATGTTTTGAAATCAGAAAATGCTCATGAAGTATAGGTCCCTGTGATATGCTAAAAGAGCCAAGGACATGAATATTCAGGTGCATATTACATTGTGTGCAACCATGAGAATCTTCTCCTGTCTCATTTTCTAAGAGCTACATTCAACTATTGCTCTAAAGCAGGAAACCATGTGATTTTGTTTGTTTTACAATATATTAAGCCAATATATTAGATATCACAGGTGTGTGTAGCACATGCTTTGTGCAGATGCCTTTGTGTCCATGTTCATTTATATAAAACTGGACCACAAAATATTACAGGTGTTGGTTATTTTATTGAAGGCTGGTGTAACTAGTGTGTGCTAAATTGGCCCTACAAGGTGTTTGTGAAAACCTTAAGCCCTATGACTTCATTCAATAAATCTTTCATACTAATGCCCTTTATTTTGAGATTATCTGTTACAGAATTGTTATTCATGAACACAAAGACACTACCCGATGAGGTGAGAAACAGATTTGAGGTTAATAGAAAGCTTTTACAAGGAAAATCCCCTTTATTGTGGGATCAATGTTAATGATTCACTCCCCAAATGTAGTTATGTAAACACCTCCAATTTATGGGACAGTGTGATGTGAAATTCCATATCTGTTCAGTTGCACATTGTTATAGCAGGTTCCGTATTGTACAAGTGGAGCCATTTTCATTTTTGGATGTGTTCTGTAATGTCTGTATTAAAATATTTTGGCTCCAGAATTAGGTTTCTTGTTGCTTTACCTTATGTATTCATCATATTTTTTTCATTGTATTTACTAAAAGCTGTGATTATGTTTCCTAGTGTACACTGTAAGTCTTTCTTCCCCTATGTTTTAACGCATTCTATCCACAAACCACCTGTTTGTGACACTGAGCACATATTTTATGATATAACAGAATTCTTTAAACACTTCCAATGACATCATAAAAAGTCAGAAAGAAACGTATGCCGATGACAGATGTTTCTATTCTGGACTGTACTGACTTGTGTTGCCTGAAGACAGTTTCCTAATCCAGTATTGAATGCTTATCTCCTGTGTCCATATGAACACAATGTTCTGTAGAGCTGACTGCTATTTCTGTCTCCTGCAGGGATGGCATTGTACAAAAAAAGAGTTTCTTTGCTTCTCTCAATACTGAATGTACCAAAGACGCTGAGGTACAGACATTTTCTGGCTGCTGCATTGCCAAAGCAGAAAAAGAGCCGGCCCATCATTGCTAACTTTTTAACAGGAACAAAATGCAGGAAGAGCTGGGTTTTATCCAGTATTAAGATTGGGTTCTTTAAAACAAGTATGATAATAAACAATTGGTATGTAATAATAATGCAATACCATGGAAAAAACTAAGATGATCAAGGTCTCTTGGTTTCAATATATAGTTCATATACAACAGCTAGACGTAGGGGATTTGTTGTGTTTTTCATGGTTTAATCTTCATCTTTAAGCATAGCCTTCAGGGTGTAGATTTGGCTACAGTCAACATAACAATACACACGATCAGTGCATACAATCAAACAGCTTTCACAACTCCATTTATGCATCTGAGGGTAATGCTAAAAAAAGGTATACAGACTTTAAGCTTTGGATTTATTTCAGGATGGGAAACTGGCTCAATTACAATTAGGTTTGAATTATTTCAAAGGCGCTAGGATCAGACCCCTTAATATGTTTAACTTCAACATGAAGAGGTATTTGCTTGTTTAAATTTTAAAAGTACTTCCAATAATAATTGTAAACATTTAAACATTGGACTTTTCTTCTGAAAAGATATAATTGACTGTAAATGTGTTATATAAATCATGCTAGAAGCTAGTGCCATATTGTAGCAACATATGCAGATAGCCAGTCACTTTTATTGTTTGCTCCAGCTTTGGGTATGTCCTCCAATTAAAAGTCAATGAGATCTTCACACGGCCATTAATTTTTGTGTTCGGTGAGGTAAGACTTTCCCCTGTATATGCGAGGACTAGCATCTGGCTACTTTCTACAGCTGAGCAAACTGAGCATATTTCATGTCTAGGATTAGATTGTACTGATCCAACTCTAGAATTTATTTTTTGATTGAACATCTTGATTTAGATATCAGTCTCTTCTCCTAGCTGCTTCTAGCCGTTTCTTCCACTCTTGGACCTCTTTTGCCAGTGTGTCCTTCCTTCATCATCAGGGCCAAATACAGGGCAGCTGGATCAGCAGTCGTCATGCTTGACACCTTTATCAAAGATATCTGTGTCCGATTTCTCTACATATACCAGTCTGTCACAGTATTTCCATACAGTAAGTTTTGGTGATTGCACAGAGTGTCCATTCCACAAAAGGGTCAGCATGGCACATTTCTAATCCTGAATATGACAGCTCAACAAAATCTCCTTCTTCAACAAGCCAAGTACACACTTTAACGTGCTGTAATCAGAGGTGGAGCGTCCACGTGTCAGAAAGTAAAAGTCCTGCCATGTGTTTCTTCCACCCAACTGATTTCACTAATTACTTCTACCTCCTCGCTGAAGAATAGTGCTAATTAGCAAATCCAGGTGATTGGAACAAATTACTGGGGAGGACTTTTACTTTCTGAACCTGGACTTTCTACATCTGGCTGTAATGATGAAGTAATCTCTCCACTGCAATCTAACTACCTCTTTTTTATCAGGAATCAGTGAAGCTCACAACTGCATTATGTTATGCAGAAGCTGGGCACAATGGGACTGACCAATAGTTCAAGGTATTTTCACATTTAGCAAAACCTTTTCTTTTTGTGTGGTTCATTTATTTCCTTAAGCTCAGTCTTCACAATCACTACATTGCTGCTATCAAAACATACAATACAGTTTCAGGCTGGGAATGTTTGGTCCAGTATAAACTACCCGTGTACTGTTGTGCGTCAGAGCCATTGTGTGCATAGAGTCTATTCTATTATGTTTTGTAGCATGCATAATACTTGAGGACCATTAGGGAGAAGGACCATCTGCCAGTGCCTGTGTCAATAGCTGACAGCCAAAGGGTACAACCATCAGTCATAGAGCATTAGTGACATTTTTAGTTCCAGGTTTGCATCGTTCAGGTTCTCATTCAAGTATCCTATAGTTAACAGCATTACTGTACGCATATGTTTTTTGTTTTTTTTTAGCAGGCGTGCAAAAATTCTTCCAGTTATTAGTGAACATTCCCATCATGAATGTATCTATTCTTTTTCTTTTTTAATTTCAGATTTATTCCTGTTTTCTCCAAATTTGGTAGCCAATGTACCCTATGCTATTCAATTCCCTTGTAGCGACCCTTGTAGCATCGCTAAACAACCCCGTCACCCAATAGTAGGAAGGAGGGCGCCACTTCATTTTCAGGGTGCGACTCCTCGAACTCCTATGATTCCAACTCACCCAGGACCACTTATTCGCGATGATTCGAATCCGCCGATGCCTCCCCCCACCCCGGGAGCGGCCGCCAATTGCCGCTCCCTCATACACGGATCTGGCAGGACCAGGGCTCGAACCCCTGATCCTCGGTGTGCAACTGTACCGACTCAAGGTTGGCACTTTTACCGCTGCATCACCGCGGCGCTTAAATGTATCTACTCGAATAAGTCAAAAAATAAGTTGTAATGCTTGGACAACCATAGAAGGAATTTGAGTCAGTCTGTGACAGGACACTCTTTTCCTACTGAAGGGCAAAATGCTTCATGAAGGACAGCTTCTCCGTCTGTTCAGTCAAGTGATGTCTGGAAAATAAAGCTCCCCATTAAACTGCACTGTTTTAATGAACAATATCCTCTGTGGTATTCTGTGCATGTTCAGGAGATAAAGGGTATAGCCTGGAAGAGCCAGACAGGTCACAGCGCACCTTTCTATCCTGGGGTTCTGTTCCACGAGATTCTATCCACAGCCAAGGCTCCCTGGACCCTGTCTGACTCTCATTTAAAAGTCATGGGATTTATATCAAATCACTGCTTCAGTGGTTTCTAATATCAGCCATGTATGGTAGCAATTCATCATTCAGATGAGCACAAAAAAGGGTAATGAATGAGAATTGGGAAGGTAATGAAAAATGTCTAAAAGTCCTGAGCAAACTCTTCAGACAGCACTTTGTCAGACAGGGACCTTGGGCCATTTCCACTCCCATCTCCTTTTCACATGTTGAGTGAAAGTGAATAACTGGGTCTGTATTTTGATACATACAGTAAAGAAATGATAGAACTTTATATAGTATAGGCACACATTTATATTAAATATTATATTATCTATGATATTAACCAATGAAGCCATTCAGTCATCCATGCCCCTTTTACCCATTATTTAACAAGCCATAAGGCTTGTATTGTAGAATTGTATCATGAGGCAGTGCATTTTATTTTAGGGAAATGTATAACTTACTTAGTAACAAGGCTCTATTTCCATTACATGCAAAAGTACACATGTATGTACAATTCCCTCAGGGCGTGTAACTAACTTTATAGATAAACGGGTGTCTCTTATAAGATAGCATTCTTAAAACATTCACAGAGTGTGAATAGTCACCCTGTGGTTTGAGGATGATGAAAATTAAGTAATCAATATTTCATTCTCAGTCACTAGATCTGAACCCGGTCAAACTGTTTTCCACTTCTATCAGCTAAGTGTGAGTTGATTGACTTGTGATTGAGTTGATTAATTGGAGAGTGGTATTGTTTTCCTCCTGCAGAATAGCCTCTATGCCAGGGTGCATAAAGGGCACACTGGACACTGTGGTGGCCTAACAACAGTCCAATGTCCATTGATATTTATTATGGTGTTTCCATTTTCTGTTCACTACCTGTAACAATGCAAATATTGGAGAGGCTATGAACATTGTTGACAGAAAATAATCAATTTGGCACTTTTGATTGAATACATTTACAACCTCACACTACTCTGAAATGAAAGCTCAACAGACCATCCCTGATACAGCCTTAAACAACCTGAATATTGATGTGCGAAAAATTTATTTTTCTAAACAATTGGATTATTAATACAATTATTACATGATGGAGTAAACACTACTCATGTCTAATTAAAGATGTAATACTAAAAAAATAATAATGCAGAAGCTGAAGAACAGCCCATAATCTGGGCCATTACTCAGTCTTTGCTGTTTTGCAATTGAAGACACTGGTGCTAAAAGTACTGAAGTCACAAAATGTCTATTTTGAGAAAATCAAATCCGAAAAGTTAATTGATCCATAAAATCAGCCATTAAAGTTTTTGCTGTTTTTATGCATTGCTTAGGCACCTTTTCTGTTAACAATATTTATAGGGTGGACTTAGCTAAACAAATACACCATGTTTCTATGCTCAACTTGAATTGTCTAAAGAGTTGATTTAACACCTACACCTAGCTGTGAGTCAGGTTGGGCACACAGCTAGCATGTCTCGATTCCAGAGTCCAGAATGATATATAGATCATTCCCAGTGACTGATGGAGACTGATGGCCTGCAAGGAGTCGCTTCACTGAAAGCCAGCTGGGCACACTGGGGAAATGAGAGTCACAGGAAGGACCACGCCCTAGGTCAGTCCAGGCGGCCTCAGATTCAAATCATATTTATTCCAGGTTTCATTTGAATATAAAACTAACTTGAAATTACGATCCAAAAAAAGTGAGTGTTTTGAAAGATTACAGCTTAGTGGCAAGAGTTTTTTTTGTGTCATCTGTTATGCGCCACAAGCTTCTCAAAACGCACCTCTTCTCGGTGCACTCCACAGAGTGGATTTTGCTTGTCTGTGTGTGTGCCCAATCAGGCCAAAAGGAAGGTGGCCTTAATTGAGTTGGTTCTGGGACTTGCTGTTTATCATGCCAGCCTCGTCATGGTGATTTGTCTCAGTTCCTCTCGTCGAGGACAGAGTACCCCTTATCAACGGTGCGCAGGCAGCAGACCGCCTGCACGCTTCGTTTATTGCACCAAAGTTTCTGCGCGGGAGAGCCGTTGAGCCGAGCGTACTCCCTGCACGGACCTGCGGTTGTGCAATTGCCTCTCTGAGAACGCCTGCATGCTGGCGCAATATAATCAACAGAGCAGCTATGGACTTTGTGTAAATCCACAGACCACGCTGCATCGGGTGTGACAAACGGGCATATGTGATCATCATCGCTGATGCCACAACTTAATGCACACCTCCGTTTCCAAAGCCAGACAGAGCACAAGATTAATAGTGCGGCATTTCTCCTGAGTGAGTAGAGAAGTTAAACACAAAGCTACCATGGACCCCATTTACAGCGTGACTTCAAAAGGGGACTCCTGACGTGATAAAATCTGATCAAGGATACCCTCTCTATATGACAATAATAAGGGTTATCTGCCCTTGAAGTATTTCCTATTTTCCTTTCCAGCAGCGAGGCTTGTGTTTGAGAAGTTATCGGCAGGCATTATTAATTTATTGGGGGGGGGGGGGGGTTAGGGCATTTTCTGCTGTCAGGCATTGCCAACACCCCGTGTACCGTATGATCCAATTTAGATTGTCTGACAGAAAAGAAAATGGTAGATTTACAAGGCTGAGACTTTACTGCCTGGAGTCAAACAGGTTCAACTCCAGCAAATTTTCAACAGGGGTATACTTTAATTACCACACCAACATGTTTGAGCCTGGAAATAATGCATTTCTTTAGACACACGATGAAAAAAGGAACACACAGTTAATCTCAACATAAATTGTCTTAGTAATTGTATGTATTCAAATATATGTATTTAAGAATTACATACAAATCATGGAATATGACTGTCACAGAAGTGATTGATACAGCAGTGATGAGCGTATTGAGCTTACTTGTAATTTAGTTTGGACATTGCTCTTTTTTCAACAATCACTTGTCATATAGTGTGCTATAGGATTTCAAATTATTTTACTGGCCATACACTCAACAGTGCAGGCAACGGAATCTGCACTGCAATGATTTTGTTACTTGCACTGTTGTGTGTGTTGTTTGTGTGGAGGGGAAACAGGTTTGTATTCCAAAAGTAATTTCTATAAAATAGATAAAGTATTATCTAATCTAATTCATTTAAACTTGCTGGTGGAGATACCGCTAATACAGAATTACTGCAATACACCAGGAGAGATAGATCTGGGACCAAATCTCAGCACTGGGCAGCCAATGTGATTAAATGTGAGCAGGTCTACATAACAACCACAATGCACAGCCAACAGATAGAGGGCAATGCCACATACTCACCCTCCCCAAGGGCCAACTGCTGACTGCAATCGACGGGTTCAGTTACATTCTTTAAGAGTTACGCTTCTATTTTTCTTCAGACTGAAGAAATTGACCATTTAAAAATAGAAAAAACATCACACTTTAGTATACATGAGTTAAAACATGAGTTGTTGAGCAGTTTACATAAGAGTTTCATAAAGGAATTGTTGTCAATTTTTTTCCGAAAGATTATCTGATGGCGAAATCAGAAAAAAATCTAAAGTGAAAAAGTTTGCCGCTTTAACATAGGTCATGAGTGATTGCTCAATATCATTCAGTATTGGCTGACATAATATTGAAAAATTGACGAAGTTGTAAAACAGCATCAGATCAAAAACGTCTACGACGTAAAAAAAGCCAAGTTACTCACGCATAGCCTACATAGCGCTGTCTATAAGTTCTTAATTCCAACTTGCAAAAACTAGGCCTGCCTTTAAAAGTCTTGATATCAAAATGTGGCCAAGTTACAACTAACAATATTGCCTATCGTAGCTCACACTAAATAAACTAGCTCTATTCCAAAGCAATGCTATCCAAACATTCCTAAATTATTTAATGCAACTTGGCCCTGTGTTTCTTCATCTTTGCATGTGAAGAGATTGTGCCTCATGGAACAACATATGATTTCAATGAATGTTTTTAACAGTTGATGAATAATTACACTCCAGAAAGAATATGGTTGTACTTTGTTGGCAAGTTTACTTTAGAAAATGTGCAGGTTTTAAAATGTTAACTGCTGCTACAGAATTCTTTACAATTCACAAACAGACATTTAAATGAAGAAACATCATGTACAATAGAGAAAAGGGTGATGAATAAATAAATGCAGATAAAAATGAGTAATATTTTTACCTCGAAAATAGCGTACATATAGCATTTTTACAAACGTATCCAGACATGTTTGTGGGTCAGATGGTGGCAAATAAGTAATAGTACCAATTTTCTTAACATAATAGTATTTATGATATTTGCAAACAGAATTTTGTGAACACAAGGATATCTATGCTCTGTAGGACCACACAGGTTTTGATAGAAATCCAAATAAATAAATCAATAAATACATAACAATAATAATAATAATACATTTTATTCATTCTGTGATTTTCATAGACCCAAAGCAGTGGATGCAGACAATTGTTCAAACATGCCCTATAGTGTAGAATTTTTCTGTTTAATTTCTAAGTGCAACACATCTGAATCAGAGTATTTCCACTATAAATTATTTTCATTTTGCAGTTTGATGTGGCACATACAGTTTCATTGATCACATTCTCTTGAGATGGTAAGATGAAGAAACACAGGGCCAAGTTGCATTAAATAATTTAGGAAAGTTTGGATAGCATTGCTTTGGAATAGAGCTAGTTTATTTAGTGTGAACTACGATAGGCAATATTGTTAGTTGTAACTTGGCCACATTTTGATATCAAGACTTTTAAAGGCAGGCCTAGTTTTTGCAAGTTGGATTCAAGAACTTATAGACAGCGCTATGTAGGCTATGCGTGAGTAACTTGGCTTTTTTTACGTCGTAGACGTTTTTGATCTGATATCACTTATTTTTTATAGCTAACTAATGATGAATAATGCATGAAGATAAACACGGAGAGAGACATGCATTCCAAAGAAATGTATGCAGACATTCACGTAACCATAACGCCCTCTATTGACAAGAATGAGAACAGTTATCCTATTACAGACAGCACACAATTACATTAAAAGAGTTTGTAGATGAGCAGTATTTAATGTGTAATGAAATACACTGAACAGCACTACCTGAGCTATGGATCATGAAGAAGCATGTAAATTAATGAACCAAGTCTATATGGAGACATGCATGCACAATGGGCTAGATGCAAACACATTCTAGCTGAAAGACATACAGCCTAAATAGCTAGTACAGTCTAAATAGTTTGCATCAGTAAAATATGGAAATACAGTTTTAAAATAGGGCTATTAGTATTCTATGAAATACATTTAACGTTAGGCTATTAAACACTGGATTGCCGGATGCGTAACTCCAACCTTCCATGTGTGGGCTACGAGCTAGCGAGCGAGCTAGTGAGATCATAAGCACAGCAGAGTTAGGCTATTCAACACTGGATTGCCGGATGCGTAACTCCAACCTTCCATGTGTGGGCTACGAGCTAGCGAGCAAGCTAGTGAGTTTATAAGCACAGCAGAGTTTTTTTCCGGTAGTGTAGAATGTTACCTGCGGGAAATGTTTTGGTACCGGACAGCGAGGTTTAGTATAGTTTTCTGTAGTGCAATGAATGTAGGCTATAATGCATGTTGATTCGCTTCGTAGTAGCCTAGCTTGTATCTGCTTCCAGACAAGAAGCAGGAAGTAACGTTGGCGAACGAGCTTAATTGGACAGCGCATTTCCCAGGAATCTTAGCCAGAAAGAAAACAATAGATACTACTAAGAAAGTACATACCAGAGATTATTATTATAATAATTAAAAGTATTTGCAGTAAGCTACATTATCAGCAGAGTAGCGTAGACTAGAGCCACATTCGGAGGCTATTATTTTTTTTTTTTTAAAGTGTCTAACCATGAATCAGATATGTCCGATCTCTTAAAGGCTTGCAGCTTAAAAGAGGCTATCATAAATTCTTAATGTAGGCTATTATCGTAAATTCTTAATTTTCCTAGTAGTTAATTTTATGGTGATCTTGTGTTATGTGTGAAAAGGATAAAGTGAACAGAGCTGAAGTGAAGAAATTAATGAATAAAGAAATGTTGGCCGAGGCAAGGGTAGGTTGAGGTTTGGAGCGTAACACCCTCCCCAAACCAGACAAGAGCGAGCGTCCGGTTTGGGGAGGGTGTGATATAGTACAAGTGAAATACAAGTGAAACATTGAACAGTTAATATTGGAAACCTCTTTTGCCTTTGCAATAAAAATATGTTAATGTGTTAATGTGAAAATAATAACAGTCCTTAACAGTTGCACATTGTTTTTGTGGAAAATAAACATGTGCCCTGCTGGGGTCTAACCCACAATCCTCTGTGTGAGAGACTGCAGTTCTAACCACTAGGCCACAGTAGCTCCTTGGAAAGCATGAAGCCATTAGCTACATTAACATTAAAAAGCATTAGTATGAAGCCTTTTTATTGGACGATAAGCTTGATGAGCAGGTATACGGACCATACCCTCAAATAATAATTATCCCCATTGGATAACATCACGACGGAGGCAGGCAGTTTGGCAGGAAAATGGGAAGAAGAAGAAGAAGAAGAAGAAGCGGAAGAGGAAGGAGAAAAATGGCAAAATAACCCAAGTGTGGATGTGTGAAGTTGTATGCTGTGTGGTTACATGAGGTCAGAACATACAGAAGTTAATATTTTAAGGACTGAGAGTCTATGGTCATTGTGGTTACTTTTGTAGGAAACCCTGATAAGTGCCAAACTCTCTGTGCTGTATTGGTATGGGGCATGCCCCACCAAGCCGTAACTTGGCGGATGGCATACCTGCCATCCCAATAGCACGTGTAATCTAAACTGCAGGCCACATCATAGAGGGAACTCCTTCCCCAGTGAACAGATGGGCTCAGTGCATTAAGGAAAGACTCAATTTCCCAGTGTCCCATAGGCATATCCATGTAAACCAGCAGCCATGGAAACACGTTTAAGAATGTGCTGACTCATTGGTTGGTAGAGGTGCTGAATGTGATGCTAATCAGATACTGAGAGACTGTACTGAAGAAGCTACAGTTGCTGATTTGCCAAGCTCTGCTACCCCTGCTACCCCCCCCCCCCCCCCCCTCTATGTAATGAACCCCAGGAACACTACCATGACCAAAATAACCACACACTACGTGTGACTGATAACCTGTCAGACTGGAGCATATGAGTCTGTCAACCTCGAGAACAGAGCAACAGACACTGCTTCAACTTTGTAATGGGTCAACAGATTTGTGTTCTTTTCAGGTATGCAATTAAAACTTGTGATACAAAAAAGCATAGAAGCATGTCAGATTTTCATTTTATCTTATGTCATATTGTTGTAGAACAGGGGTCTGCAACCTTAGTCCTGGAGAGGTGCAAGCGCTGCTGGTCTTTGTTGAAACGTAGTAATGGATCAATTGCAGCAGCTGGTTACACAGTTTACTGTGAAATAAAAACCAGCAGGCCACTGATGTAGAACATAACATCATATATTTCTCCCTTGTATATACATTCTATGCACAAGTTGGGGTAGGGATTGCTAATTGCTTTAGGGCACCAAATTAACATAAACTTAAATAAAGTCATCATGTTTAAAGGGGAAAAAAAATTCAGTTTTAAATTAAGTTTTGTTCGGTAGTACTCATTTGAGCATCTTGGGGCAATAGAAAAAGACCGTCTGTGCGTTTTTTGTTTTATTTTTTCCTCACGATACATCATTGAGCTCACTGAAAGTCAGCTATTTTCCCATAGGAATACACTGAGCAGCAGAGACCGACCAACCTAGTGACGTCATGACTGCAGTTGGTCCAAGATGGCTGCGCCCTACTGGAAAAAAAAGCGAATTTCAACTTCTTTTTCCAGCAAATACGGGTCGGTTTGAGATTTGAACGGACGGTCATATCTAATTTAAGGTAAAAGTCCCCAATCAGTCCCGATACCAAGCCACTCAAACTCTGGTGAAAATGTGTTTGCTGTTTATTTGTCTGACATACTTTCAAATGACCAATTTTATAAATTATTAAAAAATGTGACAACCCCTCCCTTGGGTGTTTTGAACATGTAGAACATTTTCAGTCCATTGACTCGCATAGTATTTTCTCTGAAAACTGGCACCAGCTGTTCGTCACCAAAGTGGGCGGGACTACGGAGGTCTATGGAACACATGGTTGGCTAAGTTAGCAATAATGACAGAGGAGCCGGGTATTATGCAGTTTGAATGCCCTTCGTGGAGGGCAGTTTACTATACCTCCACGCCGGGAATTCAAACTGTATAATGCCCGGCTCCTCTGTCATTATTGCACTTATACCATGGTTACAAACAATGACTATATAGCCTATAGTTATACAAAACCTCTTGTTGTTAGTTCTGAAAACAATTGATTCTATGAGGAAGAAAATAGTTCCTTCTCATTTTTATAGCCTACCATAGGCTACAATTGGCACCAATTTTGGTCATTTTTGTCATTAGTTACATTATTTAAGAAACCTGCAAGAACCCGCAACTCAATTTACCTCCCTGTCTTGCTTTTAAAAAATGGTTTGGTCACGCAGTGTAGCCTAACATTATTTTAAACAGCCTAACTTAGGCTAACGTTAAGGAAATTGCATTTTCGCATCATGAGACGGGAACATCTGAAAAAATACTATAGATATGGAGTTTGTTAGATGTAACTTGTCATATCTAAGAAATTTTGCTTGATAAAATGTTTATGCCGGGCGCCAGGCCGCGATCACACATGACACGCTTTGTAGGCTTCAAAACACGAGGAGCACTACCTGTCTTGATTTTACGAAAGCCTACTTAACAACGTCATTTTTATAAAAATATGGACAAAGTCACTGTGACGTCACCCATTGCCTTCCCACGGCCTCGTAAAAACCGAATTGAAGCTCCGGATGAATTTTTCGCTGCCAGTTTGTACAAACTGCATCTGCTCCGTGGAGCCGAAGAGGACTCAACCTGTCCCTCTGATTGGTCCTGAACAAATGTTAATACCCTGTCCAAACGACACAATATTAAAAAAAATCAGCACATGTAGAGGCATTAGTTGAAGGAAAGGCACCTATTGCAATCACATTTTGTTTTGTGGGAAAGATTTATTGACTGAGTATTTTGACCACATTGCTGCCATTGACTTACATGGTGAAAGACCTATATTGGAGCCAATTGCCGCTCCCAGCCCTACCAGGAAGTGAGCTTCAAATTGAAAGCCCAGTCTTGGCAAAGAGTGTTTTTTACGTCACAAATGGGGTGTGGCTCAAACAAAACGTTTCGGTTTGGATTTCAGAGCATGCCTCTTTTTTGACACAAAATGCGGTGGCACGGCTTAATTACATTGTAGTTTTTTAAAGCAATAGGATATATGTGATTTATGAAATGGAGGCAAGCCATTTCGCGCTATTACAAACTTACTGACAGTGTTGTAAATACGCGAGCGAGTCCTGTTACTCGTTCATACTTGTAAGCGTTCTCTGTCTTATAAATATGCGTGTGTGTACAGAAACAGAACATGAGCGAAAACCTGAAAACCTACCAAAATTTGCTTTTTGTGACCTGATCCACAATTCGTCCACTTTAAGGTTGTTTCTCCTGACTCATTTTCCTATTGAACTCTATGGAAAAATAATACTGTCAAACTCAAGCAATTTGTTCTCTGTGGCTTCTTCCAGCCCTTTGAAATAACTTTAATAACTTTTAAAACCATATACACACTGAAATTAGAAATGATATCACAGATATTCAATACCTTGACCAGATATTCAAGCTCTTGTGCTCTGACCTAATACTTCTTTATTGAGGATGTTCTGACTGTAACATGAAACTCTAGTGCCTGTGTTGCTGTAGGCTACTCATTGTTTATCTTGTTTTCTGCCACACTCTTCATTAATATTTATATTGAACCAGCAAATTATTATGATTTCAGCTTCAACTACAGAAATATAAATGATGAACACATCACATAGTGCTGAAAGTATGGCAAGTATAGAATATATTTGAATTTATCTTTACTCTATAACAATAAGTATCTCACAGGTTGTGTTTTAGTGGAAGAAAACCAATTTGGATAGCAGATTCGCAGATTTGGATAGCTGTTCCAGTTGTAATGTTCTGTGGTCTAGGGGTTTAAACTCCATCTAAGCACGTTGCAGTTGACCCATTGGTTGTAAAAATCTGTGTTTTGCTCATACTGGCTGGCCTGGCAAGAAGATAACGTCATCCCCCTTTGGGTTATGATTCACTTATGAATCACTTGTTCACACAACCTTATTGGACTATATTGAGACAAAATTAACAGACTGGCTCTGCTTTTTTTTGACGTTAACATCCAACCCTGATTGCATTTGATTTTTATTTGAATGTAATTGTTTTGCAGACTTTGCAGCCTGATTGCATGTGATATTAAGATAAGGTATTGTACTAAGAATGCAACTTTTTTGTTTTCCAAAAGGCTTTAAGACCACAATAAGAATACAACCCAGCATTAAAATTTGAGGGTCTACCTTTGCATAAAGCGAATGCATCAAATGTAGATCTAAAAATATGGGAGTTGTAAAAATACAAACTCACTGGGTGCATCCTAATATTCTTCACTCCCCACCTCCTTTCCTCCACTCCCCCACTACCACTCCTCTCCTACTCAGAAGTATGAAAAACTGCCTGAATGTTTCGAGTACAAGTATTTGCATGTACAGTATACAATGTACCTGACATTGCGGTTTACATTGAGAGATTAATTAATATGTAACCACTAATACGTGATTAAGATGTAATCAGCAACATTAGATTAAAACATAAAGATCCGTTTTCAGGGCACAGAGGAGAGGAGGTGGTAGTGGAGGAAAGAAGGGCACATTTTTTGAGTATTGGAATGCACCCAATGTGTATAGCTAAAGCTTAATTGACTTAATCTCATAAATTGGTAAAGGCCATGCAACAATTGAGTAGTTATTGCTTCTACCTTCTGCCAGTTCCCTCTATTTCTATTTTAATGAATACTTATTGATATATCCTGTGTGAAAACTGTAGATTTGGGCAGAGGCTGGCAGATAAAAAAGTGATAATTTGACATAGTTTAAATGCTAGTGAGATTGTTTAATTCTTTTTCAACTTATTATTGCAGTCTCTGAAAAGACAGATTAGAAGACAATAAGGCATGCTAATCCTCTGTTGTCTGAAATTAACTATTTTGGGGTGGTAAGGTATTTGTGGTACAACTAAAATAAAATAAAAAGTTGAGAGTCTGTAAGACACAAATATGAACACACACCCACACACATACACATGCAATGTGATATCATGCAAGACATGGCATTACTAATTTTTTCTCTGCAGAATATAGGACTATAGCATGTAACATATTTGAAATTAACTAATCAAACAACTCATATGTACTTGTGAGCTTAAATATGCAAAATAATAATTAAAATTATGTATACATTATATATATATATATATATATATATATATATATATATATACACAAAATTATTAAAATAGCTGTAAAAGTTTTTTGCTGTGATATATTATTGGTAATTTATTAGGGCTGCACAAATAAATATGTAAATGTTTGTGATTAATCAGCTAATGCTTTCATCGTCAATTATATTTAGATAAAAAAAGATGTTTTTTTATTGTGACATTTTAACATCAGCTGTTATCCGGGAAAAAGGAAGTCATCAAGTAATCATCAAGATTCAAGTTTTTTAATCTGCTATCCGCTAATTGGCTGCTATCCAAAAATGGAGCAATACCAACCCCTCAAATGGAATTTACATGGACATGTAGAGGGAAACATAACTGTAAAACAGTGCACTGTTTGCATTTTTTACAGATATTTTCCTATAAGGGTAGTGAAACTAGTTTACAATTCCAAATACCAGCAAACCATCGTTTTGTAGCTGCCATTAGTAGCCAGCTAAACGAAAATGGTGAAAGGCAAAAACAAGCCATCTGACTGCTCAATGTGTGGGACATAACTTTAAGCAAACAAATATAGATTTAAAGTCAACAGCACTGTGTTCGAAAAGAAATGCACTTTCCAATTAAATTGCAGTCATGGATTGCATCGAGGGTTAGAAGCAAACCTAAACCATGGAATCTAAATAGCATTAGATTCCAAGGAATATTTATATTAATATTTAATTCATGGGTTTAACATTTCAGGATTAATCTTCTGATTCATTAATCTGATGGAAAAATTACAAAACTAATTATTTTAATCGGCTGACAGCCATACCATTTATTATTATCCTGAGATAATACACAAGCATGTCCATGGACTGTGGTTTCTAAGGCTTACAACAACAGTCCAGAAAAGAAAAAAAAAACTATATGTGACAGTATTTTCATGATCCATGCCATCTGATGATGTTGAAACCACTTTACTGGGATCAGTGCACATTCACACAGATCAGATGCTCAGTGAAAGACGTTAGTTTGTTGACAAATGAATTACAACAGCAGCATCTAGTGTCTCTGGTGCAAAAAAGAAAAACAACACTGTAAGAGGGAAGGAAATGCAGAATAGGAGGAGAAAATTGTATTTTTGGATGCTTTGCACACACATATATATATATATATATATATATATATATATATATATATATATATATATATATATATATTAATACTGTGAAGGGCAAATAAGGTCTCATACTATTTTATTTGTCTGATGTTTATGAGAAAAGATTGATAATAAGTCTGAGTGTACAGGTGAAGAATGCATATTTTTGTTTATCTTAAGTTCTGCAGAATATGTTCAATCTCTTGCAGATCCTGCTGCCACCCAGTCACTTGCATGAAATGGGCTGCTGTGACTTTCATGGGCACAAGAGGGCGATCTTCCTTCGTTCTTCATGCTCCTCTTCCAAAAAACTGTACCTAGAAAATTTATGATACTGTATTTTGTGGAAATAATGTCACTTTTCTTTAAGAAACCCAAATTAGCACCCCATTTGGAAGCATATTTTTAATGCAGTGGTTTAATGGTTTAATTTGGCCTATAAATCCAAATGAATAAACAAACCCAGTGAAAGCTTACTGTCTGGGGGGAACATTTACACTACCTCCCTCGTTAGACTCTTAATGGCCCGGCAACTCCTCCGAGTATATCTTTTAACGACTGCAACTGCAACCGACAAAATATTAGTGCTGAAGCCAGTTTGCTGAATGTACTTTAACTGGGAGGTAATAAAGAGAATTCCAAGTATGAAATCACTTTTATGACTCTGTGAAGGTTCACGTGGCATATATTTATGAATGCAATAAGCTAAGGCTGTGGCTGTGTAGACCACTGATATACAGATTTTTTATTAAAACATACAGGGGTCAACAGTGGCATATGGTGCCTGTTTTAACTTACCGACACACTACACATCTGAGGTCAACTGATACCGCATGAATGCTATATAATCAGGCCTTTTTTTCTCTTTCTTCAGCCTGACTGCAATGTGCTTTGATCTTATTGATGAGGGGGAAATTAAGTAGTTTTAAAACTATTTTTATGCTTTTGCAAATTTATGATTAACGTGATGGAATAAAACAAAGCAAGGACAAAAAACAATGTAACTCCTAATTGTATTTTTAAACACAGGAAAGTTATGATGGAGTCCTGAGAGCTGGTGTGTACTCATTCCCTTCTTACAGTGCATTGAGGACAGCTTGATCTTAAAATGGAGAATGGAGAAATGGAACGCATATTCCTTTTCTGTTAGTGTAGTAGTAGAGAGTATTCTACAGTTCTTAAGAGTACATGCATTTCGGTGAATCATTTTCAAAATGAAAGCAGAAATGATGTATGGCTCTTGCTTTGTATGAAACACAGAACTATACACATGTGCAGGTTTCTCTTAACCATATCAATTTAATAGTGAAACCTGCTCCAACTAAGGTAATTGCCCATATAAACTATTAGCCCACATCTAGATCCATTCCCAAACCATGACTGGGTTAGGTTTTCATTTCTTTCCGTTGAGATCTAGGTACAAGCCGAGCACTGAACCGGAGTCTGTCTCCAGACAGAGCATCTTCTGACTGGTTCTGTGCTCACGCTGCTTCATATTTCAGAATCGTCAGAAAAATTCCATTCGCATTCCGGTCAGAACCGTACAGCTCCAGGCAAATACTTTTTATTTTTTAACTGCAGCTCTCAACAGCAGACGCTCTCCGCATAGATACCATTATATTGTTGTTAACATGGCCATAGGTAATATAATGCAATTCTTAAAATGCATTTGTTGCCGTTAGCTTTTTTTTTTGTTGTAATTCTGTGCTCAGACAAGATCACAAGGTAATGGTCAAGGTTCTATTCATATATGAAAATGTCTTTATTTAATGAATTCACAACTCGTCTCCACTGAACAGCATTTTAGTGGAAAGATAATGTTGAACCTTTATACTTGAACATGCACATAATTCTGTTTCTTCAATTTCAGTTATTATTAGCTCAACATTATATCAATCTGGTATTAATTTCCGCTAAAACAAAACAGAACAGATGTGTGGTATTAAACGTTAAGCACTAGATTGTAATAATGTCCTATGTGACAAGTCCTCCTGAGGTTTAAAGCAATAAAGATGTATCTTGTAATAGCTCTTAAAAGTTTAAAGCCCAAGTCCAATGACCCCTCTCTCCTGTACTAAAAATCTCAGGAATAGCCATTAGCTAATAGCCTGCCATAGTCTGCAGTGATCATTAGTGTACCTGCATATCCACTCCACAGCACTACAGATCCCATGGGACTCACTCGAGCCCCAACTGTGGAATAGGTGAGGCGACCACAGGGGCATTAGCTCAGTCTTACCTCCAGTAAATGATGTTGCCTTTCTTAGATTACCCAGGAACCTTTCACTTTCCATTCTCAATCCAGCCACTCTTGTTGTGCACAGATACCAGTGGTGTGGGACACTTATTCTAACCACTGTGCTGTGTTTGATCTCAAATCTGAGTTACGCCTGTAAGCTGATACATTTCTTTTAGTGTGCTTACACATCAGCATGAGATGGACAATTGTCCAAGTGACAACAAAAAAAATATTGCTGAAGGCACATTGAGAAAATCACTACAATTTATCATGGCAGTTAGATTGAATGTACCACCAAGAAAGAGCCCACAGTTAATCATGAACCGTAGATGCTTAGAAATACAATAATTGAGGAAACAATATCAGAGGAACTTCCACCTTTTGCGCAATAAATCCTCGGGCTGAGGGTGGATGTGGCTGTAAAGCTTTCGGCTGCCCATGCTCCAAGGTCACACTCATATGAGACCCTTAGCCAACTGACCCTGTGCTCTGCAATCATCTGAACTGAGGAATGCCCATCTGTTGGCTGTGTAAATAGGCCGCCGAGCGTGTGTGGCAACTGGCGCTGCTCTGTGCTTCCCAAAGCCACCAGTCACCGCGCATGCCGACCCCTGGGCCAGACTGCTGAGTCTCACATACTGTAGCTGCAGATGAAAATGACTGAACAGCATTTAATTGAGGCTAATTAACCACGCCTGTTCTTCCATTAAGTGAGCTTGCGAATGGCACCTTCGAACCCCACTGGAATTGTGAAATGAAAAATGACAAGCAGAGTCTCTCTATTATGATCGGCAGAGAGAATCAGTCCTTGAATCTCCTCGTTTTTATTTTTTCCCTCCTCCGCACTTCATTCACACATTATTTCACAACTTAAACTCAGCTTTCGCTCATATAATGACTGTAATGGCCGTGTTGATCTTGGTTCTTGCCCAGTCTCACCTGCTTTTGGTTATAATATTGCATTCTTGAACTTGAGGTTTCTTTCATTCATTATCGTAATTACTGCAGCCCTGCGAATATACAGCGTCTCAGGGA
Source organism: Synaphobranchus kaupii (assembly GCA_029718625.1). Classification (NCBI taxonomy): domain Eukaryota; kingdom Metazoa; phylum Chordata; class Actinopteri; order Anguilliformes; family Synaphobranchidae; genus Synaphobranchus; species Synaphobranchus kaupii. The sequence goes on from CM056376.1 coordinate 98,525,888, forward strand.
AAAGGAAGTTTTCCTTCTGCTTTTTCTGACGTTGTTGCTTTAATTTAGGTCACGTTCAGTGCAAAATAATACTCCCAGATTTCGTTTGTCACGGCGTTTCTGCCAGATGAGAAAGTGAAAATGATTTTTAGAAGGTATTGTAATAATGACCTTTTTTGGTCAGTACGGTCATTCCATCTATGTTCATTCAAATTGTCAAATATGACAAGCGTAGCAGCATTCATGTTTGGACATGAAACTGACACTATTTTCAGCAAATATCACTCGCGCTCTGGCTTTGAAAGCTGCACAGGCTTGTCCTCATTATAACGGCATGGGTCTGTCTCTGAAATGCTTGCTTTCGCACAGAATGTCAGCTGTATGTCTCTGCTGTGCGGTTGGTGCCTTACTGTGTGTGTACCCTTCAGAGTGTACGTGAGCCCGGCACAGAGTCTGTGAAGTTCTGCAGACAGCAGGTATGAGGGGAACTCAGACTGGGGCAGGATGTGCTGACAGATAGATTTCATCTCCTCATCACTGTGCTGAAGTTCCTTCTGATACATTTTAAAGGGCCCCTCAGGCTGGTATCTCTCTCTCTCTCTCTCCCTCCCTCCCTCTTAAGACTGGTTTAGTAGAAATGCCTTTCAGTAGAAATGTAAGGTATGCACAGTACATTATTGTACACACATTTATTTAGTAATGAACTTCCCTGAGTAAAATAGATAAATATCAAAGGCAGAACAGTACAGTAATGACTCCATTCCCCATATTATAACCCTATTCTGCCCTGAGGTAATGAGATCTCTGAAAATCTTGTTTCAGACGCAACTAAAATATAAGTTTACACAATTAAGCAGAAACATGATTGATTCTGCATTGTCTGCACCTGTCGAGAAACAAGCTTAGTACAGTCTGGTAAGTTACCTTTTTTATACCCTTACACAAAATGGACTGTGAAAGAAATATAAACTTTCCCCCCCCCCCCCCTTCAATTCATCACTCAAAGACAAAACTTTACGTAATTAGATGTAACCTGAACTATAATCTCCATAATATTACATTGCTATCCATTTTGCTAAGATAACTCTGTTATATGCACAATTACTTGTCTGCCAGTATAGATTTAATATTTATAAAATGTATCTGATACTATCAATCTCTAAATATCGTGACCCTCTAATGCCTTCTAATTTCCTGCGTTCCAATGAAAGCATAATGATTTGCACGTGTGCATTCATAATTAGGACATAGCCTTGGCTTCAGGCCGGTGTCATGCTGGTTTATTGTCAAATAACTTTTTTACGGTTTTTTGGCATCGAGGGCCTGTAAAATTACCACACTTACTTCACGGCTGTTAATTTTATCATCTCCTAAAACAAATCTTTTTGTTCTTTAACATAATGAGTAGAATAAGCTTTAAGTGGTCGACCTTGGTTTAAAAATAATGATAAATAGTCCCTAAATATGTGGTTAGAACATTATAAGCAAACTATTTTTTACCAAAAAGTATTCACCAGGAAAGTTCCATGTAATTTACTGCTGGTTTGTACAATGATTGTGAAGTTCATTCATTTACAAAACCTTCATGGTTTAATAGTCATCAAAGTCATCTCATAGACATTTTTTTGAATATATTGAACATTATACTGCATTATACTGCACGCTCATCTCAATAAATCTTTGGTGATGTACAGCCTTAATACATGACCTTAATATTTACAAAATCCAATACATCAAAAATAGCTGATTTAACTCTGCCTTGGTACAGTGCATGAAATATTGTCTGGAAGGTCTGTGATTTATAGCAAATTAGAGCTATGGGTAATGTGGCAGTCCAGTACATGCCAGTGATTTAGTATCAGCATTCCTGTTCGGAGTAAACACAGGGTGGATAGACGTGCTGGTGGTATCCGATAAACAGTGCTCGTGAAGCTCTGGCAGAATGTCCACACTCTTCTTGACAAGCTTCCCCTGCCTGCCTGATTCACCATGATGCTATGGCCAATTATGCCTCACCCTACTGAAGTCCAGGGAACAGCCAGCACTAACATACCCAACATTCCACTGCAGATGATTGGGTTTGTCACTGCATGACTAGATGCACTACCAGGAAAAACCCATGCCTTCAACTATTTAAAATTTCACTGTCCAAACCCTTGCTACTAACCCTTGCTCACACTTCTCTGTCCTAACTGATTCAACATAAAGGTAGCAAACCCCAGCCAAAGCATTCAGACTGTAAAACTGTAAAAAAAAATAATACTGTCAAATATGAATATTTGACAGAAAAACCCAGCTTCCAACTGTGAAGGAATTGTAACAAATTCCTCTCAACTTTATGAACTCTAATTCAACCTATGTAATATTTTCATGGCACAACCCTTATGGAAATGTAATATACTGCAGTATATTTTTAATATATTGTGAAGATCATTTTGATATATTTACAATATACAGCAGTATATTCTAAGGGAAACAAGGATGCTGCTAAGAATATTATCTCAGTGGCTTAAAATTGTAAGGAAAAATATTGCTTGGGTTTTTTAAGACTGTGTCTTTGTTTTTTTTTTTCTGTTGTTTTTTTCCCCCCCACCGGAATGTCAATGTTTACAAAAGATGTGTTAACACTTTTAATCCTTTAATATTTTACCATTGTGAAAACAGCATTTTTGAAAAGGATCTTTAGGTGACCTCTCTTCAATTTGTCATTTTAAAGTTACATATCTTTCTCTGCTGCCTCCCTGACAACAATGGTGAAAGATGTTCAGAAACAACAACATCTTTTCCTGAGATCAGCGTGCCATTTAAATATAGGAAAACAGCAGTGAGAAGTCACAATGATGACAATGGGAGGGCACTCATGTTGGATGCACGCATGTGCCCATAAATTTACATTTTTTGTCCCAGTTCCATCTGGTCTCTCACTCAGGGACATTGGCCCTAACTTTATGTGTGGTTTGCGGGCGGCGCACGCAGATCTATGAAAGACCGCATGGAGTATGGACAAGCGCAGAGGGACACCGGACCTGTGTCAAATAGCGGCAGCACATTGGCTGCTTTATGGCCCTCATTTCCTGCCATGGTGAAACATATACTATCAGGAAACACACTCTTGAGTTGTCTTGGGTAATCTTGTCTATTTATCTTTAGCTTGTTCGTGAAATGAATTGTTATGTACTATGGGTTTAATGAAAACTCCAAGCAAAGTTTGGTACAGAAGAATGTTTGTCAGATTAAGTTAAATAAAACACGTTCAGTATAATTTAAAATGTGTTCTGCTCAGGGCCTATTTCCAGACTCAACTCATAATTTTCTTTCCTTTTTTCTTCTGTGATGATAGAGTAATTAAATAGAAGAAGTCATATTACACAGATGTTATAGGCTAAATGTTGTTTCAAGGCCCAACCTCGGAATTTCAACAGACTTTTCTCGGACTAATGGAATTTATTACTGGCTTTACTAGCAGGAAACAGACACTTTCTCATGTGACATGGTTTAAAGTTGTATTAAGAACAAATATCCAAATGCTTTGCAGACACTTCACTGTGAAAACAAAGGCAAATGGGGAAATCTGGCTCAGTGGTTTTAAAGGGCTGTCGAAATCTCAGGAAGGGGAAAAAAGTTGTGTTGTGGCAAATAGGAAACATACCTACCAAGACAACAAAGCCAACATAATACATTATAAAGAACAGGAAACACATCTGTGGCCACATCAGAACACACGGCATTGGTACTTAATCTCAGCCATTTTCCTCTCACTTTCGTTTTATTCACGTTTCTTTCTTACGTTGATGAGTGTTTTACAGAAGGAACATGAATAAAACAAAATCCAGAGGAAAATATGCACAGCTGAGAGCAAATTCTATGGCCTTATGTTCTGATGTGGCCATAGATGCGTTTCCTCTTCTTTATATTGTATTATGCTAGCTTTGTTGCCTTGGCAGGTATGTTTCCCGTTTGCCACAAAACAACTTGCTTTCCTCTTCCCTGCATTTCTACAGCCCTTATAAACCACTTAGCCAGATTTTGTACACGAGCCCTCTGATTTAACTGAGCCCTCGTCATAGGTGGCCAGAAGGTTTGGGATGGTTGTCGGGAACCGACTGCCTGGGTGTAGACAAATGGGCATTCGAGTTCCAGGGAAACGATGGGGGACTGAGCAGGAGGGTCAAGCGGTGTTCAATTCTACTAAACAGCTCGAGAAAACTGACGGAGGGGTTTAGGTCACAACCTACCATCTCCGCGCAGATTCAACACGTACCTTGATCTCCATTTCTCAGCAGACAATGTTTACACGGCGGGCCAAAGGAATCTCCCTGAGCCAAGGGAAGCACATTACATGTGAAAATATACACTCTGGGCCATCCCGTGGCCTCCTTAGCATGCGGCACCATGGGAGAGCCCATTGAAGTCAGAACTCGCTGCTTAATCAAGATGAGCAGAGCAGAAGTGCTCAGGGTCCTGTGAGAAACGTGAATAGGGTTATCTCTGAGGTCCATGGTCTCCTGCCCACTCTGTTTACATCTCAAATTCCCCCCTTCATTTAGACGGGAACCACAAAGGACCACACATGGGTGTACCTGTAACAATCCAAACAATGCAATACATCTCTCATAATAGTACTATTTTTCATTGCATTGCTATCATTGGTACAATTATTGCTACTGAATTGCTTTACTTTCTTGGAGTTGTCCAGGACAATTTATATAGTACAGGCTAAGGTTAGCAGATGGATAATAAATGGAAGTATTTCACGTTAGACATCTTTTTTTTTTCCTCACCCTGACTGCTCCTGCCCTGTCCCTCCTCTGGTTTATGCAATGTTCTGCCTATGGCTGAATTTCTTTAGGGCACCCCCTGGTAAAAAAAATAAACTGGCCCTATGATCTGAACAAATAGTCTGCCTTGCTTTTTTTGTTAGTGCATGTACTTTTACTTGCACTTTTAATACTTAAGTAATTATTTAATAATAAATCTACTTTTGATACTTAAGTACACTTAATACCAGATACTGTAGTACTTTTACTTGAGTAGCATTTTAACGGGTGCATTTCACTTTTACTTGAGTCATTTTCCAGCAAGGTATCTTTACTTTTACTTAAGTATGAATTTTTTACAACACTGGGTTTATGCCCACGCCTTGACGCAACCGGAGTACCACCCCACCCCTCTGCATTGCATATTATACATATCTTCATTGGACATACTTCTACCAGCTTGTTTACGGTCTCAGACTATAAAATGTTCAACCCACTTGATTATTTGCTGTGTTAAATCCCTCATTACATTCTGTTACCATCCAATTTACGTTTAGTTTAAACCGTGCCGGCCAGTGAAGGATAGGCTCCCCCTCTCTAGCCAGGTTCCTTCCGAGATTTCTTCCCACTGGGGAGTTTTTTCCTCGCCACCGTTTCTGTGTTTTTCTTCCCACTGGGGAGTATTTACCTTGTTTGCTGTTTGGGGGTTCAGGCCTGGTTTTTGCCCAATTCTCCTTCTGTTTCTCTGTACAGCGTCTTATGCGCTATACAAAATAAACTGAATTTAATTTAATTGAAAGGGTACTGTCAGTGCTCCATCTGGGAATTGAACCTGCAATTTTCTCGATAAAAGCCTAAGTTCTTAACTTTTACCACCCCCATTCCATCCCATCCCCTGGCCCCAAGAGCAACACTGCATTTACCAACAAATTACAAGCATCAGTGGTGCTTCAGGGCGTCATAGGGTTGTAGTTAAAATGCCTGAAAATGCCAGCTGAAGACTCCAGATGGCAAATTATGAGGCGTTTTATACTGACAACAGCATATGCTTTTTAATTCCAAGTCTTGAAGAACATTTTTAGAAAACATGTTTTCTTTAAGATAGTCCAGGTGTTCTGCCAGTACATTTTGATCACATCACAGTGTTGTAACTACCACAATAGCCACATCTTCCCTATTCTAGATATGGCTTCAATTCATATAAAATGCTAATTTTTCTTTGCCAGTTATAAGTGTTATCACTGTGATTTGATCTGTGTCATGCAAAAACCTCATATAGTCAACTAATGCAATTCTTAGAATCAACTAAAAAAAGCTGCTTCTTTTACCATTATGAACATAGCATTATTTTTGTAGCAATCTGAGACATTTACAGTCCATAGAGCTAGATGAGAACTTTCAATATGTGTAGAAAAACCAAAAGGAAGAAATTGCCACAAATGGACATGCAAGCCTTTTTAAATGCCACCACAGATATAAACTACATGCCTAACAGCTGCCGTACCACTGAATACAATATGTTTGAATTGACGAGTGCATAAAGGCCGCACGTTTCTCTTTTGAACCACCGAGTGAAAGCAGGAGTGCCACGAAGGACATTTACAGTATAGAGTACTGCTGGCTGCTCCACCAGGAAACTTGTCATGTACCAGGTGTGGTTTATTTCCGAACATGCACTTTAATTATGTACCATGCATATCCATAATCATTTGCAGATAATGGGACTGGGATCAGGAAACAAATCACAAGAAGACATGCTTAATCAATGTTAAGCATGATCTACTGCTAAAGCACAGACAATGCAAATATTTTAGCTGATTGATCGTAAGATCGTAATTCAACATGCAATTTATACTAAAGAGGTCTGAATGCTTTCCTGTTGATTAAAGAAAATATGCTATGTTGATCACCCCTGAGGCTTTTAAATGCTACTTTAATTTCAGCTGGAATGGTTATGTGAGCCTAGAAGATATGTCTGAACATACAGTGCCATGACAAACAGTAAATGTAGACATTATATAATGGTATGTGTTTCATAGGACGTCCAGCAATGCAATCAAAATGGATTAATCAGACCCACTGGGCTGTGCACTTTGATAAGGAACCGAGCTACTTCTTTAACTCTTTTTTTAAACCATGGTTGTCTGCTAGTAACTTATGTTTGTGCCATAAAGCCAAATCTGGAGGCACATGCACAACCATGACTGCAACTGCTGGCATCTAGGTGGCATTCAACTAAGGAATACGAAGCATGCCCCTTCTTAAAATCTAGAGTCTCTTGTATAGTTTATAATATCCCCCCTGTGCCAGAGGTGGTCCATTTAGTTTGATTTTTCATTTTAACAACAGGTGCAATATGGTGCTTGTTAAAGTGTAGAAATTCATGCTCCATGCTCCATGAAAACTGACAAATTTTTCAGTCAGCATATACGTTTATCAAAGAAAGATGCTGAGTGACCAGAATCAGACTGGATGTTAGTGAATGATATGGTTGAGCAGTAGGTTATATTGGACAGACATGGTCTATTGGATATAGCTATACCCAAGGTATCCCTCTAAACTCCTGCAGTTTATTTATGCTTGCATTGTAAAACGGTAGTTTCTAAAGGCATCACATTTACAACCTATTTAAATTATATATCCTACAAAAAATAAAATCAATATACCCGCTCTCTTATCAACGTATGCCATCTGTGCAGAGAGGCGGTGGATACAATTTTTTACAGCCTTTGGTATTACTCAGCTGGGAGTTGAACCCATAAACTTGTTCATTGACGTTCTCAACACAAAGACTGAACCACTGATGCTTCCACTCAGCACTGTGTTCAGAAGCAGGGGCTGAAGGGTTGTGCTGCAAATCAAAAGCTTTTCTCCATATAAGGCAGCATTAGGGAGGGGGACTTCATCGTGGATAATTGCCTTTCACCTCAGTTTCATTGTGAGCTCGAAATCAAAAATGTTTTACATTGAAAAACGACATGTGCTTTGATCTCATCTCCATATTTCAGGCAAATCATTAAATACAAATGTAAGTCTTAATGTTGTGTGTAACCAAAGTGCAAAATGTTAGGTTTTGGCTCTTGGATTATCACTTGCAAAGTTAGAGGTCATGAAAAAATGGTACAGAATTGCAGCCCTATTAGGGTGTCTGGCTGTCAGATGAAGTTCAGGCATAATTGGAGAATGCCGTGATGTTACCCCAGCAACAGAGGTCACTCTGTAATGTGTCTCACTTAACAGCATTATTATTTTCATGTCACAGCAGGAAGTAATTCCTACACAGTGAGAGCTAAACGAGCAAAAATGCAGCTTAGTTAGGAAATGCAGAAGGACAGCTTTTCCGAAGTGCCAAGGCTGTTATTTTAAAGGTATGAATTCACCTGATACTGATACATCAATCTGCACCTTTATTTGTATTTGTATTTTTTTTGGTGGTTTGCTTTGATAATTACCCAAGATAATGTTAGCTATCTGCCTATGTACAGTATGTAACTATCTCTGTCTATCTGTCTGTCTAAATAAACTGATTAAGGCAGTAGCCCAAACATGGTGCGAGCTAAATTATGTCCCTGAATTTAAGTTGCCATTTTACTCGCTGTGAATGTCAAGATATGATACAAGACATCTCCCATTTCAACAGATAATTGTTTTTTCATAAGCAATTCAGGATTGGTAAAAAAATAATGTAATTTGGTTGTAGTGACCCAAACTGTGCTATTTCAAGGAAGACAAGAACAGCAGCTGCTTTGCTCTGACTGTAATGTTTGTACAGACAGCCATAATACCCCTCCTCCCATTCCTTCCCTCCCCTTTCTCTCTTTATTTGTGCACATTTCCCATTGAGAAATTAAAAGAACTCTGCAGAGGCAATCAGAGACCTCCCACCTGTGCTTAATTTCTTCATTTGATTAATTCTTCAGCCTGAGGCCACTCTGGCCCTCGCTCTTCAAACAGACACTTCCGCTAACCCACTGCTTGCAGGTGGAAAGCCGGCTTAAACCCAAGCTCATTTTCAAATATTAACCCCATTCATTCGATGTGTTTCTAAAGCTGATAAGGCCAGACTGCTAGGTCAAATTAGAATTTGAACCATTTTATAATATTCTGTGCATATTTAAACATGGTAATAAACTACTAAATATATTTTACATTTCATAATATTAAGTACTACTGAGTTCTACAACTCATCTGTTTTCATTTATAGCATTTATTCATTTATAACATACATGTAACTTCAATTTCATAAAACTTAAAAGACCATTGACCAACCCTGACTTTTGTTTGCAATTAGGTACATATATATCAGAGAACAATAGTAACCACATTTCTGTATATTGCCACGGTGAAACATTTGAGTATCCCAAATAATTGAATCTAATAATTGGTTCTAATTGACTGCATCAAAGGTAAGGGGACACTTAACATCATGCTCTCTCTCAAATAAACTGAAATTAATTGAATAACACTAAAAGCTCAGTCCACGGGACCCTGAAAAGAATATGTCTTCTATTACTGCCATATGGTATCTCAATTGGTCATTATAAGCATTTGCGAATGAATCTAATAGCTCGGTTTTGTGAACCAGCATTTCATAGAGCTCACTGCTGCCATTCAAGATTTATTGTCGTCTCACCATTGAGTCTTATTGCTGTATGGCTTAGCTCTCAGGGTGCACCAGCACAAACATTCAATAAAACCCACATTCATTAGGGGACAGGGCATGCAACGCAACAATATGTTTACCACATGCAGAGCTCATATTGTGTGACAGGCCATATATCTTCCAACCCTATCTGAGGGCCTGTAATTGAAAGCAACTTTCTCGCACCCTGCACTGGAGTAGGCCACAAAATACATATGTGATAAAATACAGATACACAATTTCCCACAAGTAAAAGAAAATCCAGTGGCGGCTCCTGAGCTGAAAATGGGAGGGGGGGGGGGGGGGGGGCGGAAAACTTCCCTATATTATACTGATTATTGGTCTTAATCATTTTTCAATCAGTTTCCTTGATTAACAATAGGCTACATCAGCGTTTAATTCACCAATTACTCAATGCCATCAAATGTAGCCGGTTCTCCTCAATTAGGCTATTAGGCAAGTAATAAAATTATTTTAACTTGCGTCGCAAAATTGTGCACATTTTAATCAACATTATAATTGTGGATACATGTGCTCTTCGTTCTCCGCACTCTTAATTACGAAAATATTCATGGAAATTAAACGATCTTAAAGCTCAGCTTTTGTTAGATTATTTTTTTATTGCAGGTTGTGCTAAATAAAAAAAATAATCTAACAAAAGCTGAGCTTTAAGATCGTTTAATTTCCATGAATATTTTCGGAATTAAGAGTGCGGAGAACGAAGAGCACATGTATCCACAATTATAATGTTGACAATAATAATTATTATAATAATGTTGCACAATTTTGCGATGCAAGTTAAAATAATTGTATTAGGCCTACTTGCCTAATAGCCTAATTGAGGAGAACTGGCTACATTTGATGGCATTGAGTAATTGGTGAATTAAACGCTGATGTAGCCTATTGTTAATCAAGGAAACTGATTGAAAAATGATTAAGACCAATAATCAGTTTAAAGGGAAGTTTTCCGCCCCCCAATTTTCAGCTCAGGAGCTGCCACTGAGAGAATCTAAAATTAATTAATGTGTTTTTTGCACTCTAATATGAGTACTAATTATGTACGCGCTGTAGATTAAGGTCAATATGTAATATTTCTTATCTATCTTTTCATCAGTCTCTGTCTATGTGTTCAATTAAACTGAGCTTAATTTTAATATAAAATAAACAGGACTGTGTTGCTAAACCAATCACATACTCAATGTAGTTAATGAGCTACATTGTATTTCCAAAAATGGGAAAAAAAACCTGTATAATTTATGCTCATTCAGGGGCTCTGACTGAGTCCCGGGCATGTCCTGCACATGGAGCTGTACTTGATTAGGTTCTCACAAGCCGTCAATTTCTGAGCTCTAGACTCATGTACACCATTCGCATAGCAATGCAAAGTCATATTTCATCCATCAGTCAAGTGTACCAAATAATGGCAGTGGATGAGGTGATCTACAAAATAAAATATTAATTTTTTATTATGTTTTACTCATTTGAATTCTGAACATCTAAATAATTTGATGTGAATAAATGTAACATTATTTAAAAGACAAAATGGAATTTCCAATGGATAATTGCTATTTCTGATAATTAGTCCTGCAGTCCTCTGGTTTTAAGTTTTATCCCCTATGTATTGCACTGCAAAGGGATAGTACAACTCACACTTGAAGTCATATTCTGGCACTTCCTAGGATTGATTGAAAAAATATTCAGTAAGAAGAAGTGTTTTATTTTAAGGAGCCTGTATGCAAATAGGTAAAATTGTGTCCCTGGAGATACAAACTGTAATAAAGGCAGGCAGCTGTCAAGCCCACAAGCTAACCCATGACCTTTGACCTCCCTGTGCCACCTTCACTTGTTCTCTGCTGGGTTTCACAGACTTTAGTTGAGTGAAGAGAAAATGGAGCATAATGACTTGAAATGAGTTTAAAGGCCATTTCTGTCCATCAAGAGCCTCTCTTTTAGATGACCTGCTTCCTCCCTGCGGCGACTTAATTGTTCTTGGTAAAAAGCCAGAGAGATGTCTTTGACCTAAATAGATAAAGTCTCACACATGTTGTATTGACTCTAGGAGCTGTGGTTTGCCTTTCAGCTTTTCAAACCTACCAGCTTGCTCTCATCATCTTTGTTAATTACCAATGCCCAAATTTGCACGGTCACCTCAGCAAGCATTCCAATGAATACATTCATGTTTCTTTGTTCCCTTTTTAATTGTTGGTTTCTTAATGAACACCTTCAAAATATGCTGAAAGATCCCAGTGAATTCCGCTACTTAAATTCATTACGTGAGAAATGTTTGCCTTGCATTAAAGTGTTAAATGCCATTTTCAGCCTCATTACACAGTAATAAGTGGTGAAACAGTGCATTGTGGGACTGATGCCGTGCCATATGGGTCTGGCATGCAGAATACAGCAAAGAGGTGTGGGGTTAAGAGGAGGGATACTCTCATAATGAGGCTGATCACAAGGCAGCGTCTGTACTTCTCTGCTAGCGGTACTGTTGACAGCGTCATAAATGACCCTCCAAGTAGGTCCAAGCTCTGCCTGGTATCCCTGTGCCGTTTCCTGTAAAATACAGACCAGTAAATCCATTCCAGTCTATTTACACTTTACAGAGAATTCCATTGTGTTGTCCACCATTTTATTTTATTTTTTAATGGAGCCTGCATGCATGTGCTACCTGGTACACAGTGGTCTGGTTATTCCAAATTGAACGTGCTAGTTTTACAGCTCAGTGGGATTCCATAAGGTGCAGGCAGGTTCTGTGCAAAGTATTTCATTGTAATTTTGGATAATGACCCAATTTCCTACCCTCAGCACTATTACGGTTTAAATATTTAAATCAAATTTTAAATAAATTGCTTCTGGGGAGGAGAAAATGAATCTCAGCACACCCACGCCCAGTTTCCTTTCTGTCCCAGTTGTAGTATTTTCTTTGCATCATATCAAAGGTAAAAATTTAAAATAGTAGCCAAAACGTTTGGTATAGGTAAAACAAAAGTGTAGAATATTATTTAAAATTACACAGAACTACATATCTTCCCTAGTTTAGCAAACTGTCACTCTTCCTCCTTTATGAGGGAAGGTCATTCTATTTGGAATGCTGTGTAGCATCTCCACTTTTCTCATAAATCCAGCTCACTACATGAAAAACAACTTTGCGCCACAGCGTTGATGATTTCCATTGATGAATGCGAATCCAATCCAAGTCACCCGGGCCACCGACTGACTGGTTCTGCAGCTGCCAGTTGATGGAGAAAAATAAAAATCAACAAAGGCCTACACACTGTGTAAATGGCAGGTTGAAAATGTATTAATTGTCAGAATTAATAAAAAAGCCCATCAGCAGTCTGTTCTCCTCTGAGCTCCAGAGTTTATTTAACCTGGACCACAGACTTTATCTGAATCTCCCTCTTTCCACTTCACTGACTACAATTAAAAACAGCAACCATTAGTCGGAATGCAGGATGTTGTGATGATTTTAACAGATTTACTTCAGACACACACACACACACACACACACACACACACACACACACACACACACACACACACACACACACACACACACACACACACACACACACACACGCATGCACACACACACACGCGCGCACACACACACACACACACACACACACACACACACACACACACACACACATACTCAGACGCACAGACATGCATGTATTCCAATGTACGTGCTGAAGGTATGTGCCCAACAAGATATGACAGGGTGCTGTTCAAATTCCACAGGGTTGTTAGGCTTCCATTTTGACACTTGTCAAATCTGAGAACTTAAAAGTGCTAATATTTCAAGGCTTTTGGTACCAGTAATATTTTTGCTTCTGGGTCTTAAGGAAAACCTAAATTCAAACCTTGACCCTGCTGTCAATCAAACCTCAATTGACACCAATGGAAATAGTATCAGCAATCATGTAATCAATTAGTTAAACATCTTGTTTACCTCTGGTCACATATTGAATGAGCTTTGCTGTCTGTGGCACAGGAGAAAACAACGGTATATACTGCACTATAGTATATATAGACAATAACATATTATACTATAATTCTGTGGCATGTTGATTCCAATTGTGGGGGTGGGGCACTTATTAAGGTCCTGTAGATCTGTCACAGCTTGCCATGGTTTTGCTGTAAATTCCCTGCATGTCACCACTTCTCACAGAAGACTAAACTGTCTTCTCTTATTTCAGCAGGCTGTATGGGTGCCAATCAATGCATTTGGAGGAGAGGCATTGTTTTGTATGGTCCAACTGCCACTTTTCCCCCCAAGTTATTTTAAGAACAAAATATAAATGCTTTAAGGGGACACATCAGACATTGGTCTTTAAAAAAAAATGTGAGGAACAGGTTCTCCGGTGTCCATGTCAGAAAATACACCCTACGCTATAATATGTGTAGCCTAATTGACACACTGTTGTGCATACCTTAGCTTGGGGTGTTTCATGTGAATTAGAACGTATTTAACTGAAAATAATTAAATTCAGACTCAAGAACAGGGTGTTTATAGCAGGGATCTTCTATCCACAAACACACGTGTGTTTTGAAGTTTAATTCATTTTGATCTACCTTTTAAAAACTTAATGTATGTTTCGACCAAAAAACACTCCAAGCAATGAAAAGGCAACTCCTGATAAAGAGACTGTCATGGTTTTGAACCCTGTTTCCCGATGCGGTCGTTTTCCTCGGTGGCCACGCGAGGGCGCTGCCCCTTTGGTAGATGCTTGCTCCGCCCTGCTGAGTTGGCGGAGCTTCTGTTAATCGTTTACACCTGTGCGTAGTTACCTGAGAGACATATAAGCCTACCGTTTCCTTCGTTCGGGGCTTCGACATTAATTGTTCATCGTTTGTTCATTGTTTTGTACTGTGGTGTTTTTGTTGGCTGTGAGTTCTCGTACCATTTTGGCTACTCGCCTATTGTTAACGTCTCTTAGTTGAGGCAGGGCTTATTTCTTGCTGGCTTGGTAGTTGGTTATCTCGTAGGAGTTTGGGACCGTAAATGTATCCGTGTATGGAGTTTTGGGCGATTCTGTTCAGAACAGTAGTTCTGTTCGCCCTTCGGCACATGTCTTCCCATAGGGAGATCGGGCGTTTCGCTTCTACTTAGTTCTTAGCTCGTAGAAGTATAGAGTAGTAGTTTCTCTGGTCCATTTTCGCCTGTTATTTGGTTTTCTTACTGAGAGACCTGGCGTTTTAGCTTCTACTCATTTCCGGGTTACGGTGAGCCAGTAAGTAGCTTTGGTACGTTTATTCCCTGTTTGATCTCCTTCTTGTGGACTACGTTCCCCTTTGTTGTGAGTCAGGGTTTTTGTTTATATTGAGAGGCTGTCGTGCTATTTTGCGTTGGTCTTTGTTGCAGCTGTCCTCCGTCCTTTTTACCTACAGGACGATTTTGTTTCGGAACTATTGTTCTGTTCGTTTTCTGGGTGTGTTTCTCCTTGTGTGGAGTTTGGGCGAGGTTGTGGACAGGTTTGTGTGTGACTGCGCGTAGCATGGGAACGTTAGCTCTCTGTTCCTTCGCTTCGTTACATATTCCATTACTTAGAGGCTAGGGCGGTTGTTATATATTAAGCTTGCGTTAGTCTATATGGATCGTAAAGTTATGGGACGACGGTGTTCCGTCGGCTCACCTGTAAAATGTTTCTCTCTCCTGGGAGATCGGGTGTTTACCTCTTTGCTTTCTGCATTTGACTGCGAGCCTATTAATCTCGCCATGGGAACGTTAAATCTCTGTTCCTGTTCGCCTCGTTACATTTCCCCTTACTGAGAGGCAGGGCTTGTGCTTGTGTTAATCAGATAGCCAATAGTTTCGGTGCAGTTGTCCTTTCGTCTTTTGTGCGCTTTCTCCGTGTATGGAGATTTGGGCGATTCTGTTCGGAACTGTAGTTCTGTTCGCCCCTCGGTGCAATTAGTCTCTTAGGGAGACCGGGCGATGTTTTGGACATGTTTGCGTTTGACTGCTAGCCTATGAAACTAGCCTTGGAACGTTGGATCTGTTCCTTTCGCCTCCTCAGATTCTATCGTATTATTTTGCAGTGTTTGTTTACTGGTTTTTGTGCCTTTACGCTACTCGCCCGTTCTTATTTTGTCTCGTTACCGAGACAGGGCGCGTATTTATTTCTGGCTGTTCAGATCCCTGTCCTTGCGCTCTACTTGGCGTTTGACAGTGAGCCGGTTAGTAGCGCTTGTAGTGTTGTTCGTTGTCTTGTCTCCTCCCTTATCTGCGGGTATCCCGCCTTAGTGGCCTAAGGGCTTAATGAATCCCCTTGCTGCGTTTGGCTCCTCCCACGTCACACGTCACGCCACATTACAGAGACAAAGGAAATGTACGCCTGATTGCTTCTTGGGGAGGGACTGACTTGGTATGTGAAATTGGGCTGTTTCCCTGTGTGGGAAAAATGACTAAGTTCATTTCTCTGGATATGAAGCACAAGCTATTGCATTTTAATTCAATCATACTGGAAGATTAATATCTTTCTTCCAAGAAAGTTAGTCAAAAAGGCAAGGCCAGAGCATCATCGATCCCCTATTATGCTGCACACTCAGAGTCAAATGGATTTCTCTGAATTCCTCCTGTCACTTAGTTCATATCTAATCTGGCAAATTCTGTTAAGCATTAAGCTTAATGAAGGAATGGGAAAAAATTGGCTCTTTCATTTCTAAAATATGTTTCGATCGTTTTGAAAACCTTTTTTTCACAGCTTCTCTGCTTAGACTCTGTAAGCTGTCATATACTGTATATGTCATGGGAAAATCTGACAAATTCACCATTTTTAGCCTGCTCTTTTAATCCAGCATCATTTTGGACTTCCCCAGGGCCCTCTGCAATGTCCCTTCTAGGGAGTCAGAAACATGCACTTGTTCTATCTACATATCTGGGTCGTTCCAGAGACCACAGATGGGTCCGTGCTGTGGGTCGCCCTCCCAGGCTGAGGACAAAGGTTCGAGCTTGGACCCTGTGTGAGAGCTGATACTGATCAGTCTGTCGGCAGCCAGTGAAAAACAGAGTGGGGGAATGGGGCTTATCTTCTCTTGTCATTAGCAGGGTCAGCCTATAATGCTAGCTAGTTCCTGAAATAATTATTCTACACTCTCCAGTGTGCATGAGTCAGAAAAGAAAGAATGCACAAGTATTCCTAAATCAACACAATGCTGAAAAATCCCCTGAACTAAACTGACAACTGAAAAAACTTTATAATGGCATTATGTAGCTATGTATTCAACTATGAAAGTTCAACTGGCTATCTAAAACTGATATAAAGTTATAGCAGAAGGAACTGGTCTAAAAAATTGCCTGGGAAGCTGGGAGACAGATCTAAAACATCTGATGATTGGCAAGGCTAACTGTAATTTAACCATAATGCAAAAGTAATCATTAAAATCCTCCCTGACTGTTCTTCAAGGGATTCCTTAATATTTATATGAAGTTTATTGGCTTGGAATTTGCCCTGCACAGTCTTGTGGTTCTATGTTCTTGTCCTTGAGACTATGAGAAAGGACAGTTTTATCGGACGATCAGATGTCTGGTCAGGCCAAGTCGGGGACAGCCAACCTTAAGTTCCACTGGGAGGATACATTCTGCCCAGCTGCTACCCTGCCATTAGTGTATCAACAGGAAGTGCAATAGATTTTTTTTCACCCTGATTTCCTCTGCATGTCATTGGCTGCCAACACTAGTACTGCTTTGACTGACCTCATAATACTTGTGACAGACCAAAGGGATTGAGAAGTATTATTTATTATACTTACCAAATCATGGTCTCCTCTGAGTGAAAATTAGCCATCGTTGTCATGACCATGAGGTAAACAAACTGTTGACAACGCAAACGTCCATCTATGTTTTCTCTTCCGTTTGGCCACAGCTGTACTCACCAGTCAAAAGAAAACAAAAAGCAAACTGAACTAATTACTATTATTGTCTCTGAGATGGGAATATTGTCACTGAAAAGAATGGAGACAAAGACCCCAAAGCTCCATTGGTCTTCTGTAGCTGTGTGAGGAATGGCATGCAACGAGATTCTGCAAGCATTGATTGGATCAGTACCCTCATGGGGGGCAGACTCAAAAGGCCACAGCTGGCTGGGGGCCATTTTTCGAGTGCTGGAGCTCAGCTGTAATTGTACCTATATTACCATGCTGTGTTTTCTTAAGAAATGTATGTTCCATATTGTTGTTGAAGTAAGGCAAGCACCCTGTTTGCAGCTTGAAACCTTAAGCGTGGGTCAGCAACTACAGTATATAGAAATATGCTGAATATTCAAGTTGAGCTGTGCATTAAGAGATTCTTGAGTGTGTAGCAGGGTGACAGTTCTCTTGCGATATAGCACTGCTGTTTAGACTGCAGAAAAATGGTAGAAAATAACAATTGTTTGTCAACTGCACAAACTTTACTTTTCACATGATACTAATTATACTAATAATGTATTTTCCAGATTCTATTCTCACAGATTCAGTCATGTAATCCTCAGGTCGATATAAAACGACAATACAAAACCAATATGCATATGAAGTGGCATTATTCTTCTTTGGATTCATAAAGAGCCATGCAGTCATTGAGTGTTTAGCTCACTGCCAGAGATTTGGAAAATCATGCAATAGCCATCACATTTTGAAGATCCAACATTTAGCAAACATGAGAAAAATACCACGTTATTTTCCAGTCCTTGAAGAATGTGGTCACAAATTGGCAGGAAGTAAACATTTCCAAGATGAAATGCCCCTTCAGACAGCAGGAACATTGTGGATAGCCATACAGACAGAAACATAAATAGTCAAAGGAATAATTGGGTAGACCTTCATTTATTTGTTAAAGAGGAATGTAGTGGTCATCACAGCCCAAAACCAGATTGTGTATTCTGCTGTGCTACCTATGAATGCTCCTTCAGTTTATTTAACTGGAATGTGGCTGTGGTCAGAAGACAGAAGTAGCGGAATGGAAGGGTGTAATCCAGAGGAAGGACGAGAGGGCATCCCTCCGCCTGCGTCTGCGCCTACTGACCTCCGTCTACACGTCAACCCATTGTTTTAATGTTCAAATGCAGTTACTGGATTCAGGACAGATTGTGGACACTCTGCACTGTCCTCTTGTAATAGCAAAACAGCAATGCTGATGGAAGTAATGCTGATATGGAAGGGATGCGACAATAAGATCCTTGTTTCTTTAGTCATTTACCTTTAGAGCTCTTCCTGTGTGTCACATGCCATACTCTAACAATGGCAGTATAATTTGTAAAATATAAATTTAGTCAAATAATTTTATTTTAAAAGTCATATTAATTGATTGGACTTGAACATTCATTTTAAAGTTTATAAATTGGATTATATCCGGATATTTTTTTATGCTATCAGTATTATTCATTCTGCACTGATACTGGTGACAAGAGCGTGAATTATGATTACCTGTAGTTACTGCAGTTCTTGCAAACTGATTGATGTAAACTACATCATGTGCTTATGTGCTTTGCTTTGCATACCATAGCTCTGACATGTTCATTTGCATTGCAACATTGGCTGTATTAATGTAACATAATTGAATGCAGTGAAAAGTGAGTTGACTTGCTGCGTTTTGTTGCTTTGGGAGCAAATTCCACTCTCGCCACATGGCAACCGAAAGCTCTGTCATCAAGACTCAGTAGAGATCATGAGGAGCAAACATTAATCTGGTTTCCTTTGTTCAGTGTTGAGCCACTGTCACATTATAGAACAACAACATTCAAGTGAGGGAGGTCTAGGAATTTGAAGTACGCTCCATGAGCACAACATGAGCTTCAAGCCCATGTAGCACCTCTATATTTTATGGAACAAAGCAAAGAGGCTAACTTTGCCAAAGAATCATTGACCTCACATAATTTATGGATATCCCATCATGTTTTGCTTTGTTGTTAATTTAGAATCTTCTACTTTACCCTCCTATTATGTTCGGGGTCAATTTAACCCCATTCAGTTTTTGACGTCTCTTAACCCCTTCACGCAGATGCCTAGTGCCCAGGATTTTGCTCAACTGAGACATTCGTTGCTCCTGCAGCCAAACTGTTAGTGGAAATCACAAACTCCGTGTTTTAACTTTATTGGTAAACGATTTCTGACACCCAAGCCCCTCTGCCAATTGCCGCTCCCTTGTGGCACCGGCCATGCTCGGATCTGGCAGGACCGGGGATCAAACCCCCGATGCTCAGGGAGCAACCACACAGACAAAGTCTGTGCCTTAGAACGCTGCACCACCGCAGCGCCACCCTTCAGAGTATGATACTTTTCCTGAAACTTGCTTCCTTTATGTCATGGAGATTTGTGTAAACAAAGATTTGTGACTCCAGGGGAGTGAAGCAGGTTTACTGAGTTATCTGGATAATTATACTGAGTAAAACCAGGACAGCTCTTTTTACTTCAGCCCATGTTCCAGATTGGGGAGGGTTTACTCAGTGCAGTTATCCAGCTAACTCAGTAATCTTGCTTCATAGTATACTCCCTAGTAATGTTGCTAAGGGATAAACCAGAGGCCTTATAGATTTTCTTACCAGGCTCTGCCACCAAAAAGAGGTGGGCTTCATCTAGAAGTAGTCTTTCCTTCAGCTCTGGTGTGAACATGTGGATGTTCATCAGAGACAAATTCACCACGCATGCTAACATACCACACCTTGGGAGTGGAACCCCATGGAGTCTGTAACCAAAAAATACAATCCTTCACCATGATGCATTTAGCACCTGCACTCTCGTGAAGCACATGTGACATACTGCAGAAACACAGGCCACAGCATGACTTCCAGGTGGATGATATTATGCTTTAAACTATTTTACTTGAACTATTCCTTAATATCTCCTTACAGGCCCAGGGCTACATGGTCCTCATTTCTATTAATATGACCAGCTGTGTTGTTTGTTTTTTCCCCACTGTATATGGCCTTTATGTGTGTATTTTATTTTTATATTTTTGATCTTTTATTTATTTATTTTTTCATGTATTTATTGGAGCTTATAACAGTAATCGCTCCAACACTGGCAGAAAAACATCAAAAACAAAACCCATATATCAAACTGGTTAATCTCAATGAGGTTTGTTGACCATTGTCAACAGCAGCTTTCCAGAAACTCATGAAAAGGGCATTGCACATGCTCCATTTCACTTTACTGCAAAACCTGACAGAAAGTACAGTATGGGCAAACATTCTGAAGCTGGCTGATGTCTCAAGCACAGAGAGTTGGCAAAGGGCTTTAGATATACCAAAACAATATTTACACACACAGACTCAGAACGAACAGAGCCACAAAGACTCTAACTTCAGCTGTGGCTTTATGGTTGACCATCTCTTTGTTGTTGTATTTATTCTGCAACTGCAGACTTTTTGAATGACCACTTCACATTTAGTGGCATGCATTGTTTTAATTAACACTTCCTCAGTGGTATTTTGTTTTGAATATACTGGGCTGTACTGGGAAGAGGAAAAAATTAAAGATATGTAAGAAGGGTAGGTTACAAAAGGATCAGATTATGTCACCCTATGTTTTATATGCTTCCCCCCTTTTTCTCCCTAATATGGAATTCCCAAGTGTATTTTTATCAGTGCTCAGTACTACTACCTCCACTATCGATTCATGAGTGCAGACAAGCATTTTCTTTCCTCCGAAGCAAGTGATCAGTGTCAGCCGCCGCTTCTTATCACACTGCTGTTTCCCAGCAGGCCTGCTCTTATGAATTTTCAATCAGAGAACATTGCTATAACAACTCATACAACCCTTAAGAACAGTTGCTTACACTTATCAAAAAACAAGAATTTAAATGAGACAATCTACTTAAACCAGAAAATGTCCATCTCCAATAGACTGAGGAACTGTTTCATTAAAATATCTCACATTTAAAAATAAATAATATACAGTATATATATATATATATACAGTGCCCTCCACTATTATTGGCACCCCTGGTAAAGATGAGTAAAAAGGGTTATAAAAAATTCACCATTTGGTGAAATAGCTTAATGTCACACTGAAAAAATGAGAAGAATCCACCCTTTAATTTAAGTAAATTTATTATGAGAAAAAAAAATCCCTCATCAAGAAATAATTATTTTTAACAAAACCATGTGTGCCACAATTATTGGCACCCCTGCATTTATATATAGAATAAAGTAGCCATTTTTAATATTTGGTCGCATATCCTTTGCATGCCATGACTTCTTGATGTCTGTGACCCAACAACATCAAAAGACTCTTGATATCTTATTTTCTGGTACTCCTACAAGCGATACTATATGTATATATGTATATAATGGATCTCTATGGGAATTGGGGGGTGGGACTAGATTTAGCTGTAAATTATGCTGGAACAGTAAGGAATACATGGTGGGTAAAATGGATCTAGGTCAGCAAGGGTCTGAGGTCTCAAACAAACCTCAAACCATCACTCTGATGCCAGATTTGCAGTAGATATGGATGAATCACTTTAAGGGTTGTTTCTCCTGACAAATTTTCCTATTGAACTCTATGGAAAAATAAGTCAGGAGAAGAAACCCTTCAAGTTATCCATCCATATCTACTGTATTTCTGGCAGCAGAGTGATGGTTTAAGGCTTGTTTGATATGTCAGACCCTTGATGACTTAGAGCCATTTAGCCAACCATGTGTTCCATACTATGTACAAAAGGTTCTATAATTTCTAAACAGTTCACCCGATATGGATGAAAATACCCTCAAATTTAACCTGACAGTCTGCACTTCAGTCTGCACTCATTATCATTGTATCCTTTCAAACTCAAAGTGCTAGAGTACAGAACCAAACTGATAATTTTACAGTGGTCTTTTAATTTTTTCCAGAGCTGTATATATTGGCAAGCGACCACAGTAATTATAAAATGTGTCAAATGTGGGGCTCAGTGTTTGCGCATAACATCAGCAGCCTGTGACCCATTGTCTCTTTTGCACAACTAATACAATTACTAAACATGTGTTTGGCATATGTAATTACTGAGTGTACTTTTCATCTTGAAACCAAACACACACTCTCTCTTCCTTTGGTGGAGCATTGTTGTGAGCCAAAGGCTTAGAAAAAAATCGTTTTGTTTTTAATCTCAGAAATCAATAGCAAGCATGAAATGACATACCAACCACACATCTGCACATCTTGGCAAAAACAAATGAATAATTAAACACTGGGATGTTAGCCAAGCACACATGAAGTAACTGGATAACTAAACACATGACAGAGTGAAGCATTATTTTGATGTTATCCATGCAGTTGTGTGTTCAATGTGACTTCCCGGTATGTATTTACATTTAAAGGTGTTGGTTTGTGAAGTCCAACATCAAATGTGTGTTTGTATTAATTGATCAAAGGCATCTTATTCCATTTCTGGCAATGATCACTACATCTGTTAAATAACTTATGTTTACTCTCCTGTGTTCTAATCAATTACATGTCTATTTAACCAACATTTGGCCTCATTCATGAAACATTCCTAAATATGCTCGTACATTTACATTCGAGACAAATTAGAGTATGAAAAATTTAGGCTGGATTCATCAAATCGTGCAGGAAAGGCAGATTTGTTTGTATTTGTTTGTATTGTGTATGCTCATACATGCCGATTCATCGTAATTGTCAAGCGTGTTCACCTTATTTTGCAATTAGCATAAATCCACGCCCATGAATTGCCTTATATGGAAGTTGTCACTTCCATTTAAAGGTCCATACAAAGTCAAAATGGCCCAGAAAAAGCTAAATAAATCATTATTCCGACACTGAAATCAATGTTTCATTAGCCGATGTTCAATGAAGCAAAACATTTTTTTTTGTATTGTCTGTTCCAGTGTCATAAAGTGAATAGTAAAGTAGCCTACATGGTTAAGTAAAAAGACCTATATGGGCCATTCTACAGAAGTCGTGCAAATTGAGGGTTGGAGAAAAGTGTAAATGTGTATTCTTTTTGCAAAATTATTTTATAATATATGTGTTACACTTTATCTGAGATACATAAATATACTAGATGCAATCACATGTCACATACAGTGCAATCACATGTCATTTTTTCAGAATCAGGATGAATTTACTGACTGCTCCAAAATTTGTCACAACTGAAACATGGTGTAAACCCTCCTATAGAAATAAAATTACACATCCAATTGATCATTTTAATTCACCCCTTTGAAAATTACATTTTTGAAAAAAAATATTGACTGCTGCTGAATTTGAATCAATTACCCTAAATTTTTAAATCAAATAAAAAATTGGATTAATGAAATTTAGTGAAACCTCAGTACAAATGTGAAACCTCTGTAAAATTGACAGATTTGATCATGTGAATTTGATAGATTCTTATTTGTGAGATTATATATACCCTCACCAGCACAATATTTTGAATATTTGATTAATTATTCATATTATTCAAGATTTTTCAGTTTTTTTGAGTTTCGGTTGTGGCCACATTGTTGCGGTTGTGACATCTCTACTACTTACTACTACTACTAAATGATAACACCTCTAATCTAATCACACAGATACTTACAAAAATCAATGTCAAAAGCAAGAAATTACATAAGTGTTTATATACCCTTTATCCCTTTTATTTGTGCGGAAAAAATATAAAACAGGGAATAGCACACAAACACAGCACTGTGTAACAAGCAATTCACAGTGGAGTACACAAAGAACACAAATTTTTTTTAAAACAAGAAAGAAAAACCTAACATGTTGGGAAAACTATAATAACCTGTTAGCCCATCTTAATAATTGGCTGATGTGACCAAGAAATAGAACTTAAGTTATTTGTAATTTAAGCATGTAAGCAGATCTTATCTAGGCTGACTGACAGTAAAATGTGTGAACATTTATTAAACAAAAAGCCAAATATAATTCAGAGCACCATTACAGCAAGTATGGCAAGACAGTATCAAGGAATGAAAAGTAACAGTATGCACTAGTAAGACTATTGTGTCTGTGCGTGTGTGTGTGTGGGTGTGTGTGTGTGTGTGTGTGTGTGTGTGTGTGTGTGTGCGCATACATATGTGTCATGCATGTGTGTGCGTGCGTGCATGTGTGTGTGTGTGTGTGTGTGTGTGTGCGCATAGGGGGCATATAAACTCTGGCAAGGGTAAGAGGCTAGGTAGGAGGACAGGAGGTCAAGGGGTGAGGTGGAGTCTGAAGAACTTCACAAGCCTAGCTTGTCACTGACTGCATCAAATATTTTTGGGATAATCTGAACATATCTTTGAGTCACATTAGTTGGTGGGGGAATTAAAGTAACAACGTTGTCCAGATTGTACCAAATCCTGTCCTCCATTCGAGGCCAGAAGAAGCGGTTCCGCCCAATGTTGTGCATCATGTTGACCTCTAAAGCACTTATAGGAACAGTGAGGATGTTCAACAAGAGGGTGAGAGTTTTAGATATTAGAGTGGGGAGATATTTAAGAAGAAATCTTAATATTGGAATGTAACATATACAAGAATGTTACATTTTGAAAATAAATACAATTTATGTACCTGTGTCCACATCCTCGACAATGCCAGGGTAAGGGTTATTGTCATATGTGACGATGCACCACTTCCCAATGAGGTCTTCTGTTACTTCATTTATTGGGCACAAAGACTCTGAGTGCAGAGTGACATCTTCTGGGGCTTGTTCAGGTGTTTTTTCAATGTTATCTTGTGTTGCCATTTTGACCATGGATGGGTGGAAACAGGGACATATGGCTTCTTTGTTGCAGAAGCAACTAAGCTCTCTGTGGTAAATGATGCCTTGTGATGTACATAAGACTTGGTGAATGCCAAGGGTACCCTTCATGGTGGGAAGATCTGGTTGAAGGAGAGCACCAACTCTGGATATTTCTTCATCTTCCACATAAAACAGCTTGACACTGGTGGTGGAGCAGAGAGTTTCATAAAGAGCTTTAGCTGATGGTATGTCCACTCCCCTAGCAACCTGGCAGTCTGCGGCTCTTTTTATGGTTGCACCAACTCCATCAGCTGGCCCTTTACCGTGGCCAGCCTCAAGAAAGCTCCAATTCACAGCTGTGAATCCCATCTCAAAAGGAACTTTGCTAAGGAGGTAGAAGTTTTTCTTTCTTCTATACTGCATTGTTGGCCCATTGCTAATGAAATACAGCTTCTGAATTTTCTGATTCTCTTTAACAAACTGAAGCACAGGTTTCAGTTGAGCCCAAATGGCAGGGGGGTCATGCCGCATGGATGGAGATATAGTACAGAAGGTCTGGGTGCCATGTGTGGTGTACATAACAATATTGTGCAGTGTAGTCTGCCTATGTGATGCGCCAAAGTGGACCTGCTGCACTTCTGTTGCATACTTGCACTGCCAGTTTTCTGCATAGTCTATGTGAAGCATTGCCTCACCCTCTTCTAGGGATCTGCGCATGTGTTGAAGCTGTTGATATTGATGCTGTATGTTATACAGATGTTTGCATACTTTGGCTTTCATGTAATTTTCAAAATCTTCAAAAAGGTGCTCTGTTTTTCCTTCACATTTCTGTTTCACCATTTTTGATACAGTATGTTTCTCTTTACCTCCATCTTTTTCCTTTACATATTCCTCCCTAATTGTGACCCACTGATGCCACCATGTATCTTGCCCTAAAGTACTTGATGTATGTAGTAGCGACTTGGTTTTACATGTGGTACACTCCCTGTACGTGCAGGCCTTGTCATTTATGTTGCAGCAGATCTCCTCTGCCAATTTTGTTAAATTTTGTGAGGTGATGACTCCTTTTTCCTTGAGTCTGTCTGCCTTCATTTGTGCATTTTCGTGTACTTTGCGCAGACATGTCTCCCTGTTGCTTAGGTTTGGGTGCACAATCCAGAAAGGTTTCATCCTACAAAAGAGTGAATAGGATAGCTTCAAAGTAGGCATCTCAAGTATCAGCTTCTGGTGGAGATTGATCATTGAGTGAGAGAGGTATCTCTTTTGTTTTTTTCTTTTAAAACGGGTAATGGTTTCTCTTTTGCCAGCTGATAGCCGGCTGTTATCATCTCTGGCAAGGAATGTTGTCACTGTATCTTGTTTTTGTCTTGTTTGGACATTATTAACTCTCTTGGAGGCAAAATGGCATTGATTGTTGTCCAGTTTTTTCTTTATGCACTTGTGGGAGATTCCAACTGCATCTTTGGCCATGGAAATCAGTCTGTATTTCTTTAGCAGATTTCAGGAGACAGCCAGTCCAAATGTGTGCTTGTCCCTTAGGCGTTTTGTTGAGTATTTGTCCTTCAGGTGGTGCATGAGTGTGTTATGAAAGAGTAGAGTCTTTCTTATGTGTGAAGTAACTTTGTGTTTCTTAATTTCATTTTTGGTCTTTTTTCTTGGGGATTCTTTTGATTTATTTGCTGTCCTCAGCCTATGGTACCTTTTTTTGTACTTTGAAACTTTCTTCTTAATTCCTTTCAGTTCCTTTTTTAAATTCTGGATTTTTCTGTATTGTCTTGTTCTTGCCCTCCTTACCTGCCTTTCTGCTAAAGGCCTGTCTTCTGGCGTCTGGTCACTCTCAGCTGTGCTTGGTTGTGTAGCAGCTCTACAAAAACTTTCCAACTCCTTCTGCCTTTTTAATTTTTCCCGATGCTCTCTTTGCCTCTTTCTCCATCCTGATCGAATAGCTCTCTAGGATAAAAATCCTTAATTGTTTTAATCTTTCCCACATCTTTACATTTCTTATTCCTTTCTCTTTCCCTTCTCAAGTACTCCTCAAACCGTACTGGTCGTAATCGTCTCGTATCCTCTGCCTGTACTCTCTCAGCCTCTCTGCTGTGCTCTTTGGCATGTTCTTGTCTTAAAAATAAAAAAATGCATTGATTATCTCACTATTTATTGTCTTTAATATGAATTTATGGACAAGTGTCACCAACTGAAACAGGCCTGTCACAACCAAAACAATACTATTCGTTTCGGTAGTGACTGTTTCGGTTGTGACAATTTTGGCTCATTTTGGCCACAAAGCAAAAGATTTAGCAAGCACATGGTTAGCAACCACTTCCCTGTGCAGATGTACATTCCTTTAAATCAAATCTACCTTTATGAAATCAACCTTTTTTTCTCTAATATGAAAACTTGGGTGTTTGGGTGTGACATCTCAAAAAACCACAGACGCATTTTCAGATTTTGAAGGACAATTATATCAAAACGCTAAAAGCTAGCTACTTACCATGTGGCCTTGATTCATATGAAGGCAGTCTAATTTCCTGGTTCAAAAAAGGGGGGTGCGGCTACAAGCAGGTTCACTGCACAGACTCAAACAGTGTATGTTTCGGTTGTGACATAAAAATTGGGGACAGCATTTTTTCAATAGGTTTTTTGAATTATAAATTTTATTACAAAATAGATTGCATTATTTCGACATATATTTGATAAAAATTTACATGCTTTATTGAATGAGACCAGTAAAAAAATTGGCAAAAATCTTTTAGGTATTATTTTTTAATGCACCAGTTTAAGAGTTGATAGTGGGGACAGCCATGTCCCAACAGGAATTTATACTCCCAAGAGTATAAATGTTGATTTTGGATAAATGTATCTATTATTACGAAGATACGAAGATCAACCCTAACTCTAAACGCTAAAGGGGACTTCCTGCTTTTGCTTATTTGAAACAACAAGCGAAAACAGTATTCCAAGTCGTATACCTTACCGGCTACGTGTAAATAATAACGAAGCGCCGGAAAAAGGAAATCCTGGGCATAAATAGAGACAGGAAACCTAAAACAGGTGCAATCACTAAGTACCGCAATGAAAATAAAGCCCGGCGTGGAACACAGAAAATCAGATAGATTGTCCCGTCAAAAAGAAAAGAATGAACGACCGCAGAAATAAGGAAAGGCAGGCGCAACCCATGACAGTAGGCTAATTGAAATTCAGAAGCTACATTTAGCTGAATTTCAATTTACGGATGCAGTATGCGTGGTCCTGAGCAGATGAACATTTTGTTTGTACGTATGAACAAATCTGAGATACGAAAACGTTGATGAATGCTAAAATCCAAACAAAATTGCTAATACGAACGATTTACGTGCAATTTTGTTCTGCTCATGTTTCATGAATGAGGCCCATTGTGTTTATGAATGAAATAGTTAAAATACTTTACAAAATAAATAGATAGTAGTCTATAGTGAAAGTAAATAAATTAGGGTTGTATGAAAACGTTCATTTGTAAAACACATTTGTGCACAACGATAGAACATAGAAGCCATTCAATTGAAATTTGACCCCCAATTACAGTAATTACTGTGTGTCTTGTTGTAACTGCAATGGCTTTACATGGAACTGGAATCACTTATTTTTTATAGCTAACTAATGATGAATAATGCATGAAGATAAACACGGAGAGAGACATGCATTCCAAAGAAATGTATGCAGACATTCGCGTAACCATAACGCCCTCTATTGACAAGAATAAGAACAGTTATCCTATTACAGACAGCACACAATTACATTAACATAGTTTGTAGATGAGCAGTATTTATGTGTAATGAAATACAATGAACAGCACCACCTGAGCTATGGATCATGAAGAAGCATGTAAATTAATGAACCAAGTCTATATGGAGACATGCATGCACAATAGGCTAGACGCAAACATATTCTAGCTGAAAGCCATACAGCCTAAATAGCTAGTACAGCCTAAATAGTTTGCATCAGTAAAATATGGAAATACAGTTTTAAAATAGGGCTATTAGTATTCTATGAAATACATTTAACGTTAGGCTATTCAACACTGGATTACCGGATGCGTTACTCCAACCTTCCATGTGTGGGCTACGAGCTAGCGAGCGAGCTAGTGAGTTCATAAGCACAGCAGAGTTAGGCTATTCAACACTGGATTGCTGGATGCGTAACTCCAACCTTCCATGTGTGGGCTACGAGCTAGCGAGCGAGCTAGTAGTGAGTTCATAAGCACAGCAGAGTTTTTTTTCCGGTAGTGTAGAATGTTACCTGCGGGAAATGTTTTGGTACCGGACAGGTAATGAATAAAGAAATGTTGGCCGAGGTAAGGGTATGTTGAGGTTCGGTTTCCACAGTCAGTCAGTCATGACCGCAAGAGCAGAGCGTAACACCCTCCCCAAACCAGACAAGAGCCATGTCCGGTTTGGGGAGGGTGTGATATAGTACAAGTGAAATACAAGTGAAACATTGAACAGTTAATATTGGAAACCTCTTTTGCCTTTGCAATAAAAATACGTTAATGTGTTAATGTGAAAATAATAATAACAGTCTAAGAAATGAAAAGTACTTAACAGTTGCACATTGTTTTTGTGGAAAATAAGCATGTGCCCTGCTGGGCTTGAACCCACAATCCACTGTGTGAGAGACTGCAGTTCTAACCACTAGGCCATAGTAGCTTCTTGGAAAGCATGAAGCCATTAGCTACATTAACATTAAACAACATTAGTATGAAGCATTTTTATTGGACGATAAGCTTGATGAGCAGGTATATGGACCATACCCTCAAATAATAATTCTCCACATTGGATAACATCACGACAGAGGCAGGCAGTTTGGCAGGAAAAATGGGAAGAAGAAGAAGAAGCGGAAGAGGAAGGAGAAAAACGGCAAAATAACCCAAGTTTGGGGCTTTATTGTGTGGATGTGTGAAGTTGTATCTGAATGCTGTGTGGTTGCATGAGGTCAGAACATACAGAATTTAATGTTTTTAAGGGCTGAGAGTCTATGGTCATTGTGGTTACTTCTGTAGGAAACCCTGAAAAGTGCCAAACTCTCTGTGCTGTAACTGCCACTCATGGATGTACTTCCATTTCTATGCCAAGCACAACAGATGGAGCAATTATGGGTCAACTATCAATGAAAGCACCAAGGGATCTGGACTTAGCTTTCATGACTTGAGAAGCAAGTCCCTCGTCAGTTTGAGAATGTGAAGACTACCCTGCACATCCACCATGATACCAAGTTGACCAGCTGTTTCAACTCTGCAACTCAAAAGCTAATCTAAAGCAATTGCGCCAGAGGACAAGCGGCTAATGTATGTCGATTGCCAAGGGAAGTTACAAGCGAGTAATGTGTTACCCTGCCAACAGGGAGTACCTATGGGCTATGCTATGACTAATTATCTGGGATTCGCGGGCACAGGGAATTCTTACTTAGTCTATAGGTACATGTTATAGCAGGACAGTTTTCTTCTTTTTTTTAAATCTCAGTGACACACAAAAATATATTCTAAACTGGAAACACTGCTGTTTATGCATACAATATCATAGATGACAAAGAATGTTATATAGTGTAATTCTTTATTCCTGAATACATGACATAATAGTTTTTATGGAAAGTTAATCAAATATGCCATTTAAACAAAGTTACTGGTGTTAACAAAGTTAATCCTGAAGGTCTTGCAAAATGCTGGTTTATGCCATCTTCCTTGTGGCAAACGAAAGTCTTACAAACCACATCTTAATTAGATTTAGTACTTCCCATTTATGGTCAGATTACAATTTTATTACATCTTGAGACATACAGTATCGTAATGGGCTGTACCTATGCCAAAATGGCTAAATTGGGCTACTTATAAATTGTTTTGACTGTCAGGAGTTATTTTTTCCTCACAAAGTACTCAAGCAGTAACGACTCAAATTGCATTACTTTTAAATTAATCAATTTTACCTGGGAAGCCCCGTTTCACTCCAGTGCATAGTACTACATATCTCTTGCTGGGTGGTGTTTACTGTTGTAGTTGACCCTCCATGACAGCATTGTGAGGCAGGGAATTAGGCAGCAGTGCCATAATCATGGATTCTTATCCTCATTATTGACAGCAAATTGGTGTAATTATAAGATTGTACTGAAAACCTTGGCACTCTTGCATCTATGGCACACTAATAGTATGATTACCTAATCACCTTTATCCCCTTAGTACTAATATGTAGTCTTCTAAGTGGAATATAGAGTAAGTGTTCCCCTGGCGTCTCTGTAGGAGATATGCTCTACTGATTAATGCCGGTTAAGAAATTATTCACAGATTTCTCAACTTCTAATTTGGATTCTCCAGTGACTCTCGAAGGCACATATTTTCGGTGGGGGTTGGTTTTTCCTGATCCTTTCTTTTGTACAGTGGTGTTTATATACATTCTCAGACCCGTGGCTCTTAGCAGGACTGAATGGAGAAACTAGAAAATGTTGGTGATCAGAAATCGGGTGGATGTATTTAGTCTAACTCGGAACAGCAGTTGTACAAATATGAGTGGTGCTTTGTCAAAAGGAAGTTATATGCTGAAACTAGTACAGATGTACACGTAATATACTGTATATACAGTTGAAGTTGGAAGTTTACATACACTAAGGTTAACGTCATTAAAACTCATTTTTAACCACTCCACAGATTTCATGTTAGCAAACTATAGTGTTGGCAAGTCAGTTAGGACATCTACTTTGTGCATGACACAAGTCATTTTTCCAACAATTGTTTTCAGACAGATTATTTCACTTTTAATTCACTATATAAGAATTCCAGTGGGTCAGAAGGTTACATACACTAAGTTGACTGTGCCTTTAAACAGCTTGGAAAATTCCAGAAAATTATGTCATGACTTTAGAAGGCTAATTGACATTATTTGAGTCAATTGGAGGTTTACCTGTGGATGTATTTTAAGGCCTACCTTCAAACTCAGTGCCTCTTTGGTTGACATCATGGGATAATCAAAATAAATCAGCCAATACCTCAGAACGAAAATTGTGAACCTCCACAAGTCTGGTTCATCCTTGGGAGCAATTTGCAAATACCTGAAGGTACCCCGTTCGTCTGTACAAACAATAGCACGCAAGTATAAACACCATGAGACCACTCAGTCGCTCAGGAAGGAGACGCGTTCTGTCTCCTAGAGATGAACGTGCTTTGGTGCGAAAAGTGCAAATCAATCCCAGAACAACAGCAAAGGACCTTGTGAAGATGCTGGAGGAAACAGGTACAAAAGTATCTATATCCACAGTAAAACAAGTCCTATATCGACATAACCTGAAAGGCTGCTCAGCAAGGAAGAAGCCACTACTCCAAAACCGCCATACAAAAGCCAGACTACTGTTTTGCAACTGCACATGGGGACAAAGATCTTGCTTTTTGGAGAAATGTCCTCTGGTCTGAAAAATTTAACTGTTTGGCCATAATGACCATCATTATGTTTGGGGAAAAAAGGGTTAGGCTTGCAAGCCGAAGAACAACATCCCAACCGTGAAGCATGGGGGTGGCAGCATCATATTGTGGGGGTGCTTTGCTGCAGGAGGGACTGGTGCACTTCATAAAATAGATGGCATCATGAGGAAGGAAAATTATGTGGATATATTGAAAAAGCATGTGCGAGCAAGGAGGCCTACAAACCTAACTCAGTTACACCAGTTCTGTCAGGAGGAATGGGCCAAAATTCCAGCAACGTATTGTGAGAAGCTTGTGGAAGGCTACCCTGAACATTTGACCCAAGTTAAACAATTTAAAGGCAATGTTAACAAATACTAACAGAGTGTATGTAAACTTCTGCCCCACTGGGAATGTGATGAAAGAAATAAAAGCTGAAATAAATAATTCTCTCTACTATTATTCTGACATTTCACATTCTTAAAATAAAGTTGTGATCCTGACTGACTAAAGACAGGGAATGTTTTCTAGGATTAAATGTCAGGAATTGTGAAAAACTGAGTTTAACTTGATTTGGCAGCACGGTGGTGCAGTGGTTAGCACTGTCGCCTGGCAAGAAAGAGGTTCTGGGTTTGAATCCCGGTCCTGGTCCTCTCTGCGTGGAGCTTGCATGTTCTCCCTGTGTTCGCGTGGGTTTCCTCTGGGCACTCTGGTTTCCTCCCACACCAAAGATATGTCAGGTTAGGTAAACTCCTGCCGTTGTCCTTGACTAAGGCACTGGCATCAGAACTAGAGTTGGTCCCTGGGCGCTGCACTGTGGCAGCCCACTGCCCCCAATAATTTAGGATGGGTCAAATGCAGTGGACAAATTACCCCACGGGGTCAATAAAGTATAACTTAACTTAAGGTGTATGTAAACTTTAGACTTCAACTGTATGTAATATAAAGACTGTAATTATAACCCAGATAGCAAAATTGCTGCGGCCCAAATCCGGCCCACACCGACATGTTCATCCGGCCCACATACCGCGTGGAATGATGGCACTCGGGCGGTCCGCTCCTGTTTGCCAGATCTGGGCCAGTGATGGCACTCGGTTTACACCCAGATTAGTCTTTGTCGACTGTGCCACATCTTTGCCAAAGGTGGCCCACATTTGTTTTGTGATATTTGGGCCATATTCACCATTTACCTCATGGGCCACATCCAGATTACACATTGCCAAGAGTACCGCATCTTTGCCAAAGGTGGCCCACATTTGATTTGGGATATTTGGCCCATATTTGCTATTTTACATGTGGGCCACTTCAGGCTCACATCCATTTTGTCCGGGCCAGAAGAAGGCCAGCAGTGCCGCATCATTGCCGGAAGTGGCCCACATCCATATGCTATCTGGGAAGCAAGCTCAGAACACTGCATGACATTGTATAGCCTTCAACATGAAAATGAATGGTGATTGAAAATGGTCACATTCTGGCTTGCTTTTATGTCTCATAGTTTAAGAGTCGCTAATTACATACGTATGTATGAACATACCTCTATGTAAAAAATAAATCATAATACTGTACATAAAGGTGGTGGCTGAGTCGAACACATGGTTTAATTTTATTAGATTACCATTTTAACTGAAAGACACTTGCACCATTGCCCTTTTTAGTTTTGCACTGCCTCCTTTTTTAACTTTTAACTGATTTTATTTGTTTTTATGCTTATGTCTACTGTTGTTTGTGTGGTCCGTATGTATTTTATGAGCCAGTCAAAGAAGATTTTCTGTCATGCTATGATGAATGAAGTTTTTTGAATCTTGAATCTTAATGGTTCTTGTTGTGTTTGCTTTATTAAGCATTAGAGACATAATGCTATTAATTACGAGTGATTATTCACACCAGTTCTAACATACATGGAGACTTTGGCATGCAATTATTCACAATCCGATAAAGTACCTAGGCAGGGTCTAACCAACGAGATAACATCATCTGCCTACTTGTTAGAAAGCTGTCCCCTTGACTGATTGGGCTTAGCAGTTGTTCCAAAATGGATTCTTCCACTAGAAAAGAATGCAGCACGGTGCTATTAAGCCCTGAAACCTTCTTGTCTGGTGAATCATGGTCATGGGCATCTTCTGACTTATCACACAGCTGCTGTACTTGGTTCCATTCATGGGAGTACACATACTCTTCTTCTTTTTCCATCGCCTCACATTTTCCACACAGACACAAAGTGGTTGTCTCTGTTCGTGGTTCTGTCTCAGTGCTGAAGCTGATGCCACTACATGTTTAGTTATGGGAAGGAATTATTAACCCTGGGCTGGGGTCAACTATTTTCATACCTGTGCCGGCTCTTAGTGTACTGCGCTATACATAAAAGTCAAGTGCAGTCAAATACCTGTGACACTGTACTCCCTAGTGGCTTGGGTTGTAAAGGCACTTGCTATGACAGAAAGCTGGGCCTAATAGTCACATGTTGAGTCCTCAGCTATGTTATTAGTCTGCAGACACTGTTTACCTTGTCCTAAGTCCACCAGGGTTCCTTGGGTTATTGCTGCATTAGTTTCTTCTAACGATGTGTCAGCCTGCCACAGGATACCACTTGTTTTCAGTAAGAGATATGCCTCTTGTCCAGGACTGCCTCTTCTGCTATAACTTCTAGTTTTTCATCCACGCTGTTTTTTAAGTTCATTTCAGTGACTGCCAAATCCATGACAATTTCTGACAAATAACCTACACACAACTCTTGCTTTACTTGAAGCAGTTCAACAGATTCAAGCTGGGTCACATGGTGCAAATTGAAGGACGCCACCATTTTTATGATTTTTCTCCCGTATGGCCCTCACCGAGCACTCAAGCTCTGTTTGTACTGCAGGGCGGCTGTTTTTTGAGGCTCTCGACACCTCACTGTGAAACGCAGGCCAACCCTTGCAAAGCGGTGTGCACAAGAGTGGGGGCCCCGATGTGTCATTCCAGCGTAGGCCCACACCCAGGGATAAAACTCACGGCCAGAGATTAGACATTACACTTTGGATGATGGGAAATCCTCAGGTCTGTACCGCTTTGTGCACAGCAGAGGCTGGTCTGCCTGATGCATCCATCAGCTTGTGCACATCACACTGTGATGAATAATGCTCCACCTCTACTCTGTCTGGGCGGACAGCCATCGCCGGCTCATGAAACTATTGAGGCTGTTCAGAGCACAGTGCTGATACCTGACCTTCCATAAATAACATTCGACATACAACCACGCTTGCCATTAGTTTCATATGTTTACTTGAGTCAATTTCAGAATGACTCTGCAGAATGAGGAAGCAATAGGTGTACGATATGTTTACAGTTCACCCAGTGGGGACTGACAAAGCGAACCGTTAACAGCATTTACTCGTGGATGTTTTGTGGTTGAGTAGTACCTAGTACTAGTAGTAGTAGTACCTAGAAACGTTTCGCCTGTAACACAGGGTTCTCTTCACTATAGCTCTTGTGCCCTTTGTCCTTAGGTTTAAGCAAAAGTTTGTTCTTTTTGGTGTTGTTTTTGACTCAATATATTAGACCAATATATTTGTTAGTTAAATTAACTAAAATGTAAAACAACAACAACGAAAACAAAAACAGGAAGATGTTCATAAAGTCAAATACCATTTTGGTTAGAATATATAGGATTCAGGATTGCAGTAGATGTTTTGCCAGTTTACAGCTGAGTAAGTGTAACTATTACGACTGATTTGTAGCTAGTATGACTGATTATTTATTGAGAAGACATCTCTATCCTTAGAGATGTTTCTATCATAGCCTGGGATGAAACTGTTCAATTTTGTCCCTGTTGGTAAGGAGGAGATATGTAAGGAGTGATATCACTCTGATATTTGTTTACCACAGTCATTATAATGGAAACATAAACTTAAAGTTTTCAGTTATGTCTGTTCATATATGTGACTGTTGCCACTCATTGATAGTGTTCAGACGTGTTGGGTTTTGTGGCTGTACAAAAATGATCTGTTTTCTGTCTATGAGCGTTGTGAACGAATGCACGCAAAGCAAGTTCTGTCAAGAAACTCTTGCTGTGCCTGACTAATCGCCGGCCTCAGCAAACACATGTTCTCATACTCAACCAATCACTTTCACACATCACTAATGGAGTGCCCCTTCTAAAAGCGAGTGTCAGATCTCTCCTATACTGCTTTTGGCTGTGCTGCTCTTGTTTCATGTTACTTGTTCTAAAACATTTTCTGCTCACCCTCCACCACCCCAGCCTCTACCTGTTGTTTGGATCTGATTCTGTGTACTTTTGCGATTTCGATATATATCTCCTGTTTAATAGGGGAGATGTCATGCTCCCTGTTTGATAGAAGTACATAGAGCAGATTCATTCAGCGCCAAACCAAAATAATTATATATTCATTCATATATTTAATACGTGTTATCCAGATAGAAATATTTTTTTTCCAAAGTCAGCAAGAGATTTTGGCAAGTTCATGCTTTCAGTCTATGAAGACGAGAATTTTCAGAATATTATTAAACATCAGAGTATACAAAACCAGATTTAATAATACACGTCATTATTATATTGTACAGTACTAGATATTCATATAATAAATAGTATTAATATTAATAATATTCATTTAATAATACTCCCAGTACCTCATTGTAACCACTTCAGATTAAAAAAAACTGTTCCAAATTCTGTGTACATTAATATTTTAGTGACAACAGCAGGATTCCATACTAGTACTAGTACTGCTACTTACTGTTTACCCTATTAAATACATGATGTTAATAGGGTTCAGCTAATGAATACAAGTCATTTCTAGCCAACTGTGAGAGTCAGGAAAGAAAAAAGGGATCCTCTTAGTTTGTCATTAACTCATGCTAATTTAAGATTTTCTTTGTTTGGTTTGCTTCAGTAGACATAACAGGTAGATCAATTTCTAACTACACTTGAGTTGCTTAATTTTAAATGAATTGTGGGAAGCTAGTAAGCTTTTTAAAATGAAAACAGAACTCAGATATAACACAATAATGATATGACACATTGAGGTCATAGAACTGTTCACAAAAGAAGCTTGTAAGAAGTATGTATGTTTCCCCACTTTTGTTATTCCTGTGAAAATGAAACCATACACCACAGACAGGACAGTGCCTTACATATTTATCATCTGCGGTGGCTCTTTGGAATGAGCCATTGTCTATGATTCTACAGCTTCCTGATTTTTAAAATGCACAGCATACCCACACAAATCTTTCTTACACCCATGGGATTTTCATTAAAGTGCTCAATCTCTGCTTGGAATAGCTTTACATAATGTACATATTTTTCAGAGCATAGGTGAAATGCCCAAAGAGAAGAAGTACACAAAGTTTTCTATGTGTTTGGTCAAAATAAAGCAAGAGTTATTGTTTTACGTGGTTTGAAGACATTTGATATGTGGAACACAGTTTCTATAGATGAATCTTCCCCATATACGTAAACGTGCATGCCAAGGTGAATGGTTAAGTGCACTCTCTGTGCCACCTGAGAATGCGTCAAAACCAGCTGGCGTCATGAAGAAGAAGAAGAAGTAGAAGAAGAAGAACCTGTTGCGTGTCAATGTGAAGTTGAGGAGTGAGAGCCTGCGGTTATTGTATTTATTACAGTGCTCAAGCAGTAACAGCAGTAGCATAGTAGCAGCGTATATCATCTACAATTCCTTCTTGAAAAATAACTTTTACACCTTTTCCCCAAAGATATGAAAAATAATTTAGCCATTGAAATATCTTTTCTTTTAAAATTGATTTATGGAGAGAAGATTATAGTTCAAATCCCAACATTGGCAGGTAAACGGGAAACACAGCTGGCTTGGGAAGAAACTGACCTGAGGCTTGCTCCTGCCGGAGTAGCTTTTTTCTGACCCCACCCTGCTGGGAGAAAGCTCTAATTGTAGGTTCGCCCCGACTCCCAAGGCCAGCTGTAGTTCCACCACATGCGAGTGCACTGACAGTCCACCAGCGAGCGGCAAGGATAACTCCAACACGTTTAGAGCGTTGGGAAATATACAAACGTGGGGCATTTTAATGTGTTGATACTTTCGCGGAATATCGTTTTTTCCCCCCCCGCGTCTGTCACAGCACGTTTGTTCTTGGCATACTGTCAGTAGGCTATTCTGGGTGCATTCGTAGGCACGCGGGTGGATTTGGCTGAGCATGATCGTGCGTGAACTGTCTTGTGCCAAAACTGCCAAAAAGCGCGCCGGAGACCTCCTCTCCCTCAGCTTGAAACACCTTTGAATACAGGTAGGCTACATTTCCTCTTCCTCAGTCGAGTCAGCATGAAGACGTATTATGTGTTAATGTAATTGTATGCCACTGTTAATTTGTCAATTTTGTTTAATAATAGGTTTTCATTGGCAGAGGCCATGGCGCGGCAGCATTGTGTGTTCGTTAATATTCGGCATCTTATTGGTCATATAATAATAACTTATTAATTATTAATAATAATAATTCTAAATTTAAGTTCATTTATATGTTTGTTAACCCATTTGCTCGGATGACTGGCATATAATTGAAGGTTATTAAAGCTTCTGTCTATTGGCCATAAGTTTATTCGTTTATTTACGTAGGATATTGAACTGTTGATTCTGGGTTTAATAAACAGAATTACGTTGCCAAATGCATACAGCACTGATGAGATGCAGTGTATTAAGTTATTTAATTGGGCAGAATGCCATTATATAACATTGGCTAAACATTGATTGGATTGTTACTTTTCTAGTTAATACTAAGTAGTTAGAAGAGTGGACATTTAACTTTGCTCAATAATAATAACACTACTACTACTACTACTACTACTACTACTACTACTACTACTAATAATAATAATAATAATAATAATAATAATAATAATAATAATAATGACAATAATAATAATACCTTTTTTAACAAAGAACAGACTACTGATAAATTGTCAGATTTTATTAATGCTCTGATAAAGATCCATCTTCCCTGTATTACATACGTCATATTGTGACAGGATCTTAGTTGAGAATCAAATTCTAGGACAGATGATTTAGTTCCAAGTAAGTACTGTATAATTACATAAACCGGTCACTACAGGAAAATGAAAAACCAGTGTTGAGTTTTTATTTGTTATCTGATATGTCTTGTAAAATTCTCAGGATGTTTTAGGGAGCATGGAAACACTGTGGTTGCCAAACATACAGAACTAATACTGCATATTCTGCTGAGTTTCTTCAAAAGATCTCAAAGTTCTCCACCCAGTTTAATTCCTCCTCACACATTTGTGCCAGTCTTCTGTGTTAAGAGGCACCCCAAGCCTTGATATTTGCTCAGTGAGTTCCCCTTTGTGCCTTGTTAAAATGTAAAATTATCCCTTGTCCTGTTTCTTAATAAGTCTGGTTAGATATCTACAGCAGTGTTTGTCTCAGGCTAACAGTATGGATAACACATCTCTTTGATAGACTTACTTTATGGAACCTCGCACACTTCGCACACAACCTCGTCTAAACTAGAGCTCATGAGAACAGACTCAGTCCTCAGTCATGTGCCTGCATCCCAATGTTCTCGCTCTTAAACAGTCTGTGTCAGGATTGTTCAGTGCTCCATCGAAACCCAAGGCGAGGACCTTGGTGTTATTTCTAAATGGTTTTCTTAGACCTAAAGTTGGCTGGCACAGGTCCAGCGGCTCCTCTCAAAGTGACAAGAGTAAATAAATCCTGGGGTGAATTTCTGCCATGTCAATTCTGAAACCAGAGTGAAAGAAAACAAGTGTAATTAAACTCGTTTTTGGAACATGATCTCATTGCGATTTTCTTGAAGTCTCCTCATAAGCATTTAGAAAATTTTAGTGCATTTTTGTGACCTAGCACATACAGCGAGAGAATGCCCCTGCTGCCTATAGTCTATCTCCAGCCTGCAGATTCTGGGTTTTGTGATATTTTGCTCACTTATGAATGGCCCAGAGCACTATTTCAACCCGTTGTGAAGCGCTTTAACTCCAGATACTTTTTCCCTGTTGTTTTGAGTTAAGTCTACAAACACAGTCTTAATAGGGCACACTGTTTATAATCATGCTCCTTTTTTGGAACTGTAGGCTATCTATAAATGGTTGAGATCCCAGATTCCCCTGAACAAGCAGATGTGTCCTCTTTAATAAGATCCGTTTTCCTTTGTGTACTGAGAGTCCGTAACACCAGTGTGTCACAGTCCTTGGTCCTAAGACTCATTCAGCTGCTGAAATGCCTGTACCGCTGGGGTGCCAATGAAGAGAACTGCTGAAGGGGACTAGCCTCATGAGCAGTTTGGATTTTTACCCCAGGTTTGCTATTGTACTCTATGGCTAAATTCCTTTAGTGAGACTGCACTGTACAAGTATTTTCCAGAGGTGCCTCACTGGAGCCACTGGACAATGAATCTCTCGTGACAACGCTAAACACTGAAAACTATTTTGACTGAAACAATTTTTTTATGATTTCATATCAAAACCTTAATGTACCAGAAATGTACCCTGCAGGGTCTCCCTGCTGTCAGGAAGAATGATAGAATGCTGCCCCACTTTGCACTGTCTGAATACAATGGGGCACTGTCAGCAAAGACAAGGGGAACTGCATGTCCAAGGAGGAAATGCAGTATTTTTCATGGCACGGAACGCTTACTCAACATCACCTCTCCCAGTATTTCATTTTTTTCCCCAAACCAATGCGGGCTTAAGTGAAAGATATTCTCTTGCCTACTGACATGACAAATAAAAGAACATTTAGTGGAGGTATTACTTACTACTTAGCCTTCTTTTAATTGAGAGGTGAAGATTAAGCGGTGCACTTAAGTCAGTGTCCGGTTTGTCATGCACCATTAAGGGCATCGATGCAAAGTTGCAGGGCGTCTAGAGTTACCAAGGATCGAGTCAACCTCTGTTGCAAAGTTCTTTCAGTGAACGGTCTCTTACTTTAAGGAATTTCCCTGAATATAAGGTCGTGAACATCAGATGTGTCCTGGCATTGCTCCTGGCTTGAACTGGTCGACGATCTGTGCTCCAAAACCTTGCTCCATTAAGATAAATGAGGATTAACACATACCACTAAACAACTTGAACAAAAAGTACAAGACAGTTTTGTGAAGATAGCTTTGAATAACAGGCAGCTGTGTCCTTAATGCAGGTTGGCAGAATGCATCTTTGTTTTTACTTTTACTGGCTTCATTCTAAGGATTTGTCTCCTTCTGGACAAATGACAATAGGACTACAAAATAGAATTGTGTCACATTCAGTAGAAGTGCCATATGGCATTTGAGTTTAATTGATTAACCCAGTGTTTCTCAGCTCTGGTCCCAGGGGCCACACTGTGTATGCTGGCTAAAGTGATCCTAAAAATAAAGTAATGGAAGGAATTCAACAGTTTTTTTGTAAATATTTTCGAACACATTTTTGGGCAGCTGTCTCTGTGTATATAATTATTAATTCAATGAGTTATCCCATGCCCAGAACAGTTGACAATATGTCATTATGTTAAGTGACATACAGGTTTGCAGCATGAGTTTGTTTAAGGCAAAGAGAAACCAAAAGAGAAAAATCGGTACTTACTGTATATCATTCAGTTCAGATGTCCATTGAATTACACATATTTACACTATATGTGGGGAAAGAACTAGCCAAATGGCAAATGTATTAGAAGGAAACATAGTCAGTTTTTATATGACATTTCAATTCCATTTGTTTGTATTAATAGCCGTGCACATAATTAAGCCAAAGAGGGCTGCCAGAATGATGAATATGTTTTATTAGTGGTAAATGAGTAGAGTAACTGGAGCTCTTCCTAGCAACCAGGGAGCAATTTCACATATAAATTATGGGCTTATTGAATTTCAGTGCTTTCATGAATTTAAAAAGACGTTAATTATTATCTTACTTAAATGCCTCTAAATTGATTTTGATAGGGATTTGAGTAAGTTTGATTTTGATAGTTTTCAGCTTAACTTGTGTGTATAAAAAAGACAACAATGATCATGGTTAATGTTTGCTGGTATTCTCTGCTTTATATATACGATGCGTACTTAAATCCTTTTGTAAGAATTAGCTTTTCAAGGAGAAAGTTCAGCAATTGAACCTGCACAGAAATGTGTACAGTGAGCTCAAATAACAGGCCAGCTATGTGAATGGCCATTGCCTATCCATTTAAACATGGTATCCCTCTGCCAAATCCTGAGATTACTGAACTTAAAACATGAGCTTTGTCATCTCCCACTGGTTTATGTGTATAGGGAGTATCTGCCTATTGTTCTTTTTACCTTGGAGGATTAATCAAGAAGAAAAATGATGAACTTCTTCCATCTGTTAGAAATAGGTTTTCCATGGCTACTAGACTTCTACACTGTAATACAATGATACAGTTTTTGTTACATATTGTGAGTTCAGAGAGACTTGTCAATTGATTCAAATGGTGTGCAAAAATGACTTATGGGGGGCCTGTCTTACACAAGGTTACACAAACCTTTATTTTTGAGTCAGGGCAAGCTTATTACGAACCTGTTGTCTCCAAAATCAATTCCTCTATGTCAAGGACTTTGCATTTGCCCCCTGCCTCAAGTAATGTTTTATTTTGTTGTTATCATTATTTCTAATCCAGATTGTACAGCAGGTATGTCCAAATGTTTAATTTTACCTTAACAGAAAAGCCTGTGTCCCTGTTTTCCCTTTAACTACTTAGAGTTTGATGAATAGCTACCGTAGGCATGCTCGCAAAAGCATGACTTTTAAGTTGAATTTAAAGTTTTGATATAATAGAGATTATTAACTATTGAGAAGAAAATTTTATTACATTTTTGTTCTATTATTTAATTTGATGGTCACCTGGGCATTGCTAAACCATGAGGCTTCAATTCAAGTCTCTTTATTGCAGTTCCATTGTGGTAGTACTGGGCTGTGAAATTGTACCTTCCAGAGAAAAAATAA
This sequence comes from Synaphobranchus kaupii, assembly GCA_029718625.1. Classification (NCBI taxonomy): domain Eukaryota; kingdom Metazoa; phylum Chordata; class Actinopteri; order Anguilliformes; family Synaphobranchidae; genus Synaphobranchus; species Synaphobranchus kaupii. The sequence continues at coordinate 98,569,256 of CM056376.1, forward strand.
ATAAATGAAGAGCTTGCATGGTGTTGAAAGTGATCAAACGTCTATTTTACATACACAGAGGCCGCACACATCCATTTTGGATTTTTCATCATGTCCATAATGATTTTAACTGCCTTTGCTTCAAAGATTGCGAATCATAACACGAAGTCAAGCATGGCGTCCCTGGACGTTCGGATGTTGCTTTACCCCTTTGGCATGCATTGAGTAATCGTTTGATCGCCCATGTTGAATTTTCCCAAACCGAGCCGCTGCTTTCTCATGAATGGGTCTTAGAGAGTACTCCTGAGTTTTCTGCAGTTTATATCTGTGCCTGGGATCCAGGTGCCTGCATCACTAAAGTGGTGTGCCAGTGGCTTCGGTGTGGCTGAGGATCTCAAACAGGCGACCATTTGTGTGCAGGTTACACAAACAGTTTGCAGTCTGCATGAGCTGCTCCCACTCGGGCATATTATAGCCTACGTCACTTCAGAGGTGGGCTGATGGCCTCACACAAACACCAATTTCACAGGCTGCCTCTTTCGGAAACACACTCGGAGAGCATGCTCTGAATTACTTACCGACATTGGTACTGCTTGGAGCAAGAGAAGGCTCACACTGTTGCTATTGGCCAATAAATAGTTAATGGATATAGTCCTAATTACACATAATGCACCACAACAAGTCGTCGTGGTAATTTCTAAATCCATTAGGATTTTGCAGCACAGTTCTATAATACAATCTGTATTTCTTCACGTGTGGGGCTTTCTTCACGTGATAAACAACATGCATTCAATTTTGTGGTGCACTTAAATTACTGTGCCTTCAGTATGGAGAACATTATCCAGTCTGAATTGGGGCCATACAGTATTACTTCACACATCAAGTCAAGCATTGTTAGGCAACAGAATTACATTGCATTCTTTTGATAGAACAATAACTATGGCTTGTTGCATTGTAGAGCAGGTGTTCATCTTTCACAATTGGCCTCAGTTGCCTTTAATGGGGTATCAGGGTTCTCCCTAAAGAATGTAACAGAGGCGCTGCACCACTCTGTTCCCTCACTTGTGAGACTCTGTAACCGTGCCTTTTTGCCGTTGTAATCAGAAAAGTATCACCGCTTACTTTATCAATTAAGGCTGGAAAAATAAAATTCTCCTTCCTTCGTACAGGGCTTTAGGTTTGGCACGCGCTGCGATCAATCTTGCTTTAATCAAGCACCACCTTTTTTAAAACGAGCTGAAAGTTAAAAAAAACCTCTTTCAATACAGGCATAATCCCTATCTCTTCTATAAGCTAACCCTTAGGAGTTTGTCTCCCAAGAGCCAGAATTACTCTAAGTGTTACTGAAACAAAGTAACAGAAGCTCAAACACAGTGGAAGTGAAAGTTTACCGACTTCACCATGATTCATGTCGTCAGTGGATTTCCAGAACGTACGGTATCGTCATTTTAATCGAGCCTGTTTTGTGTTGTTCCAAAATAAGGAACAGTTGTAGCTAAAGCATTGGAATCATAAAATAGTTTTTAGAGATAGAATTGTGAGTTTTAACGCATTAAAATGGTATATTGTATCACCAGATTGATTGAAAATTTCACCGTTAAAAAAACCGCGATGAATGCAAATAAAAGAAACCACTTCTGGGTCGAATACGGGCCGGTGCTAGCTAAGGGGTGAAGGGGTTAATGCAATTCTTGGGAGAACCCTGACGTATGTTGTATAAGTTCATTAAGGTGAATCAGAGTAAATCAGTAGAGATGTAGAATAATTATAAACACTGGGGATGTTTTTACTCTGGTGCATTATCTATTGAATTATCAAAGTTTTTAATGTATCAAGAAATAAAGCATCCCAACATTACACTAAACAAGCTTACTGCATTATCTCCCTCTGTCCTGGATTTTTGGATGTATGGCGCCACTTGGATTACAGTGATATTTCCATTCCAGCCTGTATTATGTACACTTCATAGGCTATAAACAGAAGTGATATGATATCTGTGAGTTTATGTGGGTGGATCATTGACAGAATATCCAGTGACGGCATGCCTTGCCTTGCCTTGTTTTGCACAATGGCTTAGACTGCATATGCTTTTTTCATAGTTTGGAAATTCAATGCATCTGAAGCTAGAACAGTGTATGAACATATGATAAGTAGAAAAGTAAAAAATGATTTCCTTGATTCTGGAAATCCTTAATTTCACTTCAGAATGAAAGGTTATATTTCAAATGAATTTGCTTTACGTAAGACCTTTTGAGGCGAATGGGGGAGCTTTGACTGATGGGATGTGTGGGAAAAATGGGGGGGAATGGGATCTGTACCTTAACGGGATGTAATCCGCGGGCTGCGCTGAAACAGGGGTGGGGGGGGGGGGGGGGACCCGCCTTCAAAACCGCCACTGCATCCGTAAGCGATACTTCCTCAGAGGGACTCTGACCCTGAAATAAAGGGTTGCCGGTGCGGCAGCATCATTACCGTCTCCTTTTACCCGCAAGTTCAATGGCGGCCAGCTGATTAACAACAACAGAATGGGCTAAAAGAATACCGAGATGACCATTAACCGAGAGAGTCCCTTAGAGAGTGTCCCTCCACCGCTTGGAACATCACTTAGCATGAGAAAGGGGGGGGGGGGGGATTAAGAATAAAGAATGTGAGAGAAAGAGCAACAGTCGGACGGACCTCTAATTCGGCTACTTTTTTTGTCAGGCTGCCCATTGTGCGTGGCAGAACAGATTCAGGAATGAGCATTTCGGAAAACAAAAGGAAGCGCTCGAAGGAGTCAGCAGCTGAGAAGCCTAGAATCTGGGGAGGGGGTCTGAGGTTTTGTTGGGGGGTACTGGAAGAACCCATCAAAGTGAACTGACATGCTTGAGAAGCGGCCATGGTAAACAGCTGAGTATTCGCACACCAGGGGCTCTCCAGAGCTCAGTGAGGTTTTTAAACAGCACCCCCCCCCCCCCCCCCACGCCCCACCTAACACCCCTGTAGAATGGATCTGAGCCCCTCCCTGGCTGTCATCTAACCTGGTCTTGCTCTCCCTACGCAAGGCTGAAGACTTCACTCCGCTGCAGGCTGGTGTTTACAATGGAGGCAGACGCGGAGGCTGGCAGGGTGACCACCGGCTCCAGACGACCCGGTCCACTCCGGTTCTGGACGTGTCTACTCGGGCTGCTTCTGTTGGTCCTTCTGACAGACAGCGCCAAGCAGAGTGTCCCCAGGGTCACGCTCGGGTACAAAGGTAAGGGAGTGGTATGTTCTGAGAAATGGACTGGTGTAAATATCGAATTGAATCTTGATTATGGATTGGAGACTGCGTCTGTGAATTACAGTTCGTTTGAAAACCAGGATGGTGTCAAAGTCATGGTTGGATGGACATTCCAGTTCATATATATATAGTGCATATGGTACTGTGGTTTCAAGGTTTGGTGGTCTCAGTTGCAGGAATGGGCCAGATGGTGTATGTAACAGAGATGCCAGAGGGACTGTGTCCCCTGTATATGCACAGAATTACCTCACAGGCTAAACCCAACAGTGATTTATGGCCAAGGGCAGAGCCGGCTATCTTGTGTGTACATGAAAGTTTAAAATTCACACAGAAGGATTATCAACAGCTAAGGTGGTCTTTCCCCCAAAGCCTCTCAGCTGTTGATTTGATTTCCGTCACATATCCTTCGTATATATGATTTTGTCCAGAGCCAAAATTGCCAGCCTGTATTCCTTTGTGATGCTGCCATTTCAAGATACTAACTGTGAATTTTATCAACATATGGGGCCCTCAAAATGATACTGGAGGCCAGGATTGTACAGAGCAATGGCTCAGATATAAATCAGTGACAGATATTGTATAATATTTTCAATCCAAAAAGGAATCCAGAATTGTCTGGTGTCTCTGATAGTTTGCACATATGCATGTGAAAAATTGTGTACAGTTGGAGCAAGTGGGTTTTCTGCAGGCGCTCGTGAGTTTAAAATTGCTACCTAAAGTGTCAGTAAACTACGTAGTTTCTAGGTAAGTATTCCTACATTAATATTTTAAGTTTATCATTGGTTTGTATTTATGAGGGAGCTCTATCACTACAGGCTTTCTTTAAAAGCAATCATTTTCCATCTTTTGGAAATTATAGGTAAGAATCCAAATGAAATGAGTTTAATTTAACTAGATTAAAGTAAGCATTGCACATACTTTGCCAACTGTCTTCCTGTAACACATTTAAAGGAGAAGAATGTATGGCAGTTGTGTTGTTGCTGTCTGAACTGGAAGAGAACAACTGACAGAAGTGAAGAATGTAAAACAACTGTGACTGTCTCCATCATTGGACATGTCGGTGTGCGCCGTTGTTCCTCTAACCCTAAAGAATTGCTTTAATGATGATTGATAGCTCAGCCAAAATGAAAGGGAAGAAACAAATAAAAGAGAAGATTCCATCAGTGCATTGTCCGGTGTTAAAGCATTCAGCAGTGGTAATGTCGCAGCCCCTGTGAACCGCAACTCTGGGTTTTCGAGACCTGACCACGGCCTGTCTTCCAAGACAAAATGAGATCCCTCTTGAATCCATCATCTCTGTGTCAATTCACATTTCAAAAACAGCATGCTCGTCTCAGCCAAGAATGCTAGCTGACCTGCTGCAGTGCGTGCATCTACTTAAGGGATATTCAAACCAGTTACCTCAAGAACAACCCAGGAGAATACATGCTCACGCCTTTACTAAAGAGTTCTGTTTAAATTAAAATGAGACAACTGCCAGATTCTGCACATGGTGACAGAGGTGAGAATTCAGCATCTTCTCACAGCTGCCTGATCCCTGCTCTACATCACATGCAGTGTCCGTGAAACGCACACATCCAGGAACACTTATCAAATTATCCCGTGAAAGTACAGATGGTTTGCAGGTTCAAACTTTTCCAACCCTCAAGCATCTTTCCTTTGTGCAGCAGTTCCCATTTCACTCTAAGAGGCGTGCAGGAACGATAGATCTAGCAGCTATTGATGCCATTCCATTGTTCTCCCTCTCCAGGCACCTAGTAGACTATTTGACGCTCAACACACTGGCTCCTAGGCTGTTTGAAGCTACAATTTCACAGCAGGACCCAGGGAAACAGTGTCATTTTTACAAATGTTTTCAACCTACGTCTGGGGCGCAAGTCTGGCGCCCCGTGGGTCTGTCTTACTGTGCGCTTTCCGGAAATAGACTCCGGACACGTGGCGTGATTGGGACAATACAAACTAATGAATGTATTCATTGTTTAATGGCTATTTTGTCACCTGTCCTTTGTGTTTCTCTGTTTAAATTTGAAAATCTTTAAATGAGGAGGAAAACCATTGCTTTATAGGCAAGCAACCTCCATACATGATGATGCACAACTTAATTATCCATATACAATTTAAAATGCATGTACAATCCAGTGTTCTTCCTTTCCACTTTAGTGGTTATGTTTTACTATGAATTGTACACAATTTGAGCATTCCATTTTCAAGTAAACTTGCCTTTTTTACATTATTGCTCTTCACATTGTTGGATAGTTAGCTATAGGTATAAAGATGTAAAAAGATAATCAAGGTTTGTGAGCAAAACATTTCCAGACGTGATTTGGGAGTTTATTTTCCAACAATATACTGTATACAACCATTAAGAATATTATTAAGTAGTAAAACAGGATTTTTCTACAATTGGCTTGGATATCAGTGTCCCAGTGTTTAGCCTGCATACTTGAGCCAGGGAAAATTTGTGACACTTTGGGGTTTTCAGAAAAAGTAATGGCGTCACCATCCAGTCACTTTCTCACCCTGTCCTTTTTTGTGTTTCAAAACAGCAAAGTGTAGAAAGGACTATACACTAAAGAGACATCTGCTCCACCTAATTCCTAATTAAACAGTGCAATCCCACATCCCCAGTGAAACCCATAACAATCTCTTGTCTGTCTCTTTGATCTAAGATGAATGCCCAGCTCTCCCTTCCTATCCGTATTTCATTTTAGACAGTGGGTGGCATTTCTTTGCTATGCTGTGATATGGGGTAATGCAACTCGGCTGTTGGTTTGATTCTCATCATGGCTAGCCTTCTCTGAAGGTACTGAGTGCTGCTGTATTGAATAATGCAACTACATTGTAAAGGTTATCATGGGTTGAGTTGTAAGCTGCTCTTTTCATGCTGGGTGGCTTGGTAAAGCATAGCATTCAGGTAGAAATACTTAGATCGGTATAGCATTTCCAGCCTACTGCAGAGTAGTTGGGATGTTAATTGGAATACCTAGAAAATGCATCTTACCGGATGAGCTTTATGTCATGTTTTTTTCTTTGTTCAGAAAAACCCTGCAAATGTTTGCTGCTGTACATCATTGTGGTTGAAAGTTTCAGAATGCCAGACCCTCCCAAAAGCCGCGTTTGATCAGCAATGCGACGGGTTTCTTCTGTACAATCTACGGTGATCTTTAAACGGTGCTTTTAAAGAGTTCAACAGGTGTATTCCATATTTTAGCATTGATCCTAATTCCAGCAGAGTGCCTTGTGTAACCGAGGACAAGAGTCTTGCTTAACAGCTCTGAAAACAAAACAACCAAACAGGACTCGTGTCACCATAGCCGACTGTTTCGGCCCGCAGTATCTCCGCCCAAGTATCAACCGAGCGGCTGTGTGGGACATTATCTTGTGCAAATAAATGGAAGGATTATGTTTTCAATGGCAGTGTTAATCAGATGATGTTGAATTACTATGAAAAGTAGTACCCCACAGGAGCCCTTTAGATAAAGTGTTGGCTGGAGCAAGGCTCTAGCTAGTCTTTCACAGGCTCTTTACTCAGCGTGTTTACAATGTAGATTAGAGCAAGTCCGGCTCAGCTAATCTGTCAGTGGTGTACCGGGGAGGAACCATGGACGTGCAAATATTGATTGTGAAAAACTTGCTAAGCCCCTTGTGCCCAGGGGCCTAATCGCGGTGTCCGTCCTTTCAGCTTGTGCCTTCCTTTTGTGGGGTTGCCGTGGTGATGTTTGATCCGACCATGTTTCGTAGATCGAAACATGGCTCCATTCAGAGTGCTTGGAGTTGTCCGGTCATGGCCTCTGCAGAAATCTCGCAGATAGGCCAAAAGGTCTCCATGCGAATTGCGGCGAGGAAGCTGTCAGGAGGCTCCTCTAAGTGCACCTTGCTGTAACAGAATTACCTTCACACTGGCTTTCTTTTTGTGCTAGACATACCGAAGAAGGTGAACTCACAGTTTGTGCCGAAATCCAAAAGCAGGTGATTATTTCTCCAGCTGGCTCCGAGTCAGATATTCTTTCAAAGGGTTACAGCTGCAATCCCCTGAAAGAAAGTGACTTGTTTGATTCCGAAAAGATCTTTATTCAATAAAATGTAACTAGCTTGGTTCAATTGAATTCTTACTTTGAGTAGTGACTTGTTAAGACAACGCAGAGCATATCAAAGATATTTGGGGTTAAGCAGCGCTTTTTATGTATGTTAGAATTATAGTCAGTCAGTAATTGCCTTTGATTATGTAACAACATAATTGGATTATTATCTTATGAGAATCCATGAAAGTCTCTTTTTTTAGTTTTAATAAACCAGTTTTTGCCAATAGGAACAGTAGCCCTAGTGTTTTTAACCACTGGCTTTTCACAGTATGATCTGTTCACAACATATGTAGTTTTATATCATTGACTTAAAATAATTACTGTCGGAAATCAACTGTCTATATGCTATGGAGGCAAAACAAGTTTTCTACAATCAAAATTGAAAAAATTAAAATGATAAATTGTTAATGCCAATTATTCATGTTTGCAAAAGTAAGTTGTCAAAAACGTAACTTGAGCCAAATTCTTACAAATTGAAAGACACTTTATTATGCGTGTGGGAAGTGTGATTTACAATAGCAATATGAGGGGAAACAACAAAAAGTATTGCAAACATAGTTTTAATCCTTGAGCTTTTGATCTTTCTGTCTACACATTCAGTTGCAATGTGTGAACAAGAGCATATCAGTAATATCTCAAAGCATTGAACATTCAACTGTTGCTCAATAATCAAGGTGTCGGTCATCAAGTGTTCATTTAAAAGCGGTTTGTGCACTATCAGCAAACAGGAGTGAGTGGATAAAACAGCTCATTTTCATTCAAAGGAAACAAAACAAAGTTGATGACAATCTGTGGTCACGCCAGTCAGGTTAAAAAGTACCTAAATCAGGTTCAGTTTGAGGTTATAAGCAGATAGATATCTCCCAAGGATATGTGGTTTCTCTGTCCGGGAGCTTAGGCCCACTCTATAAAAGGTAGCCTTTTATGGTGGATGCGTCATTTCAGAGTCACTGATATCTGAGCGGAGACTTTGATGGTGATAAAATCTGTACTCCTGCTTGACAGACATGTCCAGAAGCTACGCAGGGTCATGATGACTTTAAGTTTGGTGCAGTGTGAGTTGACCATTGTCTCACTGGCCAGAGCTGGACTGACTAGACTGAATAGGAACAATGTTTTCTTAAACTCTGATGAGATTGTTATCAGTGGCAGTGCTATTAACACTATTACAGTAATACCAAAATTAATATGTGCTAACACCTGCATTGTAATATGACTGAGGGTTGCATATGATATTTACCTTATCCTGCAAGCCTTTCCAATAAGCCAGTTTTTTCATTGCCACACATCAGTAATCTGGTTATTAATGGTGTCTCAAAGAGACCCCTTGGTGGAACGCCATGGATACTTTGTCTCTGTGCCTAAATTAAAAATGTACATTCCCGTGAAAAGTTAAATCCCTGCCAAGACCTTGTTTTGTTCCTGACCAGCAGGCCCTTTAAGAAGCCATGTTAAACCCTGTCATGATGAAAGGCATTGTTCCCAATGAAGATATTAACCATGCAAACGGGAAACAGACCTTATGTGGTTATACGTTATTGTGTGTCAGAGAGAGATTGTGTGTGTGTGTGTGGGTTTGTTTATGTACGTATGTGTATGTGCGTGTGTGTGTGCAGCACAAGATCCTGTGAGTGTGTGTAGTGTGCCTGTGTGGGTTATTGTGTGTGCGTGTATGTTTGTGTGTGTGTCTGTGTTTGTGTGTGTGTGTGCATGTGTGTAGAAGTGAGCTGATGAGTTGGTGTCCTGTCCCCATCCAGAACTTGTTCACTCTGGCACTGTGGCTCCCTTCCGTGAGGGGCTGCACTCCCACACCCTGCTGCTGGATGAGGAGAGGGGCCGTCTGCTGCTGGGGGCCAGGGACCACATCTACATGCTGGACCTGGAGCACCTCAACAGGAGCCCAAAGAAGGTACAGCCTGAGAATGGGGCCCTAAGCTATACACTCCCCTCATATCCTTATCTCTGCACTATCGTTTAACCTACAGGCAGTTTATGAGTTCAGGGCAGGATTAAATTATACATTTGGATGGATAATTTCTCTAATTGGGCATCACTTCTTTTATGATACTTTATTTGTTTTGAATTGCAAGTTTACAGTTTTAGTAACTACTATTTGTAAATATAAGAACAATTGTCATTGTGTAGTCATTGTGTGTTGTCCTTTAGCTATAAAGAAAATGTTGTCCACACATGTAGCATTTACTCAGGAGTTAAGAGAGCATGCAAAACATTCACATGGTACAACTAACGTTCCCACAACTCAAACATGGTGCGAAGAAAAACCAAGACTGCTACTGTGGGCAGTAGTTTATTGGCCAGACAAAATTTAACAGCAAGCTACAATGTGTAGGTGTCACTGATGCACCATTTCTGTTGTAGAATTTAGTCACATGGTAAATTGAGGGGCTTTAGCAACAACTCTGAGCTACAGTACAGTGGCAGTCATGCTGTGAGCCAAGGGGCAGTAGCCATCAGACTGTAGTAGCCATGGGAACTAAAGGGCAGGAACAGTCACACTGTGACCTACGCGGGAGTAGTAGTCACACTGTGAGATACGGGATAGAAGCATTCACACTGCGAAGCGCCAGACAGTTGCAAATAATGACAGAGTGGCGGTGCGGGATTTCGGCCGTCGTCTCCATTTGGATTGGCCGGCCGCCAATGGGCCGCCATCCAGGTTAGGCCTGAAGTGAAAACGATACATCATTCAGTAAACACTCTCTCGCTGCCCGCCACATGAAGAAGCTGCAGCATCTATCTGTCATGGCCCTGGCTGTCTCCTCTGAGAAGTGTGTGCCTGACACAGAGTGCTACACACACTCCATCCGCAGACAATAATAATCCCCAGTACGGGTTACAGCCTGCATTCAGGGCTGCGCACCGTCATTATCGTTGAGGTCTGGGGTCACGCAGCAACATAACTGGGGTCCCAGCAACATCGTTGCCATTTCTCCGCCTCAGCGACTGTCGTTTTATGATACATGATGGCGTTTTCTGTGGTGCGTGTGGTCGATTTTTCGGCACAAATCTGTTTATGCAGCTGCGAGCCATGTCTTGGAGGGGCAAGGCTGTTTATTTGATTTCTATCGTGTTGTTTGAGCCTCACTCAAGCTGTGAAAGTGTTGTTTCCTCATCACCGACACCAGCACAGTCCAGATCATATCGTTCCGTGCCAGATCTCTTTTTTAAATAAACTTGCCAAGTGTCTTAAGTAAAGTGTGCACCGTGCATTGATAAATGATTTACCTAGGCTTATAAATGTTTGGGAAATGCCTCTGCCAAATCCCTGTAATGTTTAACACCATGTAACTGAGGAGTTTTTAAGGTAAACTGTTTTATTCAGGTTATCATGATGTAGCACAGTTTAATAACTGCATTTGTTCTAATTTCATGGGAAGCCCACAACCTACAATGAGTTATTGTTTGGGACAACCCCATCTCCACAGGTTTATGCAATGCATACATGCTGGTGAATATCAAATCCATTCTTTATCTGTGGTTTCTGGTCTGGCAGTGAGACATAGAGAGTAGCCTCATATTCTTCTGCTTCTCTTTCTCTCACTGTCTCTCTCTCTCTCTCTCTCTCTCTCTCACTAACTCCCCCCTCTCATTTTCTCTTTCTAACACTCTGCTGTACTGTGTTTTGCACTTCCTCCCACTTTACCTCATCTTTCATTCTGTCTTTCTTTCTCTCCCTCCTGATCTCTCTTTCCAGCCCAAACAAATCCCACCCAATCATGTAAAAAGATTCCCACGCTGGCACACAGGCCAATTAATTGTGTGCAGGCTCCAGGCCCAATGAAACCTGTCAGTCACTGTCAGAGAGTGTGGGGACACTGTGTGTGTGTGTGGGGGGGGGGGGGGGGGGTAATGCAGAGTCAGGCCACGGCATGATGGGACACAGTTGTCACTGGGTGAGAAGATTTAGTGCCTGTCACACAACAACCTCACCATTACGGCCACTCACATAAACTCAGGCCTATGGAAGAATGCCAGGTCTCATGACCACTGCTGTTTTAAAGAACAAGTTCTCTGTCTCTTCCCTGTTTTGAAGGAATGCAGAAACGATAGCTTATTATGATGATAATCTTTTAAAAAGTGGGGCCACTGTCACTGGGTTTCTGTAGCCTTTTGTCAAAGAAGTGGGGCAATGTTTTTTAGTTTTTTTTCTTTAGCTCTTGGAAAATCTTGCCTTGTGCATGCCAATAGGCAAAGGTATCGGAACGTTGAGCCAAATTCTCCATCTGTACTACGTGCTCTGGCCCTATTGCTAGGAAAATCCCCCATAGGTGCATCTCCGTCTTACGGAGGAAATCTTATTTCCAGAACAACTATTGCCTTTCCAAATGTAATTAAAGTAATATGAGTCCATTTCCATAATTATTCTGTAAATTTGAGTACATCTTAATCAGTCAATTGTATGTTATATAAAGTTTTGCATGAAGAGATGGTTAAGGAATGCTGTATAGAGTGCCTTTTAGAGAATTTATGATATCATAAAAAAACATTAAGCCCTTGATAAAGAAGGCTGTAAAAATAAACAATACAGGTCATGAGCTGTATTGTATGTTCAAAGAAGGGATGTATACTGGGGTCACCGTGGTATAAAAATGAGGTAACACCCATATAAAGTCCATGTATCATCCATCACAATTTGTAAAGGCAAAATAAGTCTCAGAAGAAACGAGACTCACATTCACTTTTTTTTTCTTAAGTTTTTGTTGATTGCCTTCGAAGGGTTATTGAGGGTAATCGACAAAAGTTTGGCTGAAACTTCAATGTAACGGTGTTGTGGTCAGGTGAGAGCAAAATTGAGCTTTCTGGCCATGCATTTCAGATGTCGATTTGGATTTGGAAGGACGCATATGTTGAAGAGGATATCATACCTACATTGAAATATAGTGGCTGGTTTTTAATATTACAGGGTTGCTTTGCATCTACTGATTCTGGATTTCTTATGAAGATCAGTGGAATCATAAACTCCTGCAAGTAACAAGACATTTTGGCTAAAACTGGGTTGGCTTCCAGACAGGAAGCTTAAACTTGGCTGCAAATGGATCCTTCAGTAAGATAATGATCCCAAGCATACCTCAAACCAGATTGGAAATTTCTGGTTTGAATAAAATGGCAGTCCACCGGTGCAGACTGAAGGACCTGAAGGACCTTGAAAGATTTTGTATGGAGGAATGGTCAACAAGAGAGTATTGGAGATATCTTAGTAGTGTTATCCTTGTGAAGTCAGGGTGGAAAAAGTACTGATAAACAGTGTGAATGTCCATGACACATTTTTGTTTAAATAAATGTATAATTTGAGGAACAAATTTACCTTGGATGATTCCATTGAATCATTATCACATATTTGAGAATTTAGTACTTGTATCATTTACTTTATCTTTTTTGTCCATCATTATCAAGGGTGTTAATAATTTTTTGGGGGAACTGTATACCCCATAAATAGGTAATAGAGGCCATGTATGAAATATGAAGCACTAAAGTGAATGCCATTAGTGGTATCAAATAGAATACATCTGAATAAGCTTGTGAGGTTTATTTGAAGTCTGGTTTCTGTGGCAACAGAACTGCATTTTAAGGGCTAATCTGACTTGGATTTTAGTAGATTTTAGTAGTTAGGTTCCACGTGTGGCTCATTATTTTCATGATCTTTTATTGCTAAAAAAGCTGAAAGGTGCTGGAGTTCAGCGTAACACAGCTGATCTGTGCTGAAAGGTATTGGAGTTGATTTTGAATTCTGATGACTTCTAAGAATGTGACACAAAGGGGAAGAATAAACGTTGAAGAAAATCTCTAGATGTTTAATCACAATTAAAAAAAGAAATTGATAACATTAAAAATGGATTTCTATTTTTTAAGGATTTTTTTTTTTTTTACTGTTATTATCATAGGCTCGTGTTTAAAAGTAGACTATTAATGCTGATCGGTGAGGTAATGTTAGACTAACAGGGGAAATAGCCTATGTTCCTTGATAAGCTCTCGGGCGATAACGTGAGTGTGCATGGCCCAACTCAAACTGACTTCCTCTAAATGCTTCGCAAAAAGTGCTATCTCTTCTCACTTTGAGCAGTTTTTGCAACCGTGAGGATACTTTCTGCGAATTGTTTAAACACATTGTTTTGCACAGTGTAAACGTTTTGCGTTTATATGAGTTTTGCTCATCCCTACTATGTACTCTTAATACTATGTACCATTAGAAATCAGGTGAATAACTTTAGATATTATTAGAGTGTACCTACTACCTACCTTTTGCCTTTGACTGATGTTGTTGTTACAGAGATAACCCCCGCCCCAAGCTGATATTTTCATCGTTTCATCGCAATATTTGTTGAGTTTTCAAATGTAGCATGGATACTTCAGTTGGAACCAGCTAAGAGGGCAGAGGGCTGTAGAGTGTATTGTGCCTTAATTGTGCGTGGGGAAACAGGCTGGTAGCATCTTGATGATGCTGTTCTTGCATTAAATTGGATTTAGTGGCAAAAACACAACATTTAACATTTGACTATAGGTTTTATGATTGATGTCAGATTAAATGGCTTTCTTTGTGCTATGAGACTAGCCATAAAGAAAAGAGTGCAAATTATGTTCCTCTTGAGGGTTGATTTAATTTCTTCCATGTTTTCTATTAATGTAAACTAACACTGGTGGAGCAATTCCGCTGCTGACAGAAGTGTTCCTATGTAATGTTACAGTAGGAATTACAGTGCTGGTGAACGACCTTCATTGATAGATTTAAGTGTTGGGTCATACTAAATGATGGACTGCCCATAAAGCATTACTGTGGGTTACCTTAGCTGAAAACTCACAGTATGCTTTGGAAACATTTTATTTTTAACTGTGGCAGCTATGTATTCTATAATTAATGCAGTGCTTAAAAACCCTAGTTCATTTCACAAGAATATGGGTTGAATAAAAACACGCTCCGTTTTTTTATGTGAATAGACTTAATGAGAAGAAATGCCCTTATAATAATACAGAATGTACATTAAAACCACACACATGCATGCAGACACACACCCCAAGCACACACACACATGCACGCGTGCGCACACACACACACACACACACACACACACACACACACGTGCCCACACGCAATCTCATCTCATCTCACTAGGTTATGGCCAGGGAGGTTCTCATGCCCTGATCCAATTCAATAAACTAAACATGTGGCTTTTCCATGTTTCCACGCTAGACACTGACTGTAATATTTTGCTCAAAATAGTGCGCTTTAAATTAAAATTAATTGTTTGTGTACTGTTTCTATAAATCATGTTCTGTGCTGATGTATCTTGCACTACTTATCTACACCAGCAGTGGATGGTTTGGCTGAGGCTGGCTTGATCATCTGTAAGTGAAATGCTTTCCATGTTGTTTCCACATTTATTTTTACTGGGTTAAAAAAAGCACAGTTGCATTCCTTTATAGACAATGGTGGTAATATTGGTATTGCTCATCTGTATGATCACCCAGCCTGCTTTGATTTATTCCATATTGCTGATGTCCACTCTGATACTGGTTAATGAAGTAGAAATACCTTGCTAGCCTTGTGGATAAACCTATAAGCACGTGAAACATCATGTTCACTTTGCCATTCAGACTCACAATATGTCAATCATGGGCCGCTTTCACAGTCCTGGTCCCATCTCTACATATACATGTTTAAATGCAAAATACAGATTTATTTAAATTTTTATTATCCAATACCAATATAATTGGGGGTGGAATATTAAAGAAGTTAATGTGCAGAACAGTGGAGTCACACAGGGATAAAGCTGTTCTCTCCACTCCAGCCTTGCTCACCCAAAGCTTGGAGCAAGCAGTCATGCCCGACCTAATCCTACACATTGTTTCATACCCCAGTATAACAATATGGCAATTTCTGGGCCACTCGCAGAGAGCCTTACTGTGGAAGGAGAGAGAGAGAGAGAGAGAGGGGAGTTAGCCTTTTACAGTGGGAGCTAGACCCACATTTTGACTCCACAATGCTTCAAAGCGCCTCAGTGTAAGTCCTTTCACGAGAACCTGTGTCCGTATGTAATTATAAGGTGCTTTGCATGGATTCCACAGGCTGGTGTTATGTACGGTGACGGGTTCTCCCAGAAAAGGTCAGAGGATTGCATGTTAATCAGTTAAGCTTTTTATAACACATGTGCGCACATACAGGGCAGGAGGGATGGCTTTCCCTCCACAGGGAAGTGTAGGCCCGCTCTCTGGAAATGCATGCCCATTATACTGATAATTACGCTTTCGAAATATAAGTTGTGCACGTAATGTGATCTTGAGATTTCCTGGGCTTCTTTTGTTCACACAGCAGCCCATTGCTTTCATATTTTTCAGATGTATAGGAGAAAATGGGTGTGGCTCAAAAACGATAACGGTTTTGGAATGCAATATAGCAGAGTTCCTGACAGTATTGAAAGACCGCTATTGTTTGGCTGAAAATTACCATGAGAAATTTTCATTAATTCTTAGCTAAGTGCATAATGATAACCCTCTTTTAGATAAGGGAAATGGGATTTTGGCCACAGACCTCCATTTCTTATGAAAAATGTATTCTCATGTTGAATCAATGCATATATTTTTTTGCAGATTAGCTGGCCTGCATCAAAAGAGAGAGTGGAAACGTGCATTTTCGCTGGGAAAAATCCTCATGTAAGTCTGTATTTGTATTTATATTCCACTAGGAATATTTTTCATTAGCAAATTTCAACTGACGTCTTACAAGAGTTTGCTTTTCGCAAGTTAAAAATGAATTGATTTGACTTTGTCACAGCTGTGTGACTTGTTTGCGCAGTAATTAATCTTGTGCTGTTAATAATCTCTAGCGTGTTGATTTAAACTGTATTCTTTCTACTTTCAAAAATGCTAATATGCTGATTGTAGTGGCTTTAATTTCCCTGAGCCAGTCAGTCACTTCATTCTTTCCCTCTGTAGACGGAGTGCGCCAATTTTATCCGGGTGCTCCACAGCTACAACCGGACACACGTGTACGCCTGCGGGACGGGGGCCTTCCTCCCGCAGTGCGGTTTTGTGGAGGCGGGCGGACGTGGAGAGGTAGGGGAACTCCAGGAGTGGCAGACAGCTTCAAACATGTCAGACGAACCCACATGTTTACTGCGCTCCCATACAATTACAGTTTGCCTCTATTGCCAACACAAAGTTACAGTTAATTCTCTCTAGCGATTTCAGGCATTCGCTCATTCTTCAAGGGGACATTAGCCTCAGATATAAAGAGCACAATGTTTTTGATCTGGTTTGCTTTGTCTATTTTTTTGTGGTGAGGAAGGTGATCATTTTGGAGGTTAAAATCTCAAGTTAGATTAAACTAATTCTGTAGGACTGAGTTATTTGCATTACTACGGTTCCAATAAAGAGCTCTATTTCTCCAGTGACGGGTTTGTGGATGAACTGTGCTAAATTAATGCGTACATTTTATTTCATTTTGCTATGAAATCCTGGCAGTATTCCGTCGCAAAATGTTTTAATAAATTAAAGTTAAAGCAATCCATTTCAACAGATCAGTGTTACATAGCAGACGTAGCAGACATTGCATGTTTTTAACACCGTATTGAATAAACTTTGTCTCTCGTCACAGGATTCCACGTTCCATCTCCATTTGCACAGTATTGAGCCTGGGAGACTGAAGTGCCCCTTTGATCCCTGGCAGCCGTTTGCCTCCGTTCTAACAGGTGAGAAGAATCCATCCACTGCTGTTCCGCCCCACAGATGTCAGCCTGACCTCATCCCACCCGTTCTGACCGATGTCTTTCCTCCCGCCTCTGCGCGGACGCTGTCTGGCTCTGTCGACCGTCTCTAACCCGCAATGTCATATGTCCTGTGAATATATATTCACATTTTATTGAAAACAAATAACATTAGACTAATCAGAGAGATGGAGCTCCTGACCTTTAGGCAGACCAGCGGAGATAAAGGGATCGGAGAGGCCGGCGAGCCGACCGCAGCCCTTTGAGGTTCAAACTCATTTATGGTCTGGAGCACGCTCAGGGAGGGCAGATTAAGAGAATATATGGCCTCCACGCTAAACAGGGGGAAAAAATAATCCTCCTAATCTCCCCTCATCTATCTGCTTCGCCATTATTTATTCATGCTGAGAGATTTTTCTCTGACCGGCGTATGAAAGAATTTATGATCTGAGCGCCATTAAAGAGCCATGAATCTTGCCCCCGGTCGCGGCTCGCGGTGACGTGGCCCGCACTTTGAAGCGCGGCGGTCAATTAATCGGTGATTAAGAGGACGGGATGACGCGCAGGCTCCTGTCTGCAATGAGAGATGTGATTTATGACCTCGGCGGGCCCGGGCCCGCCTATGCTCGGACAGCAGAGCAAAGACAGGACTTCTTCGCGGCTCTTCAGACTTCAGTGCCAGGCTCCGGCCTACACAGAGCTGCGCTCCTGTTGGTTCTCGTTGTAAGCCTTGGTGAAAGTGCAGTATTGAACAGCAGAGCTAAACATAAATGTACAAAAGGAACAGTCTGCAGACTGCTATAATGCCCCTGTGATAAGTTTATTTGCACTCATACATGTGTAAATACATTTATCACAGGAGCATTGCAGTTGTGTGCAGACTATTTTGTTGTCCCTTTTCATTTTTTCATCCTTCATTTTGGCACAATTTGGATGTACAGGTGACTGTTGTATTGGACTAAATTTAAACAATGGGCAAGGTTGCAATTTGCATCTGAAAGGGTCATTATCTGATTTCTTATTATTATTACTTAAGTTCAGTAGTCAACATCATTGAGTGGTCATTGTAATTATTTTACCTGCATTTCGCAAGTTCACTTCCATGGGAGGTGTTTTCGCCCTCTAATCTTGCTTCCTGAGTTATTGAATAGTTACTGTATAGACTTTGAGAGGCGTGACTCTATACTTCACATTCAAAGTGCTGTTCTTGCGAAGTTTAACATAAAGTTCCTTCACTGGAGCTCCTGTGGCCCACTGTTCAAACATCACCCTGAACTACTTCGCCACATCAGACAAGAGCGCAGTGTGCATAGTCTCCTTTGTGATAAGGTTGCTGAAGTTGTGGATTTTTAAGGAGGTGTTGGATGTGCGAGTCTCTCCATGCTACAAAGTTTGGAGTCAAAGAGGAGGCCATGTGTCTGAGCAGCATATCAATACACACTCACTCTGCAGCTTGCCAGAAGCAATTTGAATTGGATTTCCTTCTATTTTAGTACCATTATATGAGGACCTGAAGAGAAACGACCCACCAAACATCTTATAAATGATGTGGTCTCACGTAGAGAGCAGTTTTTATTCTGCCAGAATAAACATGTCTCCTGTATATGGCTGTAAACCAAAATAGAAAGGCTGGGAATAATGTATACATTACTCATTCTGAGAAGCTGCCACAGTTCTCTGTGTTTAGGTTTTCTTCCCCTATAGTGGCAGGCAGATCTCTTTGTTTGAGTTCAGAAACGACTTCAAAACATGATGCAGTGATGCACTCCCTACTGTTTCTCAAGGAGTTCTCCAGTGCGGCCGCTGTACTAGCCTGGCTCTTACTCGTTTCATATTGAACATATAATGAACTTACAGTACAAGCATAAGAAATGCTACACGTTGCATTTTGTGCAGGGAGCGAATCAAGATTGGTTTTGTCATGATCCAACCTTGAGTGCAGTTGAGCTTGAGTTTTTATTGTTTTTGAAAGGTTTTCCCATCATGCCCTTTTGCCTTGGCTAACTGACTGATCAGTTTTGATCAACCTCAGCTTTTTGCTTACAGATCAGTACCTGTATGCTGGAACAGCGTCTGACTTCCTTGGAAGGGACACGACGTTCACCCCGCTCCCTCGGCCCTCCTCACGATCAGCATTACATCAGGACGGACATATCCGAGCATTATTGGATCAACGGTAATGCTAAATTCTAATGACATTATGCTCCGATCAGAACGAATGCAATGTGACGCGCTAGTCGGGTTTAGCTACCTTCACTTTTATAGTAGGAATGTGCGCTCAGAACACGTTTGGCCAATTTGTTAATACACTGCTGATAAGTATTCCTGACATGTTTCCCATGACACTTTTAAACACGTCAGAGATTCCGTTTTGGGGTCTCTGTCATTACCTTTTTCTTGGGGTCTCTGTCATTACCTTTTTCATACATTAAGTTTCCTTACTAAAGCTCAACTTTCCATCATTACTCAGAGTAAGATTTCCATGAAAGTGAAGGTCTTGCACAGAGAGTATAGTGATAAGTTCCAGCCAAATTGCCAATTGCACTCCCTATTAAAAAAAAAAACCTTCAAATGAACTAATTTACTTCCCATACACATTAAAACTTTTATTGAAGCTGTTATTTTTTCCAAATATTAATGCACAAGGAAAATAGTAGACACAGCAGCCCTCTTAAGAGTTGAGAGTTGAGCATCACTGAGCTCATTTGCATTGAAGGGCTACTATGTTTGTTTTCCCTATAAAAAGTACAGCCGTGCATTTGTATCAGGTTCAGGCAGGAAGGGAAAGGTCCACAGACACCCAGTGTTATTGTGTTTCCACTGCATGTGGCTCCGTAGCCCCACTGACTGCACATTGTCTATTTAGAAAGGGTTGTGACAGGCCTTTGGTCTGAGTTAATGATACACTGAAATGATTCAGCCTGTTTCATGGGATTCCAGATGTTGACACACACCTCCATGACATTCCGGGTGGACCGCTGTGATTTTTTCCTCTGCCTTCCACTCGAACCCTTTCTTCCTCTGAGATTTTTGTTGGAAACGGCCCTACAGTACTGACAAAAGCCCCTCTATGTTCGAGAATGGACGCACATTACCTCAGTATAAACTGCCCCCAATTACCAACAGAACTGCACAGATTATAATGTAATGTTCATAATGTTAATTTAACACACGCACATTTTTATTTTGCCCGTCTGAAGGAAAGAATGGGAGTAATTCCTCCGTTGAATTTAGTACCTATCTTGCACACTGCAATGTAATGTGCATCTTTAATGGAGGCTGTCATAGATATTATTTTATTTTATTGTGTAGAGGAGTAGTCTTTACAATGACAACACCAGAGTGGACGTAAAGTTGACATGCTGAAGTGGAGACAGCGCTGGAATTTGACTGTAACTGCGCATTTGCACCGTAGATCAATTTATACACCTGTGAACATCCCCTCTGTGGACTTTCTCTGCTGTCTGTACGTTAGGTAAAAGAGCTGCGTGCAATCTGACTCATGGTATAAATTGTGATGAAAAATAACACATACATTTTCAACAGAAGCCAAGTTTATAGCAACCCATCCCATCGCTGACACCTACAACCCTGACGATGACAAGATTTACTTCTTCTTCCGTGAGGCGTCCCGAGACGGGGGCTCTGGCGATAAAAGTGTCCTGTCCCGGGTGGCCCGTGTCTGCAGGGTGAGTCTCGGGAGAGGGGTTGGACAGACCTCATGCCCGCGTGTGGATGTTCTTGTCCCTGCACAGGAAAGGGTGGAATTACCAGCTTTCATTTGATTGATCTAGGTCTTGAGCACAGCTCCTTGCGTAAGAGGTGTTTAAACCCCCCTCGGGAAGGGAGCTTCCTGGTACATTCTTCTTTTTGTAATCTGCTGAAAGAGGGCCGAACCACTGCTGTCAGGGGGGATTAAATCACCGCTGAACTCCCCTCTGTTAGTTACAGAGCTCCAGAAGAACGCAGCAGCTCTGAAGCAACTTAAAACTTCTGCGAGTCCGTTATATAGTGCTCCTGATTCAACTTAAACAAGGCTTAGTAACGGCAATGCTTTAAGGTCATTGTATGGAACAAAATGAACCAGGGGAGTACAGTATATATTGAATTTTAACCAGTATTCAACCAACCACTGAACATGGAATGTGTGCTTGGCACAGCCAACCAAACACTTTACGTGGGTTTTTCCTCAAACCCTCAAAAATGTATTGCCTTTTTTTGAGGATAATTAACGAGGCAGAAATACCCTCTGTAGTTATTTGGCTGTCATATTATTGTTTGAGGGTGCAGGAATCGTTGATGTTACATGGACTAGCTATGATATTGAACATCTGGTATTGTACTTGGATAGGAAAGTGGTGGGGATGTGTTTTTGTCTTTATTGTCATCATCCCATCAATTTGGTTTTGACACCAGAGAGGCTCCAGACACCAGACATAACACTCTGAAGCAGTAAATCATGGGGGCTGTTTGCTACTTGATGCTGGTTTAAGGTTTAGTTTGCAATTCCAGCAACAAGTATGGGACCATGTGGCAGTGGTACACCACAGCTAATTGAAGTCATGTTTTGGAAAACTATGCTGGAGTTCGGTTAAATAACAGCCAAATTATCTTGAATTAGAATATTTTCATCTGCAATTCACCAACCATTTTAGATCCCTAACAACAATGACTTAATGACAATTCTGGCTTCACTACAGCAAAAGGGTATTATACATGTTTATTTGTACACATGTTTGACTTTAAATGTATTGTAAAATGATTATGGATCTGGACAGGAATTTCAATACACTTTTACACTATAGACAGGTAAATACTACTACAAAAAAGACCATCACAAACAAACTTTCTACCTGTATTAACCACTATGTTCATTTTGGATGGCAGTTGAAATACTTTTAGTGACACACAGCTCACCCTATGAACTTATCTTCTTCTGTCGGCTCTGAAGACAAGCTAGCCACCCAATAAAAATTCCAAGCTCTATTGCAAAATTCTTGTGTAAAAGCACACAGGCTTTTACTGCTTTAGGAGCAAGCTGTAATACTCGTTAGAGCAGGATTCTTTTCAGGATAATTGGAATAACACAAGTTTGGCCATCTTTGAAGATTAAAGCATTGAGAATACAGTGTTATTAAGCCTTAAGGGTCTTTGTGTGTTGTTCGGTGAGCATTATCGTAGCTTTACTGTTAGCTTGGCTTTTACCTTTAGGTTAGCGGTCATGCCGCGGTCTATAGAATCAATTGTTCGGGTTGTTCAAAAGCATAACAGGAAAATCCACTGAAGGGTCTCCCCTTGGTCCTCTTAGGAAATCTTGCTTTGTTAAGAGAAACCTCCGGCTGTAATGATATGCAAATCTGACTGAATAATTAATTGCCATGGTTGTTTTTGCATCAAATACCTCCATCCCCTCCTGTTCTGTATTTGTATAATTCATTGTTGGCTCCTCCTAACTGCCTTGAGAACTAATTAGAGCTAGCTCAGAAATTTCCCCTTCCTCCAAAACACCATTCAGCTAAATGAACCACATGCTCAAGTATGTCTTGTGTGTGTTAATCAGGGGAAAAGTCTCTAATGTAAAGATCTTTTATAGCACCGTTTGTTTTTCAGAATGATATGGGGGGACTAAGGAGTCTGATCAACAAATGGACCACATTCCTCAAGGCCAGGCTGGTCTGCTCCATACCAGGGCCAGATGGAGTAGACACCCACTTTGACGAGCTGCGTAAGTTGTGCCCTCCAGAGCTCCGTGTGTTGAGAACAGAGAGACGGGAAGCAAAGGCCTCAGCTTCCATTTTTTCTTTCTGTTTTTAGAGGACATCTTTCTGCTCCCTACCAGAGATGAGAGAAACCCCACCGTCTATGGAATCTTCACCACCACAAGGTACATGTATATCCACTGTCTGCTTCCTGGTCCCAAAGGAAGAGAAGTCACATGCTCTCTGCCCACACAGCCCCTGAAAGGAAATGTATCCTAATGTAAATAATCTCAACATGTAAATGTACATTAGTACCGGTGATTTCTCTTGGGAATGTGTATATCCTATGACTGGCTCACACTTTCTTTAAGGGCTGGCTTAAACTTATGAAGCAGTTATTTCATAAATAATGCTTTCTAACCTATCAAAATGAGTATGACATATTATTGGAAACAGTGAGCCTGTAGACAATAAATCAGCTAGTACATTTCCATTTTGGTAGTTTGTATTCCACATTGGTTTGTAAGTAATTAAAGCATATTATATTAAAAGAAATTACATTAAATTAAGATTAATTCAAATAAATTCACAAGGCTTTTCAAAGATATTAAAACCACACATTTCATGCTGTTTTATAAACAGCTTTGTGCTAATAATTTTATAATAGGCTGTTAATTCACTTCATCTTAAGAATTAATTTAAAAATCAGTCAAAACATTGGTGGTAAAGCGTGTATTACATAGTTATGGTTTTCCAATTGTATAAAAAGGTCCTGAAAATATAGTGTGCCGTCTAATTGCCTTGCGATTATGACAAGGCTAATGGTTTTTACTGTAATTGCAATATCTATTGCATGTTAGTGAGGGAGGTGAAAAGTGACTAAATCTGCAGTGTGTTTCCAGCTCTGTATTCAAGGGCTCAGCAGTGTGTGTGTACAACATGGCTGACATCCGCGCTGTATTCAACGGGCCATATGCACACAAAGAGGGACCTGACCATCGCTGGGTGGAGTACGAGGGGCGGATACCATACCCAAGGCCTGGGACGGTAAGAGTCTTTCGCATGACTGTGAAACTGATGCCATCCCTTCGCTGGAGGACGGAAAATCCCAGGGCACAAAACCATAGAGAAGAGATAAAAACAAAATAAACAACAGGGGGGAAAAAAACTATCTTTGGTGTTTTGGTACTATATTTGGTCTTGTGATGTTGTAGAGCTGTAGAAGAAGTCTCGATCCATGCGTCATTATTGGATTCCTGTTATTAGATTAGGCACCTCAAATTAAGTTAACTCTGTGGTGAAGATATTTTCAATCGCAATGTTTACAGATGCAACCGATCGGCTAAAGGAAGGAGTTGGCCAGAGGGCAAAGGGCAAATACACCAGATTTAAGGGTGGCGTCCATTAAAACGTGCACACAGACATACAACATACAGTCAAGCCAGAAAGTCTGCACACCCCTTTCACCTTCTCCAAGTTTTATTACGTTACAGACTTATACTACAATAGATTGAGTTCATTTTTTGCCTCAAACATCTACACACAATAGCCAATAATGACGAAGTGAAAACAGGTTTTTAGAAAATATGCAATTTTATTTTACTGACAAAAATAGGTTATTTACGGGTTACATATCTGTACACACCCTTAGCCTAATACTTGGTTGCTGCACCTTTGGCAGCGATTACAGCTTCAAGGTGTCTTGAGAAAGAAGCTATGAGCTTGGCACACTTGTTTCTGGACATTTTTGCCCATTCCTCTTGGCATGTCCTTGGATGGGGAGCGTCAGTACACAGCCATTTTCAGCTCTTTCCACAGATGTTTAATTTGATTCAGGTCTGGGCTCTGGCTGGGCCACTCAAGGACATGCACAGACTTTCTCTGAAGCCACTCCTTTGTTCTCTTGGCTGTGTGCTTCGGGTCGTTGTCATGTTGGAAGGTAAACCTTCGCCCCAGTCTGAGGTCCAGAGCGCTCTGGAGCAGGTTTTCTTCAAGGATCTCGGTGTACTTAGCTGCATTCATCTTTCCCTCTATCAGGACTAGTCACCCTGTTCCCGCTGCTGAAAAACATCCCCACATCATGATGCTGCCACCGCCATGCTCCATTGTAGGGATGGTATTAGCCAGGTGATGAGCGGTGCCTGGTTTCCTCCAGACGTGACGCTTGGTATTCAGGCCAAAAAGTTCAATTTTGGTTTCATCAGACCAGAGAATCTTGATTCTCATAGTTTGAGAGTCCTCTAGGTGCCTTTTGGCAAACTCCAAGCGGGCTGTGATGTGCCTTTTACTAAGGAGGCGCTTCCGTCAGGCCACTCTACCATAAAGGCCTGATTGGTGGAGTGCTGCCTGGATGGTTGATCTTCTGAAAGGTTCTCCCATCTCCACAAGGATACGCTGGAGCTCTGTCAGAGTGACCCTCGGGTTCCTGCTCACCTCCCTGGCCAAGGCTCGTCTTCCCCGATTGCTCAGTTTGGCCGGGCGGCCAGGTCTAGGAAGATTTTTGGTGGTTCCAAACTTCTTCCATTTACGAATGATGGTGGCCACTGTGCTCTTTGGGACCTGTAAAGCTGCAGAGATTTTTCCGTACCCAGATCTATGCCTTGATACAATCCTGTTTCTGAGGTCTGCAGATAATTCCTTTGACCCCATGGCTTGGAGTTTGCTCTGACATGCACTGTTAACTGTGGGACCTTATATAGGCAGGTGTTGGCAATCCCAATCATGTCCAATCAATTGAATTTATCACAGGTGGACTCCAATTAAGTTGTAGAAACATCTCAAGCAGTATCAGTGGAAACAAAATGCACCTCAGCTCACTTTTGGGTGTCATATCAAAGGGTGTGCACACTTGTGTACACATTTTACATTTCGATTTTTAATAAATTAGCACAAATGTCTAAAAACCTGTTTTCACTTTGTCATTATGGGCTATTTTGTGTAGAATTATGAGACAAAAAAAATGAACTCTATTGTAGAATATGTCTGTAACGTAATAAAACGTGGAGAAGGTGAAAGGGGTGTGCAGACTTTCCGGCTTGACTGTATATTTGTGCTTTGCATAAAGATCATTTTCTGCTCTGAAGTGGAAAGGGGATGGTTCAGTGCCTTCATAGATCCTGTTGAATAGTTCATATAAGCACTGTGCTAAACACATCTTTCTTTGCTGAGTCCCTGGGGTCTCCACTAAGGTTCATCTAAAGTAACCATTTCAGAAATGAAAACAACAGCATTAGCAGCATATTAATGATCCTGTCAGGACTGCTCCTTGTCACGGCGTTATTGAAGGATTTTCTATTTACCAGTGCGCTACAAAGGAAGAGTGTTCGCTCTGCTAACAAAATAGCCCAAGGCTTGGCCTCGTTTATTTGAACAGTGATATTATTCACTGTCTAATGAATCTGATTGCGCTTTCGGCCTCTCTTTGATCTGTCTGTTCTGCGCATAGTAAGCAGTGCATCAATTCCCACAAACGGTATTACCCAGGTAATCTTTCCTTGAGCGTCAGCCATTCTTATGTCTGATAAATTGTGTTTATAAAAATATTTTTCAAAAAGAAAATAGGAGGTCCAATCCAATTTTTTAATTTAAACAGAAACTATTCTCACGGATAGACAGTTGAACGCCCTCCTGTGACTGGAAATTTGCTTACTTGATATGTTGCATCTGAATAATGTGATATTCAAATTTTCCTAAACAGAGCATAAATCTCTTTTTATACACTAATCTGAACAAAAACAACAAAAAAAAAAAGCCAAGTTACTCACACACAGCCTACATAGCGCTGTCTATAAGTCCTTAATTCCAACTTGGAAAAACTAGGCCTGCCTTTAAAAGTATTGATATCAAAATGTGGCCAAGTTACAACGAACAATATTGCCTATCGTAACTCACACTAAATAAACTAGCTCTATTCCAATGCAATGCTATCCAAACTTTCCTAAATTATTTAATGCAACTTGGCCCTGTGTTTCTTCATCTTAGCATATGTGCCTCATGGAACAACATATGATTTCAATGAATGTTTTTAACAGTTGATGAATAATTACACTCCAGAAAGGATATGGTTATACTTTGTTGGCAAGTTTACTTTACAAAATGTACAGGTTTTAAAATGTTAACTGCTGCTACAGATTTCTTTACTATTCACAAGCAGACATTTATATCAAGGAACATCATGTACAATAGAGAAAGGGGGGATGAATAAATAAATGCAGATAAAAATAAGTAATATTTTTAAAATAACGTACATATAGCATTTACAAACGTATGCAGACATGTTTGTGGGTCAGATGATGGAAAATAAGTAATAGTACAAATTTTCTTAACATAATAATAGTTATATTTGCGAACAGAATTGTGTGAACACAAGGATATCTATGCTCTGTAGGACCACACAGGTTTTGATAGAAATCCAAATATTCCAAATCAATAAATCAATAAATAATAATAATAATATTAATACATTTTATTCATTCTGTGCTTTTCATAGATGCAAAGCAGTGGATGCAGACAGTTATTCAAACATGTCCTATAGTGTAGTAATTTGTCTGTTTAATTTCTAAGTGCAACACATCTGAATCAGAGTATTTCCACTATAAATTATTCTCATTTTGCAGTTTGATGTGGAACATACAGTTTCATTGACCACATTCTCTTGAGATGGTAAGATGAAGAAACACAGGGCCAAGTTGCATTAAATAATTTAGGAAAGTTTGGATAGCATTGTTTTAGAATAGCTAGTTTATTTAGTGTGAGCTACAATGGGCAATATTGTTAGTTGTAACTTGGCCACATTTTGATATCAATACTTTTAAAGGCAGGCCTAGTTTTTCCAAGTTGGAATTAAGGACTTATAGACAGCGCTATGTAGGCTATGTGTGAGTAACTTGGGCTTTTTTTACGTCGGAGACGTTTTTGTTCAGATATCACTTATTTTTGGTAGATAACTAATGATGAACAATGCATGAAGATAATGACATCGAGAGAGACATGCATACAGAATAGTACATGCATTCAAAATAAATGCATGCAGACATTCGCATAACCATAACGCCCTCTACTGACGAGAATGATGACATAACCCAAGAATTACATTAAAAGAGTTTGTACATGAGCTGTATTTAATGTCTAATGGAATACAATGAACAGCACCACCTGAACTATGGATCATGAAGAAGCATGTAAATGAATTAACCAAGTCCATATGGAGACATGCATGCACAATAGGCTAGACGCAAACACATTGTAGCTGAAAGAACAATAGTATATAGTACAAGTGAAATACAAGTGAAACATTGAACAGTTATTATTGGAAACCACTTTTGCCTTTGCAATAAAAATACGTTAATGTGTTAATGTGTTAATGTGAAAATAATAACAGTTTAAGAAATGAAAAGTACTTAACAGTAGCACATTGTTTTTGTGGAAAATAAGCATGTGCCCTGCTGGGCTCGAACCCACAATCCACTGTGTAAGAGACTGCAGTTCTAACCACTAAGCCACAGTAACTTCTTGGAAACCATGAAGCCATTAGCTATATTAACATTAAAAAACATTAGTATGAAGCGTTTTTATTGGACGATAAGCTTGATGAGCAGGTATACGGACCATACCCTCAAATAATAATTCTCCCCATTGGATAACATCGCGACGGAGGCAGGCAGTTTGGCAGGAGAATGGGAAGAAGAAGAAGCGGAAGAGGAAGGAGAAAAACGGCAAAATAACCCAAGTTTGGGGGTTTATTGTGTGGATGTGTGAAGTTGTATCTGAATTCTGTGTGGTTACATGAGGTCAGAACATACAGAGTTAATGTTTTTAAGGGCTGAGAGTCTATGGTCATTGTGGTTACTTCTGTAGGAAACCCTGAAAAGTGCCAAACTCTCGGTGCTGTATAGGTATGGGGCATGCCCCACCAAGCCATAACTTGGCGGATGGCATACCTGCCATTCCAATCAACATACCTTTACAGTCTGGTCATAATTTTGATACTGGGATGCTAGGAAGATGACAACTAAACAAGTAGCCTATATTCATTGATATTATGGTCTTTTTTGGAGTAAATTATAGTAAATATTTCAATAAAAATAATTTTTTGATGGTAATATAAATGACCAGGTCATATTTATCTTAACAAATGAGTAAATAATGATTTGTAGAAATTGATGAATGCCCATTGAAATATTAATAAGTGCTTTCAGTATATCCGAATGTGTTTTTTTTAATAATAGTTTGACAGAAATTCTTTCAGTTGATATGACCAATGCACTTTTTTGGAAAATGCACACCAAGAATAGCAGTATTTACTCTGTCTTTTTGTTAGTCTTCATTCACCACTAGAGGGAGACATTTTCATATTTACAACACTTGCATACTTCAAATAGTACAATTTTAACCCCTTTTTGCTGCAGACAGCAGCCACTGAAATTCCAATTACTTAGGCTGACACTTACAGTGAGAACTTCCCAGTTCTAAGGATATCATATTGAACTCGATGAACACTTTGTCCTCTTATTGTTTTTATCATTATTGTTATTGCAGTGTCCAAGCAAAACGTATGACCCACGGTTCAAGACAACCAAAGACTTTCCAGATGAAGTCATCAGCTTCATTAAGAGCCACCCATTGATGTACAACGCTGTATATCCAGCCACTGGCAAACCCGTTTTCACCCGGGTCAATGTGGACTACAGGCTGACTCAGATAGCTGTGGACCGCGTGGTGGCTGAGGATGGCCAGTATGCTGTCATGTTTCTTGGGACAGGTATGATATTATTTTGAAAAAAAAACGGAATAGTTAAAAAGAAGGCTCTTTCAGCTTATAAGGCTTCTAAATATTTCATTCCCAATGGTCAACATGCATTTATTTCATGCACTGTATACAACTTATTTTCATCTTGTCGATACTTTTTGCTCGGTTTATATGTTGGCTTGATTACAACACAGCAAGCAAACATACAGGGTCAATTGCACCTCAGGGTTATGTGGAAATTATTATTATGTGTAAATCAGCCAATGACTGTGCTTGATTTGCAAAATATAGGAGGGTGAACAGATATGCTGATTGTGGGCCACTAGTAGGCAGGCAGTGAATACTGCGGGTCATTTGCAGTGTGCTTAGCTTGAGTTTAAACATCAGGTTTAAGCCCCTAGACCACATACCTGCATTCCACTAGAACAGCTATCCAAATCTGTGAAATAAGGACTAACTCTTCCAGATGTAATGCAGTCTTGTGGTGTAAGGGTTTAAACCTGAGGTTTAAACTCCAGCTAAGTGCACTGCAATGGACCCACAGGGTCCATTACGTGCCTACTAGTGGCCAACAATCTGCATAGTTGTTGGCCCTCCTACATTTTGTAAATCATTCATTGGCTAATTTATCATTATCCTTTGTAAAATCAAAATTAGTTTTTTCTTCCTGCTAAACAAGTACACTTGTACATCAAGTATACATTAACAAGATGGCAAATTGTGCATTACATATAATTCAGTTCCCCTAGCAGTGTACACACAGCATTTGATAAATCACCCTTATTCTCATGAGTATACCCCTTTCCTGTGTGTATACTCTCCATACAGATCAGTTAGAGCTGTAGTTATCTATGTTATCGAAGGTTATCATATGTGGTCTATGCTTAAATTGCGTACACTAATAACAAAGATATGGATGCAAGTAGTGTAGTGTAGTGGTGGTAGCAGTAATAGCAGTGCATCTGCTCAGATTAGTGAGGTGGGAGAAAAATGAAACAATGTCTTGATTTGCCCTGCTGGAGTCTACAATGCCATGTGTTTTGATGAAATTGGTCCCAGTGAAGCTCTGGAGGAAGTGTCCATAAGTTATTTATGGGTGCCTTTAAATCTCAATGGACTGTCAGGAAAAAAAGGGCACCCAGAAGGTTTTCTTGGGATGGAAATGCATATTTGTACTTATATAAGTTCACCAGGAGATGGAGCCAATTCCTTAAAGATTTATTCTCCGAAGGACTTGTTAGACTTGTTTCTGATTTGGATGTTGTTGGAAGATGAATGCAATTCATATTTTTCACTTTATTCGTCTTTGGTTTCAGTGTTCCTCAGTAAAACTGCAATTATCTCCATTTGTACAATATGCTTTTGTTGTCTGTGGCATTTCCTGCAGTGAGTGACATGTATAGCGCTCTCTGTGAAAAGCTTTTAAAACTAGGTTGTTTAATCAAGAATCATTAAACATTAAATCTTGTTGTTTTTTTTACCAAAAAATTAAAAATCATGGTGACATTATTTGTCTAAATTCCTCTTTTAAATTAATTCCATCACCTTATTAAATGAAAAGGCTGAAACTATATCAGACATATTTTTGCTGTAGAGCATCAGTGGAGATGCCAATCAAAACAACCCCATTTTGCATTGTGAACTGTTTTCAGATACTTGAAATACAGAACTATGAAAAGTGAAACAGAAATGAAAAAAACATTGCCTACGGCTGGTCAGCGAGAAAAAAACAAAAAACATACAGACAGATTGCCTCTCACCAATTAAAATGTCTTTGTAAACCACGATTGTAGCTGCCATGTACTGCCAACCAAATGTTTCCCCACATTTTATCACTCACAGGACAGCCATTGGCGCTGAGTAATTGTTGTAGATACTGAGTGGAGGAGAGTCATTCAAGTTCAGACGGTGTTCGAGTGCTTAAATGTAGCTGTGTTGTATCCCTACCAGATGTGGGGACGGTTCTAAAGGTGGTGAGCATCACTCAGGAGAACTGGGCGACGGAGGAGGTGGTTCTGGAGGAGCTGCAGGTGTTCCAGGTAAGTGGTGGAGTGAGAGTAAAGTGCAACGACTCGTCTTTCCAGAGACTGCAAGGGGGGAAGGGGGGGGGGGGGGTATAGTACAACAATACAGGATACAATTCATAACCTTTTCATCTCTACACAAGGAAACACAGTCTAGACTGGGCCTATTCATAATCAGAAGTATTTATCCAGGTACTGACAGGGATATCGCGAAAACAATGTTGTTCTCGGAGGGATGCTTAGAGAATCTCAGGGAGGCATGTTTCATGACATTTAGCCTTTAAACAAAGCCAGAATTACACTCATGCTTACTGACACATCATGTGGTCTTATGAAGTATTAATACCATATCTAAATACAGAACAAACACTTCCAGGACAGCTCCCTTTGGGTGAGTGGAGCAAAGCCGTCCAACTCACAAAGTCTTGTGTTAGTGTTGAGCGTCCACTGGGAGACAGACATCTTTGAAAGTGACTTCTCATCCTCCTGTCAGCAGGCTGCCTTTGTATCAATGGCACACCCCTCCTTCCTTATCAGCTCCTTCATTTTGGCTCCACTGGGCTTGAATAAACAACAATTACCAAAGCACAGAGCAACATTAAGTCTTCTATCCACACAACACACCTGGCTTTATGACAAAATTCAATTTGTTGTTTTGCTTGAGGGGAAAAAAAAAAAGGGCTTGTCTCAATCAATCATTTTTCAGAAATGGTTTGAGGCATTGAGGCTTAAACTTTGTCAGCTAAATTTGTGAATGCAATTAGCTTAACATTATGTAATTTGAACCTTTCTGTGCAGGTCCCTTCACCAATACTGAATATGGAAATTTCCTCAAAACAGGTAAGGACATTATTATGCAAGCCCATCAGTTTGCACTATCCTATCAGAATTCATAGAATTTCATGGGCTCTGCCGAGATTTCTTCCACGTAATTGTTTGGTAATACACAGACGGGGACTAGGATTGTTACAGAAGGTCCATTTCCCAAGTGGATTCTTGTAACCTTGAACAAAGTAATACAAATCCTGTATAGTGCAGTGATATAGACAGAGTAAGCTTCATATGGCATTCTTAATAGGAAAGTCTGTGAAGCGAGGGCACAATAATAAAAAAACCTACAAAAATATTTTTTCAAATAATATTTGCAGTTAAGGGTTTAGTGAATAAAGAACACAGACTCGGCCCATATCTTCCTCTGTGTCACCTCCACCAGCATGCGGCAGAAACCCTGCAGCTCGGAGACTTTGAAGGACGTCCCTCAGACCTATCGCTAATGACCAAGATGTGTGCTTTAACAGCAAACAGATAGCACAACCAGCCCCTGCCCCCACGCACTCTGGAGTGACTTTGTTATCTCATAAGAGTTCAATGCAAGTTCATGAGGGCAGCAGAAACCAAATTTGACTCTACGACTTACCCTGGCTGCAGAGCATGCGCCTTGGTTACTCTGCAGCCGAATACGGGAAGCCTCGGATTTGCATTATAACTCCGGTTTTGCTTCTCAGCTGTTAGCGAGTCACAACAATTAATTGCTGAGAAGAGGGTTAAGATGTTTCACTGACAGGAATTCAGAATGATGGGGGGTGCTCTTCTGGGGTTCACAGACAGGACCGGCGCGTTTCCCAGAATGGGCTGCTGAATAGCACGCGGGGTTAAGCACCCGAGGGCCATCCCGCGTGCCTGGGTGGCAGAGCAGGGGCTCGCATAAATCACAACCCAAATCAAATTTGCTCCCGACACGGGATTCGGCTGGGACGAGCGTCGGAATTTCAGCCGTTCCCCGATTGGGCTCCAGCTTCGCAAGAGGCCCCTGAAAAACCTGCTGTTTGGCTTTTCACTGAGCACGTGCGTAAGAGCGTGCGCTCACCCTTCTCCCTTTTACCCCACAGCAACAGCTGTACATGGGCTCCAGAGATGGGCTGGCCCAGGTGTCCCTGCACCGCTGCCACATCCACGGGAAGGCGTGCGCAGAGTGCTGCCTGGCCCGGGACCCCTACTGCGCCTGGGACGGCCAGTCCTGCTCCAGATACGTCCCAGCCTCCAAGAGGTACGCCCGGATCCACCTTGGAAAAAGAGGACCCCGCCTTACCCCCTCCCTCCCCTTCCTCCATGCCCCTGTCTCCTCAGTGTTATCAGCACATCCACCCCCCCCCCCTTCGAAGCCAAGAGTTGAGGTGTGGGATGCAAACCCCCCAGAGTCTACTTGTCAACTGATTGCCCATTAAAAAGAAATGGAGCTTTTTTTTTTTTTTGTTCTGGTGCCAAATGGACTTGGAGGCTCATTATTTTCGGAGTCCTTCAGAAACGGGGAGTCGTGCACCGCAGGTAGATTCTTGGTGTGGGGCTGGGGGGGTCTCAAAGTTTTTTAATTGAAGGGTCTGAGATTGATCCGGGTCCTGGCCCTGTCTCCACGGCTTCGCGGTTTTGTTCCGAGTTCCCAGCAAGACTGTGAAAATGAGATTTAGCTTGGCGGAAAGTTAGGGAGTCGAGGCGTTCCTTTTGTGCCACAGGGTATTGTGTACTATCTTTCAGGCCGGAAAATTGATTACAGACCCTGGCTTTTCAATGATTAATGTCCGCTGTCAGTGTTGTTTTGGTAGAGGTCCGGCTCATGTACGTCGCAGTAGCGAGTGACACAGCCTTGTTATTTCTGCAGAAACAAGCTTTCTGCACTCCCCAGGGTGGCTTGTGTTATTGTATTTCTGAATCTTTGAAAATTGATCTTGAGAAGGGCAAGGAAACACAGGGTGAAAACGCCACAGGACAACAGCAAGGGCAATGCTGATATTTCAGGTTTTTCCCCATACGCCTGTCCCGTGTCCCTCGAAGATATATTTCCAGCATATTTATCACTGTCAAACGCAGTTGTCATATTTGTAAGACCGATGCGTATGGGTTATCAGGGGTGGAAAATCTCTTTAAATCAGCTGCAAAAATGGCAATGGAGACCAAGCTTTACTTGCCCTCGGGCCCCATTTCGTTAACTCAATGGAAACTCAGGATGAACCGTCCTCTTACCGTCGTGCTGCGACGCGATTGGACGCATTCGAAAGGAAGCTCTAGTTTCTGAATGAAGGATGTGTTTGATCAGATGGGCTCATGTTTGGGTTCACAGGAGAGCCAGGAGACAGGATATCAAACACGGCGATCCCTCAAGCCAGTGCTGGGACATTGAGGACTGTAAGTGTATTTAATCACTTCAGTACAGACTGTCCAGTGTACTATTTTAGGAAAAGGTTATGCAATGCCAAAGGATCAATGTTGTTTAAGTAAATGTGGACTTTCCCTTGCCTTTGGTCATTGTATCTGCACCTTTTCTCTCTGTAGGAGTGAGCATGATCTTTTTTTAAGTCTTTTCCTTTGGCAGCATAAGCAGTAGATTCAAATGTACAATGGTAATATGAGCGCAGTCGTGTGTAAATACAGAACTGTGTCCATTCTTTCCCTGTAGCCACTGGCATGGATCAGGCGGAGGAGAGGCTGATGTTTGGAGTGGAGCACAACTCTACGTTCCTGGAGTGTGTCCCTAAGTCCCAGCAGGCCCAGATCCGCTGGTTCCTACAGAGGCCTGGCTCTGATCATCGGGAGGAGGTAGGGCCTGACCCTGGACTGTCATGTAAATCAGGGCTCCTCAGTCGTGGAGCAGGATGGACTGTACTATATATCAGAGCCTTCACTCTAGAGCCAGAGAAGTTCTTCTGCATATAAGAGCACCTCCAGCCTGGATCTAGAGCTGCTCTCAAATAGACTCTACCCTGGCAGGGCCTCTGACTGGTAGTCAGAGAGATTCACCTATATGTAAGAGCTTTTCTACCCTGAAGCAAAATGATCTCTACTCTGTACATACATTCATCTCCTACATGTAGGCGAAGGGGCTGAAATTCAGCATGCTAGTCACTCTCAGAATAGACCACAGTTCTGTAGGTTTATTCAAAGTGACGATAGGAAGACCTCCAGGGCTAAGACCCCAAATGAAGCAAGCTTCTCCTCTGAAACTCCAGCGTGTTCACCCATGATAGCCCTAATGGCATTACTGTGAGCTTTTTTGGCCATGTTGAAAAAGTAAGCAGTTTTAATACAATAATTCTTAAGTCAGGGGCTGTGTCCGAATCAGAGCCCTATCTACTGTGTCCTGTGTACTAGCATACTGCTTACTGCATACGGTTTAGTGCTCACCATAAAGTATGTGAAAAATATCCTCCATACTATTATTTGCAAAACCCCGAAAATAAGTATATCATCCGGTGATATTAAGAACACTCAATTTTCAGAACTGTCGCGTACTTAACAGCTTTTTAAAAAAGTATACTCAACTGGCATTCTCAGTAGTAGGCAAGTGTGTTGATTCAGACATGGCCTGGCGTTCATTTTACTAATCAGGCTCCAGTAAGTGAATGCCTGCCTATAAGACTGCCTACATTTGGAAAAAGGGAGCTAGAGGAAACAGTTTAATTTAACATGCCAAGAATTTATCAGACACTCCTTTCAGTGTAATTTCAAGGTCTGTAATGGGCACCTCCACTAAACCTTTTCCTCATTCGTTTTTAAGTAGTACTTGTGTTTTTAGAGACAGCGTGAAAATATTGAGAACAAATACACAGATTAAATAGTAACATTAAGTGGCTCTAAAGCTGAGCTTAGCATTTTTAAAGAAAGGACTTTAGGTGACTTTTAGGTGGGGTGAAACTGTGACTAATGTCTTCCTCGCAGGTTCTGTGAAACTGGGCACATCCTCTACTTTGCATGGAGGATTAGGTGGGTAATTCCATGT
This sequence comes from Synaphobranchus kaupii, assembly GCA_029718625.1. Lineage (NCBI taxonomy): Eukaryota > Metazoa > Chordata > Actinopteri > Anguilliformes > Synaphobranchidae > Synaphobranchus > Synaphobranchus kaupii. Next base: position 98,605,540 of record CM056376.1, read on the forward strand.
CTAATTGAGACGTCACGCCTGGTTCACAGGGGGAAGTACCTTGCTGAATCATGGCTTTTTAACATGTGACACGTGTAAGGTCAATCACTCAATTGTTGCTTTTGGAGGTTCAGTGTTTTATCCTGGAAAAGTTCCACATTACTGCAACCGCCACCCGCCACACCCAGCAGCACTCACGACAGGATCACCTGGGTGTTTGGGTTGGCAATTACATGGTTTCCAGGGGAATGAGGAGAGCCAATCAGGACCCCTGTGTGCTCAAACCCCTTGGCTCCCAGCCACCGCAGTAATTTGTGAAACTGAGGCCATTGCCCCATTGAATTGTGGTGAGATTCCTAGGTGATTTAAGCTTGGGACTTGTAGCGCTAAAGGTTTATGATTTGTTCATATTCAAAGATCTGAAATATAGCTGAAAAAAAAACATTTTTAAACTGAAAATTAAGATGCACCTAAAAATGTATCCTATTGTACAAAGTTTCAAAGTGGTCTTGATGGAGGAAGGAAAATTATAAATGTAAAAAGCCTTTTTGTTATGCAAATCCATAGATACAGTCAAGCCGGAAAGTCTCCCCACCCCTTTCACCTTCTCCACGTTTTATTACGTTACAGACATATTCTACAATAGATTGAGTTAATTTTTTGTCTCAAAATTCTACACAAAATAGCCCACAATGACAAAGTGAAAACAGGTTTTTAGACATTTGTGCTAGTTTATAAAAAATCTAAATGTAAAATATCATATGTACACAAGTGTGCACACCCTTTGATATGACACCCAAAAGTGAGCTGAGGTGCATTTTGTTTCCACTGATACTGCTTGAGATGTTTCTACAACTTAATTGGAGTCCACCTGTGATAAATTCAATTGATTGGACATGATTGGGGATTGCCAACACCTGCCTATATAAGGTCCCACAGTTGACAGTGCATGTCAGAGCAAACTCCAAGCCATGGGGTCAAAGGAATTATCTGCAGACCTCAGAAACAGGATTGTGTCAAGGCATAGATCTGGAGAAGGGTACGGAAAAATCTCTGCAGCTTTACAGGTCCCAAAGAGCACAGTGGCCACCATCATTCGTAAATGGAAGAAGTTTGGAACCACCAAGAATCTTCCTAGACCTGGCCGCCCGGCCAAACTGAGCAATCAGGGAAGACGGGCCTTAGCCAGGGAGGTGAGCAGGAACCCGAGGGTCACTCTGACAGAGCTCCAGCGTATCCTTGTGGAGATGGGAGAACCTTTCAGAAGATCAACCATCCAGGCAGCACTCCACCAATCAGGCCTTTATGGTAGTGGCCAGACGGAAGCCCCTCCTTAGTAAAAGGCACATCACAGCCTGCTTGGAGTTTGCCAAAAGGCACCTAGAGGACTCTCAAACCATGAGAATCAAGATTCTCTGGTCTGATGAAACCAAAATGGAAATTTTTGGCCTGAATACCAAGCGTCACGTCTGGGGGAAACCAGGCACCGCTCATCACCTGGCTAATACCTTCCCTACAGTGAAAGCATGGCGGTGGCAGCATCATGATGTGGGGATGTTTTTCAGCAGCGGGAACGGGGCGACTAGTCCTGATAGAGGGAAAGATGAATGCACCTAAGTACACCGAGATCCTTGAAGAAAACCTGCTCCAGAGCGCTCTGGACCTCAGACTGGGGCGAAGGTTTACCTTCCAACATGACAACGACTCGAAGCACACAGCCAAGAGAACAAAGGAGTGGCTTCGGAGAAAGTCTGTGCATGTCCTTGAGTGGCCCAGCCAGAGCCCAGACCTGAATCCAATTGAACATCTGTGGAAAGAGCTGAAAATGGCTGTGTACCGACGCTCCCCATCCAACCTGACGGAGCTTGCAAGGATATGCCAAGAGGAATGGGCAAAAATGTCCAGAAACAAGTGTGCCAAGCTCGTAGCTTCTTTCCCAAGATGCCTTGAAGCTGTAATCGCTGCCAAAGGTGCAGCAACCAAGTATTAGGCTAAGGGTGTGTACAGATATGTAACCCCTAAATAACCTATTTTTGTCAGTAAAATAAAATTGCATATTTTCTAAAAACCTGTTTTCACTTCGTCATTATTGGCTATTGTGTGTAGATGTAGATGACTCAATCTATTGTAGTATAAGTCTGTAACGTAATAAAACGTGGAGAAGGTGAAAGGGGTGGGGAGACTTTCCGGCTTGACTGTATATTAAAGGGATAGTTATCACTTTTTACATGAAGGTCTGTTGAGCCTGACATTTTCCCAATTAAAAAGTCTATATGTAAGATTTTTACATGCATGAATCGCTTTCAGTTGCCAATGTATGAACAGATAGTAACGTAACTTAAAAAATGAGACCTTCCCCGGCTTCCTCCGTTGCGTATAAGAGCCTATGGGTTTATTTTTATTATATTCGGAGCTGATTTGCCGGGAAAATGAAGGATGTGACGTCAAAGCGCACTCCCGAGTGCCTTCCCTCTCTCTGGCTGGCTGCTGTGTTCACATGGTAGCAGTAGCCTATGCAGTTGACGGCAAACCGGATGTTCCATGTTTTTCAATGAGACAGCAGCGGAATTTAAAGCTCCGCCTCCACAAGCATTGAATACCGCATACCAAACCGCCGGCGGAACATTCTGCCAAAGCATCAATTTTCTCAGCTTTTGCCATAGTGGAGATGTTTTTTTGTTTTTTTTTAAACAACGTGGACATTTGTTGTCCCTCCTGTCTTATTTGATATGGAAAGGTAAATCAATGATTTTAGAGTACCAAGCGCCTTTACGAAATAATAAAACTCTTATCCTGACAAATCACCATAGCAACGTTTACATGGTGTTTACCGTCTGGTTCTGCAGATTTACTGCTGCGGTCGTCCCCTGTTCCGCATTCACCCATGGTATAATGCATGGAAATGTGAACATCGGTCAGGCATTCCAGCCATGGAGAGACCTAACGTTACGTTTGTTGTTGGGGATGAAAACTGACCCGGAGCTTCTGTTCTTCTTAATGGGCAGGTAACGTAATGTTACTGCAAAACATGTGAAATACTGTATATTGTGATGTTCCTGATGCCAACATTAGCTTGGAATGTGTGAGATGTTGCTTATTTGATTGGTATTGCTAAGCTATAAGTTACATCTAACTGGCTAACGTTAGCTAGCTTTCTTGCTAACGTTATCACTAGCAAAATACTGTCTGAGTGGATAACGTTAGCTAGCTAAATTACATAGATTCAAACCTGACTCCCGGGGCTGATCTGGCTGGTAACGTTAGTTGGCTAGCTTGCAGTAAAATTACTTTACCAGCTAATGTTCCAGGATAATGGCAAAAACGTCTGTTCTTTCAGAACCTGGTATTTTGTACATTTTATGTGCAATAACTCTACTCACAAAAAAATGTGTCTACTCACGCCACTCATCTGTTTATTACTAACATTAGTTTAGGATTATCCTTGTCTCAACCATACACCATAAAATAAATACTTGCACCATATTAGCAAACCACTGTGCTATAAAGAAAACCAAGCTAGACCCATAATGCAGATGTATCATACAGAGAGTGGATTGCTGCAAATGTTGCTTGCTCCCATTTCTGCTGGCTGCAGTTCACTTTCGGCCACCGGTGTCAGTAATGAGAAGGATTTTCTGATGAAGGCCTCTGTCCTGAAATGTGATGATGTTTTTATATGCTTTTTGTTTGTCTTGTTTAATAGGCTATATGCCTAGCAATTACATTTTTTAAACATTTTTAATTCTCCTGCTGTCTCTTTATATGTTTGGTAAGAGCCAAAAATAATTTTAAGTTTTTCTTAATTTTGACAAGTTTGTTGTCATCAAATGAGAAAAGAGTACCTTGCTACCTATATTTGTAGTTATGTTAAATAAGAAATTAATATATAGAGCACTTCACCATCTTTCCTTTTGACTCTAAACTTGAAATGAAATATAATGTTTAATTGCAGAAAGATTAGCTGCATGGATCGAACTCTTTCAAAGATAACCTTAAGGGGTGACACTGAAGGGGCACTACACACCCCATTAAAGAATATGCTGTGTTCAGTTTAGTATTGTCCCTACTATGGAACATTATGGAGGTTCAGCAACTAGTGTCAACAATTGTATCAATGATATTCAACAATGTGTTTAGGCTGCAGCAGTCCGTGTGTTGTTGCTGATCACACATTAGCAGTTCGAGAGAGAGAGGAAAAAGGGGGAAAATAACGGGGGGCGGGGGAATGAAAAAAAAAATGAAATAAAAAAAATGTGTTTGTGTCTGTGTTTTATTAGAAACCTTGCTTTTTCATTTGACATGTCTCTGTCTCCAATAAAATACCGACATCAATGGCTGTGATCTTCCTCTAGTGTTGAAAAGTATGCCAGTGTGTGCAAACACACTCACTGCAGTGTTCTTTGGTTCCTTAGTGCGACCCCATAGCACCGTCTAATATAAATGCATTATTTTCAAGAGCGCAAGTTCAAGGCAGCAGTGTCTCTCAGACTGAGCAGAAAGACAAATACCTCGAAGAACATTATTGTTGCCTCAGAGGCGAGCGGTGGCGCCAAGAATAAATATGTTAAAACAAACCAGTCAGAGGGGGGCTGGCGGAGGGCAGATGGAGTGTAGGCAACAATACGAAATAAACCAATTCTTAGATAATTCCGCCTCTTTCTGCTCCAGTCCGATTGCATTTCATGAGAAGCCCGTGATGCTTGAAAGGCCTCCGTCTCACAAGGAGACGAGGAGTGACAGGCCCCAGAAAGAGGGAGAGACGTCGGAGGAGATGGAGGGAGAACGGACGGCTCCGCGAGATGACGCGCGTCTCCTAAATGGGATGACAGGGACGGGGCTTAGTCAACGCCTCCAGTGACAGCTCTATACCGGCCCATCCCAGAGGAATGCAAACACTAAAGACAGGTGTGGAAGCTTCAAGAAGGCCCGACCGTTTTTCCTATTACAATCCTCCCCCGCAAAAAAAAAAAAGACACTCGTCCGACCATTGCGTCCCCCAGTCCCCCATACACTGCGGTTTATGTCTAAACTGTAAAAAAGAAGCATGAGAAACATGCAATGTGATACAGTGTAACCGCTGTGATGAACCGCACGCATGTGACTTTGCTCTCTCTTGCATTTTTATAGTGGTCTGGGTATTTAGGCGGCTGCAACATGGATCTTGTAAAATGGGGTTTTATTAAATGCCTGGGATTTCAAAGAGAGATGGCAGCTCTGTGTAAAATAGCATACACCTTACTTTGCATGGAATTAATTTGCAGATTTCTTAAATTGAGGTTCTGTACGAACTGTGGCTGAAGTTGCGTGTGATCTCACTCACTCAAGCTGTCCAAAAACAATGAAATTTTTTTTTCTTATACTTTTACAAGGGAATTGATTGCTCTATCCTTGTTTAACTTGTGAAGGGAACACATTCTGTAAAGTTCTGGAAAAACACTCCCATAACCCCTAGTTTAGAAAAAAGTCAGCGTCAGTTAATCAGACTATTTAATCAGAGATTATCTTAATGAAGTGTGAAAACTAGCTTTTTTAGACCTGTCATATGCTTGAATTGTTTTTGAGGCAATCTGTAATTTTGGCTTTGGTTTCAAGGAGAATTATAAATGAGTACAGAGTTTGCCTGTTAACTTCCTGGTGTGTGCAGTCAGGTGGTGTGGCTCCCTGAACTCTCCTGATTCTCTTGATCGATGCGCTGCTGACTCAGCTGCTGTTTTCCGCCACGGCACAAGCCTGTATTCTTATCCGTCTTCGGACTGTCTGCGCTGCGAAAGGCAGTGTTGTTAATGGCTTGTCTCGCGCAGTAATGCTTCCTGGGCCGTAATGAGGCTATCCAGCCGCGGTTGCGGGAGGATTGGGCCCTCTCGCTCGTGAGCCAGCAGTCATTGGTGATTAATAGCCAGGCTCTTTAACTGCTTCCTTAACACACGGGTCCGGGGCCTTTTACAGAACCCAAGGTTGTCCTGGTTATCGATTGCCAAATTAATTAATAGCAGCTTGATGGTGGACCGCTGGGACGAGCGCATCTCAGGCCGAGGGCTTTGATTTAGTGGACGGTCAGTGCAAACCAAACAACAGGGAAATCATGTCCAGAAGGACAGTTTTTCTCTTTTTCTGCCAGTGGTCAATTTTGAGAAACTTAGAAAGGGATATGGCTGTTTTTTGATGTTCTTCTGATCTTCTTTCTGTTTTTATACCTCTTACAGTGAAGGCAATCTGCACGTGTCTGCAGTCACGTGCATTGTGTTTTTCTGCTCTATTTCAACCTGCTCCTTGATCACGTGAACGTGGCTTCCGGTCATTTCCGAACACAACACGACATTGGCGCTCCCACTGCAGCTGCTCCGTACACCTGTGTCCCACTCTGGTGTGTTTTCCTGTGTAAAAATGAAACTATAAAAATATATTAACAGGAAGAAGCAGTGCATGTACGTGATTGTTGACAGGACAAACCATACTCCGATTGTGCTCTGGGCACATTGAGAGTGTATAACTGTGCACTGTTACGGGAAAACTGGAAACACCCACTTTAACCCAGAGTAAGCATTTGGGTTTGGGTCTGAAGCCATTCCCCACAGGCAGTCTGGGAAATGCTGTCGTGTCCCAGCCAGGAAGGAATGGGTGGGATGGGGGTCACTGGGGCCGGTCGGAAGCGGAAGACCCCGCAGAGGGTGTTTCTCGACCTGTTACCCCCCGGTCCTGACGCAAGCAACCCCACCCCTTCTCCTGGTACACAGAGGCACATGGGAAAAGATTGGAACTTAACCACCGGAATGCAGTCTGTCAGTGGGTCGTTCTGCTGCCTCAGTCAGAGTGATAGACCCCCGCCGCCCTTGGTGCAAACGTATTTCCCTCAGGGCCCAGCTCACTTCTCTCATCCCCTCCGGGTGACTTGAAAAACATCCCGTGCGTCTGTGAACCCCCGCGGTCTGCCTCCTCCCACCCGCCGTCTCCTTCCTCAGGGCTCATCCATTACGCTGGGGGTCAGGTGGATGTCGCCGCATTTTATCCCACACTTCAGATCTGTGTCTGTGGCCCATCAGGACAGATCAACCCAGACCAGCCGAGGAAATACACACCCTGATTCTTATACAACGGATTAGAAAAATATATAGTGGGTAACTCTCAGCTCTCGGCAGCACATGAAATCCTTTAACATTTACCGAGCCCTAATATGTTTAAAAGATTTATGCGAAGGGCAGGGAAAGCTCTGTGTAAAGCTGCCCTCCCAATCAGAGGAGCGTCAAGCATTCGTGCTTTCCTATAAAACCCGTGCCCTCTCTTTAGTTCTCGGACAAAGATTTACAACTGGTTTCAGGTCTGCCCTACCGGAAAGACTGTGGCGATGGTGATTTAGCACACGCGCAAAAAACCTTTCTCTACTTCCATCTGGGCACGCTTAAGAGCAGAGCCTTTGTGCTTTAGTCACAGAGGCCTCGTGTTTCCCCGGCGAGGCCAACTCTCGGTCGACACACTGCCAATTCCAACTACCTGGGGTAGACATCAAAGACTCAGAGCCAGACTTGCTGTTGTACTGAATTGTTTACTAGGTCTGATCTTCGTTATGGGAAACTATGCCCGTTTGAATATGGCACTTAAGCCATGGAGTAATGTGTTGGAACGCTGGAGAGGAATAAATGTGGGAATATTTAGCACTGTGAGTGAATGGAACTGGATGAGTGAGAGCTCTTACAAATATAACTGCGTTTACCGCAGGACACATTGCATGGTGAGTGGCAGAGCACACTGAATTAAATCAATGCCTAAATCTTGTGGAAACTGAAAATTATGAAGCAAAACAGTTGTGCTGTTGCTCAGTTGAGAGCTTAGATCATGGGATTTTACCTGTCAATTCTGATCATGCATAAGGCCAAGATACAAAAAAAACAAGTAACAAAACCTTCCAGTGACCTTCTTCACATCGAGCATATTATAGTTATGTCCAAAAGGACACACTCGTCCTAAAGATTAAAAAGAAATACATATATGCACTCTTTATGTAAATCTTTCACACCGCCGGTGTTAGCAGAAGGTCACATATGTACAAGATCATCTGTTTGTGGCTGGCTGTTCCATCAAGTTAGGTCATTTCACTGCCTCATCGGGGTTTCTCATTTATCTGCTGTCTGAGGATGTGCAGAGATCGCACCCCCCACCCCGTGCTTTCCATCTCATAATCTGTTTCACCTTAGCCTAATCACCTTTGACTGCGGTGTGCTTAGAGCCCCCCTCAGTCGGGTGCAGCTGTATAGTTTTAGCCCCTGGCAGGCAGCGTGACACGCGATGAATCGGGGAAAGCAGAAACCATGTAAAAAGCCCATTGAAGCATTGTGTAGGAGGCTGACCTTTTCCTGACGGCATCACTTCCTCATGTCCCACGCCCCGCCAGGCCCTTGTCGTCTTAATGCCGGTGACCTTTCAACTTCTCCGCAGCCTTTACCCCTGTTATCAAACTTAGTTTGCAGTCATTAGCCTGCAGAACTAAGGTTGCGTATAAATGTGGCATGGCCAATGTTAAATCCTTGTGGTGGGCAGTGCTGTTTTTGGGGTTCAGTAGATGGTTCACACCTAGTCTCCAGACCCTGAACACATGCTCATTTGGTCTAATTAACCATAATGACTGGTACAATTAAATAATTATAGGTTTTCTGGAAACAGAAAGCAGACGAGAGGAGAACTGTAAAACTCCCAAGTTCACGTTTCCCACCCAGTCCCAACTAAAAGCAGGTGTTATAGTATTGCTGTGTAATGTGCCATTTGTGTGTGAAGTTGGTGGCTTTGAAGTGCCAAATTTTACGAGGGCACAGTTAAGAAAATGCAGGTGTATCTCAGGGTGCGTGTGACCATGTCCAATTGACCCACTCCCTTCGCACCCCCCAGGTGAAGCCGGACGAGCGGGTTATCCGGACGGATTTGGGCCTGCTGATCCGGGCCCTCCACCAGCGGGACGCTGGGGTGTATTACTGCATAGCCCAGGAGCACTCTTTCACCCACCCCCTGCTGAAGTTCACCCTCAGAGTCATCGATCAGGGCCACCTGGAGCCCCGGACGGGCCGGCCCGAGGACCTGGCCACCGAGGCCCGCCATCGCTACAAAGACTACCTGCGCCTGATGGGCGGGCCGGCGCTCAGCGTAGACCAGTACTGCGAGACGCTGTGGCTCAGGGGACAGGAAGCTGAAGCCCAAGAGCCGCATGGCGCCGGGGAAGTGGAAACACATGCAGGAGATGAGGAAGAGCAGGAACAGGAGGCACCACCTCAAACCTGCGACCACGCCCACAGACGCCCGGGTAGGCGGCGGCATCGAGGGGCCACACTGAACCACAGCACAGAAAGGGCCACCTGGACTGTGAGAGAAATGCCAGACTGTACTCTGGGCAGAGAGTGGCCGTGCTATAACCTGACGAAAATGCATTCATTTCAAATATTTGTAAATAGGCCAATTACCTTGTACAGGGCAGCATGTGTGCTTTAGTTTTGATTTATTAATAAATATTTGCGAATCAAATCACTGTAACCAAACATACTGGTTGTACCAAGGAAGATGGCTTTTTTTTTTGTATAAAGGTGTTGTTTTTTAGATTGATAAGTCATTTGTAGTGTGTCAGTAGCCAAAATAGTATTTTTATTTATACAGAGGTTTTAGGTTTTCATGGTTTTTTATTTCATATTTTAGAATGTATTTTGTCTTTTTTAGAATATTACTATTGTATTAACATATCCAGAAGAAATAAAAAAACATTACTCCACCAGTACATTTAGTTTAAACCATACATGTAGGCCTCCCTGATCAGAACTGATTGAATCCAAATTATTACAAGGTATTTGAAAATAACATCAGCTATATAGCTCAAGGTTATACTCACTCACAGAGAACAGAAAATGGGAAATCAAGCACAGATTTTTCTGATCATCCACTGATGTAAAAAAAAAAAAAAAACATATTGTGGAAGGTAATATGGTCACTGCAGACAGCTGAGCTCACACAAATCACACTGCAACCTAGAGAGAGCACATTCTTCAGATGAAATGCCTCTGAACCCTATTTGTGTGTGTGTCTGTGTGCGTGTGTGCACGGCACGCACGCTTGCGTGTGTGTATGTGTCTGTGTTTGTAGGGGCAGGGAGGTGTTACATGTCTGTACTATGTCCCTCACTCTGTGTAAATATATCCGTTTGACACAAATTCACATTTGTGAATTTTTTAACCACATTTGTGGCCTTCACTTTGTGTAAACAGCACTTGTTGCTGCTGTATGTCTTTTTGAAGTGTATGTATAACTAAGATATAATTTCCCAACTCAATAAAAATGTGAATCAATCCAACCAAATAATAAACATTTCTGTTCCAAGCCTTTGCGTAAGATCCACAGTGCTAAATGAGTGTGCCTGCATTGAGGACTGTGTCATGTGGATAAAAGTCTGTCTCGTATAATCAGGGGAAGGAGACCCATGAGGTGTCTTCTCCCCTTTTTCATCTCTTATCAACTCAGCCCAGTTTATTAGACAATAGGTACAACTGAGATGCTAACGGCAGATGTCAAGATCTCAGCTCTTGAGTGATGTCATCTCAGGTTGGTTCCCATCTGTTGTCAGTGAGAAGCTGTAATTCACTAGTGTATATTGCTTTCTCTGAAAAAAGGATTGAAGGGGGGACACTGCTGGGTGTATTAAGCCTATATCCCATTGCCATCTCTGCATTAGTCCGGCTGTCTGATAGGAATGTCCCATACAGCTGGTTCCTTTGTGTGCTCTGTCTTTAAATGGGATTGTCATTTTTCCATTTCCATTGGGAGTACCATTTAAGTAAGCTACTGTTGAATAATGTGCACATTGCCTGATAATGGACTGGCCCTGCTGAAGGTGTCATGTTGCCATTATCTAAAGTGTACAGCACAATCGAGATAGAACAAAGGCCTTGATTGAAGTCTTTTTATTTCATGCCTCCTCTTTCAGACATTCGGGAGGTCATTAGGGAGATTTTTCACGTTACAAAAAATATTTCTACCAGTATAAACAGATGTGCGTATTTATGGATGGTGAGATGGACATTGAAAGTGTAGTTTTAAGTCATAAACACTGCAGGTGCTCCATAACGTCATTGATGAAAATAATGCATTTTTTTATGGTGCAGATGTTATGTCGTTATTTTATTTCCCACAGTCGAATGACCCATCCTTGAGGAATAGGCAGGAGCATACTTCTCAGATGTTATGAATGGTTTAATAAAACATCTACCGTCATGCCCACAAGTAAACCCTGGAGGCAAGTACTGGGGACCTTGGAACAGATTTTGTCAGTTGTGATTATGGTAAAAGCACAAACGGTGCATCCGAAGGTAACACCTCGTTCAATTTGTCGAGTGCGATCTGAACCACAGCTTTACGCACAGCAACCTTATGAGCGCACACAGTGGCTTCTGTCACTTTCCTTCAGCCGGGTTCAAAGGGAGGAGAGTCCGTCTTCTGCATCCAGATGAGCGGGATGTCACTGTGAGGACCACGGGACAGACCAAACCTATCTGGACACGGGTTGAGGCACATGTCTGAGAGCCCTTTCCACAGGCTGCCAAGGAACAGATTAAGTTTTACTCAAGACTTTTTTCTGTCAAGCGAAGCTTATCTTGTTGGTATGCAAAGCAAATTATCACGTATGGCAGTGGTCCCCAGCCCTGTTCCTGGAGAACTACCGTCATGTAGAATTTCACTCCCAACCCTAAAAAAGCACACCTCATTCGACAGCTAGGGATCTCGTTGTGCTGCTAATTACGCCTCGTTCACTCTACAGCTAAATACGGTTGTCACTCCACATTTTAGTGCTTAATCTGGTCAAGTTCACACTTAGTGCGGTTATGAACGAGAGCGACAACTAGTAGTAATGAGTCCTGCTCGAAACAGGTAGCGACTAGCGAAGTTGAATCTTGTTCCTATGCAAATGAGCTTGGTTGTGCGAGTGTGGACAGGAACGGGAGTTGAAAACTGGTAGCAGATGCATAGTCATTAACTGCGCAACACTCCCTGACTTCCATAGAGCATGCAAAGGGCGATGTTGAGTACTGTTTAAAAAAGTTTTAGTTGACATTTCTTCATTCGTTGCCAGATCAGATGTCTTCTCCGGCTTCTCTCGCCAAAGATTAACAAAAACTGAATGGCCGCGTCCATGTTTGTTGACACTGGAGATCACGTTTACACCTGCGCGATAACTGAAATGCGAGATTTACGTTCAGAGCAAATATCGCGCTTATTAAAAACTTACTGACAGCCTTGTAAATTCTCTGTCTTCTAAATATGTGTGTGTGTACGTACACAGAACATGAGCGACTCCAGCTAATAACTTTGGTTGTCGAGCCCCAAAATGCTAAGTAGAATCAGGCGTGCCAAATGGATTGAAATTAAAACTAACAGGACGGTAGACCACCTGGAACAGGGTTGGGGACCACTGGCTTATGGTAACATGTTAAAAAAACACCAATTAAACCTGTTCTTAAAGGCAAGCGGAATGTTTGGTATCTCTCCAAAATAAAATGAATGGAAAATAATTTAATTTGGAAAGTACAATTTTATCATGAATTAGCCAATCTGTTTGGTCAGAATGAAGTGATGTACAGCTTTCAGCCATATTTGTACCGAGAAACATACTGTCCTGTGGGCCCCCTTCACTGACAGTTAAATTGAGATGTGCAGAGCCACTGAGACCCCCCCCCCCCCCCCCCCCCCCCCCCACGCCTCTTTTAGGGGCCTCTTTTGGAGGCCTAGTCCTGCTATTGATGTCAGGTGATTGAGTCTTCTGTCCTATTTGTTCTCCCCCTCTTTATCCTTGTGATCGGCAAAAGAACTTGTGCTCCAATTCACATCTGATCCTTCTCCAATTCCTCTGTCTGCCAGATGCCCTTCTCTCTCCCCTGTGTAAAAGTCTGCTGTTGGCTGCCATGGAGCTTGCCCCTGAGAGCTTAACCCTGGCCATCTCTACCTGCCCGAGCCACAGGCCCACGTCTGTTGTGCTATAACAGGACTGCACACAAATTAAAATGTCCATTTTAAATCAAATCATGTTAGAGGTCTTGGATATGAAGTTAGTGGTTTATAATATTTACTTTAAATTTTAACCTTTTCAACTACAATATATATCTTTCAGATATTGTAATTTAATAAAAGTGAAGCAGTTTAATTAAGATGCATTATAGCTGTTATAGTGAGTACTCTTCAGCTGTCTCCTGGCACTTGGACTGCCTAAATGCTTTTCAAAACAGACTACACTTATTACTAAACCATGTTGAGTTGTAAATCTCCTTTAACACCCTTCTTCTCTGTCTAAGAACCAGGTTCACTAATATTTGGTATGGAGTTGATATCACAGGCAGGATGTTTTTGAATATTCTGGGCTCCTTATTTGATCTGAAATCAAATAATCTAATGGTTCTAGTCTACACTGATAAATCTGTCCTTAACATTTTTCCTCTTCTTTTTTGACAAAGCCAATAAATATTTCAAGTGATGCACTTCAGAGCACTGGCAGACCCATTGTTTATTTATCGCCTGCTGCACAATACAAATGACTTCTCTCCAGTAGCAGAAGGATGCCAAAGACGGAGCGAGTATAATCAGGCACCATTTTAAAACCGTGAATCCCGTTATCTATCAGCTGGTTTTTTACATCAATGTATATTCTGTGGACCAGTTGGAACCAGTTGTAATGAAAGGGACAAATTAAAAAAAAATTAAAAAGCAAACCTATGAATTGATAGCATGTTTTAATTATATTTATACTGTAGGGGTAACACTTTACAATAATGGCACACAACGCATGCTTAATGCATGACTCAACATGATTTAATGCATGAATTAATGCATGTTGAATCAAGAACTCGTGGCTCAATATTGATATGATCAATATTTAATGATCAAGGCACTATTAGTTCATGTGATTACTTAACACTTAACGGATCATCAATTTATGAACGTTAACTCAGTTAAGTCATACAGTACATTAATTAATGCAACATGTCATCAAATTAGCTATACCAGTTAAAGGTGCAGTAGGCAAGATTTTTTAAATATCATTTTGGCGAAATTACTAGATTTGCTCATTACATTCCAGCAGCTATCAATAAATTAAGTGTTCTGAGAAAATATCTGGTTTCTGTGAGTGTCCTGGGCTCTGTACTAGGCTGTCAAAAAATCTCAAGCCGGTCTTCCAAAAAACAACCAATCAGGGCTAGCTATGTAGCTACCAATCAGGGCAACTATCTACAAGCAAAAGATCTCCCGGTAGAATAAATCCCTCCCTGTCTGCCTGTCTCCACACGTGCACTGGAGCATAATTTGGTGGGAGGGGTTTAGGAGAGAGATAGGAGGGAGTAGTGCAAAAGGGGGAAGTCTTTTTGCCTTGTATATTTTCAAACTTGCCTACTGCAGCTTTAAGTGGTCAAAAGCTTCTCAGACCATTGGTAAGTACTGTAACCCAGAAACACAACAATAAAAACAGGAATATATAGGAAACATGCAAAGTAATCTCCAGTGGGCTGGATTATCATTCATATCTGACTGCATTCTCAGTGCCCTCTGCATTACACTGCCCAGCAGGAAGCACATTTATTTTGCTTCATTTAACAGGCGCCTTGCAAGATACACCACTCATTAACAAATCCAATTCATGCAGGAGGGAGAGAGAGGTGTGGCCAGGCCCTCTCAGAGGATCACCAGCCTGCTAGACCTGAGAGGCTAACACAGGAGTGGGGTCAGATGCCTTTCCTACCCAATGATGTTGGACCTAGGCCAATATTTGCAGATGTAATCACCATGGTTACAGACATAATGTTCAGAGGTCACGCCGGAGCTAGACATCTGTCAGATGTGCCATGACTTTGAATGACAGGTCAATGCAAAAAAAAAAAAAAAAGAATAATAAATTTGTGCAACTAAGCGCCCCTAAATGCAGTCATGCACTCATCCACTCACTGGCAGAGTGGTTCCTCCAACTTAAAGGGTTATAATGTCTCAATTACGACTTACCCATGATGTAGTTGATTGATGGAAACCATTTTCAGATAATTCCATGCTGTCCCTTCTTTTGGACATACACACATTGCTAATGCTAGCGCAACTCGTAGGAAAGTAGTAGCATCCACTACCAAACGCACTTAAACACTCCAAGGTGCACCCAAAGCAAATAAAATACGACGAAGGTCTATCGGGGTTATTTTCAGTGATTATACCATCATTTTTCAAGTCAAACTATCGTTGAATCCTTTACTTTGTGCTCACCTAAATTCTCCGTGGAAGTACGGCGTTAGTTTAGTAGCTAGGTAACGTAAAGTAGCCTATAGCTCTGCCGGCCAAAAACAATATCGCGCGTGTGAAAGAATCAGACTCGTAGTATTGTTAGCTAACGTTCAGGTAAGATGGTATTTCGGTGTGTATTTCAAGGTTGTTCATATCAAAAAAAAAAAATGGGCACCACAAAGTTTTCACCGATTTCCAGTGGAAGATCAACAAAGAAAACAGCTGTGGCTTCTTGCTGCTCGCATGGATGTCACCAATTGAGACTCTAAAAAAGTTTGTAGTGACCATTTCACGGAGGATGACTATGTTAAAATCAAAAAGGACGGGTGGGACACTCTCTACTGAAGGAGACTGCTGTGCCATCACCTGTTTTTCTTCATGCTAGTTGCCACGATTGGGAAGTCATGGAAGTGGTCAAACTTTTCCTGCAAATTGGTAGCCAGTGTGCTTGCTTGTATATGCTGTGTTATTCTGTAGCATGTTTGTGTTTAGCTGACTTGTTGTCTACCAAATATGTAACTTTACGGTAAAACGGATTGTGTCGGCAAGTACAGCAGATAGCCTACAGGCAGATACCCTGGCTAATCTACAGCTAGCTCTGCCGCCGTACTTCCACTGAGAATTTAGGTGAGCACAAAGTAAAGAATTCAACGATAGTTTGACCTTGAAAAATGATGGTATAATCACTGAAAATAACCCCGATAGACTGTCGTCGTATTTTATTTGCTTTGGGTGCACCTTGGAGTGTTTAAGTGCGTTTGGTAGTGGATGCTACTAGTTTCCTACGAGTTGCGCTAGCATTAGCAATGTGTGTATGTCCAAAAGAAGGGACAGCATGGAATTATCTGAAAATGGTTTCCATCAATCAACTACATCATGGGTAAGTCGTAATTGAGACATTATGTCCAAATTCCGAACTATCCCTTTAATGGTAATACTGTCCCTTAGCATCTAGGCAGCAAAACAGCAAAGAAACAAATCCACTACATGTTCAGTTCTTGTTTTTCAGTATATTGCAATATAACTTGTGTTGTCTGCACCCAAACACTTTGGGTTTTCCTTCAACTTAAATTATATTTGGCTGTAACTCAAGAATGATATTTAGTCGTTCAACATTATAGAAGAGTGATTATTTATACAGATAACATTTCATATTGAATTATGCATGTCTGGAATATAACTGATGTAAATTAGCTTGAACTGGTTCCAACCATATTAATAGGAAAATTAATTTCCCTGAATATGAATCAACAATCTTCCCCAAAACATACACAGCCAAGAATTGTGGCTGAGTCATTTATACCCCACTGTTTTATTTAGGCTCCAGAGGAGCCAAAATCGGAACGTTACTTACTCTTGTATGATTATTTTCAGACAAAGTGAGGCATACCAGTAACTTAAAGTACTTTAAAGGTTTTTGGGTTTCTGGAATGCTATGACAGCAAGGTCATCTCAGAGAGGAAACCTCAAGATAGTTAGTCACACCATAATGTAATGAAGAGCGAAATGTCTTATTTACAGAATGCTTCCTTTTATTCTTAAATCTAGGCTACAAATACAGCAGTCGCGTTGTTTCTGCACAACTGCTGTCCCAAGGCATGTACAAACAAAAATGTGGCATGCAGTATTTTTAATGGCTACCATACTGTCCTGGTGAGACACACTGTCTGAATTCCTTAATTCACTATTAGCTGACCCAGATTTGACCTGGTTTAATCCTTCTCCTACTGTGTGATGGAAATGAGGACTCCCTGTAGGCTTAACAATTAAGAAAGAAATGTTTAATTTGATGTTATCGGTTTAATGAGAGAACAATCAAGTGTGACATCACCAACTCTCTTTAATTTAAGTGCGATTGGAGAGGAGGGAATCAGAATAGCCCACACAAGTCATTTAATTGTTATGTGTAATTAATTTGGACAAACGTGTAAATATTGCATATGACTAAGATGTGTGTTGCTTGCCTTCTCTGGTGATTTATTAATCACGCATTAGTGTGCCTTCACTCTTTGAGGATCACCATACGAATCTGTCTTGGCTCCAACATGTGGATCTTTGGCGAGGTAAAACTGCCACTCCCCAGAGCACCTGCTGAGTTGCACCTGGGATCGTTACGGCTGTGTGTTTCAGAAATGTTTAATGAGCACTGACTACTATGGAGAGAGACATAAGTTTTCCCCTGAAAATATATGCTGGAATTATTTAACTAAAAACATTCTACATTACATTCAACTTCTATGTTATACCAATCTTGACCAATACAGGAAACACAGAAAACTTGCCGTATAATTGCCATTGCTAAAAAGACATACATTTTTCGGTAACACTTACTTCTAGATATTTGCCAGGTAAATACATGATAAAAACAGCAAATTATTGGTAATTATTACTGTTGGTAAAAAGGTAAATAGCCTACAAAGAAATTAAAACTGCAATTGTACTCTAATGTTGGATTGCCCTCCCTTTCTCAAAGACGCGATCAACATTTGCTTTTATTTATATTTAAAGCTTTAACTGGTAAACTCCCACACTATATTTCATCCCTCTTTGTATGGCAAAAAAAATAATTATATGACACGCTCCTCGGATTACCTAATGCTTCAAGTTCCTCGTGTTAACACAGAACTTGGAAAGTCTGCTTTAAGTTTTAGTGCCCCTGCTACCTGGAACAGCTTTCAAAATGATTTTAAATTAGATACCTTGCCCTCCCTCCATTTTAGATTGCTTGTTGTGTGTCAAGTGGTACTTGAATGTAACTGTTTTAATTAATTTAATTTGTAATCTTTTAATTTATTTGGCTTTGTATTTTACTTTATTTATATCATGTTATTTAGTTTATTATTGATTTCATTTTATGCACCCATGTTTCTTGTTCTTATTCATGTATTTTATTTATTTGTTGTATTTGCTCTCGGCACCATTGTAAATGAGGATCCGTCCTCAATGGGTTTTCCGAGTATAAATAAAGGTGTGATGATGATGATGATGATGAACTCTCAGATGATGCAAGATGATGCAATTCTCAGACAATTTCAATTGTAATTCAAAGGCTACCTTGTGGTTATCAAATTAGGATTAGGTTGGTTAGGTCGGTCAGGTTGGCTCTGATAATGACAGTTCGTTGAATTGATTCGTAATAGAGAAGGTGTTTCCAAGAAAGTATTGTATAATTTCCTCAGAAGTACACAGTTAAACCCAGACTATAACCAATCTAAACCTTTGATAACTACAAGGTTGTAACTTGAATTGATAGGTAATACAGAGGGTTTTCCACGTATTGCAGTTTTACTTTCTTAGTATTTACCTATTTTTTAACCAAATTATGTGCTACTCTTACCACGTAAGATATACTTAGTACTTAGGGAACATTTTTTTTTCCTCAAAGAAGCCTCCAAGACTAAAACCATGGTCATCTGGATAGCAGGCGTGCATTGAAATGGAGTGCGATTTTATAGCATCTGCTTGCAGGTACTGGAAGAGACCTGGGGCATCATTTATAAAAACGTTCTTGGACTTCGACTTAAACCTAATTTTAAGGTAATTCCCCAAATTGTGCTTCGCTTGATTTATAAAACCAACTGAGACTGAAAAAAACTTGCTTACGTTGGTTTAAAGAGGTGTCTCTGTGTCTTACGCCCCTGTGATATAT
Organism: Synaphobranchus kaupii; assembly: GCA_029718625.1. Classification (NCBI taxonomy): domain Eukaryota; kingdom Metazoa; phylum Chordata; class Actinopteri; order Anguilliformes; family Synaphobranchidae; genus Synaphobranchus; species Synaphobranchus kaupii. The sequence goes on from CM056376.1 coordinate 98,624,444, forward strand.
AACCTAGGTAAATCCCGAATGCACTTCAATTTGAACGTGTACGTGCTTTACAATGGCCCCATGTTGTGAATGCAGCCATTTTCCTCTAAATAACAGCCAAGAACAGCCATTTTGTCTAAATAAGGTTCAACAATTCTTGCACTCTTCATGCCTAAAATTGATTATCAATTAAGAGTGATTCTTAAAGTGTGAACAAAGCCCACTTCAAGGATTTGTTGCAGCCATCAAATGTGCAGTGGGCTATCTCCACATAACCAACAGGTGATTAACTTGCATCTATGTATATTATAACTTTATGCCGAGATAAAATCATATACATGCCAAAGTTGGATTTTATAAATACTGTTTATAGCCATGGTATTTGGCATAACTAAGCCACTATTTAAGATACAATTTGATAGTAATCCATTTATATAAATTAAGCTCCAGATCTTACTCTTGAGATAAAATGGCCAAGTGACCGAGTGACTTAGTGACGCACGCATGGATGGGTTTGGGTTTCACAGCCCCGGGTCAGTAAGTCTTGGAACATAAGGATGTAACATAATCAATGAAGCTACACAGGTCAGTCCACAGGAGACTTAGAGAACATATATATTACAGTCGGTTGAATATTATAATGAATTACAAGAGTGTTTAATGAAGAAGGCTGTTGCTGAAGTAGAATTCCTCTGTGGGTCAAAGGGGCCAGCAGGCGAGACACATATTGAGCTTGGAAGCACGGCGCCATTTCACTTGTTGAGAAACTCTTCATCAGTCATATGAGGATGGATGCATTTTTCATTGTATGCTGACCAGGTTTCAGAGGGCCTTTAGGACATCAGGAGCCATGAGCCAAAACCCATACATTTAAGATGAATGGAGGAAAACTGGAGTCCCTCCCATGCCTTAATAACCTTATATTTCTGGCGGGCGTTGTTGCAAAATCTGGCAACCTCACTGAGCATGGCTCATTCCATATGAAGTCTCTGAATCCATAAATTATGTTAACAAGCTCTAATGATGTGGCATCTCTTCTGTTGCATTTGTTTTTGTTTGTGTTTTTGAATGAACATTTTTTCTGACTTATAGCACATTTCCTTTTTACATTTGCTTTTGCAGTATGTTTCTTGTCTTGCAGCATGTTTCTGTTGTTGCATTTTGTTACATCCCAAAATCCACCTGCGTTGCAATAACCAGGTGTACGGTAATGGAAGTAACACTAAGCCACTTCCAGTCAAGTGCACAGTGATATAAAACGTGAAAGGTTTAATAACATAATGCTTATGGTAGTTTCTACTCTCTAAACACATATGACAGTTTGACAAATATTTACAGGAACACAGGCTGCAAGGTCTCTCCGGGCAACAAGTGTTCCAGTCCAGACCCACGTTGAGATGACAGGGGGTCTTCTCCTCCTGGGGCCACATGTATAAAACTCTGAGTAAAACAATGCGTGAAAGAATGCTCAGGGAGAAAGTGGGAAATCTGCTTTTCTCCCTCTGCCTTTGGATCATAATGTAGCCATATCACATTGACTCCAAACACTGCGTTCGTATGGTGTCCAGCGTGTGCAGAGGTATGCAGGTTCTCTTATTTTATACATCTGAATTTCTGCATGGAAACTCGTTAACACAGTTTTCTGAGGGCATTTTTCTGCCTAGCACTGTTTATACATGTGGCCCCTGGTCTAGTAAAGTTAGGTGGTTAACTCAATGGTCATCTCACAAGCTAGGCAGCGTCATGAAAGTCATAGTGGTTGCTAGTATCAGGTTGGCTCCATGCAGATGGAGATCTTTCAACTCCCGGTCCTCGGAGTCCCCAGTTACAGGCATCTTCTCAATCCGGTGGCTAGTTTAGACCACGGCGTCCACGTCTCAGCGCATCTCCTGAAGATGGTTGCCAGGCAACAGCATGTGTCTTCCCTCCAGCGCAGCGCCCAGGATTTCCACATAGGACCGTGATGTCAGAATCTCCACCTGTATGGGAGACACAAACAAACAGCAGCCCAAAGACAAGCAAACACAAAACAGTACAAAAGACAAAACTGAGGGACATAACAGTTTGCTTTAGCTTCTTGTATGTTTTTATGATATCAAAAAGTTAATAACTAAACTAATCTAAAACAATGCTAATAAGTTATTTTATATGGCCTATGATTCATTCCAGAGGGGGAAAAAAAACATTCCACTAAGAAGGGCTTTAGTGAGGTGTGAAAAATTATACTTCACTTTGGTATAAGTATAACATGAATCATTTTAATTAGTCTAATTGTATCTACATGGGTATTACCTCCCATTCACTCACTGCATGAAAAGAGGAGTTTCTGGAAAATATAAATTTCAGTGAAATTTGTTCTGTGTCAGTTTCCCTTGTCAACACGTACAGTATATTTCGACACCTGTGATAGGGGATTTCTATATTTGGATATTCCCAATAGAAGAAATGGGCAGCCATGTCTGGTAATTGATGGCAAATTTCTGGACAAGAACACCTCCGTGCACAAAGTTATGTCCGTTTACGACGGCAGAAACGCATCCGTAAATGGCCAGATAGTCCATTTTCGGATTTGTCCATTGTATCTGCCCCATAAACGTATATTTCCGCGCAGTGACTCCCATTAATTTCACCAAAATGAATAGTTCTAAAGCATAGCACTTGAAAATGAATGGGAATGAAAGATATTTTTCTCTTGTGTGATTGTTAATATTTATATGTGGGGGAGTGGCAGGAGTCCCATCCCTGCTGCACATACTGTAAATACAGTTTTCAAGATGCTATTAGTATGTCGTGTGGCCAGTTTATATGGTTTCAATATCAGGTCACTCTTAGGCCAATCCAGAGCACATATAGAATTACTTCCATTTCAGCGATTTGGCATCCATATTACATTTCAACCGGGCCATGATTACAGGGATGTGCTGGGGACTAGTCCTTCACATATGTCCCTGGGAATGTTGCTAAGGCTAATGATATTGTGAATATCAAAGCTGTGCTGGAAATTCATGAAAGAAAAAATGTTTTCTTCTGTAATCTTTCTTTGCCTTTCTTTCTTTAATACAGGTAGTGCACAACAAATGGAAACCATTGGTAAACGAGGAACGGGACGTATGCAAAGCAAAAATTCAGTACAAAAATTGTGCCCACATGAATTAGCATTAGTGCGCTATAGAAGCGGGCCAAATCTGATGGGGATCCGAGGGAAGGAGAGGGGAACATGGGCATGAATATGGAAACTGAATTGAATGAAAAACTGTCTAAAGTATTTCAGGGCGGCAATACAGATGATGAATTATAAACAGCAGGTGGGTGGTCCTGAGATTATTCCCTGTGGTGAGCAATTAATGTTTCCAGTGCCATTTCTAACAGGAGATGGGATAAACAATCAAAGGTCTTAAGTCAAATTTGGATATAGAGTTGAAATGTGACAGCTGAGGGGGGGCCTTATAGTCAGCCTCCAGAGTGTCCTACGTGTGTTCACTGTAAACAGTGTGACATACTGAGTTTTCTTCTGGAATTGGCCCCTCTTAGAGTGATCCCCATGACCATAATGAAGCAGGGATGTCTTTGGAATGACAGCTGTTGGCTAAGAGTTTGACTGAAGACAGATTTCAAGTGAACAGTGCCAACATTTCCAGCAGCAACTGCATATGTGTTTCTGAATGCCCAAATACAGGAAACGCCTAAGGAACTGAGAAACGACTACAACCTCTGGCTATACAGCAACATTTTCAATGTTAAATCCACTGTTACAGAGTTAACAGCATTTCAGACCAATAGGGACTTTTATTAGAGTTTAAAGTACAACATCATAGATACGTTTACACTGACAATTTTGCGGTTTATGTATTACTTACTGGAACTGAGTACTCTACCTAATGAAACTAGAACATACTGTGTACTCAACCTAATGAAACTAGAGCATACTGAATACTCTACCTAATTTAACTAGTAGGGGAGACCGAGTACAGTTGCACTTTTAGCTTTTTGCATTAATATTGCAAAATATTGATGGTAAGCATCTGATTCTTCTGACTGCCAACCAATTTAGAAAACTTATGTAAATAGTTACTATACAGTATCCCACAATTTGTGCGTAAAGACAAGGAATACATTTATGACAATTGTCCTTGTGTCAGGGACAGTTGTGACAGTGCCATGGTATAGTTGTAACATCAGTGCTCTAAACTATATGTAGTAGCCTAATCAAAATAGCATTGCTCTACCCTCCACAACAAATTTGCTAGGGTTATTTGATTTCAACTTGGTTTGCTATTAAATATTGTTTTTATCATTGCACATGTATAAATCCCATGTAAACACACACCTTACACAAATTTTCCGGATTTAAAAGATTTATTAAAATGTCATTTTTTCAAACACTGGAATAAAACAGACTTGGATTAGAAGATTAACACAGAAAGCTTGTTATATTATACTGTATTGTATACACTGTATACAGTGCCCTCCACTATTATTGGCACCCCTGGTAAAGATGAGTAAAATGGGTTATAAAAGCTTAAGCTCACACTGAAAAAATGCAAAAAAATGCAACCTTTAATTGAAGTTAATTTATTATGAGAAAAAAAAATCCCTCATCAAGGAATAATTATTTTTTACAAAACCACATGTGCCACAATTATTGGCACCACTGCATTTATATATAAAATAAAGTAATAATTTTTAATATTTGGTTGCATATCCTTTGCATGCCATGACTTCCTGATGTCTGTGACCCAACATCAAAAGACTCTTGATATCTTATTTTCTGGTACTCTTACAAGCGATACTATAACGTCTTTGCATTTGAATGGATCTCTATGGGGGGATGGGACTAAATTTAGCTGTAAATTATGCTGGAATAGTATGGAATACATGGTTGGTAAAATGGCTGTAAGTCATCAAGGGTCTGAGGTACCAAACGAGCCTCAAACCATCACTGCTGCCAGATATGCAGTAGATATGGATGGATCACTTTAAGGGTTGTTTCTCCTGACAAATTTTCCTATTGAACTCTATGGAAAAATAAGTCAGGAGAAGAAACCCTTCAAGTTATGTAAAAATATTCTACTTTAATAACAACTGTGTGGAATCAACCATACAATTGCCTTTCTCAAATTTTCAAGTTGTTTAATTAATACATTAAAAATAATCTCTACCTCTCCCTCTGTCTGTTTTATTCAATTATCTACAACAGTCCTAGCACACTTGAATAAGCTGAGTTTTACTTCCATTACAACAGTTCCATCCTGACTGTTACTCACGGTCCCTATAGCCCATACTACAATGCTACAGTGAAGATGCCTAGATTGCTGACAGTAGGATCTTCTCAGCACTTTTTCTGGTCCAGCTCCCAATCATTTTCGGCGCCATTAGTCGTTCTCCGAAAGGACCGGTGAAATCTATTACACATTCAGCGGAATTGCTGGGTGCTTTAGCGCAGACCATGCTGATGAGTCCAGTTTGTTTCCTAAGGTGGCCTGCACATTGCCTGTGCATGTTTGGATTTTAGTATGTCAGTTCTTGGAACCGGAAGGCTCAGAGTGTGAATTTCCGTTCATCTGTCTATCACACATAGGGTGTTGCCTGCTTATTCAGGCCTGTCTTTCTTTACTCAGGAGTTTATATGTTCATGGAATCAGTCATCACTGAGATTCATTTGTTTTATTTGGATGTAGAGAAGAAAAAAGAGGTGCTCTTGGAAATAGAGGAGAGGGAATTGACCATAGCCATGACATGGGTCCACTTTCCACTTGTTTTTTCAAGAAGAATTTATTGACATATAACAAATTGATTGTAATATATGGCTGAATGCTTGGTGCAGTCTAACATTAAAATAAACATGGATTTGGAGGTGTATTTAAGTGACATTTTTCATGCACAAATTTTATTTGGAATCTTGATGTGCTGCTGTGCTTCAAGGAGATGTTATGATCTCTGATACTGATACTCTCAATCTCTGATACTCTCTTGAGCTGAAGAAAATGGCCTGGTATTGCATGCTATATGACCTTTAACCCCGTGTGATCAAAGTAGAGTATAATTCATGTAATATTGGTCCATATGGTCCACTGTCAAGCTATACAATGGAAAAAACCTTTCTATAAGTACCTCAAAACCATGCTAAAATTGCCAGTGCATGGTTTTGGACGGCCAAGTTAAGTGCCTAGTGCTCTAGCTGTAAATCAGCTGCAGCTGGTACAGTGTCTGGAAAGCCTGCTGGGCTGCAAAACCCTACAAAAGCAGACTTCCCACCATGGACACACAGTCATAATATTTTGCACTAATACCAGCTTATTTGCTTGGGCTTGCCATTACAAGATTGAAAGAGTTTATCTTCTAAGAACTATTTTGTTTTAATTCTTAAATTAAGACTTAGGTTTGTCAACAGTATTTGCTTTCTGTTTTGATCTTAGAAGATATCAGAATAGATATTCTCGGTGACCTTTAACTGTCTGAAGTGGTTATGAAATGTGTTTATGAAAACATTTATAACTGTATGCAATTCAATTTCTGTGTGGGAAATATGTCGTTTCAGTGCATGTTTCAACCACTCAGCCTCAAAGCTATTTAAAGCTTCGATGGCAGTCTAATCGTGACCTTTTGTTGCTTTCAATCTCTGTATCCATTGCAAATGTTTATTTTAAGTCTTGGGTGCTGAAATATAACATAAAGTGAAATAACTCTGTTAAGAATTGAAAACACCTCATAGGCCACATGTGGTTCTGATACACTGTGCTCTGATGGATCAGCTGGATACAGTAGCTTGGTCTAGCAGTAGAGAAGACAACTTTATCAATATTTGAAGCTTTACACAGCACATTAGTCTCAAAACTGGTCTTAATCTTAATGCAGAAGTTGGCTGCAGTCTGTGTTTTTTACCCAAAATTGCCCAGTCAATCAACAGCAACATAGACCATGGCAAGGACTGTTCATGAGGGATGAAGTATTTCGGCTGATCTTAAAACTGCTTCGAAAATTTACGCAGCAATCAACCTCCCAGGCCTGCATTCATTTCAATCGATTTTCTGGAATGGGGAGGGCAGGTTAAAGAGGAACAACCCAATGTAATGACATGATTGATGCACTTGGGGATTGCCATGGGAAAATGAGGCAAGCTAAGGTGTAAAGTTTTGGGAATTGGGCTTAAAAAGTTCCTGCCCCTGTCAGAAAGCGTTGATGAAAGGTGAAGTATCCCTGTGCAGCCAGCGAGCAGGGACATGTATTCCCAGGAGGCCTAGGGATTGGGAGTGTGCTGACTAGAGAAACTCCTCTCCTTGAGAGAGCTTGTTGTTTTAGAGTTGGTATATTTGTCTTTTCTGATTTCAACAGGAAAGTGGGGAATGTTAGTTTTTGTAGCGGAGCCACAGATCAGCCAATCTGGGGGTGCCGGGTGTGTCAATATCAGTTTACGTACGTGCGGGCACATTGTAGAATGGCTTAACCCTCCTGCGTAATTGGCAAGACTATCTAATCGTTTTTTTTCTTCCATTTTAGTGAGTGTGTCCAGCTGTTGTTTCTTGTAGACACATTATTTGGAAAAATTGAGTCAAAGAGAGGTCACTGGATTTTTGGCTGTGGGCGATACTTTAGAGTGAAGCTGAAGATCCCCACAACAAAAACACAAGTGCCAAAATCTATTTTGTGATTGTACATGTACCTATTACCACGATTAAGTGTTCGCCTGGAAATATGTAAGCCTTGACTCTTGTTCACCCCTTTAATATTTTAGGTAAGATATTTCAGTGTCATATAAACACTGGCCTCATTTCAGTATGTCATTTAAGAATGTAAATGAGGGAGGCAATTCAGTTTAACCACAAAGTGTTCAGCCTTCATATTCAGTAAAAGATTTTAAGAATTTTTGCTTGAGCATTACCTGAAATACTATGTATTAAAAACTCCCTGTGGTTACATTGAATTTTCACCCATGAATCAATTAGGTACATTGTTATCCTCTATTGATTCCATTCTCGTTCTGTACTGAAGGAATATTGATCAAACTGAATTGTCTTCATTGGCAGTGTTATGTTTTGAAGGATCTATTTTGATGACTAGATCATTTGACTAACACACGAGTGTTCCATAGAGTTTTTTCCTTGTTTTTGTCAGTCAGGGGTGGAGAGGACATAATTTAAAAGAGATTATCTTGTATCATATTTGTTCACTTTTGGAAGACAGCTGAGGATATGAGGTTTACCACTATTTTTTTTTTAAAGGTCCCCTTCCGGGGTCATAACAGTTTGCCTTTCAATCACAGTGAGTTATTCGTTAACACTTCCATGACCCTCTTTCTGGGCATAAGTTAAGGGCATGCATGAGAGCACCACACAGGCCCTTGTTTATATATTTTTTTAAATAATTAAAATTTCTAAATGAGAATTTGAATATATTGTATATTAAAAATAACTATGTGTGACACTTTTCAGTTTTGTCAACTGATTGAAGTGCTCAACAATATTGAGAGAATGAAATCAAATCAGCAGTTTCTGAAAAGCAGTTGTTAGGTAAAAAACAAAACTGAATTAGGCTTCCATCAATATGTGGGTTATATATAAATGGATAATCATTGGCACCAGTATTTTATATTAAGGCTATGGATGATTATGAACTTCTACAATATTCATTAGAAGAATATGATTTGACATAATCAAACTCAGATTGCAATTTTATGGCTCAGAACCTCATTTTATGTTGGAGGGTGTAATCCAACATAAAAGGTGTATTTATCTGTTCTGTAGTAAGAAATGAAGACTCATTCTGTTCATAGTCACAGATATGCTTTTAGGGACAATAAGGCATTTAACCTTAAAATGCTTTTTGGGGGTTTTGGTACATGATGCCAAACCTTTACCATCTGTGAATACAGACATGATAAATCAAATACACGTAATGGTACAGGGCACAATATGATATCATTCCTTCCAATTCGTTTTTATGTTAAGTACAAGTGAGAAAATATGTCTTGAAGTCACCATGTCACTGCATTTCATCAAAATGAATGAATGGATAAACGCAAGGCAATCTTTGGTAGGCGTCGAGTAAGTGATGTCACAGTTTCCACTTCAGCTTCGATTTGATCTTGAAGTTTTTCCCCTTCACAGATAGTCCCCACACAAGGGCCAGAAAATGCATTGCTGTAATTTACCCATGGCAGCTGCACAGAGGAGGGGTTGCAGGCATTTGTCTACCACTTTCCCAAACTGCCACTCAACTGTTTGTCTTTTGAGCGACTCCGTTCTCCATTTGCCTCACTTGGTCGGTGTTTACCGATATGCGTACAGGCGCGCGCACGCGCACAATCACACACGTACATGCACACATGCGCACGCGTGCGTACACATACGTATGCACACATACGCAAACACACACATATAAACAATATGGTCCTATTCCGTCTATCTCTTGTGAGCAGTTACTGAATACAAAAATGCAAACCTAATGGCAGGCACGCAGAAACATAAATCCAAACTACTGGGTGGTGTGAACCTGAATAAAAACAAACTTGTAAAATAAAATTAAAAAAAACGCTTGAATGCACAAGCTGGATAGTTACAAATAAGACACAGTACACATTATATGCTGTCATTATTTATCCATTGTAGTCAAGGCTGGCCTTTGAAATATTGGCACAGAGAAGCACAACACCCTTCCCAAATGCACTGTTGCCAGCCGGAGGTTTAAGTCAGAAGCCCATCTGTTGCACCATTTCTCTTGTTACCAAGCCCTATGTGATGAGTCACAGCACAAGAAGACAAGGAGAGGCGTGGGGCGTGGGGGACATTGTACACCTAACTGGCCGTGCTTGTCCTTGTACTGCAAATATAGTGAATGCGGCCCAGAGTTACTCATCGCGCTCTTGCCCAAGCAGCCAAGGTCTGACACTCATATTCTTGTGTCTTTGTGGAAATGAACAAGGGGAGCCAAATTCCGAAATGCAATTCAACAGATTGAAATGGGGAAAAAAATGAAAACAGATGCTGAGGGCAGTTTTGCGTGGCCGTTAAAGGAATTACCATGGAGACCAGGACTGAAGTGTCTGGATCCCGGCAAAGCTGGCACACAGCGCGCCTAATGCTTAAATCAGGAAGATTGTGAGCGGCCATTTAATACACCAAATGCTCTTTATGTTGTTCTGTCCAAATTGCTGTGTTTTTGATTTGTCTCATCAGGACTAAAGGCATTGTAAGCATCAATTACATACTCTATAAAGAATACATGAAATATTGTAAACTCTTGTGCTGCGGATTTTTATGTTCAATATTTTTATTTTGTCTATAATTCACAAGGGTTTATGAAACAATAGCAATTTTTAAGCTTTTATTTTTTGTCATGTTTATAAAACGTGTGTTTATAAAATATGTTGAGTTAAATATTTCTGTTGCTTAAATTATTCAAATGTCACTGTGTGTCCTGAGTCATTTCTGAAGCACGTCCCATCATATGAATTGCTCCCTTACAATTGCTTATAACAGTAAAATGCTGAAAACTCAAAAGTTATAGCTAGCATTCTGCAGAAACCCTCTAAAATTGCTTTTAAATCATTTCAGTTCATAATGACAATCAGGTTTTTGCCTTGTTGCTGAACAGTAGTACAGTACTCAACAGGACTGAAAAACAACCCTCTGCAACAGAAACAACCCCTTCCAACAGAAAGCTAAGTGCAAGGATGATCGCAAAGCATCTCCATTTACACCACAAATTTTATCTCAGAAGCAGCGCGTGTATTTGTACTTTTTATTATTAACAAAAAGCTACATGTCCACACTTTCATGGAAATGAGAAGCACTTGGCAGAGGAGTATCAGGTTTTTTCTACAGGGATTAATATCTGGTCATGGCTGGGTGGCATGTTTCCATAACAGAATGCAGGACTGGTGTCAGATGCTGTCATTTTAGGACCGCCGAGCGACTGCTCCGAGCTGCGTCTGTCAGGGAGAGCCACCAGTCTGCCCACAACCCAGCGCGCGATAGCAAGTTGCTTTAAATGCTTCCGTTTAAAAAGCTGCTTATTTTCGTCTGGGACTCGCAGCCATCCAGTGCCCAGGGCACCCAGACATAGATACACAAACACACACACACGCATACAAACGCAGTTTGTGAGAGGAGTCCTGAATTGTAAGGTCAGAAGAGGGACCAGGAATGTACTACCACTTATTCATGCTGTCAGCTTCTCAGTGACCCCCCAGTAGGATATGTTATAGCCTTAAAGAGACCGCTGGATTTGTTTCACCGCTAAACCTGACAACACTCCAGGAGGGAGTCCTTAAACTGAGGCAGTCCATACAAGAAATCCCATACTAAAGGTAAGTAGGATTTTTTTCCATTTCCATCAATGTTTATGTCCTAAAGCAACTGAATTTCAACAGATCTATCCCGCTTGTGAAGGTGGGGGGGGGGGGGGGGGGGGGGGGGGTATTTAAAAATAATGGATGCCTATTCTCAGATTGTGAAATGGCAAGTGTGTGTTCTGGTGAAGTGGTCTTTGTACCCCTATACAGACAATCACTTGGTATTTAATACTTTCATATTACTGCAATGGTGTTAATCTGCTTTTCCCAATGTTTTAACTTAAAATAATAGGCCAACAGGTACAAATGAATTGCATAATTCTAAATGTGGTCTTCAGTATTGATATCACTGCAGCTACCCAATCAAAAACACATGCTCTGTGACTATATCTCAGCATGATGTAATGCCTGTGCAGTTTATGTATGAATAATCACAAAACAGTTTGTTTTAAATCATTTTTTAAACTCCTGACAGCTGTAATGCCGAATGTTTTGCGCATTGAGTCAACGCAGTCATGGCTACAGATTGAAATCCCCAGGGAATCCGGTCCATGTATTCTGTAAAATACTTTGAAGAGCTGAAGTGTAGAGGGTGAGGACATCCACTGGAGTATGGACTGGTGCTATGAACAGTCCCAGTAGAAGCGAAAAATGGACCAGCTAACATAGCAGCTGCTTCAGCCTCTATAAAAATCATTTTATTTTATATACTACACTGCCCGGCCAAAAAAAAAGTCGCCATTGCACCCATCATGCATAGTGCCCACTGTACAAGCCTCTGGAGGCAGTGTTATGATCTGGGGTTGCTTCAGTTGGTCAGGTCTAGGCTCAGCAACATTATGCAGCAATAAAATGAAGTCAGCGAAGTACCTGAATGTACTGAATGACCAGGTTATCCCATCAATGGGCATATGCCAGCATGACAATGCCAAGATTCATCGGGCTCAAATTGTGAAAGAGTGGTTCAGGGAGCATGAGGAATCATTTTCACACATGAATTAGCCACCAGATTCCTGACCTTAACTTATGCTACTCTGGATGGAAATAAATGTTGTGACATTGCATAAGGTTGTCGAAACAAAGCCACAACAAATGTGCACCGTAATCAAAGCTAAAGGCGGTCCAACTAAATATTAGAGTGTGCGACTTTTTTTTTGGCCGGGCAGTGTATAACACAGGTAAAAAGTATTTACTTTTCACCAGGCTTTACATTCAACAGAAGAATTCACCTTTGATTAGATGATTAGTCACTATGGGCCCTATCTTGGCGATCTTGGCGCTTAGTCTAAGCGCATGGCGCTAAGTCCATTTAGGGCGTGTCCAAGTCCACTTTTGCTATTTTAACGGCGTGTTTTTTTGGCGCTAAGCACGGTGCATGGCGCAACTGGGCTGAACCTAGTCGCTTCATTAATTATAGGTGTGTCTTGGGCGTGACATTCAATAAACCAAAATGTCATATCCCATTCCCTTTAAAAGCCTGCTTTTCCACCTTGACGGATTGCTTATGATGGCGAAACAGACATGCTCGTGCGTGTTTAGTGTGATCAAGGAATAGGCTAAATGGAGTATGATCAATATTATTCGGACTAACCATTAGCCTATGAGTTCCCGGTAATTCCAGACAGGGCTGTTATTTTACAAAATATGTGCGGTTAAATTTCGCTAAAAGGACCTGCAACAGCTGAGAATAAGCTATCAATGGCTTCAGTCTCACCTTAGAAAACGCCAAATTAGCCTGCTTGTTCAGCGAATTTCGTTTGATTATGCAATGAAAGTGTCAAACATCAATTCCAAGAGGCTGTTCTCATGGAGTTCTCGAAGTTCAAGCTTCATCCAAAGTTCATTAGGCTACCTGCATAGTAGGCTAATATTGATTAATAACATACATACCGTTATTTTGCCTTAATGATGACACTAAATAGCCTACAATAAAGCTGTCAGGTTCGCAACCCATAAGTTCACGCATATTTCCCCTTGTTTAATAATGTCCTGTTTATGGAAATGTGACCAACCTGTTTTACTCGTAGCGTAATCCTTTAAAACAATCCACTTTCCCAGGAAGACCGTTAAACGTGCGATTTACAGCAGGGGAAACAGAGAACATGCAGCTCACGTGCATAGAATGGCATTAAAATTAATTGTGAATTAATTGTGTAACGTGCTGCAAATTTGTTTTAGTTTCTAATTAGACGCTTAGTTCTCTTTAAAATCGTTTTGCTCAGGGGTGAAATCAGCTGGGTTTTAAACGGTGAGAGTATGGAAACCTGGTCACTGTAATTTAAAAAAAATATGAAGGACGAAGAATAGCTAAGGTTACAATTTAGTTAACATGGTGACATCTCCGTTTTTTAACCATAGGCTATCGAAAAAAACCTTATTCACAGCGAATCCGCTGTAGCCTAGGCTATTTGAAAAACAATAAATGCAATATTCACTGGACAAGGTTTTGAACTTTTTTCAGTCACAAACCATTCTATTTACTTACAGGCTGTATTCATAGATAAACAGAGCTGTATTGTAATGACATCTGAAGCGCATTTTCAGAATTTAAATGTCCGTCTATTGCCGTGCGCGAGTTTTCCATTGAATGAGAATTCACGCATTAGGTGCAAAGACAATTCGCGCATTAGGCTTGATAGCTATAGGTGTTATCAGCTCCTTTTTAATGGATAGCCATTGTCCCGTACCATCGCACATCGCCTGGATGTTGATGGAGTGGGCTGAGAGCAATGTAATGTGGCATTGTTTCCCTTCGCTGAGGGAAAGGTATGTGGACCTATGGAACCTTTTATTATTATGCATTTTTGATATAGCCTACACAATAATAATATTTCACATTGTGATCTAGATATTTTAGTCATGCCTGTGCACGCCCCTGTGTGTAACAGACAGGAGGGTATGCGCGTTGTGCACACGCCTATGTATACGCACTTATATGCGCCGTTAAAATAGCATGTAAACAACTGCGACATGACTTTAGACCAGGTTTGTGGTGGTTCTAGCGCAAGCGCTTTCTGCTGGCTCAAGATAGCAATACGCCAAAAAGAACGCTTACGCCGTCAAACTAGCATTGCGCCATTAACTAGTCTTGCGCCATCATTAGTGAACTGGGCGTGTTGGTCTTAAGATGAGGAGTGGCCAGGATTCTTTTTGGCGTATTGCTATCTTGAGCCAGCAGAAAGCGCTTGCGCTAGAACCACCACAAACCTGGTCTAAAGTCATGTCGCAGTTGTTTACATGCTATTTTAACGGCGCATATAAGTGCGTCTACATAGGCGTGTGCACAACGCGCATACCCTCCTGTCTGTTACACACAGGGGCTTGCACAGACATGACTAAAATATCTAGATCACAATGTGAAATATTATTATTGTGTAGGCTATATCAAAAATGCATAACAATAAAATGTTCCATAGGTCCACATACCTTTCCCTCAGCGAAGGGAAACAATGCCACATTACATTGCTCTCAGCCCACTCCATCAACATCCAGGCGATGTGCGATGGTACGGGACAATGGCTATCCATTAAAAAGGAGCTGATAACACCTATAGCTATCAAGCCTAATGCGCGAATTGTCTTTGCACCTAATGCGTGAATTGTCATTCAATGGAAAACTCGCGCACGGCAATAGACGGACATTTAAGTTCTGAAAATGCGCTTCAGATGTCATTACAATACAGCTCTGTTTATCTATGAATACAGCCTGTAAGTAAATAGAATGGTTTGTGACTGAAAAAAGTTAAAAACCTTGTCCAGTGAATATTGCATTTATTGTTTTTCAAATAGCCTAGGCTACAGCGAATTCGCTGTGCATAAGGTTTTTTTCGATAGCCTATGGTTAAAAAACGGAGATGTCACCATGTTAACTAAATTGTAACCTTAGCTATTCTTCGTCCTTCATATTTTTTTAAATTACAGTGACCAGGTTTCCATACTCTCACCGTTTAAAACCCAGCTGATTTCACCCGTTATTCCTTAACTGAACAAAACTATTTTAAAGAGAACTAAGCGTCTAATTAGAAACTAAAACAAATTTGCAGCACGTTACACAATTAATTCACAATTAATTTTAATGCCATTCTCTGCATGTGAGCTGCATGTTCTCTGTTTCCCCTGCTGTAAATCGCACGTTTAACGGTCTTCCTGGGAAAGTGGATTGTTTTAAAGGATTACGTTACGAGTAAAACAGGTTGGTCACATTTCCATAAACAGGACATTATTAAACAAGGGGAAATATGCGTGAACTTATGGGTTGCGAACCTGACAGCTTTATTGTATGGGTATTTAGTGTCATCATTAAGGCAAAATAACGGTATGTATGTTATTAATCAATATTAGCCTACTATGCAGGTAGCCTAATGAACTTTGGATGAAGCTTGAACTTTGAGAACTCCATGAGAACAGCCTCTTGGAATTGATGTTTGACACTTTCATTGCATAATCAAACGAAATTCGCTGAACAAGCAGGCTAATTTGGCGTTTTCTAAGGTGAGACTGAAGCCATTGATAGCTTATTCTCAGCTGTTGCAGGTCCTTTTAACAAAATTTAACCGCACATATTTTGTAAAATAACAGCCCTGTCTGGAATTACCGGGAACTCATAGGCTAATGGTTAGTCCAAATAATATTGATCATACTCCATTTAGCCTATTCCTTGATCACACTAAACACGCACGAGCATGTCTGTTTCGCCATCATAAGCAATCTGCCAAGGTGGAAAAGCAGGCTTTTAAAGGGAATGGGATATGACATTTTGATTGGTTTATTGAATGTCACGCCCAAGACACACCTATAATTAATGAAGCGACTAGGTTCAGCCCAGTTGCGCCATGCGCCGTGCTTAGCGCCAAAAAAACACGCCGTTAAAATAGCAAAAGTGGACTTGGACACGCCCTAAATGGACTTAACGCCATGCGCTTAGACTAAGCGCCAAGATCGCCAAGATAGGGCCCCTCATCTTAAGACCAACACGCCAAGTTCACTAATGATGGCGCAAGACTAGTTAATGGCGCAATGCTAGTTAAACGGCGTAAGCGTTAGGCGTTATTATGGACCTAGCGCCGGGTGTAAGATAGCAAAGACACTTGCGTTTGCGTTAACGCCGCTTTGCGCCGGGTGTAAGATAGGGCCCTATGTATCACAGTCAAGAATTAATTGACAGTTAATTTATGTGAAAAAAATATTATCTCCAAAATCTGTACACTTTATATCTCATATCATATATCATACATATATATATTTCCTTTGATGTTCAATGTATTTCTTTGTCTACATTACCATGCACTGCTATGGTAACCTTGTATGTTTTAAACATTCAGAAGGCTTCTTGCTTCTTTAGCAGTTTGGGGGGGGGGGTGTCAAGCATCTGGTTCAACCCAAGTGCTATAGACTTCGTATCACTGTTACCATGGACACACAAAATGCGGCATAATTTTGAACTTCTATTTCCCTCAAGCATTAATAGTGTTCACAGTTCCTGATAAATTAATATCACATGTAACACATCACATAAATGCATGATTCAAATGTTTTTTTTTTCAATACTTATTTTTTTATTATTTACTGCAACATAAGGGCAGTTAGCTTTGTTTTTAAGATGTATGAGCTATGTGCCTTGGCTCATGAAAAAAAGTAACGTAAAATGTAATTAATTTGGCAGCTTTTTCTACAGTGTACTTTCTTTGGATATGGACTCACTCCAAAATGCTCTCTGAACTGGTCACTAATTGGTTTAAATCTCATTATATTCTGGAATTTGCCAGAAAGCTGCTGAACAGTGCAAATGTGGCTAAACAAACACAATCAACAACAACAGGGGCAGAAGAAAGAAACTCAAATGATATTATTTACCTCTGTACTGTTAACTGATTTCATCCGCTCAATTATTCAATGCCTGCTGTGATTTCTGCAACAACTACTGAATAGCCTGCTTATGAAGGCACGTTTGGGTCTTTGTGTGAGTAAAAAGGCTAAAGAGTTTCATTGCTCTGCTTTTGATGATGTGAACATTCAGTAATTGGCTTTTTGGGAGGGACATTGGGCATCTGAAGGCAGCATTTATTGAATAACATTTTTAAAAATGAGCAAATTGACGAGGTTTTATTTAATGTTCACTCCAGGAGTGACCACTGCCCTCTTCTTGAATGCTGACTTCTTAAAATTAAGAAACAAAACTTAAGTTTTTAAGGTGTCAGTTGAAATGGCATATTCATCTTTCAGCAATATTAGACCTGCATTGGAGCTGAATATGACCTAAGTATAACTGAAATATATTACATTTGACATCTTAAAATACTGAAACAATTTTCATGTTGTTCCAGTATACAGATGTTGTTCCATGTATAACAGATGATTAATATTTCACTGAAACTTACTGCATATTGCATCGGCTTACTGAAAAAAAGCATAATTCCTGATGTTAAGATAGCATGTTGAAGATTCCTTTCTTGTAATTCAATTTCACAATCAACCACACAACACATGCTGCTTGAACATTAATCTGTGGGTACTCGTTTTCTGGACAGTTCTGTATTTCATAGGAATTGAAGACACTAAAATGACCGTTTCCGCAACAGGTCTTTTATTTCTGCTCTGTTAAACTTCTAAAATCTCTATTTGTGGTTTGCATTATCGGAAATAGGAAATCAGGAATATATACCATTCCCATTGTGAAGTGGACAAATCTTAACTGAAGTAAACACAGCACCTTCACCCTTGGTCTTCATTCATACTAAAATGTACAATACAGTACAGTACAGACTCTCACAGAAAAATACCTCTGTTTTGTTTATAAGAAATAGTTAGCCCAAGGCCACCACTATAATTTAGAGCAACAAAGTTGCCTTGTATTTGCTTGACAGTAAATTCCTCACTGAAATGACTGATGCACACCTCAAAAATTTGACAAAGCTGACAGTAAAAGTAATCACTACAGGAGGGCAAGGGTAAAACTCTGCTCGCCTACTCATAGCACATTTCGGGCTCTATTTTCAAACCAGCGCAAGGGGACGGTATAGTCAAACGCAAGCTTGTTGACAGCATCAACGTCTTAAAACTGGCGCTATGGCGTTTCTCAGCAATACCGCTAGGATCAACAAATTCTCAACATAACATCCTTTTGCTTGCGCTGCAGTGGGATGGGTGGCGCTGTCTGGGGCGTGTTCTAAAATACTTTCGGCTCAGTGACAATTTGAACCAACGAAAACCCATTGCGTTATGATCCGCTGGAACCACCTCTTAGCGGCAACGCAATAGACTCTGGCAATTTGGCAACTTGTTAGTCATGTAGTTCTATGTAGTGTCTATAGGTGATGCCAACATTACACTTCCATTTAATGAACAAATAGCCTATAATTATTATTAATTAATTAATTTTAATTTAAACTACTAGAATAAAACAGGACAGCTTACAAGAAATTTGCGATCATGTAGGCCAATAGCCTATAATATATAAATTACACATTGACACAGTTGAATCATAAGCCTACCATTTGAATCATAATTATGCCTACATCACCTCATGTAGGCTAATTAATGCATTCGCCACCTCCTCCCGTGCCTTCCGAACTTCTGGGAGACGAGGTGGTGTGGATTGTGATCCATAAATTACTAGTCCTAGCCTGTACTTCTGTTGCAAGTATGTCTGATTCCTGTGCGGAAAATCGCTCTTGTCGTTGACGGTCCAGTGCGTTTGGGTTGCTCATTATGAAATTGCATGGAGCGATTGCGTTCCAACTGGCTTTTTTTTAAAGCATGAGAACAACTATTTGATTGGCTACCATAGAGACACACCTTGGACATTTAAACCCAGCCTTTTAGCAATACCGCCATCAGATGCGCCAAGATTGCCGTCATGAAATTACCAAATTTCTCGCCGACACGCCCTCAGAGCGATACCGCCAAGCGATTACTCTTGCGTTCACCATTGCGTTTGGTTTATTAAAATAGAGCCCTCCATGTTTATCAAATTGTTCAATGTTGTGCTTAAGAGGAAGTGTACCCAGAACCTGACTTCATCCATTCATAAACTGAGTGTAAAACCATATGACCAGGATGCTTTTAAAGAGCAGTACTGGAGATATTGCTCACGGATGTTTTTGTATGTGAACGCTGGTTTACAGGAGCCAGTCTCTCTCTGTGAGCCCATTGGGGATTGCTCAGTAGTTTAGCCAGACGAGCCTTCCATTCTCCCACTAATAGAAAAGATCTGATTAAAATGGGAATGCAAGAGCCAAGCTTTATATTAGTGGACTGCAGGAGTGGATGATATTCGGGCTGATTTAGGGGTGATGGGTCACTTTGATATATCCACAAACTGGGTCCCATAAGTCCACAAATTAATTGTTTTACTCAAGCCTATGTGTGTTATTTTGACATTATTCTTGTTCTTCGGAGAAGTGTCACGGATATTATATAATCCCGCAAGGAATTTATTGGGAGATTCTAGGAAAACAGAATTAATTCAAAGCCCATGACAGCTTGCCTGGCAACCAGTAAATGTCTCCTGCCAAAACAAGCGCGGGGTACCCGACTGGTTGTATCATGATTTTCTTAATAAATGTCAGCTTTATTTGATCGGTCCATGAGCGCTCCTCCTCACATCTGAATGCCTTCAAGTCAGAGGTTGTGCACTCCTGCTGTTACGTTGAGTCTGGGTCCGTACTTTCTATTTGCCATTCACATTTCAGTCTTGGCAACTGTTGGGACACTTACCAGAGGGTGGCCACCCTGATTAAAACAGACCGTGACACGGGGGCGGCAGATACAATGCGGCCAGTGACCTCCGAATTAGCCTCGGATTCAGCTGGAGTCACGGTCGGGAATGTCCGGTTTCACTCCAGTGACCTTAAACGTCTTGAAGAGACCTGGAGCATGACTTTCTGTCTAATTGTTCCTGAAAGCAAACTGTTTCAATGGGGTGGCTCAGTCTTTGATCATCCTACAAAGGCCATATGATCATCATTGAATGTGGGAAGAGATGCTTTAGTACTTTCTATAGTTTTGCAATATATATTGATGTTCTATTTCTGAGTAGTTCATTTGAACTACTAT
Source organism: Synaphobranchus kaupii (assembly GCA_029718625.1). Taxonomy (NCBI): domain Eukaryota; kingdom Metazoa; phylum Chordata; class Actinopteri; order Anguilliformes; family Synaphobranchidae; genus Synaphobranchus; species Synaphobranchus kaupii. Next base: position 98,644,766 of record CM056376.1, read on the forward strand.
CACGTTTAGAGTACATTACATTTGGATTAATGCCACGCAATCACATAATGTTGCATAGGCCTACACAGCTTTAGGTCGGTCTCAGTAATATAGATGCAAGTAGTTTTCTTGTCCAAAGCCTAAATGGCTAACATGCAACCTTCTGTCGACACAGCTCTGATGTCAAGGTGACGCGATTACCATGCAAAGTTGTTGCAGACACACTGCAAGATCCATAGCTGGCTATGTGGTTGCAGAAATGCCACAGCTGACTGAATTTGGTTAGACATTTTTTGATTATGCAAAATCGCATTCCATCATAGTTTTTTTTCCCTGTTGGCCTGGCTTTGCAATGTGAAGTTTCTTTGTGTGGGTGTCATAGTCCATTGATGATGATTTTGAGCCAGGCCCTGGTCATAATACCCGTCATATTTTCTCAGTGGTGTCCCTGCTGATCAGGGCTCCTCAGCCTGATGAATACGTTGACACAAAGCCCAACAACTCTGCCAGTGCGTAGCTGAGGCCTCCGTCTAGAGAGGAGAGGACAAAAAGTGCTGTTTTGTAACCGCTGGCACAAACCAGATTATCGCAGAGTGAAAACAAACAAGAAGGTTCTGGAGAGCGCGGGACTGAATGAGCTGAGCGAACGCTCAACAAAGCAGATGGTTGTGACCAAGAAAAAATGACTGAAACATGTAAATAGAAGGCGAGGTGCTGGAAAAGCACTATAGGCTAATGGTTCCACAGTTTTCAGCCACCCAGAGGAGTTGTCAGTACAATCACTGATGAACATCGAGGTTCATCAGGTGCAAACTACAATTAACTGGGCCATTCTTCTTCTGACTGCAGCCTCAGAATAACCAATAAGGATTCTATTGGCTCAGTCTACACTTAAAGGAGATGTATGGGAAATGTCTATATAGATGTGATCTAGTACTGGAAAATAGTGCCCCATTTAAAAAGTATTTGACAAGATGATGAATAAACTGCCCCGTATGAAAAAGGCCAGTCGTTCAGGTGTCCTTTTCTATGGAGCTTGGTCAATAACAGCAAACTGGAATGGATCACATCATAAGGATGCAGACATTTCTTTCAGCCAGTGGAGGCAATACTGCATGTAAAATGATCAATGCCTCACAATATTTGCCGGCAAGCTGAGGCTGCGATTCATTTTCATTACAGAGAGGAGGCCGTTAATGCCTGTCAGAGATGGAGGTACTAGGCGAAGCTCATGTCTTGATTGAACACAACTGGTTTTCAGCTTTGCCGGCAATTTATTTCCTTAATGTTTTTGAGTGTATTGTGTCTGTTGGCGTGGCCAGAATACAGACAACATTATAATACCCAAGAGTGGTATGCTGAAAAATGTATATTGTGTCTTCAGTTAACAGGGTTATAGTCAGAAATGTGTCTCTTTATTAAATCAAACACTCCACTGAATTTGTATAATTCACTGTTTCAGGTTGATGGTAAATTTCTGTAGTAAGCTGTAATGGTATGTATTGTGTACGCTAAAGCAGATTACCAAATAGGAAACACTGCAGTAGAACAATATTTCCTATAATTATCTGCAAATCAAATTTATATCCAATTTATTTATAAATCTACTGTAACTGCACTTGTCTGAAAGGTTACTTGATGTGTTACATCTGAACAATGAATGGGATATTGGCTAAGGAACTAATGGTGTTTTTTTTTTTAGCCTTTTAGGTTGGCTGTGGAAAGATGCAGCAAAAGATAGCTGTGAAAGTCCACAACATTCTGTGCTCATTTTGGAGATATATTCTGCAAATACAGCCGCTGTTGCCTCAAAGCTTGTGGGTACAGTAGGCTCTTTCCGTTAGTGAAGAGTGAGTATTTGGCCTGCATGGCCTGTGATGGGGCATGAGATTTTTCCACTGTCCCACGAAGCAACAGATAGAGGCGACAATGCAATATGCGTTTTGTACATTGAAGGGTTTAGAATGAAACTTGAATCCTGTGCACAGGAATCAGGAATGTTCTGGAACCCCATTCAGATCAGTGTGACTGAATGTGCCTGTGTGCGTTAGGACACAGGGGACAGCCTATCAGTTCCACAGATGACCGATGAGAACATTTCAGTTCACAGGTGTTTCAGGTTCCGGTCAAAAACCAAAAACATAACACACTTTCCTACAGCACTGTACTTGCATTTATTCTGAGAGTATATTTCTGTTAAACACATTGTATTGTGTTTCAGGAACAGTTAGATGGCAACAGATTATATTTGTTTTTCTGAAGTAAATTGAATGTTTTCAAACATTAAAAAAATCTAGAACCTCTGTTCATCAGAATATTGTTTCTTATAATGTGATTAAAAAATTTTTTGTGCCTTTTTAGTGTTGGTTTTTACAACTAATTTAATCCAATCCCCTATTTATATTTAAGTATAGCTGTGTGCAGTCATTAATATGCAACAACAGAAACCAAAACCATTACAGTTTACTAAAGCCTATCACCCCTATGCCAATAATTCCCTTTATTTTTGCTGTCCTTTTCCCTTGAACTTAGGTTTTTTGCATAACCTTTCTTTCACTTAGTTGGGCTTTATTGACAGTGCAGAGTTAGCTGCTGTAACTTGAAGCGCACAGTAGAGGGTTTAAAGTGTGCATTGCACCCAGTTGAGAGTCACTGACTGCTCTCCCTTCCTCCACCTGACGATACCCAGCCTGCCAAACACCACATATTGGATTAACTCTGTGACAGATTGTGTGTGGCAGATGCACAAGACCAAGTACAGTTGGACGAAAGAAAAAGAGATGGAACGCTGTGTGTGTGTGCATGTGTGTACATGTGTGTGTGTGTGTGTGTGTGTGTGTGTGTGTGTGTGTGTGTGTGTGAGAAAGAGAGAGAGAGAGAGAAGAAGAAGGAGAAGAAATAAACTAAAATAATGTAGAAAGATTTTTTAGGTTCAAGGACACCTTGGGGTGTTTTCTAAAACTGTCCGTATTTTAATTTCACTGATCAGGGTGGGGCTTCCCTTAAAATTAACTATTGGAGAATATTTGCTGTTTATGTGCCCCATTATAATAATGTCACAGGGGTTATTGTGACTACAGTATAACAGAAAATGTTATCATTTGTGCGTATGACTTCAAAGAGAGAATGTTGTCACAGACTTAAATGACGGTAACACTGAAAGAGTGGAGAGTGCAGTATACTTTTGGGTTCTCTGTGCTGAACATTCAACAATAACTATTGTTTTTCAACTGATGAGAGAGAAAAATCCCCTGAGACAAATGAAGGCCATGGTGCATTTGGCCTCCATTCAATCAAATCCATGAGCCTGTCAGAGACAGAAGAACCTCTTTCATACTAGAGTCAATTATAACGGAATGTGGACAATCTGCGGGTTATTTCTACATGTCATTTTAAACACAGCCTTTTTAGAAGCCCCTGTTTGGCTTTATTTTTCTCCAAGGACAGGGGTATTGTAAGGTCAAGGATGAGACCAGCCTATCTGGTGGAGGATGTGCTAATTTGGTTGAGCACCTCAAACGCCTCCCTCAGTCCGCTCAGTCAGGTCTGATATAAAGGGTTTGACGTGAACACCTGCAGCACAGTGACAATGTGAGTATACTTCACTTGGGTCGGTGAACATTCTGGCAACTAACATAGATGCACATTGTTCACCCTGTCTGGAACACATTATAAGTCTACACTTTGGTAAGGTATTTTAGTTGCCTAGTACAGCTTGGTGGTAACAGTGAAACTTCTCATCAGTCGCTAATTTTGACTGCCTGTCTGCGCCCTGTCACTACCTCCAACCTACCCCCCTCACACACAGATAACATTGTATGCAGTACGACATGAGCAAAATTAGATTACACTTGACTTGCTCCATTTTTTATTGCTAACTAGAAAATCATGTAACCAACCGTCTATGGTTTCTCAAAAGGTCTAATTGAAAGCAAAGCAGCGGGGGCTCTCACTACATTCCTGGCAGCCAACATGGGAAAAATTGATTGCGTGTTTCGATCAGTTAGCTCTAAGCCACCATGCATTGTTGTCACTAGCTAGTGTACTCTAGATTCATATTAGTTATAATAATGCTAGCTAAATATATTTGCTGAATATTATGCAGAGATGCAGGCTCAGTGTATGTTTTTAGCTGTACGCCATTTAATGACTTTTTAAATTCAGAGGAGTGTTTGTTTGAAAAGTGGCACTAATGAAGATGTACATGTTCTTGTCATATTTCAATGCTGTCACTAAAGATCAGCATTGCCTGTCATTTTATGGATACAGGCTGCCAGGTGGGTATCCCAACTGACAACATGACATGTCTTAATTTACCTGCTGTCCACTGAATCGCTTGGCAAGTGCACGCATCTAACAACTCAAAAATCATGTGCATCCAGAGAAGAAATGCCATACCCTTCATATAAAATCCCAACCATATCATAAAACATGATATAATAACAGTAACCTCTCCCTAAAATAAAAGCAAAAACAAGTAGTTTTTTTTTTTACTTCAGGATGCATGAAGGTTAATTGTAGCAACGGCAGCTAAATTTACACTGAATTGACTTGCTAAATAGTCCATATACGAGTAACGGTTATAGAAAACCAGTCCCACTTTTTACGAAACAAACACATACAGATCCTTTCCAAAAAATTTGAATATCATGGAAAAGTTTATTTTTTTTCCATAATTCCATTCAAAAAGTGAAACTTTCATAGATTATAGATTCATTACACACAAAGTGAAATATTTCTAGCCTTTATTTGTTTCATTTTTCATAATTTTGGCTTACAGCTCCAGAAAACCCCCCAAAACAGTATTTCAAGAAATTGTGGCGAAAATCAGCATTTACTTCAGTTATTTCGGAGAATGAATGTTTTAGACTGAGTGTCACACTCTAATCATCTAATTTACTCAAAACACCTACAAAGTTTTTCTACAGGTGTGCCGTTAAATTGGACAGGTATCTCAGTTTGGTTCAGTATGGGGAAGACTGCAGACTTGACAATTGGCCAGAAGACCATCATTGACACCCTCCAGAAGATGGGTGAGCCACAAAAGGTCATCGCTAAGGAGGCTGGCTGTTCACAGAGTGCAGTGTCCAAGCATATCAATAGAAAGTTTAGTGGAAGGGAAAAATGTGGCAGGAGAAGGTGCACAAGCAAAAGAGATGACCGTAGGCTTCAGCGGATTGTCAAGCAAAGACGATTCCAAAATTTGGCGCAGATGCAGAGGGAGTGGACTGAGGCTGGAGTCAGTGCTTCAAAAACCACCACGTACAGAGTGTGACACTCAGTCTAAAACATTCATTCTCTGAACTAACTGAAGTAAATGCTGATTTTCGACACACTATTCTAATTTCTTGAAATACTGTTTTGGGGGTTTTCTGGAGCTGTAAGCCAAAATTATGAAAAATGAAACAAATAAAGGCTAGAAATATTTCACTTTGTGTGTAATGAATCTATAATCTATGAAAGTTTCACTTTTTGAATGGAATTATGGGAAAAAAAACTTTTCCTTGATATTCAAATTTTTTGGAAAGGATCTGTATAATGCCTTGTAGCCAGTAGTGTAGCTGGGGGGGGGGTCTTCTGCACTCATCTAGAGGGCCCACTGGAAGAGCAGAGTTGCACTGTATTTTTTTCATTAAAATATACATATATTTTTTTTGATATGTTAGTGATATAGGGGCCCACTCCTGTTTGCTTCATAGAAAGTGTTACCAAAGAAGTATAATAGAATACTGAGCACATTTTGACATGTAGATAATTTGATACGATTGTGGAAATATTTAATGGTGATGTTAAAAGAACACTCTTACGTTGTGCATAGGGCTAAATCCAGTGGAAATTTGAAGTAGAAGGTACTGTCTACTTGATGAATCCTAACCATACGATTGTACAAACATAGTCATTGTCTGGGATCTGGGGAACCATTAAAACATATAATATCACCTGCTTCTCTCCTGCTCCAGTCACTTATTTTATTGCACAGCTATTGTTCCTCCGGTTTTAACTACAGACATCTATAATAAAGATGTACTTGATTTGTAACGTCAAAACTTTTGCAGACAGCATTGACCAGCAGAGATTTAAAATAACATCTGTCAAAAGCCACAATCAAACATGTATGCTCAGAATGCAGCAGATGTGGCTTTTGTCACAGTGATGTGTAATTTATGCAAAACATATGCTAATGAGCCCCCCTGTTTTGGAAAAGTAAATCCCATTATCTGTACAAATGAATGTGAAATGTCAGGCCTGTCAAGGTGTTTCATTTAATTTATACGTCTTCATTTCCAAATCCTCAGAGGGCAGCCCGATGCTCTCATTAGCCACCTGTGTTACTCTTCTCACCGTGGGTCTGCCTCTCACCCTGACATTTTAGGCATCACAAATTAGCGCGCACATCAAAGGCAGCTCTGTCCTAATGGCTCCACGGTGTTTTTGAAGGAGGGGCGAATGTGGTAAAGCGTTTTACGTGGTGATGCACTCTTGTGTCGAATGGCTGTGTCATAGATTCCTGAGGAATCAGCCCATCCCTTTGGAAAAAATGGAGACAAAGGGAATCTTTCAATAGCAAAAAAATAAATAAAATGGAAGCACCTTGGTAAATACAAAGCAGAGGCAGTTGCAGGTCTGGCAATAGGTGACTTTCAATGGGGGTGATTGTTGCGGTGAGTTTTGTGGGGGCTTTAGTGATTCGTTAACAAGAAAGCTCAACCTTCTGATGTTTCACGTACTGTGGCGTGTAAGGTAGTAAAAGTATCTTCAACAAAGGGCAACAATCACTGCATTTACATTCACACTAAAACTCCAGTTTCACCCCGATTAAGCTAATACTCTGGTTATTGAAATGGTCACGTAAACACCTTCATCTGATCGTAAGGTCACAATTAGTGTTTTAAAAACCCGATTAAGACACCAGGATCTTTTGGCAGGATCTTTCTATTATTTACACGTCTTACTACAATTTCTTTCAGCTTTTTGAAACTGAATGTCAGGCGAAAGCCGATCCCGGATGAAAACAAAGCAAGAACACTGTTTCCGTTGAGCATATGGCGATTATGGAAAGAATCATGTAAAGGCGGCTATTGGAGTAATCGCATATCCATGTGTATAAAATAATATATACGCAGGCATCAACTGAGTACTCTCATTAACCGGGGTATTGGTGAGCATGAAAATGTATCCAGTGTGCAGAAACTCATACTCTAGGATGTGTTTATGTCCGTGAGCTAATTCAGAGCTCTAGGCAAAAATCTAGCACAGATCAGTTCACTGCAAATTGAGGCGAAGGTGGTGGCTGAACAGACATTTATTTTTTTGTTCACAGCATGTCGGTATTATGCCTACATTCTGTGAAGTCTGTATTATGGATGTCTAGCTCTGAAATATTGGAGAATTTACTATGGTTAGGCAACTTGTGAAAACATAATGGAAAAATTCCTGCCCTGGACACCCATACAGTATGATAAATATACACGCAGACACACTTTGATATTTTTATTCAGTGCTACTCTCTGCTGGGGTGTAATTTCACCTGCTGTGATGTATCCATTGCTTTATCAGCATCAGATTCCCAGGGCTGTATTTCGGTGTTTTTCTGTGTTACAGGGATAACAGTGTGGGAGGGTAGCAGATTGGCGGCCCAGCCAATGGCCAGCCAATGCTCACAGGATGCAGGTGTGTGTGTCTGTGTGTGTGAGTGAGAGAGAGAGAGAGAGAGAGAGAGAGAGAGAGAGAGAGAGAGAGAGAGAGAGAGAGAGAGAGAGAGAGAGAGAGAGAGAGAGAGAGAGAGCGGAAATAACCCTCTCCCATTACAGAGCCACCCCCATCTCCACCCCCACGTCACCACTTCCTGGAGAGGGACGGGAAAAAACCTTTCAAAAGCCGGGATGGCCCTGCCAAGTCAAACAAGCTCTGCACCCCTTTCTCACTCAGGAAACACTGGGGTCATTTTCCAGCAAGTGCTGTCACAGCATCCTCTTAAAGCACTCTACACTCTCAGATCTAATGCACAGTTATTTTAGAGCACTATGTTGGTGGGGGGTGCAATAGATTCTGCTTAATTAGACCATACATCTCAGCGACCATTTTATCCATTTACCAGGACACGATGTAATCATTCGCGGATAAGTGTATTTCCTTACTGGGTGGTTTCGCAGGTTCCTGTATGATGCCCTTGGCAGGCTATTGTCTCCTACTGAAAAAAATGTGATAGTTAAAATCCTAGTTAAACCAATGTGTTAATAAGTTGTTGAGTAGCACTGTAAATGTGCTCATTGGTTTTATGAGAAAATATTGTTTTATTTCCACAAGAGAAGCCTACTCAAGATGGAGATTACACAAGTGAATGTACTGTTGAAAATTGAATATTTTTACAGTGCTTGTTCTGCCTGTCTGGCTTGCTTTGACATTGATCCCTACCATGACGTTGCATAGCAGAGGAGCAATGAAAAGCAGTTGTGGGGGAAAGTTCACGTCGCAACCTGTGAAAGGAATTACAGCAGGGGCCAATGTTTAGCTGACAGGAAGGATGACTCTATCCACCATGAACACCACGCAGGAGTCATGGTGCACATTTGCTTCTGCTTGCGACTGAAAGATAGGCACCCCACCCATTCTTCAAAAACCCAATTGAATATTTCAAAATTGTGTATTCAATAATTATTTAAACACGCATTTGTGAACAAATTAGCAATCGAAGGGGAATGCTAGTAAATTTCCTCCTAGTGGTCAGAGGGGGTATTGAGCGGGAGGTGGGTGCGATTTTAAATATCTTTTGCGTCGGACATGTCTCCTCCCGTCGAGAGTCAACTCTGCCTTCATAATTAAACAGTTCCATCCCCTCTCACAGTGATGACTGACAGCTCAAGCGAAGATAACTGTTTACTCGGACTAAAAATAATAGGTTCCACATCAGCGCACATGCCAGGCGCATTCCAGCGAAATAGAGACATGTCAGTCTATAAAGACGTCCAGTCAGAGGATGCAGCCAGTTTGTCCAGTGGTTATCGCCCCTGCAAGTTCTTAGGGCATGGGAGGGGGGGCTATTATTAGCCCCATCAGCGCAACGTCTCTGGGGAGCTCTAAGGACGGATCCCCATTACCTGGGTGTGTCCTTTGCTGATAAATCACTCCCAGGGACATCTTAATATGACCTTTATTAATATCAGTAATGCTGAAACTATTTACAGCTGGTCATCCTTGTGGTATGGCCTGCTATTCATTAAACTGCAAACTCAATTAATTCCCGACAGGCAGGGCTGCAGCCTCCCTCAACCATTAGCTGTCCTTATCACTTATGGGTCTTTTATAGACATATGCTCTTGATATTGGCTTCAAAGAAATAAGATTGTAATTATTCAGGATTATATAATGAAAGGCACATATGTCCACATATTTTGTTTGTCATGTGAACTTGTTGCTATGGCTCTGGTTTTGATGGTTGCCCTTTATTCTGTCTATGTTTTCTTTTGCAAAACGTACCATCGGTTGGAATGCTTGAAGCAAGGCATTATCGCAAGGGGTACCTTCTTCAAGGAGCCGTTAACCTGAGTAAAATTTATTATATGTCAGCTGAACGTTACATTGAACTTTGCAGGTTAAATAAATTGAGAATTTGAACATGTCAAAATCTTCAGATTTGATTAAAATGCTTGGTGTTCAGGGTGATATCTCTGACATAACATTGGAAAACAGATGTTCAGTCCAGTAGAGCAAATACGATTCAATGTTGATATACAGAGATTACAGACTGGTGACAAATTAAAGGAAAAACCAACATTAAGTGTCTTAGTAAGTTGTTGGGCCACCACAATCCGCCAGAACAGCTTCAATGTGCCTTGGCATAGATTATACCTCTAGTCTAGCATAGATTCTAGTCTCTGGAACTCTACTGGAGGGATGGAACACCATTCTTCCTAAATATATTCCCTCATTTTGGTGTTTTGATGATGGTGGTGGAGAGAGCTGTCTAACACGCCGGTCCAAAATCCCCCATAGGTGTTAAATTGGGTTGAGATCTGGGCCATGGCATATGATTCACATAATTTTCATACTCATCAAATCATTCAGTGAATAAAACAGGGACAGAACACCAAAAAATTATGCCTCAGACAGATAAAATCCTTGTTTCATACAAAAAATATGTTAAATATTTTAAAACTCACTACAAGTTTCATGCAAATTTGTTTCAGGTCAGGTAGCCTTCCTCAGTACTCACACAATTTTTAACACCGTAGTATAATTGGATAAAAAATAAGAGAATCAGGGAAAGCCTCTGCAAATAATTGATACTTGATTGATAATTGATGTTTGAGAGAATATTTTCTTAAGCATTTTCTAAAAGGAGCCAAGAGTGTTTTTGCAGGGTTAAAAGGTAATGTGCATTACTGGATGTATTGCTTGTTTGAAGTCATGTAAGATGGTGCGAGGGCCACTTTACCTGGGTTCATTTTCAAATCCCTTTCACAATCCTCTATCCAACATAAACTGACATCAGATATCAAGTTAAAAAAGTAACCAGCGTGTGTTTCAGATCTCACAGTGCCCAATAACATACTACATACCTTAGAAACTCAGAGGCGAGAGAATCACACACATTATCCCAGCTGAGGATGTGCAAATTTATTACCCCTTTGATAGCTGCGTGTTGGCGTGACATTCTCCCATGAATGCAAATTCTGCATGAGGAGCAACCGGCACGTATTCCATAACAAAAAGTGCATTGCGTTACAGACCACACATACACCCGGCATCTTCGATAAATCCTTAAATCCCCTCACTCCACCGTTCTCCTCCGGAGGAACGTGTGCGGCCTTGCTGCAGTATGCGGGGGTCACTGGTTTGCATCGCAGCTGTCCCTGGTACAGCCGTGTGACCCGCGCCCCGGCCGGCTCCCCTGGCACAGCCGGCCGTTAGATCGCCGACGCAGCGGGGCCTCAGCCGCCGCAGGTCTGTCTCTGAGAACTAGAACTCTCCCCCGCCGCTGGGACGCAACGCCATTCCATTTGTCTGCAGCACGCCTGCTGCTCATGCCATGGGCAAGGCCTGACAAAAGCAAACTATACACACCCCCGTCGACGCCAACACAGTTTCTTATTCACTCGCCAGTCTCATCCAGAGTGTTGCGGAGAAATGTGATACCTCTGGAATTTTTACGAATAGAATCAACAAGGGGAGTGCCATTTGTATTAAAAAATGAGACGACAAAAAATGAGTTTTAGGACCACCAAGGGAGTTTTCATGTCACCCTATTTGCCATATTGACAGTTTTGGTCTAGACATAGAATTCTGGCACACGTGTGGAGACAAGTGGGTAACCCGAATCAAAAGAATGTTTTTTTTTGGTGGCTTTCAGCTAAAGATGTACTAATAATGAGCTCACTCACAAAGGTGCGCTTCTCTAAATACTTGTTGATTAAAGGAAGAAAGGGCTGTTTGTAAGATATCAGCGTGACAGTGTCGCTGGAAATGATCCGATATGGGTACATTAATGAGTCACACTGCACCCTCTTGTCACGGCATGCTAAGAACGGTTAACGAGGGACATTGTTTATAATTATCTAAACATTATTATTCATGTTATTATTCATTTTTCAAAATAAAAAAATCCGGATACTTGTGTGGCTTACATTACAATGGCTTATCAGTGATGGAAGGAGTAGGAAGTAGTATGTAAGTATGTAAGGGAGTATGTAAGAACAATACTACAGTTACTGCGATTATAAAACAAACAAATAAACAAACAAAACAAATCCTCTTCCAGATTTCTACGCTTTAATGGCAAGTTTGCAGAAAATTAGATCTTGATGGGTCCAAATGGAAGCAGAGGGAATTTCTTTGTTTGCTTTAAGTCGCTTCCATGGTGCCAAATATGTTTTTATGGCCTGGTTTCAGGCAACAAGAATGCACCCCTGGCAGTGCGAGTTCAGTTACTTTTTCCTTGGATTGCATTTCACAGTCAAGGTGACTTGTTATTTTGGACCAGAAAAGGTTTTATTACTAAGACCACGTTGTATATTATACTGCCTTCAGTATTCACTCAGCACTGGGCGTACGGTGACCCGGAACCGTGCCGACAACCACTAATGAATGTTTGTATGTTGACGACTTGGGTAAACAACAGAGATTATTTTCACAGGGATAATCTCCAATGTCATGCCTGAGAAGACTAAAGTAATACAAGTGTAAAATCTTTCAGGAAATGAAAACAGAATAGCCTCCCTACCATTCACTTTTTTACTTTTCATCTTTCTGGCTCCCCATAAACAATAATGCCATTTTTGTGAGCTGGTGTGAGGAACTGTCTGTCAGAAAGTGATCTAAGCCCTCCCTTCTCTCTTCAGAGTGGAAGCAGCCTTCACTGGCACCTACTAGATCTGAAGACACAATATCCTTATTTATGTTTATACTGTAAGAGAATCAGACCTTTCCAGGCCGTCTCATTCACCTGGGGGCTGGGGAAATGTGATCTCTGAAAATGCCACAGGATGCCAACCCCAGAAAAGAATGTAATGTGTACTGGAAATGTACCCTACAAATAATGTATGTTACATGTTAATTAAACAGCTTTAAACTATAGAACAGAATTCCAAATAAAAAAAAAGAACAATGAACACTGGTCTCGTACAATTTGTACCAGTAGGTAGTATTAAAGAACGATGCATTTCCAAATCTGAAAACACTATTAATTACTTGAACTGTGACTTTGGAGTTTAGACAGCTCAAACTACAGATTATTTGTGTTTTATAGTGAGTTGGAAAGAAATAGCCCAATACAGCAGCTGGTCATAATCTCCAAATTCGCTGTGTTCTATAATACGTCCACCCTTTGCAGATTTTTGGGCTGAATAGATATCACTGATTTCTAGGTTCTCCATTTGGGTTTGGATCTCTGGCTTTGTACGTGGGTATACTGTACATGCACCTATGTGTGGCTCCCGGTCTATGGGGGTCTGTTCTGTTCAACTACCATTCTGTGTGTTTTGTGGAATAAATTCAGATATATGGGGTTACTGTTTGGACTTGGACGAGAATTTCAGAACGCCGTTACCCCTTCTTTGTGCTACTACAGGTTTTTGTTTTATAATTTATTTTTACTGGTAGTAGTTGGAGTTTTCTAACTAGTATCAAATTTGCGCTTTGGTTTATTTAATATAATATTTGTTAATACAAATATTTATTAATATAAAAATGGAATTTGAATTTCCAATAAATTCCCCTGATTAACTAGTCTTGCGGATTCAGCAGCAGACTTTGTTGCTTATTTCTGTGTTGAAAAGGGTGTTTCTGTCATATGGAGGCAAACATACTGTGAGCTATAGCCTGTAGCTATAGCATTTTCTTTATTTTGTAGCCCATTTTGAAGTACCATAGTTACCATTAATAATCAGGTGTTGGGTTTCAGGTTTGCGATGTCTTCTAGGATGGGATTCTGTTTAATAAACTTTTTTCAGGGCAAGGCTGGCCAAGAGACTGCTGCCGTACAGTATCTTAGTGTACTTCCTTCTCTCATCAGGACCCTTCTAGTCCTTATCTACCAAAATAACTGTAAACTATAGCCTTAGGAGTTATCGATCAGACATTTTGTATTCAGCTGGAAATAAAGGCTCATCTTGGTTTAATTTCTGCTTTTCAGTGTTTTAAACAGCAGTGCCAAATCCTAAGCAAAAACAACACACTGTCTGTCCTTGAACATTATTGCGTGTACTAAAGTTGAGGTTATGGTGTTGCAGAACGGAAAATGTGTACGAGACAGAAATTTGACCCGAGCTATAAATTCTCCACCCTTTGGCGGGAGCTATTCGTATCACTTGCTCCTTGTTGCCCTGGTGTCTGCATGTAATTTTGGGCAAGCAAGTTTGACGCACAGAAAATTTGCGATATTCATTCAAAAATGTACCCTATTAATCATATAAAATATAAGGAAAACAGATTTTAAAATGGCAGCTTGAGTATGATGCAAGACATTGAAAGACACTACTCCACTATTATGTATTGTACTATGCACTATAGTGAGTGAGTGAATTGATCAAAATTATGCATTTCTTCCTCCTCAACCTGGGAGATGAAAAGATCGCTGATGCTTAAAATAACTTTGCATAGAGTGCATCGTAAAATTGACCATAATTACACTAAGAAAAGGAAGAACTACCTTTACTATTACATTTAAAACAACAATACAAAAACACATTAATTCCTTGGAATTCTAACAACGTGGATTTAAGGACAATATATTTAAGTTCAAAATCCCTGATCAGCAGTGATTGCATTTTGGGTGATGTTTTGTATTATCTATCCATTCCTTGACCTGGAGCACTATTGTGTCCTTTGGGAGTCTGGAATCAAGGGGCTACAGTGGTCATTCATTCTCCTGATTCACAGAGGATTACTCCAGCCCAGCTAGACCTAGACAGAGAGTAGCAGAAAGGAGACAACACTGCTCAGTAAAGATATTTTTCAAATGAAAAAGAATGAGTAAGGTTATTTTACTCATATTTTGTGTTAGCTCTGAGCAGTATGGATTGTGTGTTCCTCATTGGTTTTTCTATGTATTTTCAAATAGTGGCATCAATCATTGAAGGTGAAGTACTTCCAGCAATTATTTTATATGCTGGGCAACTATATTTTTTTAGCTGAATGCATTTGTTTTGCTAATTGTACTGTATCGTACACAAATTAGGATCAATTAATTTACTTAATTAAACATTAGTAAAAATGCATGAAAGCATGAGATATAGATATATGTTGGAATTGTATTCTATGAAAAATAAGTGGAAACACACCTTTTATTAGATGGGCTAAACAAAATGTACCCTGCCCCCTACAATTTATTTTCAGTCTAATGAATGTGGGCTATCGTACATTGTGCAGATACATTTTTAGACAATTCCAATAGCCATGTCACCTTTTGTCGGTCAGTAGTTGAGATTGTTATCCCTGAACCATTATATCTGTAACCATTAAAACATGTATGAGCAAAACCAGCCGTTCACTTATACTTTCAGAGATAACTTGACACCAAGACCCATTTTTGAGATAAAAAATAAAAATTGCTCCAACAAAGGAGAAGAGGCAAAACCACAAAATGTAGGCTAGTGCAGCAGAGAAGGGTGCTTGGTGTGACCCTCTCTTATAAAATCCCGCATGAATGCTGATCTGAAAAAATGCGCATTCATGGGCATGGTGGCATATTTGCATCAATACTTTAATAAATTTGGCACGGAGAGCATTCACAGCTGTTGCACAGCCAACAGCATGAATTACGCTCTGTATTTTTTCTTAGTGGAAAAGTTAACAATTTGTCATTTTGGAGCTATGGCAGTACTATATCTGCCATTCCCAGAATTATAATTATAAAGAATGTGTTGGTATTGTGTTCTATGAAGAATAAGTGGAAACACAGCTTTTATTAGATGGGTTAAACAAATATTCTACATTTTTGAACATTAAACTGAGAAGATGGATACTGTGATTATGGTGTTAGCTACAAAACTTCAAAAATAATAAAAACATAGACATAGCTAGCATATAGCAAGAGTGCACAAAGTGATTATGAATGTAAGTAACATAAATATGATGAATTGTTATGGTAATATGAGCAGACACCAAAGCTCCCTAAGGTGCTTCTAATTATGGCCTGGCTTACTCTGACTGAGTAAAGGTAGCTGGCCACTTGGTACATAAGGAAAGGTAATTGGGCAGCACAAAGCCATGGAAAATTAAAAAATTTATTAAAACTAACACATGCATGCATCACTGATGTACTAAGATACTACTTTACTTCTAACAATGAATGTCTGACTGAGTTCAACCCTTCTGGCAGCAATAAGTAACAGGCAGCATGACACAGAGAAATGACCCATGTTATTTCTTCTGTGGTGCAATGCATAAACGCGTACAGTATATTTAATATTAAAACATATGTAACGTAAAATTATTTATTAAAAGTGTAAACAAAGGTGTAACATAACAGTTGCATAATATTGTTTAAGTGTAAAGAAAAACATACAGTATATATATATATTTTTTAAAAGGATAGGAATCACTGGTTTGGGGTTTCTTGCAAAATTTGGAGGCTTTTGTGTTGTTCAACATCTCTAAAACATTGCAAACCCTCTGAGAAATTTCAGGGGGGAATCCACAACAGGATTGCGATGGTTTTGTGGCCATAAACCATCGCCAAGCTCCAGAAAAAAAATGCTTATGATTGAAAAAGTACCCTCAGTGGGTGGAGCGTACATGCAGCTGCACTACCAGGGGAAAACGCATAGCGCACTGTTTGGTTCCTGCGTGTTTAAATTGTGTTATCAAAATTATGTCTGATTCACAAAGATGATCACAACTTCCATTCACAATGATCATGGGTTTTTTCAGAATAACCTGAAACCTGGCAGTAATATGAATCTTCAAAACAAGGTTCCTTTGGGTTAACAGAGACAGAAATTCATCAAAAATCATTCATACAATTAGAATTGCTTGATGACAAAGATGACATTGATCCTGTCCCCTACAATTTATTTTCAGTCTAATGCATGTGGGCTATTGTACATTGTGCAGATACATATTTTGACAATTCCAATAGCCATGCCACCTTTTGTAGGTCAGTAGTTGAGACTGTTATCCCAGAACCATTATATGTGTAACCATTAAAACATGTATGAGCAAAACCAGCCTTTCACTTTATTTATATATTCAGAGATAACTTGACACTAAGAACCATTTTTGAGATTAAAAATAAAAATTGCTCCAACAAAGGAGAAGAGGCAAAACCACAAAATGTAGGCTTGTGCAGCAGAGAAGATGAAACTCGGTGTGACCCTCTCTTATAAAATACAGCATGAACACTGATCTGACAAAACACGCATTCACGGGCATGGTGGCATGGCTATATTATTTGCATCGATACTTTAATAAATTTGGCATGGAGAGCATTCACAGCTGTTGCACAGCCAACAGCATGAGTTATGCTCTGTGGAAAAGTTAACAATTTGTCATTTTGGAGCTATGGCAGTACTATATCTGCCATTACCAGAATTATCTGCAGCTCATGAATATTCAGCTCAGTATAGTGCCAATCTCTAGTCTCTGGAACATCCTTGGGACCCCAAGCTCCCAAAAACCGCACCCCCCCATCCCAATCTACCCTGAAGGCCGATCAGTTTTTCAACACAGCATTGTATTCTGGAAACGTTCACAAGACATAAAAAAAAAACAGAGAACACACAAGGGAGGAGGGGTCTGAGTTTCCTCATGTTCCCTATATTGAATTTCTGTGGGTCTTTACATCCCTTCACAGGAAACTGGTTGTGATGGACAAAGGTGTGCCTGGTCCCGAAAGGTTTATGTCCCACGAAGGTTTTATTGTCTTGCCTCAATAGTGATCTCCCTCAGGCCTGCAGATGTTGACGGCTGAGTTTCTGCTGGGCTCTTTCTTGCCTTTCGTCTGCAAGTGTTTTTACCACTATTCAGCTCAGAACAGGAGATAAGGACGTGGGAACAAGGGTGTCTAATCAATGCTTACACAAAAGGACAATTTCAGAGGTCTCTGTAATGAACATAAAGTTACATTAAATGTGTAACTCAAAGTTCAGGACTCTTGACATTGCAGGTCTAGTGGATGTCATGATGTACTGTATGTGTGTCTTTGCAGTGGAATAGGCAGGAAACATCTACTAGATTCTGATTTAACATCTGCTCTCAAAATGCAGTGGAATTCTTTACAAATTCACTCTTCCCTCTTGGTACCTCGTCTCTGACAATTATGTCTCAGAAAGTGATGTCAACATTAGTCACTCATACAATGGTGTACTCCCTTCAGTCAGCACACAATATTTCACCATTATTTTAAACATATAATGAAATGACTGACTAAAATCTATTGGAAACACATGCATGTCAATGAAATGAAACAATATTCACAGACAGTATTTGGTCCTAATATCGTGATTAAACTGGCTGTTTTTCATGTTTTTATTTTTTTGATGCATTGAAGTGGCAAATTACATATTCAGAGCAGAGAGTTAGAATCACTGATTGAACATGGCCATATTGTACTTCTGGATATTGTCCTTTTTCAATATGATTGTTTTTTTAATTGTGAGTTCAACACTAGTCCCTCTATAATTAGTTTATCGAATGAACCCCGGTTAGATACTGTATATACAACCCCTCCTGACTGAAATGAAAATGCACTTTTTAGGGTTTGTTTAATTATACAGTCGTCAACTGCTGAAAGTTGGCCTGAATATTTCCACAGTATGGTTATGTGCATGCATACATTTTGCTGTGTTTAGTCTGGTTCTGATTTTATCCACTTGAACATGAGTGGCCCGCATAATGAAGTGCGAAGGGTTCCCATGCCGTGTGCCGTTTCTGTGAGGAAGCAGTGCCTCACACTATGAAGCAGTAGAACTTAAACCTTCTTTCCACTCTTGAAGAAAACAGTTTATTTTTTTTTTAAGTACATTACCTTTGTGAGTAGGTGGTGTGACCTCTTTAGCTGTCATGATAAATCAATTTCCATGCATTTATTGCCAGTGTGAGAACACTGAAATCATTGTGATTTGATCTCAGCAAATAAATCTTCAGTGTCGATACGGCATCTTCCCATAGTATTTCTCAGTTTATGATGGAGTTCTTCAAAGACCCTTAGGGGCATGAGGCAAGATGGCAGTCAATTCTGAATTACCATTTATTATTATGGATGATGTAGGTCTTTTGTTTCATTGTGTTTTCAACTTGGAGCTCCTGCAAAAATAAGTGTTCCAATGATTCATTCCTGAATCCCTGTAATGTACACGTCCGTAAGAACCCAAAGTACCTTACAGGAGGATAGAGCCTAGAGAATAATACTTAAATAATACCTCAAATCTGAGCGTCCCTGGAGTATAAATTAAACACGGTCATAAAAAAGTCATATTGCCATGGTAAATTATAGAAGAATGTGGAATTATGGCCAGGGAGAAAGCTTATCTGATTAACTGCCTACTGCCTTCTGCATCCTGCACCCCCCCCCCCCCCCCCCCCCCGTCATTCTCATCACCAATAAGAACTGCATTACACATATATTAAATGCATGTTCACATAAAATGTGGACAATGAAGACAGGTTATCCCGAACAATCCCCACTACCTTCTGACATGAAATTTCTTCATGCAGCATGTCAGTGCAGTTGTTCCTTTCGTTATGGACACCCTGAGTTGTGGTAACAAGCACCCTGCTCTGACATCTCCTGTGCTGATGAAGTCATACTTCATCTACAAGCCCATATTCTCTTTCTCTCATTATTGTTCTCTCTCTCTCTCTCTCTCTCTCTCTCATACACACACACACACACACACACACACACAGTATATACACACAAGCAGGAGGGTTGCCTCTTACTCTATAATCTAGTTCTTCTGATGTAAAAAAAAAGGTGTGTAACAGTATAGTTGACATTTCACTCCTAATTAAAGATTAAATGAAGACCCTGGTGCTAAAAGTACTGAAGTCACATTTTTCGACAATTCAAGTTGAGCATAGAAACATGTTGAATTTGTTTAAGTCCACCCTATAAATATTGTTAACAGAAAAGGTGCCTAAGCAATGCATGAAAACAGCAAAACATTGAATGGCTGATTTTATGGATCAATTATATTTTCGGATTTGATTTTCTCAAAATATACATTTTGCGACTTCAGTACTTTTAGCACCAGGGTCTTCAATTAATGTCATCAGTGTTTGGTCAAATCAGTGATGATAAATGAGAAACCAATCTGTTTTTCCTTACTACAAAAGGACTGTTACAAATCTTTTTCACTTCAGTCCGTCTGTGGCGTATTGATATAGCATCATCCGGCAAAAAGGGCCTGTAAGATAATTTATATCTCTGTTTGAAATGCTATTAAAAAGGTTATGATATTTTTCAACAAAAAAAAGTCACAGAACTTTACCAAGCACTATGAAATTGAATAAACTCCAAAGACACAAAGGACAGAGACCTGTGGTCCCATGTGTGAATGTCAAAAACAGTTACCCTTCCACTAAGTCTGTGTTCCCTACATACATTGGCTCCATAAATCCTCCTCCCTAATCCCTTGTTGATTGATGGGTGGACAAATAGGCCCCTTTGTTGGGTTACAGATAGAGCACTGATCTCCTTCCCGCCTCTTTCTCTCATTTGTAAACAATTACAAATGCTATAGGCATAGACAAATATTTATCTTTGAAACTTATTCAAATAAATCAATATTTTCAGAGGCCTTGTTCTTGGACTACATGCAACTCATGCAACTGTTGCATTTGAAATGTGTTAAATGGGTTTGGAAATGAAGTTTCCTCTCAATGGCATACACATACAGGGATTCCCCTATGGATAGCAGCCAGGTATTCCCAGGTGAACACGGTTGCCAGCTAATGCTTCTTTGGGAGGCCCGTGAGCTGCATGCAGTCAGTTCCTATTGGAGATTAGGGAGTTGCCATCACTTGGTAACAATTACTAGCTAGCCTCCTGAAACAGACAGTATGAAAGATGCGGGATTTGGAATTGATAAAAGCATCCACATTTCTAAAACAGCCTGCTTTACTACATATATTTGGATAAAAACTACTTTTCTCTCATTAATAGAATTTAGCCATGTTCAGTGTCCCTCATTTCATAATATCACTAGTGGAGTGATAATAATTTATTTAATTTGGTATACATATAAAATTGGTATACATATCATATCTACATTTGTACATATGACAATATTACAGATAGTACAACTAAATATGGGTATCACTTTAGTGCTCTGCATTGCTCATTCATGTCAGGTTCCAAGCTTGTAGAGCAGAGCACAATATTTTAAAATGTTATTAGGGACCAGTTCACTTTTAAAGACCTGGATTTGGCCTTGAAAGGAAAATCATTTAGCTTCTGTAACAGTCAGATGGCAGCATTGCCTGACAAGTCCTCTGGGAGTCCATATAGTCTCAGATGTCAGAGCAAGGTTCCACATGAGAAATGGACTGCTTACACATTAGGACGTGTTCAAGTAAAAACACTTGATTTAAAAAATTACAAAATGTAAGAAAAATACATTATTATGTCTTTAATTCTGAGAAAGACTACTCTGACTATATACAGACTAGGGGTGTCACGATTCTCCAAATCCGCGATTCAATTTGACTTTCGATTTTAAGGTCACGATTCGATTCGATTTTCGATTTTTTTTTCAGCACAATTTCTTTTCCAGCACTATAGTCTAACTAATGGCTATGCCATTGTTAGACTATCGAGTCTTGATTTGTAAAGAAAAATACTTGTTTCTCAATAAGTAACTTTTACTTGAATAATAACAATTATAAATAATAACACAAATATGAGAATATTTAAACACACCTAAACAGTTAAGAGCTTTATCAAAACTAGACTCTAGAATAAACAGTTGAACATTTACCACGCTATTAACAATTTACACATTGGTTTTATGCCCTGACAACGGTCATTTACATTTTCAAATTCTTCTTTAAAAAGATGAGCGTGTTCACATTCTTTGAACAGTTGAGAGCTTTAACAAACTAATATCTGAAATAATAAACAGTTGAACATGTACCACGCTATTAACTATTTACACGTTTTTTTTCATGCCCTGACTGTCATTTGGGTTGTCATTTGAGTTGCCTGTGTCAATGTTTTTTTCCCAGTCAAATCTATTTCTTTGTGATGCCTGCGAATGTGTCCTGCCATATTTGACGTGTTGCCTAAGGTGGCGTATGGTACTCGCGTGTAGCATAGCCGACAAACTGTCGTTATTTTGTCAATGACGCGTTCGTTGTTTATATAACTCACGGGGAAGGCAAACTGTTGCCACACCGGTGACTTGAGGGAAGCAGGAGGATTTTCCAGTTCTGTTTCTCCATCTCCGACTCCGGCAGTGGCCATGGTGTGTCGAAAAGTAATGCAGGCTACCGGTAAGCTAACGTTAACTAGCAGCTGTGTCTTCTTTGAAATATCAGTGTTTCCCCTACCATTATCTTGGCCGGGCGCTCACCTGCCGCCCGGCTTGGACAAGAGGGAAAATAAATAATTTTAATGAAAAAAAAAAAAAATTTATATTATTCTTTTTTTTTTTTTTATATAATCTTTTTTTTTATGTAGCTGCAATATTTCCCTTACCGCAGAATGCGGGAATGATCAAAATAGCATCTGGAAAAACCCAAAACAGCTTTGGTTTCCCGTTAGGCCTAATTAAAATTTTCAATGGCAGCGCTGATATTATGAGGGTGTAATTATAGTTTCCGCCTCTATGCAAAATGGCGCACTTTCACCGCCCGGCCTGAAAAAAAACTAGGGGAAACACTGAATATCGTTGTTTTTTTTCTTCGGACGCACGCCTGCGTGGACGAACAAAATGCAGTGGAAGGCGTCAAGTTTCGTTTTGTCGGAAACTTGCCACTTTTGTCGGAAACGCTTAGTAGCCAAGTAGGCTACTTTTTTTATATTTTACCCATCACATGAAAGGCTAAGAAGAGCGCGCGGGGGGCGGGGTGGAGAGAAAAAAAAACTTGGAGAATCGCGAACCAGCTTGTGATTTCGAAGTTCGAAATCGAACGCTCATTTCGATCGATTTTCGATTTCGAATCGGTATCGTGACACCCCTAATACAGACGGGTGACAAATTAAAGAAAAAACCAACATAAAGTGTCTTAGTACAGTGTTGGTAAGTATGGCTGTTCACCTGCCACCAGAACAGCTTCAATGCGCCTTGGCATAGATTCTAGTCTCTGGAACTCTACTGGAGGCATGGGAACACTAATCTTCTAAAAGCTATTCCCTCATTTGGTGTTTTGATGATGGTGGTGGAGAGCGCTGTCTAACATGTCGGTCCAAAATCTCAGGTGTTCAATTGGGTTGAGATCTGTAGACTGCGAAGGCCATAGCATATGATTCACATCATTTTCATACTCATCAAACCATTTGTGCCCTGTGGATGGGGGCATTATCATCCTGGAAGAAACCACTCCCATCAGGACAGAAATGTTTCATCATAGGATAAAGGTGATCACTCAGAATAACTTTGTATTGATTTGCAGTGACCCTTCCCCCTAAGGAGACAACTGGACCCGAAATGCGCCCCACAGCATAACAGACCCCCCACTATATGTTTTTTTCCTTTAATTTGTCACCTGTGACCCGTCTGTATATGTACTGTACATATACGTTAAAACAAATTCTCAATCTGCATCATGAGCATGTGTCCTACACATTGGCCTTCATTTAATATGAGGAGTAGCGAAGCGCTACTCTGCTTGCAACATTTAACACAGCTTTCTAAATGTGTGGAAATGCTAGGGGTGAACACACGAGGGAGTCAATTATGGACTTAATTGTTGACAGTTCCACTTATTTTGCATGGATGTAATTAACCCTTAAATGCCAGGAGCAATTTGTGACCGCTCATTTCTTTCATTAATGCTGTAATTATACAAATGCCCTTTCTCTCTCTCTTTATGTGCATGTGTATGTATGTGCATGTGTGTATTTGTCCAGTTGCTGGATTGTAACATATCAGTTGTCGTTAATTGAAATATTAATGGGATGGTTGACTGATAGGGCTATGATCTTTTGTGTTATGTCTGCACTGTAGTGTGTATGTATCATGGAAAACACAACTAATAAAATGCAGTGGCCACTTTATTATGTACACCTATCTAGTCCCAGGTAGGACCCCCTTGGATCCACGGATTCATGCCGTTTAGGCCTAATTTTGACCCTACCATCTGCATGTTGTAGGAGAAATCAAATTTCCTCAGGCCAGACATTTTTCCAGTCTTCAATCATCCAGCTTTGGTGATTACGTGCCCACTGTGGCCTAATCCTGACAGGAGTGGAACCGGTCTTCTGCTGCTGTAGCTCATCTGCTTCAAGGTTCAATGTGAACCACCACGTCTGGCAATCATACTACGGTCGCTTAGACCGTGGACGAACAACAACTCAACCTCTTCACCATGTCTGCATGCTTCATATATTGAGTTTCAGCCACATGATTTGTTTTAACTATTTGGAGAAGCAGGCTGATGAGCAGGTGTACCTAAAAAAGTGGCCACTGAGTGTGTAAGTATGCAAGTTATTAAGCATTTTGCATTTTATATATAAAGCAAAGTAACCTGCTGTTAAGATGCCTTCGATAAGATCGTCAGGCTCATAATCCACATAAACAAATAGTTAACAAATGCTAGGACTTAAAATTCACTTCAACTAACAACAAATAACTCAATTGTAAATGAAATTGCCTGGCCTTTGTGGGTATTGACTTTGCAATCAGGGAAGTGGGCAATCAATAGGTATATGTTGAGGGTGTCAGGGCTTAAAAATTAAGATATTTATAAGAACAGCTGTACTCAGTCAGAACCTGCCCTGAGGCTGACCTATGTGTTCGTGTTCACCCCTCAGAGGAAGAGGGTGAGCTAGAACATTAAACAATGCTCTTTAGAACCACATGCTTCCAACTCTGGCTGGAGATCTCATGGTAAGTAAGATCTCATATGTGAACTTTGCCAATTGTATTGGATTATACCATAAAAGGTCAAAATGTTGTCTTCTGGATACCATCTTGAAAAATCTTATTATCTGCATATCCCCACCAAATCAATATAGACCAACGATTACCATTGCCTTACACGGCTTCACATATTTCCTGCTCCAAACTGTCTGGGACCAAACCAGATATCTAGTGAGGGATTTCTGCAAAGCTATTCCCAGATCTCCGACAGTCTTTCATTAACCTATAATATGTGAAAATCTCCACGTCATGTAAAAAATGTGTGATGGACAATACCCAATCGAGAAACACATGTGTGTGAACAACAAGAGGTATATGTATAAAATGACAATCAAACAATTGAAATGACTGAAAAAAACAATTCACAAAAATATGTAGAAATATGTAAATGCTTCCTTTTTGCTAGTGAAGAAGTAGGATTGAGAGACAGATTGTGTGGTTTGGGAACCTTTGGATATTTCACCTGGTGGTTACAGGTTTTGTATTCTAGGAATTATACCTGTGTTGTACCCCAAAGTAGCTACTAAGTGAGGTTCTAAGCCTAAATTTCTAGGTTTTTGATTGTTTGAAACCGTTAGCTATGTAAACTGCCCTGGATAAGGGCGTCTGGAAATTAGAATCAATAATGATAAGTAAGTGGGGATAGGGGTGGTGGTCTTGTATGGTGATGTGGGCATTTGCAAATTACCAGGATGTTGCAGCTATTGTATGCAAGTTGCCTATGATAAGGTTGTTTGATAGAATAAAAGGAAATTATGTTAAATCCATACATGTGGGATTTGTAATTGTGCGGCGTGTGTTTCCCCATCAGCTCTCAGAAGGCCTGTTGGTCTTTATGCCTCTCCTGTGCAGCAGTTAGGGCAAACAGTCGACAAGCACGGCCCTTGCCTTCATCAACAGCTTTCCCGGAGGAGCAGAACGCAGTAACACACTGTGCTGGCATTGCTCTGCTGGGGACAGCCTTCCAGTGACGTAACACTGCCGATTCAGTCCATGCTGTTTTTTCAGCAGGCAGAATTGTTTCTCATTTTAGATCACGATCATGCTGATGCTGTCGCAGATATCATATTTTGCTGATGTCATTGTTATTTTTTCCCTCTGGAATGTGATTTGAAACATAAGGAGCACACATTTCTTCTCCTAGTGTACTAATATAAAATTCTATATTATGAATTATTTATGTTTGTGGATGATAAATATAATCTGTTTATATTATTATATAATACTTCATTATTCTGTACAGTAGAAGCAAAAACAAACTTTGTTAATGTGTTATAATTTTATTCACGACAGGTAGAAGAGTAATTATTGAGTGAATTACAGTTCATTTTGAGTTCAAACTGGGAAAGTGTAAAAAGACAAATGATTCTAGACATTTGTTTGTGTAGATGTCTGGCCATTACCAGCGAGGGCCATAAAGTCTAAGCCATCTGAATGGTGTTAAAATGTTGACAACCGCCAAATTCACAAAGCAGGCCCAACAGAAGCCTGCTGCTTTGACACTTCAGTTAAAAAGCCGTTGTGATTAATTCAAGTCTTGACACCCACGGAGAGGACACGCCCACTGGACAGTTATTCCTCTCTGTTTAATCCATGTGTCTTTGCCTTTGTACGAGCACTGTTAGATCCATCAGGCTAACGTGGCCGCTTCCACCACCCGTGATCCCTTTACCATTTGTGCTATCTCCACTGAGCGCCAGACCCAGAGTGCACAGTTCAGCCCTCTGCACTCAGATCAAGCTCCTAAAATGCAGCCCCTGCTGCGTTTCCCAGCGAGCGCTAATGTCCCTGTTTTTCTAAGGATCACGCTCCCCACCCCCCACCTCCCTCCTCACAGAAAGCAAATTGTTTTACCACTTGGGCTTCCTTTGTTTTAGTTCTGCTTCCTGGGGGTACAGGTCAGTTTTCACTGATTGACACAAGGGCCCCTGTTCTACCAACTTCGTAAATCAAGGTCCGACAGCAACTGGCTTTACACTTGGCGGGGTTGTACCTGCAGGTGGATGCTCTTTTGGAGGCCTGCTTTTTCTCCACAGCTGGACATTGAAGTCACTTGAATCACTGTTCTTACTAAGTATATTTATTGCGTGATTTTCAACATCCTTTACCGCTCCAAGGTCTTCAATCAAGCCAGTGTCAGCGGCACCCAACGGCTTGATGATTTTAAGATGTAAGTTAGTCACTCCTCTCTTTCTGCATTGCCTGCCATCTGAGACATATTTTATATGGTCTTTCATCTTAATGGATGATGCCCTAGAAGCAGTAAAGTGGCTTGTGCCAGAAATACAAGCACAAATACCATCCACTTGTGATGAGAGATTGAGGCTTCATGGACCCAAAAAATGGGTGTA
Source organism: Synaphobranchus kaupii (assembly GCA_029718625.1). Classification (NCBI taxonomy): domain Eukaryota; kingdom Metazoa; phylum Chordata; class Actinopteri; order Anguilliformes; family Synaphobranchidae; genus Synaphobranchus; species Synaphobranchus kaupii. The sequence continues at coordinate 98,671,617 of CM056376.1, forward strand.
GCTGTAGTTTCCGTGAATTCATTGATTTTAACAAGAACATGGATTTTAACAAGCAGAGAAGATTATTTTGAATAATTCATAAAATAATAAAAATAATACTAAAAATGCATAGCAAAAAGTTTATTAATGATGATACATGGTAGTATATTTTAGGGTTCATGAAGCATGAATCTGTCTGCTCTCCTGACTGTAGGTAGAGCCAGCTGTGCTCAGAGCAATGGCGGTCTTGGAGGATGACATTGGTAGTAAAAAATGGGGCTCTTTGCATTTGTCCGTGTGCACCAGGGTTCATTCTGGAGAGGGGGTGGAGCGGCAGTGCGATTAGGAGACAAGCTGGCATGGATGATACTGTCCCACAGCTCACCTCATGAAGCTCCAGTCCTCAGTGCCTCCCTGGGAGCTAAAAACAAAATGCATCTGCTAAGGATTCACTCAACACCTGCAGTGGCTGTTTGATGGCCTCAGACTTGTGGAGGCTTGTGGTCATATGTTGAAATCGATGGTTTTGTTACCTTCGACCTTATCAACGGTTCTTTTCCTGTTGTAATAAAAGGTCAAGGGGGCAAATCCAAGTCATCTGTGGGACAGCTTTATCATTTTGTCTTTGCAAACTGCCCACAAATTTGACTCCGTAGATCTCCTGCATGGAAACTGGAATTTATTGTATGTATGGATATTAAAACAACCATTCAGTTCCATTCAAAAAATTTTGTTTTTGTTATTCATAATCTTACGCATACTATATGACATATCATGTGTTTTAATTTAGATGTGTTTTGTGTAATAAGAAATCCCCTCCTATGCAAAAGAGAGTGCTTTATTAATTTATAATTTAAAAGCTGATACATGTTTGCGTATTGTGAATAGGATTACAAGTGGAAAATTCTTTGTTAAATATTGTCTGAAGTCCCAAGGAATAATGTCAGGCATTTAAAAACATTTTTTCAGGCTTAATATGTGGTGGATGTAAACTTGCTCTCTGTTATAGTGAAAAAAAACAAAGCCGCAGTCTAATAGATTCCCTTTTGCTGCTGGAAATTTCTCTGCACAAACAGGATTTGATGGGCAATAAATCTGTATGAATGGGAGTCGGGTGCAAGGGATCATCCTGCTAATACCACATCTTAGAATGTCTGTGACAAGCTGTGGATTCTCTCACAATGTGCTCTATCACAGCAGCTAAAAGCTTACAGGGGAAACCAGCTCAGTGACATTCTCAATGTGCCATTTCCATACTCTTACCCACACACGTCCACTACTTTCAAAGAGAAGACAGCTGAAGCCATTCCTATAAATTTCCCCATGATACATAGTTTACATTATATGTGACCTGAGTTGTGCCCAAGTCATTTTTTAGCAAGTCCGAGTCTTTGAGGACAAGTCTCGAGTCCAGTCTATAGTCTTAGAGTCCCAAGTCAAGTTTCAAGTCTTTTTTTTAATCATTTAAGGTCACAATTTCCATTAATTATTAGATTTTAATATTTTAAGGATGAAGGGTAGAGTAATTGTGATTATTGCACAGTAGAAGATGATGGGGCTTTAAATCAGTGAGGTTAATTTATCAACATTTAAAAACATCATTATTTCATCTTTGTCACCACTGGTCATGAGAGTAAAAGAAAAAGTAATCGCATCAGTGTGAGAATGGATAACATTTAATCAAAAGTGTGGAACATGTTTACTGTTACAGTATGAGCCAGGGGCGGCCCCAGAGATTTTTTCGTGCTGGTGCCACGGGGGGCTTAATTATTCATTGGTGGTGCTCCGGAATTTGTAGTAAATACATGCGTACGCAAGGCTAGTTTCAAGCGTTATGCTACAAACACTTGCTATATAAACATAAACAAACCAACCGAGCACCCGTGCAACAATCCAGCAAGTGTGAAATGGCAAGTGCTTTTCAACCGAAAAATAAATATATTAATAGAACACATTAATAGAATGTCCACTTGCAGATCAGTCGCATCACATAAACAGTCAAGACCTAGACATACATTTATTTAAAATAGGCTATAATGGGGGGTATACTATGAAGCAGGACTACTGAGTTAGCTGGATAACTAATTAATGTGTGATTTACTAACCTTGTTTGGCCAGGTAACTACATAACCCAAAGTTCTACCAAAGTTCAGTTGTGCTTTAACATAGTAAAAAAAGTATGTGTCAGATGCATCCCATTCCACTGTACAGTATATTGTGATCTCGGCCTTAGGAATCCAGTTAATAAACAGTAAATTATTTCATACATTTACTAACCTTGTTTGGCCAGGTAACTACACAACCCAAAGTTCTACCAAAGTTCAGTTGTGCTTTAACATAGTAAAAAAAGTATGTGTCAGATGCATCCCATTCCACTGTACAGTATATTGTGATCTCGGCCTTAGGAATCCAGTTAATAAACAGTAAATTATTTCATACAGAAAATATAATAGGTCAGATGACAGTTTCTCATGTGACTGACTAAGCAGAGCAGCCACAGTAGGAGCAAAAATAATTGATTTATACAGTGAGATGTCACGTGTTGCGTCATTACATCCCTTTTATCTCTCCATCATTTATAAATGGTTTCTATGTAATCAGAAGTGCCGGATGAGTTCCACCCCAGCGGGATGTTCCACGTGTCACATTAAATACACTTCATCTACTGAGTCAGCTGTTTGAGCTCTGTCTGTTGCTCCCTGATCGGAGGCAACACCCGGCCTAGTTTCTCTGACTTTCCATCGTTCTTCCTGCCCTCTTGGACGGTTTGTTTCACAGTGCCAGTTTGAGCTGTACCGTTTTCACTTCTCTTGCCCACAAATGTCCGGTGTTCTTTCGTCACTTTCGGGAAGCAAGGCAGAGAGCGATGCTTTCTGTGACCCGTGTCCACGATGACATATTTGACCAGGGATTAAGGAAGCGCATGTGGTCTCTTCCTGTTTCCTCTCTGAAACACTGTTCCCAGGACATCCTGTCACTGAGAACATGCGTGTTGTACCACCCAAGGACTAAAGGCCATAAGGATGATCCATTCATCACTGCCAAAGGTATCTGAAATTCACTGGAACAGGATGGTTTGGGAAAAAAAATCTTTCAAACCTTCCAGGAAGTTGTTGATAAGCTGTCATAAGTGGTTTCCGTGTTATTCATCAAGAATATTCACATTCATGTATTTCACTTCAAAAAGCCATCTTATCTACATTCGCTGGTCCTGGATCAATTTTTCAACAACCCTTGGCAATGTTGGTCTATGAGGTCTTCAGGGCATGAGAGTAGGTTTATATTAGTGTTGCCATTAAATTCTGCCACGCCGTAAGTTTCCTTTATGATGTCTCCTTGATATTATCTATTTGATTTCTTGTTCCTTGCCCCAGGGATGTTTGGATAGCATCAGGTGTCACGATTCTGAGAAATGTCAGTCAGTTTAGCACTGTGCCACCAAACTATTGGTCTATTGGTTTCAATTTCTATACTGACCACAGAATGTGCTAGCTCTTATCCTCGTAACTGGGAAAGAATAATGCATTATACTTATCAACTAATAAATCCCATCCCTTCACTTAAACTCTTCCTCCAGAAACACTGGAAGGCCTGCCGAGGGGTTCTTCTTGAAACACACTTTCTTTAAATAAAAGCACCAGGACATGAAATCAATGCTTTCAATCAAAGACTTTTAAGAAAGTGAGATAAAAAATGAATGATGTTATTTTGCAGAGTAATATTTTTACACCTTTGATGGAATCTAAATTTTGTCCAGTGTCAGCATAGTGAAAATGGTTTCTTGGAATATTCTGATCTCCAATCGGAGATCACTTAATGCTCAAACACATAGAGAAATTGTGTTAATATAATTTAAAGAAAAAGGAATTTTTCTGTCTCTGTATTGGTTGCATGGTTCAGAATGAACAATTCTTCATTTGTCAATCAGTAATAGAAATTGCATCCAATTCTAATTGAAAAGGCACGGTCATCAGAATTTGGATCTTTGGAAAAATTGCCAAAAAATATTCCTTCTGCAATTATATGTTCCTGAACAGCATCCAAAGGACTGGCTCCAAATACTGGACATTTGCTGCTGCATGGATTGGAACAATATTTTTTTGCATTACACAATCTGATTATTTTCATTTCAGATTTTAGCCTGTGATGTAATGATGCTCAGATGTATGCATTATTTGAAAGTAAATAGCTCTCCCTGGATGTGAGCTTTCATACAAATCCTAAAAAAAATGTAATAAATAATAATAATGATAATATGCTTTAAACAGCGCATGACAGTAATACAATAATACAACACCTGGAAATGAAAGGGGAACAGGCTTCATTCAATGAACATTTCAACATATGACCTTGAATAGCTGTTGAAATTAATTTTTATATTTATGTACATTACACCTTCTTGAGAAAGCTTTCCTTGTCATGTGTTAGAATTGTTAGTTGAATAATTGTAATATTGTCTAGCCAATTGAAAGAAAAAATTTAGGGTTTTTGCTTCTGTGTCGATCTCGGAATTTGAAAATAATGTAGCTTAACATTGCAATATTGCCACATAGTTTGTACAATAACAACCAAATTAATCCTGACCTGTAAAGTCAACTAAGCGGTTATTTCACATTACATTTCTGTAAACTGATATTCAAATCAAAACCAAAAGCTAGAACACCAGTAGGAGACATTATATCCCAAATAGCGTGTAAGTAGGAAGCCCTCTGCACTAAAAAAATAAACATCCAGAAGTGATGTGACAGTAGCCGAGGACCCTGCCAGGGATGTGTGCTGAATCAGCCAGTCTTGGCCTGCTGCAATGTTCACCAAGACAAAAGTCAGCAGGCAAATCTCTCCCACCTGTTTCAAATGTCCTGTTACCCCCAACATTTTATGTTGGAATGAAAGGCCAGAAACAATATCAGTGTGAAGCATAAACACATATTTATGCATGTATGTGCAGCAATGTTTATAGGCAATTGAATGTGAAAATGAATCTCGGAAGCCATTTGCAGATAGCAATCTATTCTGGGCTAGTATGACCTGGGGGTTACAATGTTTACATTTATATATGCAAATGGAAACTACACTATATGGCCAAAAGTATGTGGACACCCCTTGGTCTGGGGCTGTTTTTCATGGCCAGGCTAGGCTCCTCTTCCACTGAAGGCAAATCTTACCACTACAGCATACAATGACATTCTATTTGAATCTGGGTTTCCAACTTTGTGGCAACATTTTGGGGAAGGCCCTTTCCTGTTTCAGAATGACTCCTGCACAAATAGAGGTCCATCCAGAAATGGTTTGTCGAGATTGGTATGGAAGAACCTGACTGGCCTGCACAGAGCCCTGACCTCAACCCCATCAAACACCATTTGGATCAATTGGAATAGCCCCACATCAGTGTCCAACCTCACTAATGCTCTTCTGACTGAATGGAAACAAATCCACACAGCAATGCTCCAACATCTAGTGGAAAGCCTTTCCAGGAGAGTGGAGGCTGTTATAGCAGCAAATGGGGACCAACTCCATATTAATTGCCATGCTTTTGGAATGAGATGTTGGATGAGCAGGTGTCCATATGCTTTTGGCCATGTAGTGTATATGAATAAAAAACAGAATGTGAAAGGCTACTTGGACACTTCACTCACTGCATTGAAACCAAGATACTTTTACTATATGTATAGGCCTATAGAACACACTTGACTGTGTTTGTTTGTGTGTGAACAATTCTCTATTTAGAATTCATTAAATGCCTTACTCTGTGTGGAAGAAGTCATTTATCCTGGAAGTTGGTCTGATTTGGTATCAGCAGGTGTGTAAATAGCATGCTTATAAATCATTTTTCTCTCAGACATCAAACACGAAACTGGAGGGAAACTTCCAGTTGTTAATAGAGCTAACGTCATGCAAAATTTTGTCATCATGCAAAATCCCTACACATAAACATAAACACTAAATTTGGAGCCAAAAGACTAAATCTTGAATACAAAAAAAACAACTACATTACTTAGGTTGTGAATAAACTCTTGGCACAGGTTGTATCTGAATTTGATACACTTAGTTCAGTTTTTGACACCAGTTTCTGAAACTGTAGGTGAAAGTAAACCACTTGCTTTATCCCAGGCTGTGATCACAGAGGATCTTTTTACAGCATCTGTCTAATAACTACATTGCAAACCACATGGACCTAGCTGCACAACGTGTTGGCATACAGTGAAGGCTTTTTACGACTTAATGGAAATGCTTTTCTTAACAGATACCTATTTTCCATTACTGTAACTGAATTATAAAGTCCCATAGGCATATACATAAGTAAGTCTAGGACACTTTGGTGTAATTCACATGCAACCCCAGCGGATCACTGACTGCATGTTGGACAACGATATTGCCTCTTGACCCAAATACCTTCTGACAGCTGCTCGGATTTGAAAAAAGGTGTAACCGCAGAGCACATTCAAGTGAGTCTCCGCTCATCTAAAGGGGCTCTGTGGCTCTCTTACCTGTCAGAGCTCACAACACCAGCCTCCTCAGCCCCAAGCTAGCAGTAATATTATGTGTGGTCTTGGGCAAACACACTGTGCACTTGTGGGCTTTAGTTTAGAATAGTGACTGCCATCCAAGCACCCCAAATAACTTCCACTCTGGTGAGGTCAATGTAGATGTGCAGACATCCATCCGCTAATGTAACCCCACATGATTACACCATTAGGGTTATTAACAAAACATTAGAAAGAGTAACCTGTCTCCTCTTATGCTTTCAGACTTTGATTTAGATCAAATGTAGCCATGTATTTGAATAAATGTATCTGTCCTAAAAGTTATTTTAAAAATGGACCTCCATTTAAGGGCCTAAATATTAAAACATTACAAAATTTATGATGAAAGTGAGCCACAAGTGATGCAAATATCCTTAACTACCTATATAATCTACACAAGATTAATATAGTCTCTGCTCTGTCCTTGTTTAACTAAAAATCTAATGTATTAAAATAACAAGCAAAAAAAGATTCTCAAAATACAAAGTGAAATGTATCCAGTGTATTTTAAAGCATGTCGGTGTAAAGCACGTTAATGGTCAAGTCGGGTTTGCTAATGATGGAAAAGACTATTGCAGTAAAATAAAATAGCTTCTAACCAAAAATAAGCAAGTGGTCATGAAATTCAGTATTTTTTCAGTATTTGTTACAATGGAATTTAGTCATTTTATGCTAAACAAGGCATAATTTCAATTTAAAAAAAAAATCTTTCAATCCTTTTTCTACATACATGCGGTAACGTTAGGTCTATGACGGAACATGAGAACAGCAGTACCTTGGCCATACAATATCACACTTATGGTATGCCTTCACACTTAATCTGCATTGCAGACCCCGTGCAAATCACCGGCTATTCGCAAACCTTTGCCTCCTTAGACTGGTTCCTTTGCTGCCGACCACCTTGAGGACAGACATCCTTTTAAACAAACAGAACCGCTTCAGTCCTGTTCCACCATTCATCAGTGTGCTGCTGTACGCCAAACCCCCACACAGCTGGAATCGATATTTTGTGTGGAGGCATTTCATGCGTGAATAGATAATTGCAGTTGCTGCAGCTCAGGAAGACATCAAGTATCAATTCCGAGCGCAGCGTAATTACTCTTCGCACGTGAAAGGGCTGGCTAAGTGTGTGGAGGCTCAGAGTGACTCCATCACAGTGCATGTTCATTGCATGTTCATAAATTCTATCCCACTGATTTCTTTGTCTGTTTCGATAACATGGCGAGGAGCTGCAGTAAACAGGCTATGCCTTACGTAAAAATGTCTATCGAATTAGATTGTCATTGTCAACAGTTTCAAGCGCATGCTTTCTGTGTATGCTGTTTAATTTATATGGTTACATGTATACTACATGTTTTTGATGCACAGAATAGGATGCTCCAAGATAAGTCAGTCTGCCTGCCTGGAGGTCAGGTTTACAGAACAGGCAGCAATATAACCAGGAGATGGAACGGGAGGCCAAACTCCTCATGCTGTGGGTGGTATTGCTGCATTGTGGGAAGAGGGAGGGGTGCTAAGCAAAATGTATTTTGTTTTGTTTTGCACATCCAGTGGAAACGAAGCCCATGAAACAGATAAACATGACTGATTATTGTGGTCAAGGAGCATCGCAAAGTGAGTTTGATTGTCTAACCATCCCCAAAAATGGCAGGCTACATCATCGAGAACTCCGTCTGCTTCACATTCCAAAAATAAATCCCTGATCCTTGAATGCTCCCTGTGGTGTGTGCTGGCAGTTTAAAAGAAGGCCAGCCTTGTTTATATTCACCTTCAGCAAGCCCCCAGGCTGGGTTATGCTTGCTTTTCATCCTCTGACAGACGAGTTTCCTCTCAGATGAACTCTAACAACTTACATGGCCTCCACACCAAGAGCCAATTCGCCCTGTTTTTTCCACATTCCAAAGGAGTCAATTGTGTAATCCTTATTACCCCCGCTGTCACCATTTGACTTTCTACCTTAAACTAAAAGTTTGATTTAACTTCCAAGCATTGTGTTGTGACTTTCTACCTTGTTAACATACCAATCGCTTCAGTGCTCATGGACTAATCACAAAGCCACCACAAGTTTGCCTAGGCTGTGCAATTCTGGTATATATGCTCAACATGACAGCTGATTATTGTAAATGCCTTGGTGTGGGAGCTGGTGTTAAAGCTCACACTGCTGTAGCCATGACACGTTCTGGGCTTCTGAGAGTGTGCTCCTTAGCCCCGGCACATTAAAAGCACCTCTAGGATGGTGATTGAGTCTGAAACAGAGCAGGTCACCCCTGGGGTATTTGAAAACACTAAATGAGGCCCCATTCACGCTAGGGAGCTGAGGGCAGGGAGGGGTTATGTTTGTTCAATATTCTTCGGAACGTGCCAAGCGCCAGCCCGCGAGTTTTCCCCCGATTGATTTTGACCCCGAGTACGCCTGGTTACAATATAGCATTGTCAGTGAAAAACCCAAGGAAAGCTTTAGCTGGGGGATAGGGGGAGTTTCAATGAAGATATTTAACCAAGATTTGTAATAAAATAAATATTGAGTTAAACGTTAAATCTTTAATAAAAAGCATAAAAAACATGTTGTGTTTTACTTGACATTTGGCACCCCATAATAGTCTGGCTATAGTACACCCTCGTTGTATATAAATAAAATATACAGCAGGTATGCATGTAAAAATTGAGATATCTGAAGAGCTTACTAATTTTCCTATAAAACTGTAAAAGTACGATTCTGAATTTGAAAATCTGAAATGCAGATTATAGGCCCTGTGAATTTTCAAACAGATCGAGTGCTGAAAACATGGATCTGCATCCATGGGCATGCCGTTTGATTGACATTTGTCAGCCCGTCATGATGAAAGATAAATGCCAAACATGGTTGTGACGAATAATAAAAGGTGGCTCTGTTTTTTAATCAAATAAACACTGCTTTATTTAAACTGCTTGTGTTATCATCAAATCACGTATAAGATCATAAATTAATATATTCCTTTTCAAAAGGATATTTTAATTTTCATCACCTCAATTTTCATACATTTTTGTTACTTCCACCTCTCATAAGAAACGTAAATGTTTAGCCAAAAATAAATATTTATTTATACCTAAAATCTTCTGTTCCAAATTATTTAGCTTATATCTTAAATCTCTGTTGTTAACTAAATATTTGGTGAAATCAAAATCTTCCATTAAAATTATTTTTGTTGAAAGATATACAAATTAGCCCTGCCCCTTGGTGACATCCAATGGAGGGAGGAGGCGAAATGGCTGGCTTTTTTCATGGGGTACTTGTGAAACTTGATATCACAAGGACTATATTAATTCCTGTTCATCACAGACTATTTAGATATACACAGAGAGTGTCTGTTAAAATGATGTAACATGTCTGACGTGACTAAGCATGTGGCTATATAGTCTCTGTGAATGCTGCTCTAGGTTACATAGGTAGCTAGTTAGCTAACTAACTAACTAGCTAACATACTGATTTCCACTTGTCAAATAAAATCTACATCCACAATAGAAGGCTCAAGTGACTACATCACACTGGTTTCAGAAGTAAATTCCCCATTTATTTAGACCATAGACATTAACTAAAACTTACTTTTAAACCATTTCTAGTGATTATGTATTACCATCAATTTCCTGGATTGTTGAATATAACGCCTGTGTTAGGGTTGCAGACACGAGACTGCATGGACCCAAACGCACGACTCAGAAACAGGTTTCACAAAATAAGCTCACGAAGAGTGTTTAATGGCAAGCAAATGACAATGACAGGCAAGGGGGCAGAATCCAGGGAAGGACAGGGCAGAGGGGCTGAGCAGGAGCGGGCAGCGAAGGGGGTGCAGGATGGTGACTGAGTCCTGGGTTGGGCAGAACAGCGGGCTGAACAGGAACGGGAAGCCGGGGGGCAAAGAGTGGAGTGGCTGGAACAGCAGGCTGGAGGGTAAACTAGAAGGGCAGATGACAGGGTTAACACACGCAAGACTGACAGGATAAAAGTTAAGTACAAGCTAGACAAATGAAGCAAACACGGCGACAACGCCCAGCCTGCACAACATGGAAGACAGACAGGGAAACGTAACAATGTGACATGAAACGAGAGGTAATGGGAAAACACGGAGAACAATAGGGAAGTGGACTGGGAGGAGGCGGAGGGTGTTACAGCCTGTTTGCAAAATATGTCGTTTTTCTGGACCAGCTTCGAGTATATTTTATGTTTTTGTATTTTTTTGTGAATATACCAGCGCTGGCACTGTTCAAAAACTCGATGTCCCATAATTCCCTCCGGACAAGCAGCGTTGTCTCCAAATGTTGTCATATAACGTTAGCCAGCAGTAGCACACAGCTCCGTTCTTAAACACTTTTTTCTAACGTTAGCTAGCTAGCTTGAAGGACTAAAAGCTAGAATTGCTTTATGCGGTTAACCGTAGCATAGTTTCTGACCTTGTCGGGCGGGCTTCTCAACTTAGCAAGCTAAAGTTAGCTTGTCTTCAGCGGCAGTACTGTCATTCTGCCAAAAATGTCCAGACAGACGAGATGATGATATCTTATTGGTCGAGAACCACCCCTGTGTTGCAGTACTGGATATGTAGTCCGTTAAAGTGGACTACAAGTCGAACTACAATCATTAATCCATTACTTTAAAAAATACAAATTTGAACATACAATATATGGTCTATATCCTTATACCACACAGGCTAATCCAGGAACGTTTCGGCTCATTCTATAAATCAGATTTCAAGAAATAGTCGATAGTCTCCGAAGACCGTTCTATCTGTCATAGGGAATTTACTTCCGAAACCAGACTCCGTCCATGTCTGACGTACTCACTTGAGTACTCTATAGGTATTTATAGTCAACTTGACATGCTTGGGATGCATTTTAGGCATATTGGCGACACTGAATTGCAAGTTACATTAACTTATGTTTAAGCATTCATTAAAGAAGGGGATGCTATGTCAAAATGGGCTGTAGCAAGAAGCAATGTCCGACATGAAAATGAAGGGACTAACACTATTCTATCTTCAGGCCACTGACTCAATTGCACCTGTAACCAGTTTAAATCACAAACTGAAAATGACAGTTGTAAATAGACCAGGGGCCTCATTTATAAACGCCGCGTATGCACAAATAAGATGCTTACGCCACTTTCCCTGCGGATTTGGGATTTATAAGAACAAACATCAAAACATGCACACATTTATGAAAATTATGACCCATGCGTACACAAATTTTTGAGACTGTGGGAATTGGTGAATCCCATGGCAAAGTAGTGATCAATACAGATAGTGTCCTACTACAGAGCCGTTTCAATTCCTTTCACTTCATATCAAAGTAAACAGCCTTCAAATAATCACATCCCTTGTCAAAGGAAAATCCAGGCCCATGTCGATTCTGTCTTTTTGGTGTTGTTACGTTCCACGTGTGTGCCTGTCTCTCTCTCTGTCTTCTCTGTCATTTTCTGCAGGAGTCCATCACCATTTGTCTAATCTGCTGTCAATCATCATTACGCCAATACCTCTATGTCCCGCCTCCACCAATCAGAGCTCCACACCACTCTGGCTCCTCCAATCAACGGCTACCCCCTTTATATTTAAACCCATGACTTCCTGTTTTGTTGGCTGCCATTTTGGATATCTTTCTTGCTGCTTACTACTCACCTCTTGTTTGTTACCTGAACTGTTTTGTCTTGTGTTTTTGTGTGGCCAGGACGAGGACTTGGGACAGGGTAAGAGAGAGGCCTCTGTATACTTGCACACATAACATGTGTGCATGTTTTGATGTTTGTTCTTATAAATCCCAAATCCGCAGGGAAAGTGGCGTAAGCATCTTATTTGTGCATACGCAGCGTTTATAACTGTATGGGCAGCCATTTCATGGCATTCATTGGGTCCAATGATTGCTCTCCATGGACATGTAACAGGCAAACAATATAAAACAATTTTACAAGACCAGGTGCCCCCTATGGTGCAAACACTGTTCCCTCATGATAACGCCCCCATACACACTGCAAAAAAGAATGGTTGCAAGAACACGAGGATGACGTCAAATGCCTGCCATGGCCTGCACAATCACCAGATCTAAACATAATTGAACCTTTATGGGAAGTTCTGGAGCGCAGAATGAGAACTTGTTTTCCACCTCAATTCCTTAAAGAACTGGAGACTGTCCTTGAACAATGGGCCAATATCCCACTACACACAGTTCAGAAATTGCATATAACAGCATTCTTGGAAGGACTGAAACTGTTTTGAAAGCAAAAGGTAGACCTACTCGTTATTATAGATATTCAGTTTTGGTAGGTGTTTCCAATATTTTGTCCACCCCCTGCAGGCTTGCATTTTTGAGACTGGAGAAAAAAAAATACAATTAAATATTTATGTTGCCGCTCTTCTGCTATTGAAATAGCATAGCCTACACTCACTGTCTTCGTTCCTTCGTTTTGATAAACCAGACTGCAACATGTCTGGAAATCTGTATGTTGTGTCTGCGATGACTAACCTGCTATGGTGGAACATCCCACCTGGTGGCTCCAAACTAATTTGACTGCAACCATGCCAACCTTTCCCCAACAGTTCCCAACATAGGCCCAACAGATCATTGTTGTCTGGGTATTTTCTATGGTGGCCCAGAAGTGCAAACCCCTATCTCAAAATAAGAAGCAATCTTTTTTTAAATGAGTTGCTCTCTTTTTCAAAAAGATGCTTTATATATTAGAATTATATTAGAAACCAATTTAAAAAAAATAAAATAAAACATCAACCACATTTTTAATTTATAAACTTATTTCACTTTCACAAGTCAAATGTAACGTGATTTCCCATTAATAATAAAATTGAATTCACCAGACAGAACTTACTAACTGTAGCACACATTTGTTTGTTCTTCACAGATATGCTACTTCTTTACACAAAATATAATTAAAAACTTACAGTAAATATTTACAGTTAGGTTACGTTAGTAAGTTGCATTACTTTCCAGAAGCAAATACTTGAAGACGTCATCCGGCCTACTTGATAAAAATTGGGATAAAGGGTAACTTGGCAACAGAAGCAGTTGTATTATTTTGAGGAGGGACAAATGGACAAAGATCTGTTTACTGAGCCGTTTTGCTTTGAACCTGATGCCGCACCATGCCAGGATGCAGAAAATCCTCCAACACACATTGGACAATTGAATCGTGTTGGAAGATCAGACTGGTATAATGATGTTAGCCTAACGTTAGCTAGTTAGCTAGATGTTTTAGCTAACTTTCTGTGAGAAAAGTTGAGAACTGTCTCTGTGCATTGGCAGGGTTAGACATTAAGATTTATTGCCATTGGCCACCCATATTAGAAACATATTAGATAGCCTAGCGACAATGTTAGCAAAGAGATGTATATCAAGTTAGCGTTAAGATAATGCAGTAAGTTATGCTACTAGCTAGCTACTGAGATAGCGTAAGCAAAGTTAGCTAGTTCAATTAACGTTAAATCGACAATTAAGGAAACAGAAACTGCTTTGTCACTGGAAAAGCATGCAGTCTCCCAACGTTTTGTGGATTTCAAGGATTTCCACTTCTTGTACTGCGTCTATGCGCCTGATTTGCTGGTTCATCGGGGCATTTCTCAGACAAATAAATAAAATTGCACACTTCTCCATGCAATTAAAAAATTTTAAATTTTAAGTCACCAACATGTTTCAGCAGTCAACTATGTGCCTTCATCACGGTGCAGTGTAGTTTTTTAAATCTGATTTAATTGGCTGCTATTCAGCGTTCTTACTACGTTTTATATTGTTCGTAGTCGTAGTCTACCCACATAGGCTAAACTCCTTTCCATTCCTCTCAATTTTCTCTTTCTGTCTTTAACCATCTTTCTCGCTCGTAATCATCTAGATTTCTGTTTGTCAATTTCTGTTCACGTGTTGCATTGGGAGGCAGCTGAAGAACGGTCACTTTTTTTTGACTGTACCACTTATAACGTCAACGGTTTAACAAAAAAGGTTACGAAATTACACAAACAGTATGGTACACATGGTTGGCTAAATGGCTGTAAGTCATCAAGGGTCTGACATATCAAACAAGCCTTAAATCATCACTCTGCTGCCAGAAATACAGTAGATATGGATGGATAACTTGAAGGGTTTCTTCTCCCGACTTAGTTAGGAAAATTTGTCAGGAGAAGCAATCCTTAAAGTGATCCATCCATATCTGGTAGCAGAGTGATGGTTTGAGGCTTGTTTGATACATCAGACCCTTGATGACTTACAGCCATTTTAGCAATCATGTATTCCATATGGTTCCAGCATAATTTACAGCTAAATCTAGTTCCATCCCCCAATTCCCATAGAGATCCATTCAAATGCAGAGACGTTATAGTATCGCTTGTAAGAGTACCAGAAAATAAGATATCAAGATGTTGTTGGGTCACAGACATCAGGAAGTCATAGCATGCAAAGGATATGCAACCAAATATTAAAAATTTAAAGGCACAGTCAACTTAGTGTATGTAAACTTCTGGCCCACTGGAATTGTGATTTAGTGAATTAAAAGTGATATAATCTGTAAACAATTGTTGGAAAAATTGTGTCATGCACAAAGTAGATGTCCTAACTGACTTGCCAACACTATAGTTTGCTAACATGAAGTGGTTAAAAATGAGTTTTAATGACTTCAACCTAAGTGTATGTAAACATCCGACTTCAACTGTATGTACTGTATTCTGAGATAAATGTATTCTGTTTCAAATTTCTTAATGATACAGCCTCTTCTTTATTTGAACATTAAACCATGGATGTGCAGTGAATATTTTGTGACATATAGACACTTAAATAAGACTAGTAAAAACTAGATGGCCTCTCGAGGGCTAAAGTAAATAGGGTTAAATGATATCCAACATTTATATAACATTCATATACTTTATGATTATGTAATTTTACACCGGAGCCATTTTTCTTTCACATTTTTTTAATTTTCAGCATTTTAAATGATCTGGTGCTTACTGAATGTGCTTTTAACATTACAACATACAGTATATGTAATGTTATGTGCATTTACTAGCAAACAACCCACCGAACATTTTTGTGTTAAAGTTGGTGAAATGCCGTCTAGGCGTTCAAACCGGCTAAATTTGGTTGAAAAGTTTTCTAGCCAACGAGGATGTAGCCAGGCCAAATTGAGGTTAATCTAGTCGGTCTGAGTCAAGAGTCAATCTCCCAGATGTCTAATATTCGCTAGATTCTGACTTTTATTGACTTGGTAGTTGGCTGATACCGTAACATTTAAGTGAATATGTAGGCTACCTTTATGTAGCTAGCTAGATCATGCATTTAGCTAATGTTACCTAGAATGGTCAAGTATATCGCTAACTATGGCTTCCTACATAATGTTACTGCAGTTATGCTCTTTTACTCATAGAAATTAAATGAGCTATATTTATTTACTGTACTAAATCATAAAATGACCATGATATGTCATCAGCGATTAAAGAAACATGCTAAGTTGTAATACTGGCTTCTCCGACAACAATGTTACAGCCAGTATGTTCTCCTTTGAAATTTCCATTCCGGGTCGGAACATCTGTATTTGTTTTTGCCTGTGTGATTCATTATTCTCTGAGTTGACTCCGAGTCCACTGCCCATTACGAACAACCAGATGTACTCCGGCACTCAGAAAGCCGATTTACGAATGCCTAAGCTAAGTTCAACATCGTTTCCATTTAGCTAGCTAGCTAAAGATTTAAATATATATATGTATATAGTTACTCACTAAACATACCACTAACGTTAGCTTATATCTGTGTGACCGTAAACATAGCCAGCCATGCATCTAGCTAACTGACAGAGTTATAAAAAATCCACGAGCTGATTTATAATTTGCAAACAATAAATAATAAACAAATTGCAAACGTATACAGTAGCTGATCAACTTAGAGTGTAGGACTCGTCGTCGCTTGTCATTGTCAAAATAGAATAAGCTTGTGTCAAAATATAATGTTGCGCTCGGCTCGTCTTGTGTTCGTTCAGTGTCTCGACTCTCTCCAATATTGTGAATTTGGATAGCAGTACCCATTTTAAACGCTCGGTGTCAATGTTACATTTGTTACATAGCTCCTTTAACATTAATGACAGATGGTGGTAATGCCTAAATTAGCTAGTTTCTGTGCAAAGGCAGACCAATTTAACACAATTTGAATACACAAAACAACTCCTGAAAGGGGGTTTATTAACATACATCGTGTTAGTGCTAGCCATATCAAATTAGTTGGTTAACGTTAGCTATAAAACTTAGCTCACTAGACGTGCGAGTTAGCCACAAAGATCCTACTAAAAAGTAATGCTAGTTCGACCCAGCTGTAATTATCAAGCTAACACAGATAGCAAAGACAATATGGTAGCTAACGTTAGCCAAACTGGCTAGCTAACGTTATGTGGTTTCGCCCTTGCTTTACTGGATCCAACACATTAAATGACTGCCACAGAACTGTATGTATGGTGAGTATAGTGTAGCCTACATAATGGTCTCCCATTGTTCTCATGTTCATTTAGAACTTTAAAATGATGTAATTATTCATAAGTTGAGCCTGCCTGATTTATGAGTTAGCATTTTGTTTCTCCCATGTTAAGTCTGAGCAATTCATCGTCAACATTTAATAAAGTCTACAGCCATGAATGTATAAAAAGCATGCAGGTCTGACAATGACAGAAAGAATGAGGGGGTCATACGTAATAAATAAACCACTCTGGGCTGTCCCGTTATTGGAAAATAATGTACGACGGGCGTGATATGATGCGGCCGAGGCGAAGCCGAATTACATTATTTTCCAATAACGGGACATCCCGGAGTGGTTTATTCCGCTTATACCACGGTTACCAACAACGATTATATATTAGTTACTTTTATATTTATAGATTTTATTGACTTAATCAGCTGAAATTGAAATTCTTCTGACACCATTTTGGCATGTTGTTTTCTGTTGTCACGCAAAACTGCTGGTTGATAGTTCTATTTGAACAGAAAACATCTCATTGATAATTCTATTTCTGGTTACTAGTTCCATTTTGTCCATAGTTATGCAAAACCTCTTGTTAGTTCTGGAAACAATTGATTCTATAAGAAGAAAAAAGTTCCTTATCAACTTTATACCATAAAATTAGCACGGATATTTGGTTATTTTTGTCATTAGTTACATTATTTAAGAAAATTGCATGAAACCGCAACTCAATTTACCTCCCTCTCTCTGTCTTGCTTTTTAAAAATGGTTTGGTCACGCCGCAGCCTATTTTAGGAAATAGCGTTTTATTTTAGGAAATAGCGTTTTATTTTAGGAAATAGCTTTTTTTTTTTTATACACCGATTAAAGTGCTTTGTGAAGTATTTGCAACGAGCGTTGCTCACGTTAACGTTACTTCATTCAGTAAAGTCCTACTATTTTACGTTAATATTTCCAAACTGAATAAATACTGCACCTCTAACCACAAAACTGCTTTGCTAGATTAAAGTCATTGTAACTGAGATATTTGGCGTTATGAGATATTAACTGCCGATTTAGCGTTATTTACCGACTTTATTAATCAGCTGTTTGTGTTGCTATGGTTACCATTCATAAAAGAGGCGAGTATGACTCTGGCAGCGAGGGGTTATTGCTGGCAGCAGATAACGTAGACGGCATATTAATTTGGAATGGTGATTAAGCCTTAGTTGGAACTACTTCATAGGTGTCCCTTTACTGGAAATGAATGCCCACCCTCCAGCCAATCAGAAACGAGAATTTATCCATACTGGGGCATACGTGGAGGGTGAACCAACTGCAGGTAAGTCTATAGGGGGAAGGGGAAGTGTCCACTGTCACAAAATATTTTTGCACTAATTTCCACTATAAAAAGAGCCCATGTAGGCTTTGGTTGTAAAGTACCAGTAGGGTTGTGTTTAGGAGTTAGGGTTTATAAATCAGAGGTCCTTGAAGCTTTGAATATTACACCATTTGTTTTAATAGGACACACATGGAAAATAAATAAACACTCTAAAACAGAAATAAAAAATAAGTCTGCAAGATAAGTGTTCCAAATAATGTCGCTGAGGTAAAATACTGTTCGATAGTAGCCTGTTAATAGTGTTGCTGAGGTAAAATACTGTTAGAAAGTAGCCGTGTTGCTGAGGTAAAATACTGTTAGATAGTAGCCTATAGTGTTGCTGCAGTAAAATAGTAAGTAGACCGTTCATCCCTTCATTAAAGATGGTCACATCTACTATCAATACTACCTTCTGTTAAAACATTGCATGAACTTGTTAAAGCTTTTACCTTTTCAGAATTTAGGGCTTCAAAAATTTGGATGTGATTTTATTTGCCGTTTTCGCAATTCTCATTTTGGCGGTCCGTGAAAACATTTTGGCGGCCGCCAAAGAATTTACAAAGTAGGAAAAATCCCGACACCCCATACAAAAGAACACTCCAGAAAATGTGAGTTACTTAGATACGATCACATTTTCACGTCATATTGATAGGCTAATTGTTTAAGTGACTCCACTGCAAGAAGATCCGTGACTTGTTTTTTGGCAGTCAATACGCTCATAATTTATAACATTTTTAATTTACATTAACAGAGAGTGTGACAGTGTGTCCAGAAATACTCAGTGAGTCATGATGATCCTTCTTGACTGCCGCTTCACTGACAGGACAACGCGTTGATGGATGAGACTTGCTAGCTAGCTAACTAACTAACTAACGCTAGTACAGGTAGTCTAACCATGCAGCAATCAGCTACATGCAGCGGGCCAGCTTAGTTACCTCCTCTGCAGTAGGCAGTAGCCTAGTGGATTGAGTAAGCTAACTCGACATCGAATCCTCTATCACTAGCATTTGTATTTGTATTTAATAGCCTACATTATTTTAATCGCCATGTCCGGCTAAGCCTTCCCCAGCCTTACACACCCTCCGCCTATGTACTGGGGTATAACTTCACTATAATGTGAAACATCTGATTCAATTGAATGTCTTTATTTAACATGTTTGTTTGTGTTTTGTGGGTCTGCCCCACTGTCTATGTCCTTTTTACTGCTGGCAACTACAACTGAAGTTCCCTCACGGGAAAATAAGTTATTCTATTCTTGTGTTGAGATCCGTTTGATTTAAATTGAGTTATGTTTGCGCAAAAAGTGTCTTAATTTGTAATGCTAATTTTTAGGGGGTGTCCACAACATAATAATAATACCATTGAGATTGGTTTTGAAATAGCAGAGATATTGTTCAAAAATCGCCTGTTTTACATTGGAGAAGTGACCAATGCTAACGCTCAGTGTAATATATAAAAACCTGTAAAATCTCCCATGTTGACTCATCCAACATTGTAATCTAGCATCTGTTTCAAGCAAGGACAGCATTGGACTTGGATGTGGGATTTAATAGGCAATAGGTCTAGATTCTGTCAAATAGGCAGAGATGTAGACCACTTGTGCTTCAGAAATTAAAACCAGCTGGGCCAGTTTATTGTTCCTGTGCTGTTTTGTGTGTTTACATGGTTGTATGATAGGAGATGCATGTATTGCATCATAATCGTAGATGGTAGGTGACGATGTACCCAATCGTAATATTTAAATGATAAAGGGGCGATAACAACTAGGACATGAAGCTATTCAATCCTTTTGCTTTGCAATTTGTCCTTAATTGTATTACGTGTAATTGTTTTCCACAATATTATGATTTCTGCAGTTAAAGATGAACCAACATGAGAGGTGTGAATGCTTGGGTGTCTTCCTATGACATTTCATTCATACTCTCAGTGCTGATGTGGAAAGGCTCAAATCACAGCTTGCTTCCATACGGCCTCTTCAGCATGGCTGCCTCATGGTGCACACATTCGTTCACCTGCCCGGGGCCTGGTAAATATCAATATCAGCTTCTCCATTCACTAGTGTGGTCCCCATGTGTTTTCGGTTTATTGGTTATGTGCACACAAACGTAAAAATGCTCCCTCAAAGGTGGCTGTTACACAGCAATGTTGCAAACAGTTATGACAGCGCTTGACAGCACAAACCACTTCCCGTCGAGATTTATGCATCTGCGCTGTGTTTCGGCATCCAGGGGGAGCTGGGATAGCTTTCTGCTCGCCTTCCGCAGGTCATGGATCATGGTCCCACAGGACGGTGGTTTTATCACCCTTGTGGACCTCACGGTTATCGGGTTTGTCAGGCTCCCTTTGGCACAGTAAATGAAGCCCTCTCTGTGACTTGTGGGAACCCTCCTGATAGGAAAGCTGTTATGAGCAGGTCCTGAAAGCAGACACCATAAACTTCAGCGCTGCATGGAAAGATTCTGTGCCTTGAATTCTTGACAATTGTGGGGTGGTCACCCCAAAATATCCGCAAACCATCACAGTACGACAAACGCTGTTTTCAGAAAAGCAAAACTATAAGAGAGAGTTTGGGAGGTTCTTCTCCGTTAATAATTTCAGCTGTGACTTCCTGAGACTTGATTTATTTTTATTTTCTTTTTACAATAATAGGAATAGTGCTAGACACTGGCCAGGGCAATGCAGCTTTTCATGTTTCCCACAGTGATTTAATAGCATTTTGTTTTCCTTCACTCCTTGTACAACACCTTTGGCCTGTCACCAAGTGAGCTCTTTTGTGTTGTACTGTAGACATTCCTGTTTCTACTTCTGCATAATCCAATTTCAAGGGCCCTTCATATTGTTTCCATGGTGCAAGCACTTTCTCTCACAAGTAGTAATATGTCTGGATCTAGAAGTGACTTTTTCAATTGAGTTATAGTGAAGGTATGTGATCCAGACAGTATTTCATCCTTTCACGTATACTAAACATATAGCCCTTTCAGAGGATTGAGATATTTTGCACAAATATTGACTTATGAGATTGAGAACGCTGTCTATTTTCTGCACATTTGCACGGAGCAGTATGCAGCACTGGTATGTTTCAATGGGGATTTCCTGTATTTGTTGTCTGAAATGTGTGGGTTGCTGACAACTGATGTGACCTATGAACAATTCTGGGATTTCTCTGCAATAAACTTCAATATTCAGTAAACTGCAAGGAGGATAAAGCAGTGATACTTTTCTGTATCTCAATGTGTACAGTATGTGTTTGACTTCTGTCCATGCTACGTGTCAATCATATAAGAGTATTTGTGTGTAATTCAGTCAGATTTTCCTTATTCTCCTTCAGCCAAATATATCCAATAACTACATTATGCTACCATGATAGAACAGTTTAATAGACACTCCCCATTATGATCGCCTCAGTGATAACTGCTTCAGGCTTTGAGTGCTCAGTGTCATGAAACACAATGTGTTACTTGCAGTTCACAAGTCTTTGGATGGGGAACATTGGAGGGGAATATTATTGACTCCCCCCACCCCCTTGCTGTGTTGTTTGTGCCCAGGCGTGGCCTGTCCTTGTGCTCCCCCCCTCCGTTGGGACCACTGCACACATCTGCTCACCAGACTCTCCACTCCTTCCTACTCTCTCTTATACACACACTCTACTCCCAGCCTCCTCCTGAGAGAATCCAGTGTGTCACAACCCCTGGTTCTATATCAGCGCCCTCGTTCACTCACTCACTCATTCCCTCGCTCACTCACACACTCACTCATTGACTCACCTGTTGAGTTACGCTCACTCAGTCACCTCCACGGTTACACTCACTGTCTCGTTCATTCTCTCCCGTGCAGACCGAGGCAGCTCCTCTAGGAGAGAGCATGACGGCAATAAGGTGCTCTCGGGTGTAGGTGAAACTCCACAGCCTCAGGGGTAATACTTGTTGCTCACAAATTAGAGCACAGCAGTTTTTTTTTTTTCAGGAGGCGTGCATGCTGTGTGCGCGCATGCGCCACTGCGCCGGCAAGCTCAACTACAAACTGAATGTGGAGAGACGTGATTTCTGCTCATTATTAATGTCTCAGTAATTCTTATCGCTGTTCTATTCTCAGACAGTTCAGTGGGGAAGAAAAAAAAAAACCCGCCTTGAACAGTATAGCAGCAGCCCTGTGGGGGAGGAGAGGGCATCCGTTCAGACTGTAACTGCAGGAAGTAAGTGCACACCAACAATTGTACACATTGTGCGTGTATTTGTATTATGCTGACGTAGACTGGTTGAAAATGTCAGTTATTTGTGGCTGCAGTAAATGTGACGTTAGTGACCTTTATTGTTGGTTTTCATTAATTGTGCTTTTTGAAAAGGTGTCCTGGGGATCTTGTGTGCAATTTCATGCCTCTCTCACCTTGTGGCAATTAGAGAAATGGTTTATTGTTAGAAAAGGATGTGATACCAGACATCTGACAATGAAACAGATCCAAAAGGATAATGAACACGTGATAGACGGAAATGTTGATTAAGTAAGATTTACGGTATAACACAGCAGTCATATTTTAGAATGTTATGACATGTTTATGTGTGTACAACTGCAAGCAATTTGAAAATTTCTCTGAGTTTACCTTGGGTGGATTTGCTTTTTGATCAGCGCTTGCACAACAGAATGAACAATTGATGAATTCACGTCACAACTCACAGCTGTTGAGATACCTTTGTCAGATGAATAGAACAGTGGGCGCCAGAGGGCCTGTCATGTTTTATGCAACCCAATATTTGAGCATTTTAATATTTACTTTAAAATGATCAAAGATCATTGAAGTATTTTTTAAATTATACTTTGATCAATTGCTTTGATTTTTAACCTTGTCGTCACTCTGTCCGGTCCAAGTAAATTAATCATGGAGACATGTATTAAAGAGACAATTAATGGCAGAATGAAATTGGTGTGTTTTCCCATGAAGGGCAGAGATATCATAAACAGATGTACCCTATCTGACACCGGCTCCTTTGATCTTTCTCTTGCATGTTCAGGCGTGGGTGGGGGAAAAGGAATCTTTCTAACTTTAGAGTCTGGGGCAAAGCAATATTCACACAGGTCAGCTTTGAGCTTTCCTGCAGGTTCCATTTGGCTAGAGTGACTGACTGGTTTTCACACTGAGCCAAATTGTTTTTGTTTAATATTACATTCAAAAATATAATCGGGGAAGTTTCTTGATAGATGCTTGATATTCTTTTTCAGTATTTTACATAATATGGCTGGAATAAAGATGCAGAATGGTTGTACCTTGACTTACAACACAGTCAAATTGTCAGTGTTAAACAAGCTTATATGAGTCCACACTAGTTAAAAAGATTTTGTTGTGTAGAAGCAATGGATTTAGAGAAATTTCATAACTTCCTACTGCTTGGTGATGCAGTGAATTTCGTATATTAAATGCGATCTCTTGTTTGCATTTCACCATGGCTATATTTAAATTACCAAGGCATGAAAGCATGCAAATACAAAAGCAGTCTTCTCTCAGAAAGTAGAATTTAGTTATTCAACACTTGCAGAGTTAATTTTGAGCAACACATGTTTCCAATGTGCATTTTGTACGGTTTTATCTACATAGTTTCTATCTTGGTTTTGAGATCATCCCTCCAAAACATTTTCTTCCCCCTACTTAATTTTTACAGCATCGTCAAACAATCTCACACAACATAGCCACTGGGCCTTAATCATCTTAAGTTTTAGCTGGCATATTAAATTTGTAGGAATAATACAGAATTTGCCCTCACTGAACTTTACAACAAAGTGTTCTCTTTTTTTTGAGAATTGCACAGTAAAATTGTCAGTTTTAAATCTGCTCTGATAGAATATGATTGAGTGTGCATTTGCTCCTTATCTGACTATATAAACTCTGTCAGAGTTTATTTAACACTGAAACGTTTCCTGTGTAGTTCTTAAGAAGGTTATTGTTATATCACATCATTTAGCTGTGTCTGTTCAGTTTTAATAGTTTCTCAGTTACTCTATTGCAAAGTTCATTAAATTATGTTGCGACAAAATTTGTTAAACTGTTTTTTATTTATAGTAACACTCGGTTAAGTAAAACAATGCATATATCTGTTCTATAAAACAATGCTACTTTACAATATGCTACTTCAAACGCTGAGGCTTCCTATGTGAAAGCTATACTGCCTGTGAATGGAACTCGATAATTCCTATGTCTCCAATGGTCATTATTATGGTTAGTGATTACTGTAGGAATGCTGAGTGTTGTCTGAATATTTCATAGTTGATGTTTGAGTTAGATCCTTCTTCATCTATATTCTGCAGTTGATATGTGCTTGGAACTTCAATGATTTAATTCAATCATCTGTATTCTGCTTCTACCCCAGTAACGTCAAGTAAGAGAAATGGATTCAGTCAGTTTAATAAAGAACCATCGATGCAGTCGATAGTTAAACACCCTGGAGCAAAAGAGCTGTTACTCCAGCCATTAAATGGCTAAAATGCTTTAATGAAATTCTTGCTCTTTGTAATAAAGCACACCACCTACAGTTTAATTTATGTGGTGGGTATTAATCTACCCAAAGTTAGGTGGATTTCATCTAAACCAGCCAGTTAATAAGTCTAGACACTGTGGGTGTAGCGCCTTGCACTGTGTTTAGCTAGCCCTTAATTGCATGCAGATCTCCTGCAGAAGATTGTTTAGAAGACTACAGAAATAACTGATGTCAGCAAACGCCTAGCAAAAAGCACCTTCATAAAACTCCAGCCGGACAAATGTGCACGTTACTCAGACCAGTTAAATGAAGACTGTGGCCTGGGTGGTTTTGATATTCTGGGATATAATAAAGTATTAATTTATTTTGTGAAGTGCTGTACATGTGCATTGGTACCACTTCAAAGCTCCAAAACCTTCTGTCTTAATCTCATTCAGTCTCATTGGACTATCTCAAAATTGGCAGTCTGTTCATGTCCCTTTGTATAAAGCTGGACAAATTGTTTTACGGTTGATACTTTAGCCATCTCTGAGTTTATTAAATCTCCAGAATTTCTTGAATATGATGAGATGACCATTTCCAGTTTCATGGCCACCTTCAAGTGCTTTTACATCATTGTGTGTGTGTGTGTGTGTATATATATACAGTATATATATATATATACACTGCCCGTCCAAAAAAAAAGTTGCCTTTGCACCCGTCATGCATAGTGCCCATTGTACAAGCCTCTGGAGGCAGTGTTATGATCTGGGGTTGCTTCAATTGGTCAGGTCTAGGCTCAGCAATATTATGCAGCAATAAAATGAAATCAGCTGAGTACCTGAATGTACTGAATGACCAGGTTATCCCATCAATGGGCATATTCCAGGACGACAATGCCAAGATTCATCGGGCTCAAATTGTGAAAGAGTGGTTCAGGGAGCACGAGGAATCATTTTCAAACATGAATTGGCCACCCGAGTCCTGACCCTAACCCTATTGAAAGTCTTTGTGATGTGCTGGAAAAGACTTTACAGAGTGGTTGAATGCAACTCTGGACGGAAATAAATGTTGTGACGTTGCATAAGGTTGTTGAAACAATGCCATGATGAATGCATGCCGTAATCAAAGCTAAAGGCGGTCCAACGAAATATTAGAGTGTGCGACTTTTATTTTGGACGGGCAGTGTATATATATGTATATATACACACACACAGTATATATACAAACCCAAATTCCAAAAAAGTAGGGACAGTATGTAAAAGCAGAAAGCAGTGATTTGTAAATTCTCTTTTATATATGTTTAATTGAAAACAGTACAAAGAAAAGATATTTAATGTTTTACCTTATCAACTTTATTGATTTTTGTAAATATACACTAATTCTGAATTTGATGCCTGCAACACGTTCCAAAAGAAAGACTGGGAAGTTCAAAGAACATTCCACAGGTGATGCTATCATGGGTATAAAAAGATGTCAAAAGACTCGATACAAAAGCAGTCTTCTCTCAGAAAGTGTTGAATTTAGGTATTCAACACTTGCAGAGTTCATTTTGAGCAACACATGTTTCCATCTATCTACATAGACTCTTGAGTGTCAACTCCAGTATCTCTACTGGAAACCTGGGTTCCATGCTATTCCCATGTATTTACAGTATATCTACATATATATTTGTAGATATATGAAATTTATATTTTTTGTCACAATCTTTTTAAATGTGAACTTCTGAGAATGTTGAGCCTGGGAAGATCCGCCACTTTGATAATGTTTCTGGAAAAAAGTTTTAGTGACTATGGAAGCTGTACAAATAATTGCCAAAATTAGTGGTTAGTGCAGCTGTTACAATGAACAATTTGGATACAATAATCTCAGTAGGAAGAAGATCAAATTGACTTTTTGACTGGACAATCAATGGTATTCTTGGAGGAAATTAGAAAATTAATTAGATGGAATTGAGTTTTCTAAGAAGAAAATTGTGGTATTGATTTCCCCCGAAAGTGCTCTTTACAGCATGTAAGTGTCAATTAATTAAATGCCTGAGTAAGCAGTCCTCAGTCTTTGGATGTTCTTCTGATAACTTTAAACTTCTCTAAAAGGGAAAATTAGACAAAAGACATAAGCCGAAATGTAGAGGAATCGAAATTGGTACAAACCATTGTTTTATAGCAATTTGTTTTTGTTATGTTTTATAAATGTAAATATATTGCACCCCTTTATATTGGGGAGATATAAAGCTAAGTCTGTATCAAATTTACTATGTCAATTTCCATATTTTATCCGCATTTAGATATGTGACAGATTGATGTGCATTCTGCATTCCACTTGCTATATCTCATAAAGGGCTACTTTGATCAAGGCTCTTTTTGGTTAAACTGATGGACAGGATGAAGACGCTGTCCAAGATTGTACGTCAAATGTGTTTTGGTTGAACATCTATCAAGTTCAATCTGTTGCCTCTAACATGATGCAGAGGTCAGTAGCATTCCTCTGGTGCCTGTTGTAAGAAATGGTTGCCTCCCACAAATCTGTCATCTGAGATCAAGCTATTAAAATTGGTGGACCCTAAAGGGGAATCGATTCTAAGATTTTTCATCAAAGGTATTCTATGTACTGACCTGGTAATGATGGTCCTTGATCCTACAATGTAATTTTCATATAAAAGAGGAATGACATGAATATTTTACATCCTTTTTCCTCAAATTAAATGTGTTCTATTCCTTTAGCTGGGATATGTGTGAGTGAAGTACATAAATATGTGGTCAGTATATAGAACATATTTGTTCATATTTGTACAATCTCCTGAAAACAGATCCTTTCGTTACAGTAATTCCTGGGTAAAATTAGGGATTCTGATACGGTTTTACTGGCTCTTTCCCATTGTGCAACTTCTCATGCCAGCTCTGCACTAAGGGTACAATACCCGCCACCCCCCTCACCCAAACTTGCCAATAGGAGCCTGAAGTGGCAGCTGCTCCCTGAAGGAAGAACCTCCAGTACGTAGGCCATGTAGCTGAAAGGCCTAGCCAATCAGTGAAGCACAGCAGTCAGGAGAGGACACACTCAAGGACCTTGTGGGGCTTGCATAGTCATGTTTATGTTGATACTGTTCTCTGGTCTTCTTTGGTCTTATGAGACTGTTTTTGGTGTTTGATGCATTAAAGATCGTAAGGGGAAAAAAAGGAATGTTGATTACTTCCACCTTTCAAGATCACTGTTATGTTGGGTTGTCATTTTTTAAGGTGAGAGCCGTCAGGTATGTATAATTAACCGTTCGAATGGAGCTATAATTGCGCAACAGGGTTGCCGGCCCGCTGAAAGATGGCCCTTTTTGTTTGTGTTTGGATGAATCCAAGGAGATTTGTTAAAGGTGACGACAGGCCGCCATTGGTCTCTGCACAGGATCGAGGCACAGCGAAGCGTGTGCCATTAAGTAGAAATAGATATTGCGCAGCTGTTCATTCCCTGTTGAGTGCACTGTACGGTACAGTTTCAGCCTCTTCCATAATGCAGCTCTTTTGTGCATTTACTCTAATTACCCTCCACGCAAACAGACCTGTGTGATACAGAACAGGCTTGGCTGCCCTTCACCGGGCCATTTGTGTTGAGTGATTCCCCTCTGCTGTAGTCATCGAGCTCTGGTCATTTGTATTTCACCATCTGCCATTATGATGTCTAGGGGATATTACCAGCTTTGAATTCTACTTACTTTACATGTGCAGGAAGTACCATTGTCGCATTGACATTTCCAGCTACAATGAGCTCTAAAGTGTAATAAAATAGGTACCCATCAGATGATAAATTCAATGCTGGTATGAACTGCTTGGCCAGGATGTCCTCACTCTGAATTACACTATAATATATTTTCTGATCTGTTTTATCATATGAGGGGAAAAAAACCTTAGCAACTGTCTTGTTAGAACTAAAACTAGTCACTGATAAAATATGGAGATTGCTTCTTTCGTGAACAAGACATTCCAGAGGCAAGGTTGCATGTGAGGCAAAAGGCATTAACTTAGTTGAAATCCTACATGCAAATCCAAATGTTAAATTGTTAAAAGAGCTGCTCTGCATGTGTTCATGCTGGTGAGTGTTATGTTGCTCAGCAGAAAAAGACAGAATCATGACAATCTCTGTAGTCTTCCATCCAGACCACATGGTGATTACTACAGTTCATCATTTTCTCCAAGAATTGTTTTGTGATCTGTAATTCCTTGAGTCAGTGGAATAAAGCAATTAGAAATAATCCCCAGATTCTGTGGTCCAGATCTAGCTATTTTTGTTCTCTTAAGTATGATTACTCATGCAACGTTATAACTATTTTTAAGACAAACAAATCCAGCTCCTTTTGAAAGGTGGTCTAGAATGAAGGCCAACCGTAGCCTGTCACCGGCACAGTGATTTGCCCATGGGACACGCCGGTGGCAATGAGGTGAGGAATGTTTGTGTTTTTACCATTTCCGCTCACACTCCATTTGCCTTCAACCGAAGCTTTGATACAATAAGGTGACCTCATGCTGCAATGCTCCTAGCTCAGAGAGAAGAGGAACGTGGAATTTATTTGTAGAGGGACTTTCAACAGGAATCAAATGTGATGTTTAATGCTTGTATTTTCTGCAGCTTTTTTGAGTGTATGCGCTGTAGTAAGTCCTGGTCTGGCTGGAGCGCTACGGAGGCTATTCAAACGGTTGAACTGTGAAGTTCCAAAGATGGACAATTCGGTTAAACTTTCAATGTGACACAGCAAGTGCAACATCTTGTGACTTTGAATAAAGAATCTTTGCCCCAGTACTTTTGGGTGTTTGAACTGTGGATCCTTGCTGTGTGTTTTCCCAGTCAACATGAGGGCAATCACTTGGCCTCAATCTATGGTTTAAATAATTTCACATACTGAGAGGCATGGTGTCTCAACAGCACCCAGTTCACGTACCTTTTCTAAGGTTGACATAACCATATACGTATGTTACTTACTGCATGTGAAGAACACATTGGGTGAAATAAAGCCTTAGCATATTGTGAATAGTCAAAATATGCAAGTGCAGCATTAGAATTGCTAGTTCTGACCAAATAAATTTGGGATCCCTTTTTGGGCTCTTCCGAAGAGGCACTGTTTTCATTATGCTCCTTGTTTAAAACAAGATCAGACGAAAGACTGACTCAGAGCTGATGATTGAGAACTCAATCAGACACACCCGCTGAAACTGCTCCAAGCTGGGAAATGCACAGCCGTGAAATGATAAACACACCTCATTCCAGCTGTGCTATGTAACAGACGACACACCTGGGCTTTTTTTTTCTTCGAAATAGCTCTCCATGGATCCACCTTGACCGAGTACAGCCTGGTCTCTTTGGTGAGGCTTAATGTCCCATATCCATTTCATCACACATGTAAATACACAGTAATACAAATTATTGGAAGGGCATGGATGATTTCCCGCTTCGTGTCACCATTGGGAACAAAACCTGAAAGAAAAATGTGTAATAAGTGTTCATAAGTTATACCCGCTTCACATGATACTGATGAAGGTGATTTAATTTAATCTTTGATTACCTTCCCAGTGGCCTAGTCTGATGACCTCACTCCTACACATGAGCTTACAAGAAAACCATATGGGTTATCACCAGATAACAAAAATGAGAAGGTAAACCATCTATGAGAAATTGAACAGAAGTGGAAAGGCACTTTTTGAAAGAGCAATGATTAGCAGGAAATTGCCTACATATCTCATGTAGATTTGGAGATCTCAATGGATACTACAGCACCCTAAAAAAACAAATTTCACTTTATTGTACAATGCGATGAGGGGTCCACAGAATATCAGGACACATTGCTGTTTCTTATCGGCATAATCCCTGGCTTTTCATTCATGGAGGTTCACAAAAAACATATGGGAGTTAGATCAACAGAAGTCAATAACCGCTTACTAACCCCTCACCCAATAAAATGTCATATCTGCTGAGGGCTTTATTGAACGTAGTTAAATTACCTTGACTGCAAATCTTTAAACCCTATGTGAATTTACAATTCTCTTGTTTAAGTTATATTCATCCCCGTGATAATGGACTTACTGAAAACCAAATCACTTTTCAGACAACCTTATTATTGTGGGCCATTTTAAGCCCCTTTCACACAAGGAACTGGCAATGTTGCCAGGTTCAATTATCCAGGTTAGATAGTGGTTTTCCCCATTCACACATAGGTGAAACTTTTCCGTGTCAAGTTTGTTCACACTTGACATGACCATTCCGGATAGATTCGGCAAGGCAGGATGTCTACTCTCCAAAGCAATGCATGATAAATATTAATGTTACGTAACTTTAAAACAGCCAGATATTTCACCGTATAATAGTTTTAGCAGAGGTGTAAATCCTACCAGTACAACACAGTTGAAGAGTGATAATTTTAAGATACCTTATAGCAATATAGCATAGTCATATGATCCCGCTAACATTAGATAAACAACAGAAGCATAGTTTATCAGCTAAAAATCAATACTTATATGTGGAGTTGTTTTCGGTAAAATACAGCCTAAATAAATGTATAGCTACATCTGCCATTGATATTTGGCGCTAGCCAGCTTGCTATATTGAGTAAAAAAAAGCAGCTTAAAACTGGAAGAGCGTGACACAGATGTTTACGAGGAAGAAGTATTGCATGGCACACAAACCATTCCTGAGGCAATGATAACAATATTGTAATGGTGTTGTTACATTAGACAAAGCCATGTCAAGAAAGTACAGCAACACTGTTAATTCCATTCCTAAAATAAATGCTTCTATTTCCAACGTAAAATCACACAATGCAGCACCAATATCTTCTATGTGCAATGGCTCATATTTGTGCAAGAACTGTTGAGAGGGCAGATTCAGTGAAGTATTTATTAAAGAAATAAAAGTTATTACGTAAGAACATCATAACCTTTCACTTTATGTGGGAACATTGCTGCTTTTCTATACATATTGCTATTGCAATATGCACATGGTTTGGTTTTTGTAATCACATCAGAACTTTCCTGCATTGAAACTCTTTTCTCTCTCCATAATGTGTGGGTGCACAGTCTATATTGAAAAGGGTATAGTATCACAGCCCAGATTCTGTGATATAATCAGCATTATCAGGATATAGTCTATATTATCAGACTTATTAGGCTGTATGAATAAATGGAAAAATATTAGCTACCCAATCCTATGCAAAATCAAATGAAATACTGTGTTCACATTCCCAAATTATGTCTGGGCTATGTAGTGTTGCTTCTGGGCCAGGCCAAGGGGAGAAAATTTTAAACATTATGAAATTACTTCCTATCTGCCTGATCTTGAAGCCAACATTCCAATGTGTACAGAACAAAAAGTATTGAATTATCTCTACTAGAAAAAAAGTAATGGGCTTTTGAATCCATTGGGGTTGACGAACTTGAACAGATGCACTTTCCCCCTGATTCTATCCTATAACAATAGTCTTACTGAGCAACTATTTTTAATAATGTATGAATAAATAGCATTTTTCTAATGATGATATGAATAGGCATCCCAGTAGAGTGAATGGTTTAGGATAAAAAGTCACAGAATTATTTTGACATGGTATTCAAAAATTTCTCGATTCTCATTTCGGCCTGTCCCTCCATTACATTTTTTAACATGATTGAGGGGAAACATTCCAAAAGAAAGCTTATTGGGATGTGTCTTAATGTAGTATAACCAGTTTTGAAAAAAAGTTGGCAGAATTATGATTTTGAGGGGGGTGACAATGTGTCCCTCCGTTACCATTTGTCAATGTCCCTCCATGACCATCTGACTTTAAACCTCACCCCATACAAATTGAGCAGCACAAGTGGCTTACCATTTTGCATGTTCATATTTAAGTGGTAATAGTACAATATGAGAGAGAAAGATAACCCTTTTCACCTCAGGAACCGTATGATATGCATGTCTGAAAAAAGTGTAAAAAACAGACGTTCATTTTGCGTTCCTCCATTACCGACCTGTTTTTTTAAAATAGATTTTATCCCCAAGAAGATATTTTTGCCCCCAAACTTTTTCCCCTCAGTTTGTAGTCTAAGGTAGCCTTTATATAATAACAGTTGTTATTTTACTCAGCCTTGGATAGAACAGGAGTACTAGGGCAAAATACAGCAAAAGTGTCCCTCTGTTACCGCTTGGCCTGGCCCTTCTACTGAGCTGAGTTTTACAGTTTCTAAGAAACAATCCAAAAACCCTGTTGCAAGTACTACTTTAGAAGGTCACACTGACATTTCTTGTATGCCATCCTCGTGTGTCACACCCTTTAAATGTCTTGATTATTTGATTTACTGGCCGCTTCCTTCTGCACAAAAATGCTGATTTAAACCTCAAGTAATGTTTTCCCTCTTGAGTTGCTCATTGTATTTATTCCTCTATGGGACAAAACATATTTCTGTAAAAGCCACAGACTCCTTAAACTTACAGCCCAAAATGGAGACAGCCAAACACACAAACGTGTGGTGTCAACCACACATCTGTTTTTAGTGTTTAAATGTGTTGACTTGTTTTTTTATAATACCTTATGTAGAGTGATACAGTTTTATGGATTTGTAAATTATATTAGGTCAACACATGTAATAAGGTGGTAAATTATTATAGAAAACCATACTGAAAGTGAGTGACACACAGACAGCTTTACTGGGCTGCATATGAACTGGAATTTTGTGTGATTGATTACATGGGGGGGGGTTCACTTTAGTTTCAAGTGTGCAAATTTGGTGAAGGCAATTATCATCCATCACCATGGATTCTGTGTCAAGGTGGCATGGTTAGTGTTGCTGCTGGTGAAGAGTGCAGGAGGCATTGTGAGTTGCATGACATCATGTCTCAAAGGAGCCAGTAAGCAGTGCAGGACACTGGGTGTTCTCTGGCTTCGTAATGCTCTCTCCATGCACCTTTGTGTTTTGCACAAAGCAGGTCCTTCATTGCTGTATTGCTGTGGTTTGCGCTCTGGCACTCTGTACTTACATGGGAGAGGCTGCAGATTCCTCTGGTTTCATCCCTCCCCCTGTCACACTGAATGAAAGCTGGCCTGCCACTCAGAGTGTTTACTGTCAACACAGTCTCTTGCGTTCTCTCTCTCTCTCTCTCTCTCTCTCTCTCTCTCTCTCTCTCTCTCTCACACACACACACACCATCTATTGTCACCTCTTCTCTGCCTGCTTTTTGGCACTGGCAAGCATTTTCCTTTGACATGCATTGAAAACTGAACAGAAGTAACAGTTCCTTTGTTTCAATTTAGAGTATCAAATTATGCAGACAACCACAAAATCATACCTGGAAAATGGATAGACAACTCAAGCAATAATATATTGTGCTAGGGTATTTAAAGTACATATTGTATTACAAAAAAGACCCCCCCTACCCCACACACACATGCACGTGCACACGCACACACACATACACACACACACACATACAATAAATCAGAACAGAACACAAGGTTAATCACATGGTGTGTGAGCCAGACTTATGTGGCAAATTGAAAACATCTCAGAGTAAATGAAGTATGGAAACTCTTAAGCCTTCTTCTTGTTTGATACTTGCATGAAGAGACGGAGCTGTTTCTTCATAAAACTTACTGACATGGGTTGCCACTTTATAGTTGAAACCCTCTTGTGACTGGTAGGGCAAGACAGTCTTGTGTGGACTTTGTCCTGGGATGGGAATCATGGCACATGTTTGCTGACAGTTAAATGATAAATTTGTAAAGAGCATTGCCTTATTTGTGGCTTTTATCCTGGCGTACCTCTGAATTCAATCCTCTCAGCCAGAGAAAGAATGTATGAATATGCAGTCTGCTGGTCTGAAACAGAAACTTTAATACGTGTGTTTTACATTACATTACAACATTTATCAGATTCTCTTGCCTAGAGTGACTAACATAAATGACATTTTTTCATACATCCATCCACTAATAAAGCTGGATATTTACTGAAGCAATTCAGGTTAAGTACCCTGCTCAAGATTAGAAGGGCAGCACACCCGCTGAGAATCATAACCAGAACCTTTGAATTGTATGCCCAATTTCCTAACCATTATACTAGATTGCCACCCTTGAAATATCAATCTCTCCATACTGTTGAATTGTGAGATAATACAAATGTAACAAAACTAAGAAAAAGGAATACATTCTTCAATTTTTAGTCTAACTTTAGGACAGATTGCAATTCATAGCCTTAACAATTCTGGACTGGACTGGGATCGTTTTTTCAGTCTCTCATTCGGTGATGATATATTAAATTTGAGAAAGAGTGCTCACAAGCCTCAACCAACACTTGCCTCACTCTAGCTAATATTCCCAGGAGTGCGGTGAGATGTTCTATAATTACTTCCTGAAGTCTGTGGGGTGAAAGGTTTGCTAATCCATCCTCCACTGATCCCTGTGAAGAAAAGCTGTGGTATTGGAATGGCCTAGTCTGGAGTTGTCCTAAGTAGCCCCAAGGAGTGCTGCTAATTCTTTTCATTATCTATGTGAAGTGTAGACAATCAATGAGACAAGACCCACCCCCCATCCAAAACACACGCATACACACATTGACACACACACTCCACCATACACCACGGAGTGGCCTCACACTAAGAAACAGGCAAAACCAAGCCTGGAACTTCACAGCCAGGGAGGCAAAGGTAGCAGTGTCATAGATTATATTTAAGGTTGCCCCCCAGGTATCCAAGTCCTAACATGTAATTAATCATGGCTAGAGAGTCTTGAGGGGTCTTGTCAGGTGACCTGGCTAACACTGGGCTCCATATTTTAATCCTCTACGCTGTGCATGGTGGTCTCCTGAATGACTGCTTTTTTGTTTCTCCAGAATAATCTTTTTGTAGGAATGTGCCCATAATTTTGACTGTCGCCCCTGTTTTATCAGTCAGAAAAGCATCACAGATGTGTACGAAAGGCAATTAATCCCCGTGCTACTTTACAGATTCAACGGGTCATGGTGGTTTTAGAACAGTCTTTTCACCGCCTCCCCACCTCCCCGCCTTTGAAGAATGTGGAAAGAAACAAATCATCTCTTGGTTTCGGCTGCCTGACCTCTCGTGTGGTTTGCAAGCTGCATTGTTTGCAAACTGTGACATGGTATCAAATTCTCTCCTTTCTGTGGATGCAGCCAGCATGACCCCCCTCTGGCCTTCCCCCCTATGGCGCTCACGTATCCTGGGATGGGCCACTCAGACAAGCCCTGTTTGGCAGGCTGGGTTCTACCGCCCTTCCACTGAACCAGACAGCACAATTTGACAGTGCCTCATCCCATCAGTTACTTTTTCATACCTTCCATTCCAACAGACTCAGTGCACTCTGCTCATATGAATGGAGCACTGCATTCCTTGTGGCACCGTCCCCGAATAGCATCCTCTCGCCATGATTGTTTTCGTTCTGAGCGTGGTGCAGGCAGGTATATGTTCCCCACCCAAACTTATGGGTGGGGAACATGTAAGTTGGAAAGTGGTCAGCTTTGTTGAGATGGTATTTCTTTGTGAATACATTTTCCTTATTGCTAATATTTTGCTAATATATGAATCAGCCATGCATAGAAATGCTGATGTATTATTTGGGAATATATTATGTAAAGCTGTTCACTCAGTATTCAGGCTTTTAGCCTTCAGCTTCGAATATTTTGAGAAGGAGCTACATTCAATACTTTTGTGTTGACCTCTACCCACTTACTTGACTGAATCTTCATGGTCTTTTTGACTTTCTGGTAGATGGGCATGGCACTTAATTTCCACAATTGGTTCTAAATGTCCACAAATAGTAGAGGAGCTACATTTCCACATATTTTCTCCCCAAAAATGTGCATTTGTTTGCATTTAAAGAAGGGTGGCTTTATCTGTTTAACAGTGACATAAAGTGATCTTCAGGAAAGGTGAAAACCCCCTCAGGGAGACATCTAGCTTTGTGAGAGCAAACTGACAACCCTTTACTTTCACTCAGAATAAGTCCTGTATCCCTTGTTTTTTCATCAAAGAATACCCTGCAGAGGCCTGACTAGTGAGAAAAGTCCTTAGATCGCCACTTGGATTTGGAAACTGTATTTGTATTTCATATCTTATGACTAGAAATATAGTATTCAGAGAGGAACAGTGTGTTATCACAACTGTAGCATTTTGGGCTAAATGAAAATTTTAGTCAATAAATAAACAAACGAAGAAAAAAACATCAATATGCTTGAGATAAAGCATTTTGTAGTTAGATTGAATCTATTTCTAAATGACCCAAAGCAATTTCACTTGAGGACAGGGCAGTTTTTAAGGGGTTATGGAGAAGTCAGTGCCTTGTGTGCAGCATCTGTGTGAAACATGGCTGCAGTGAGTGTTGAAAGGGGAGTGCCTCAGGCAGGACCCGCCTGCCCATTTTGTGGTTTACATAGTGTGACTAATGTCACTCAACAGCACAGTGCTACAGGGACTTTCACATGCATGCACACGCACGCACACACACACACACACACACACACACACAGCATGAACACACACTGAAATAGCTCCGGTGTCTATGTGAGTCTGTGCTGTCCATGCTGTTGGGATACATGGCTGCTGGAGATTTTGAAGATGAGCCTCAGGAGAAAAATAAATGTTTTTTATTAAGAAGACTCGTTTTACCTCCTGTACTTAGTGATATTGGTGTTTTTGAGGACATAAAGGGACACCAAAAGAAGAGAATGGGTTTTTGAATATGTTGATCTGTTGATCTGACATATGTGCCTTTGTGTTTCTGTACATTTGAAATACGGAATGAATACACCGCATTCTTTTTTTGTTGTTGTCAGTCAGACGACATTTCTTCGAAGTTCTTCAAACTGCATAGCGTTTAAAGCAGGGGTGTCAAACTCCAGTCCTGGAGGGCCGCAGTGTCTACAGGTATTTGTGGTTTCCTTTCAATCAGCACCCAGTTAAAGCATTGAGAACAAGGTGTGTGGACTTCTTAGCCAATTAGTGACTTAAATTAATCACTTGTGCTTAAACGCACCAAAAACCAGCAGACACTGCGGCCCTCCAGGACCGGATCTTGACACCCCTGGTTTAAAGCCTTTACTGAGTGTACTCATGGCACGCAGCAGAGCCAATGCAGGGATTCAACCTTCTTTAACACTTGGTTACTAGACTTGGTCCCAATGAGACTAGGTGGAAATGAGCTGTTTAGCAAATACTGGCACTTTATGTACTGCGGACATGTTGATTGGTGTGCATTTTCCCAGTTGACTAAAGGGAAATAAATAAATACACAACTGCACAGTACTGCTGCCCATTGCTGGATATAGAAAAGTAGTTTTACAAGGAAAATAAGAGAGAAAAGTCAACGGAATTGTAACAATGGGTGAGAGAAAATACAAGGTAGTTACATGAACCGCAGCCTCTCACCCCAGCAGCATAACTGTGGGAATTGTAGGACAGTGTGGTGTAAGCTTGTAGTGGAAGGGTCACTTGGATTTGTGTTGAAATAACCATTCTAAACAGAAAACCCTGTGATTCCTGTGAACTTACTTGTTTAAACTACATGCTCCAACAGTGGAGTTCTGTACTGGCAGGAATTCAAAGCTTTATTTACATATGTGAGTGACAGCCTGTGATGAAGAGTCTTCATGTGGAACAGATCATGTCGTTTGGGAATATAAATAAATCAAGTACATATCCAATTTGAAAATATACACTGCAATTACCTCTCCTGAGTAAGGGCTAAACTATTACTGTGCCTAAATCCATTGTCTATCTCCTTTTTTTTGAGAGGGGATAGTCTGTCCTCCTTTCATGAATCTTTTCACTTTATCCAGAAAGGGGGAAAGCAGAGAGGACCACAGACAGAGGTGGGACCTCCATAGCACATAAAGCACCAGTGTGTGGAGCTGAAGCCTTAGCCGAACAGAGACTGAGAGTCGGCCACCTGACGGAACATGCCACACAGTCCCCCCATTTACCAGCATCTTTTAAAATTAAATGATTATCCAAAGCAATCAAACCCATAACTCCTGAATCCAAAAAAAACATTGGGTGTCTCTGCTCTCTGTGTGAATCCATTGTGTCATCCATTATTTTCAGTGTCTCACAGTAAATAAATACAATTTGATCTACAGTATATAACTATTGCATACATTGACTGTGTCTGAAAATGTGGAGAACAGCACTTAGATGCTCACACGTATTGTATCATTTAAGACAACTAGACTCCAACTTCTAAAACTGTCAAAACACAAAACATTGTAAATGTGTCCACTAGCCTATTAACTTTGTAAAATGTTTTAGACCATGCCATATTGGATTCTTTTTTAATTCACCTTAACAGTGCACTGGAATATGGACGTGTTGAAAAGTTGTGACAATTCTGTGCAATAAGGCACATTGTGCTATTCAGCTCACAGTGCATTCAGTACATTGTTCAGCTCACAGTGCATTCAGTACAATGTTCAGCTCACAGTGCATTCAGTACAATGTTCAGCTCACTGCATTCAGTACAATGTTCAGCTCACAGTGCATTCAGTACAACGTTCAGCTCACTGTGCATTCAGTACAATGTTCAGCTCACTGTGCATTCAGTACATTGTTCATTCACAGTGCACTTATGTGGAGATGTAGCCTGAGGCATTTCATAGAAGGAATTTTTTGGATACAC
Source organism: Synaphobranchus kaupii (assembly GCA_029718625.1). NCBI lineage: Eukaryota > Metazoa > Chordata > Actinopteri > Anguilliformes > Synaphobranchidae > Synaphobranchus > Synaphobranchus kaupii. The sequence goes on from CM056376.1 coordinate 98,711,010, forward strand.
TTGATATGAAGCAAAAAGGCCACTGGGCGTGGTACACTTTTGAATGGATGTGGTATGTAAGCCATGAGTGTGGCCTACCAGGTAATACCCTTTAACAACTGGTCAGTGCGGAAACTTTAGATAGCAGATCTAAGCAGAGAATCTACTTCCTCATGTAGTTAGCTTAGTCCTGTAGTTCAATTGAAATTATTTAAATGGAAACGTTAGTGAACATTAACCTCAGGGAAAGTGTGGTTGGACCAAACAAGCATTTATAAAAAGGGGCAATGAGGGGTATCTTTGCCATTCAAATTTCTTTATATGGACTCTTTAGCACCATGTTTGCATGAAAGTGCAAGCACCATAATGAAATGCCTTCCCACAATGCCTCAAAGAATTATTGTGTGTCAAGAGTGATTATATAGCTTAATACTGTGATGACATGCATGCATATGACTGGAAAGTGCACATCTCTGTGGTAAAAGTAACTTCCCTGCTCAGAACCCGTGTATTATTCAGTTTCTCAGCTTAGCTATCACTGCGTTTGATATATTCAGTTTTGAAGGTCTTTATTGCATGACTGTCTGCTTATATAGCCAGGAGCTGGACCATTAACTTTAACCTGTTGTATTGGGAAATGCGCACAACACAATGCAAATATATCTAGTTATCCCTCCTGCCCAAGGGTGTGTGACAGAAAATATTACTATTAGATTGATATATAAATTTATGTTTAATATATGCCATGGTTGTGCATGCATTCCAAATATTCATTTAGTAAGGTATGGACTTTTTGCTGTGTTGATAAAGGGCTCACCTTAATGTTAAGCCTACGTGGAGAATAAATATATTTCCAACATGTATATTTTACTTCAGTTATGGAAATGATTAGTTGGTAATCAATCCAACTTCAGTGTGGTTTTTTCCTAAGCTTTGTGTGTAGCATTTTAAGCAAATGTTTTTATTTTCTTCCACAGTGCTATGAATTTAGCTGCCACTAAATTGTGACAAATGCATGGACAAAGTTTGGTTGTTGTAGTCTTGAACTAGCATCAAAGTGACATTCTTAGACTGAGCAACACTACTCTGCTTGCTGATGGTTTCAGAAATATCTAATGGCTGGTTCACATCTGCTACAAAAGGCGATCGTGTCACATTTTCCCATTAGCCTGAAAGCGAATGTTAACTGACAGTGATGAGAACAGTGCAGCGGACTGGATATTTGCTGATCACCTCTTTAGGTGGAGTGTAGATTGACTCAGATTTCCCTTGCTGCTCTAAGCAAAGGCTTGATGGATCCTATGTCAGATGCACAACAGATAAATGTCCTTTTTCTTACAAATTGCACATTTAGCTGATGTGAGCGTTTTAATAATTTTCTCTTGCCATCTCATGTGATTAGTTTCCACTTGTGATACCTTGCTCACGACATCTTTGCTGTGTCTACCCTTATGATGCTCTTTGTTATAGGTTGCCTTTGTTGGCACAATGTTTTACAAACCTGAGAATGCATGAAAAGCTCAAAATCATTTGCACAATATTATGGAACAAACTCAATATGATATTTAAGAGCTACTTCACCTTGTGTTGTTTAAAAACAAAGCCTATTCTTAGTAAACAAATCATGTGCAAATGAGATTGTTTGCTGAATTCTCTATTCCAGAAGCTGTTCATTTTGTTACCTTTAATGAATCCATAATTCAAATGGAATAGTTTTGATTCTTTATTCTTTATTTCTTTCAATTTAATAACATTTTTGTTATTTTGTTTTTTAATTTATCAAATAAGTGGATACTGCACGACTTTCTGTTTTTAACGTTTTACCTTTGTCTAAGATTGCAATCCTATACGCCCTGGAGGGTTTCAAACTTCAGAATGTATTTTGGTTGGAAGGCTCTTTTTAGATCCCAACCTATGAATGTATGATTTAGCTACACATACACAACAATCTCACAAATAGAGATAACATGAGATCAGTTTATAGTACTCTCTGGGTATAGAAGTGTTGCTGGCAAGTTCTGTAATTATTCTGACAGTGCAGAGACCACAAGCCATTTAAAATCACTTCAGGATCTCAGGTGCAGTGCAGAAGAATACTAAAAGAACATTCTATAAACATTTCATTTGGGGAAATGGAGGACATTGCATTTTATGCACGTAACTAATTTCTCACATTCAGAAGCATTCAAATACACTTGCGGTAATATGGAAAATGTCCTAAAGGATAAAAGAATAAATGCAGTGAAATAATCACATCACATCCTCTTAAGGACATAATTTGATGAGGATTTTTAATCATTCACTTAAATCCCCCAAGCCCTTTGTTTTCTCCCTCCTCCATAATTACCACAGACTGATGTGTAAGTGTGTACTTGAGAACACAAAAGGCAAACTGGATTCCATTATCCTTTTTGCTGTCAGATTGATGTACATTACAGTCCTCCGTTGCCTTCTCTCAGAAGCAAATGGCTGCATTTAGCGACCATCGTAAAAAGCAGTAAACCACCCCCACCGCCCCCCCCCCCCCCCCCCAAAAAAAAACTCCGTCACCCACAAAAATCAGAAATGAGAAAACCTTAGCCCCTGTGAAATAAACCTTAGCCCCTCTAGACCACAGGGTGATGGGGCCACCACAGGGGGCACTGAGACCCTCAGACTGGAGGTTTATTAGTGGGACCTATAATTGCTCTGTGGTAGCATTGGCTAAAGTGGTTACTGCTTCAGTACATTTATTAAAAACCAGAGGACTGTTCCTCATTAATCGCTTATCGACTGGATACAGATTGGATTTTCAGTTTAATCAGTGTTAGAGTTTTTATCCCTTGTCACAGAAGTAATTTAACATTTTCATACAGTAAAAACAGGATAAAGGTTAGTGCACTGAATTAAGGGAGGTTTTAGTTTTTTGAATGTTCTGTCCATAGCTAATAGAAATCTGAAATGTGCTCATTATAACTGAGCTTAAATTATTATTATTATTTATTTTTTCTCTTGATTGATTTTGGTCAATTCGAAGGAAAGTGGACTGACACAAATTCTGACATATGAGTTAATCACAGAATGGAGGAGAATCATTACATAAGATGTAAGATGTTCTTTATAGAAATATTTACAACGTATATGCCACTCTAATGAAATTGCAGTATTCTGAGAGTGGAACAGATCAAAGCAAAGCACATCTGATACACATCTGTGCATATATTTATGAGACAGGGCGATAGAGATATGGTGTAGCATTTTACAAGTGTTGAACAATTTATGCCCATGACGTTCTATAAAAATAAATTGCATTTAATGGTTCAAAGTTGATTAAAAAAATTTTTAATACACAACAAAAGACATAGTCATTATTTGTCCTTTATATTACCAAACAATGTTTAAGGGCATATGTTTACACGGTTTAAGCACTAACATCTAATGTCAGTCCTACAAAGATCATGTGGGGCTTTTTTGTGATTATTGTGGCCCAAAAATTGCAGCACAATTTGTTGTATTTTTTGTGTATTATTTTGCAGTGAAATTGTGGGAATGACTGAAATTTGCATGTCAGCTGAATTTTTGTTTGTTGCTGTTAAACATACTATTTATCTAAGTAGTGATGGTAAAATAAACTGATGATATAAGACTCAAAAGTGTTGTGGTTAACCTTTTTTGTGCAAGGAAGTGTGTTTGTTGACATATGAATTAATTGGACCATGGTCAACAATACTGCCTCTCAATTGTATCATTTTATGTAAGAGTTGTGTGTGGTTGGGGTTTTTTTGTAGACATTTTTCTATTTTAACCATTTTATACAGACATATTGCAGGGATTAGACAAAATTGCAAGATATTGCAATTATTGTGCAGATTGGTTGAATTTGCATACATTCTTACAAAATCCATGATACTGCTAACCAATAGGAAATGTTGGAGGCCTCTTATTGACTGGCAATGGAGCTCAAACACACACGCACAAACAAACACACACACGCACAGTTACTGACTATGAGCCAACTGAGTTGAACTCGAACTTGGGCCCTCAAGACAACACTTTTGCCATGACCCATTTACCAGACTGGAAAGACATGGCTTTCTCAGCAATATTCATTAGACTGTGTCAAATAAGTGTAGTAAACACAATTGCAATGTCTGGGGAGCACTTTTGAATACATAATGCAGAGCAAATGCAGACCTTTCTCAGTCAGAGTCGACGAGGAATTTCACAGCAGTAAACTGCAAATTTGTAACTGTTATTACAGAGTTACACAATTTACACTTCTGGTAAACAATGTGCTATGCCAGGGACATAATGAAATGCATAAGAATTAGGAGTCATAAACTGTACTTTGTGCTCTAGGATGATAAATTAAATCTACTTCGATCTCTTTTGGATGAAAGGGCGCAATACAAGGTTTCAGACGAGCTCCATGCCTCGCCTTCAACTACCAAATTCTACAGTACACACTCCAAAGGCATTTTAACATGTTTAGTCTTTGCAATATAGTGGGGCCGCACATCAAAGGCTGCTATTCTATGAAGTGTTGATTGGGGGGACACTGTACAAGGCCATTTTTTTCACCCATACAGTGTGGCGGAGATGGGGAAGAGAGCCCATTGTTGTCATCTGTGAAAGAGGGTCTGCTCAGCCCCGCATTCAAACACTCACGCTTTCGAGTGCCGCCCATTCATACAAGCACAACAGCAATGCCAGCAGTCCTCAGCGGCTCGTCATCTTCTGCAGATAATCGGCCATGGCCTTTTCTTTCTTTTTATAGTACTTCACCAACACTCCAACAACTTTGTTTGGAGGACTGTTTTATTTGGTAGGTATACATCATGAGAAAACTTATTTATTTTCATTTTGTCAGAAGAAAATGTCAGCTTTCAGACATCAAGTCCTCCCTCTTTCCTCCACTCACCTTTTTAGGATGTAAACCCCACACAAAACATTCCCACACATCCCTAGTCCATCGTGCGAAGATGTGCAAGACATATAGACAAACACAGATACGTGCAAATTATTCACAGATGACAAAGAAGCAACAAACACAGAAAACAAACCAGCAAAAACCAGAAAGAACTTGTGATCAGACAAGGTGAAGGGGGACCGCAGGAAGTAACATGCATCAGAACCATGCATTGGGTTCCCCCCTTGAGTCTGGTTCCTCCCAAGGTTTCTTCCTAGTCACACCAGGGAGTTTTTCCTTGCCACTGTTGCCTTTCGCTTGCTCTTGTGGGGGTTTAGGCCGGGTTTTTCTATGAAGCGCATTGTGACAACTAGTTGTGAAATGCGCTATATAAATAAATATTGATTTGATTTGGACCAGAATCAAGCAACGGAGCCAGAAAAACAGCTGTCCTTAACGGAAGTTTGTCAGTGGCCAAACTGGGTCGATAAGAGAGGAGCTGAATTTTCTGCGAGAGTGACTGGCCAGTTTAAAGGCAATGTGGACTCCAGTGGGCGAAGGGATTCGTGGTTTAAGCCTCTAATACTTCCTGCTTCGTGAATGGATCTACTGTTACACCCCTTGTGCTGTGCTGGCAGGGAGGAGTGCCTACCTAATGTAGCATGAGGCTTTGGGCTTGCATCAAAACAACAGCTGAGGTCCGGTCCTGCAAAATTGAGCCACAGTGGTAAAGATTGTTTTTTTTTCTATTTGTCTGCATTAGCATTACAGAGAACTGGTGACAACACTCCATGCTATCTAATGAGTAATCAGATATACATATAGAATAAAGCAGTGGCATTCTCTATGAGCAGCTATTCTGTATGTAATTTGTTTTTCATATCTAACTTAAACCCCAGCAGAAAGCTCACTAAGCATTAGAATGATGTTTCCTCACTACAGAAATCTAAGCTCTACTACAAGTCTGCCTAACAACCCATGCTAAAAAAAATAGTATGTGAGAGGAGCGAGGATATACATTTCTATTTAAGTTACTTAATACAATTTGTTGGTTTTTAATACAATTCATCACATTTATTTGCCTTGTTTTTATATATTTTTATATATTTTGATATTATTATATTGTTTGTATATGTTTTTATATTGTGTCTATTGCATTTAGTTTGGTAGATCACTAGCGTTTAATTTTAACATGCATAAGTATGCTAGCTGAACCTATTTTGTAAGTTGGTATCATTGTGTAGGAGCTTCTGCCAAGACAGACATGAGACAGAGAGTTTCCCTAGATGCAGAGTGAGGATTGAAAGACAGTAAACACCAACAGTTGCATTGTGATTGAAAGGTGTGGTATTACCCTGTGCCTTTAAAATGATAGTTCACTTTCAGGGTTTTTTTTTGTTTGTTTTTTTGATATTTCAGTTTTAGTATGTGCACTTGAATGGTTCAGACAGTTTTGTGTACATTGAAGGATATTTTAGGTATTTTCAGAAGAAAAGCTGCTGACATTCAGGGTGGCAGTCTAAAGCTAGCAAATATGCCCAGATGTTGTACTTGTGTATAATACATTATTCTTTAAAAAAACATTTCATTATATTTTTGGTTTAAATTATTTCCTATGGCACATGAAACCTGAGTAAGCTCAGCCTTCATTGCCTGCACTGGCCATTATCAAGTCAGCTGGTTGTCAGAATCTTCTGTGGGTATCAATGGATGAGCCCTGCAGTCAGGAATATGCCAGTGTTGACTGTGACTGGCAGCCTTGCAGGGCAATGCACAATTGGCTCTACATCGCCCAAGGTTGGGAGGGATTCAGTCCGCCAGGATTGCAGTATCTCATTGCCCACCAGCGACCCCCCACTGGGAGATCAAGTGCCTGCTGTCCACCTGTAAAGCTACAGATGAGGTATCTTCATCTGACTCAAGTCCATGCAAGCCTGACTGGTAAACTGTAGTGTGAATGAGTGTGGTTGAGTTCACATGCTTTGGAGGACAGCGCATGCTTGTCTGCACTCTCATGAAGCGATAGCAGAGGTTGCAGCAATGAGCACTGATGGAAAATATGATTGGGTGCTCCAAATTGGGGAGAAAATGGGGATAATGCATTATGAAATGTAGATCATTCATTTAATTACATAAGAACAAAAATATCCTTAATTTCCTATAAAAATGGCCTGGGCTCTTGCCCTAAAACTAAAACCAAAGTCAACATCAAAATGATCATTTTAACCCTCAACCCTTAATCCCAACCCTTCCACACACCTGGGGAAGACTGCGTGAATAAAGTTACATGATGATGGTTTTTCTGAACTCTGTCCCCTTGGAAGAAGGCAAGGCAAATTAATAATGGAATAAAATTTTATTATTTCAAATAAAGTCATGTTATTGTGTGAGTATTGGGAGAAAAGTAATACTTGCTTAACCTCAAAGGACAACATGCAATACGGCTCCACAGAATCTTGGTCAAAGTTCAGTGACTGGATGACAAAACTTGCTTTAGTCAGGCATTACGGCTGTTGTAGGCCCAGGTAGGGAACACTTTCACTGGAATGTGTGGCATATCCAGTCAGGCAGCTTCTCTACACCTGGACTGGCCTGAAAAAAAATCTTACTGTGTCAAACCTGTCTGGCTCTCCAACACTAAATTAAAATGACATTCAATTTCCTGAGATCCAATTAGCAGAAAATTGGTACTGTCTGTTTCCTCAGCTTCAGTGTTTCCCCCTGAGGCTGAAAGAAAACAATGTGGCTCAACTTGACGTGCCTGTGTTTAGCAGGAGAAACAACAGCTGAAATGTGCACGAACCAATGCGGACAGAAAGACTGAATGCTCATCGATGCTAAATGACAGACTATCCGAAATCAAGTATCCAATTATATGAAGCTATCTAAACATGCATGTTATTAGATGAATGCATGTGGACACATTTTAAATATTTAACCACTCAAGCAACATATTATACACAGCTACAGTATGTCATTTTGTAAATTACCTCTTAGCACTGAGATATACAGCTCTGGCACACCATTTCAATTCTGTTTTTATTTTCCTGTTATCTCCCATTTTAAATTCAAGTTTAAAATCACTGTTCATGGGACTGACTACTTTGAGCACTATTGGACATGCAAATAAAGGAAGGAACTTGCATTGCTGATTTTATCTTTATTAGGAAAATGCTGGTGACATCAACATTAGGAGCGCTTCAGAGAGAGGAATGCAAACGAATGCTCAGGGACCAGCAGAAAATTACAGCCCATCAAAAAGCCATTGTAGCCTGCTGCGTCGCAGTAGGTGTTTACTGCGGTTTGATTAGTCCTGATTACTCGTGAATACAAACATCGGCAGCCGCAGGCTACTCTCGCAATGCTGCTATGAACAATGACCGGTTCAGGCCTAGAGCTTTCATTTCTCACAGGGCCTTCCTGCCTATATACAGTGGCTGTACATTAAATTAGAAACATCTGTTCAGATGTGCCTTTCTTTAGGTTCAGAAGTGGAGGAATGCTGGAATATTCGGCTATGTTCAACAGTTTCTCTGAAAGAGGAATCCTTATGTCTGCCAACTAGAAAAGCCCTCAAAGCTGACATATTTTCTCAAGTCAATGAAATACAGGGATTATAAGAAAGATTCAGAGTTATACAAACATGCCACATCACTAATGCAGTCCTTCAGACTTCAAGTTACTGGTTTGAACCAGTGATTCACTGTTATCATCCATGCCACCCTTCAAGTGAGATGAGCGAGTGAATGACTATTATGGGTTCTGCACTCAGCCTTTCAAGTGTTTTTGCCTTGGTGGAAGGAAGGTGTTGTAAAAAGCTCTTGTTGTGTTTGGGGCTAACTTCAAGGCTGTGTGCAGAGACAAATGCATGATGCTGATGTAATCTCTTTCAGGATGGACTGCACATGCAGTTCTGCTCTGCTATCAAATAAAGTCTAACTCCAGGGTGTTTGCAATGCCCTGGGGGAACCTATCGATGAATGTAACAGCCAGGCGCTCATAATGGATGCCGTGCATCAATTGTTTAAATCAGTCTCCTGTTGCCCCAGTTTTTGAAGAACTGTTTGGTCATTTCCATAAGGGGGAAAAATAAATTGTACACAGAGTTAATAAAAGATGCAAGCGCTTCAAAATGTACATTATGTTATACACTGCCCGGCCAAAAAAAAAGTTGCACACTGTAATATTTTGTTGGACCGCCTTTAGCTTTGATTATGGCGCGCATTCGTCGTGGCGTTGTTTCGACAACCTTATGCAACGTCACAACATTTATTTCCACCAGACTTGCATTAATTTTTGGCCGAGATCTTGTATTGACGATGGGAGAGTCGAACCACTCCATGAAGTCTTCTCCAGCACATCCCAAAGACTTTCAATGGGGTTAAGGTCAGGACTCTGGTGGCCAATTCACGTGTGAAAATGATTCCTCATGCTCCCTGAACCACTCTTTCACAATTTGAGCCCGATGAATCTTGGCATTGTCGTCCTGGAATATGCCCATTGATGGGATAACCTGGTCATTCAGTACATTCAGGTACTCAGCTGACTTCATTTTATTGCTGCATAACGTTGCTTAGACCTGACCAATTGAAGCAACCCCAGATCATAACACTGTCTCCAGAGGCTTGTACAGTGGGCACTATGCATGTCTGGTGCAACTGCGACTTTTTTTTTGGCCGGGCAGTGTATGTTTAACATGCCATTTTCATACTTAAATACAGGAAACCTTAATATTGCCGTGTAGCTTTACTAAGTTTTGAAGCTTACACAAATAGAGGTTTTTAATGTAAAATATAATTTTTACATTATATATAATAATATATATATTTAATAATAATTAAGATAATGCTGTGGTCATTGCAACACATTTCTTGCATTGCATTGCGCATTATTTCCCTATAACAATAAATAAAAAAATTTATAATTTTCATGTATTTGTTTCCTTGTGTTTTTAACAGCACAACATTTTTTGCTTCGTTAACAAAACTGATATGACTAGGAAGTGGGTCCTTTGACAAAAACTTTGTTACTGAATAATTCCATCTTCAGTATTGCTAGTTCAATGTGTATTACAGTTTCTATGGTTACCGCTACAGAGCACATACTGTAGTTACTTGTTTTTTTATAAAGATAATGTGGGGATGGAGAAATCAGTCACATTAATTCAAACCATTTTGGACCTGATGAAATACATTCATAATCTGTGAACCAGGACTATAAGCATAACAAATCATAACCAGTTAGGTTTAAGGGCTAACCTCATTTTTGTAGGTATTGTGATATTATTTTTGGTTGATAATGTTCACGCCATGCCAAATACCACTGTATATGAAGAATCCATGAAAATATCTCCCATTATACACTGCAGCCTGAAGGAAATTCAATCTGTCAACAATAACTAGTGCATTTTTTTAAAAATCAGACATACAGTGAATGAGCACCATAATTCATTGGACAGTGACACATTTTTTGTTATTTTGGTTCTTTACTCTAGCACTTTGAGTTTTAAAGGATACAATGACAATGTGGTTGAGTTGCAGACTGTCAGCTTTAATTTGAGGGTATTTTCATCAATATCGGATGAACTGTTTAGTTATAGAACCTTTTGTACATAATCCCCCCCTCCCCATTTTCGGGCATCAAAAAATATTGGATAGTTTAACATAATGTACAATAAAGTAATCATTTTTAATATTTTGTCACATATCCTTTGCATGCCATGACCTCCTTATGTCTGTGACCCAACAACATAATAAAATACTCTTGATATCTTATTTTCTGGTACTCTTACAAGCAATACTATAACCTCTCTGCATTTGAATGGATCTCTATTGGAATTGGGGGGTGGGACTAGATTTAGCTGTAAATTACACTGGAACAGTATGGTACACATAGTTGGTGAAATGGCTTTAAGTCATCAAGGGTATGAGGTATCAAACAAGCCTTAAACCATCACTCTGATGCCAGATATGCAGTAGATATGAATGGATAACTTGAAGCTGACAGTCTGCACTTCAACCATATTGTCATTGTATCCTTTCAAACTCAAAGTGCTGGAGTACAGAACCAAAATAACAAAAAATGTGTCACTGTCCAATGAATTATGGGACTCACTGTCGATGTTGCTGGAAGCTGAACACAGCATTAAGTGATATGTTCACATTGGCCAACAATTCATTAAATTTTGTACAGTGGCACAGTAGCATAGATGTGATTTGAGCATGTGTAAATGTTTTTAAAACATAAATACAACTTCTTAAAAAACTCCTTTAAACATTTGCTCAAATAAATTTTCACTTAAAGAACAAAAAACAATCCATTACTCTGAGTATCGAGTGCACTTGGCTAAGAGCATTATCTATCACTTAGAGATTGACAACATGTAGTGTTGATTGGGAAATTGTCTTCGCAATCCAAACACTAATCTTAAACCATGGTGGTGGGAGGAGGGGGGAGGGGTCATTAGTTCATGGAAAAGTATGGTAATGGTGCTAATAAAGTGAAGGAAGGTCAATGCCTTGTGTTTGCAATGTCCTGGACAGAGGACAATAGATCCGGCAAATGGATGTCTGGCGCTCGGCATGAATAGTGCAGTTCAGTTATGTGGTCTCCTTATCAGTGGCAAAACAGAAATGTAGCATTAATGGGCTGGTTGCCATTGTGTGGTACACCACTTAATCACCTCGGAGAGTCAGACCTACACATTGAGTCAATGCTAGAGAATCAAGGTGAAGGCAAAGGTAAATTGATCTGTTTGTTTCTGCTTCAGTGGCAGACGGATGGCCAGAAATGCCTCCTCCTTACAATGTAGCATCCGAGAACCTTTCCAAGAAGACGTGCCCTGAATTCTTTCCTGGTCCACCTGAGATGTTCCGGTTGCTAATGAAGTTGTGAGCCAAGGATCAAAGGAACTGTCATTCTAGCAATGCAGAGTCATAATTTTCTCCACGGAGAATAACATCTTTGTTACTCTCAATACAGTATTTCTGTGAGTAAAATGTGAGGTAATGATGAAAATGTACTACTGTACAAAAATTAGACACCCGTCCAGGAGTTTAAATTAAATATGTGCAAATATATGTAATTTCATTGCATTCTGGTTAAAAAAAAAAAAAAAAACTGATCATGAAACTACGGATAATGGAAAAAGTGCCTCTCCTCTGCGCTCTTTCACTTGAATTGATCAGTGCTGTTTATTTTCATTGACCAGCAAACAGTAGCAATCAGCAGTGGTTGAACAAGAAGCAGTCAGAGAAGGAAAGTGGAGTGAACGGAAATCTTTTGTCATCATAACCAAGCACATTGTAGATTCTCAGAATCCCTTTAAAATCAACTCCCAATTCCCATGACAAAATACCTATAAAATACAAATTTAACTGAGATTAGCAAGTTCTTATGAGTCAAGACATAATGGATAACTCAGTATATTGCAAACAAAAACACATTATCGTGATCAGAAAAGTACATTGCAACATTTTACAATATATGGGAAAATATTTATATTATTGTTGCTTAAAACATATTGTCATAAAAAGTGTGTCATGGGTATTTGCACCCCATGATGTTTCTGCGGTCGTCTTTCTTTTTGGCATCGTCGGGACGCTCTATCGGATTTTTTGCCGCCTCCGTTCCGGTATTCGTATCTTGCCCGACAATTATTCTCTGCACCTGTTTTGCGTTTCCTGTCGGCTATAAATACCTCAGGACTTCCGCATTTCCGCACTTCGATATTGTCTTTGCTATGTTGCCAATGAAGTCGGTAAGGTTTAAGATTTGGTCGCTGCATTTCTGGTTCGTACGATTTAGAGTTTAGTCCGGTTTAGAGTTAGGAGAAAGATTTATTTTAGTCTTTTTCTTTCCTTTCTCTCTTTATCCTTTATACTCTTCTGCTTGTTTTCACCTAGAGCTGTAGGTAACAGGTTCTAGTTTAATTTTCATTCTCTCGCCCGTTTATACAGGGTGTTTCTTTTGTTTTGTTTCACTACCTCTTGTTATGCCTAATTATTTAGTGTTTGAGGTTCTTTTGTTAGTTATTCTCGCTGTTTATCGAGATCGCCTCCGTTTTTGGAGGTTGCTTTGTTTTGCCTTGTGCTAGGGAAGTTTTGCTCCCGATCCTGTGTTATCCCAGTCCTGGTGCGGCTACTTCCACGTTTTGTGACATATCTCTCTTGATACGCTTTTAGAAATCCTTGTCGGTCGCATTTGGTGATAAAAAATAAATTTATGTTTGCAGATCAGACTGTAGTTTTCACATGAGAGGATTGGTTCTCTGATACCCTTATTTTCATCAGCCAATCTCTACATCACTCTTATCCCATTTTAAAACATGGAAAATTTGTTGTGAGGTGGGTTAAATTAACACAATACATGTGGATGACTGGTGGTGGCCTGTTTTTTCCCTCCTTAATGTGTATATCAGGTCAGAGATTGGGGCTATTTGATGGCTCTGATTAAGAAATGAAAGCTGCCCTGGCTCTATAGTCGAGTGTGAAAGCTCTCTTCCTCTCCCTGTCCTGACTACTCTCATCCCTGGATGAGCCCTGGTCTGTTGAGAGCTGGAATTGGTTTGGAATATCTAAACCAGATATCCTAAACACTAACTCTAACCCTAACCCTAACACTAACCCTAACCAAAACCCTAACTCTAGAAGGCATATTTGAATAACATCACAGACGTCCTGTGTGAAGTCTAGACCACAGCAGACGTTTGTATAATGCGTTGAAGTAGTTTTTCCCTGAATACATAAACATGAAAACTGACAGATGTCTGATGCTGTCTGCTTCAGTCACAATCTGAATGTACCATGATTCTGAAGCATTTCACCATCCACTATCTATTAGGATAAAATTTATTTATTTACCTGTGACTAACAAGCTGTGCCCTGTTTGAAGGAGAATTACAAAATCTAGAACATACAGTAGGTCTCTCTTCTCACAAGGAACACATTTGCTTTAAGACCTAAAACCTCCACCATGTTGAATTTTTGACAATTTAGAATGTTCTGAAAAACATTTAACCCTATCCACGGCGGCCCCCTAGTGGTAGTTGTCAATGTCCCAATTACAGTATTCATGTTTCTCTGAAATTGGGGAGGCAGGTTGCCATCCGGCAAGTTACAGCTTGGTGGGGCATGCCCCATATCAATACAGCACAGAGAGTTTGCCACTTTTCAGGGTTTCTTACAGTAATAACCACAATGGCCACAGACTCTCTGACTCTATGGTTTTCCAGCCTGCTTGTGCTTCTCCGCGGGTGTTGCCTCTCGGGGCCTACATATGTGAGACAAGTAAATCTATACATTTTCTGGGTCATCAACTCCACAAGTGTGCAAAATCTGAGGATGATATGCAGAACTACTAAAGATCTATGATGCAAAATAAAGGAAGGGTACCCTGTTGTCCATTAGTGTCTCCAAATCTACCCAAATAGCTAAATTGTGCACTGCAATAAATAATAAAATAATTATATATTTAACTACAAATAGTTAACTTTTGCATCATTTTCAAGTGATAATTACTATTACTAGATATGTATGGGTCCAAAACCCTATCCAATGTCATAAAGTGGATAAAATCTGTTTTGTCCATTATAAAGCATATACATTTGCCCCTTCTGATGGTTTAAGTTGAAAACATTGATATCACACTGTTACACACAACTAAATATGTAGCCTTGTCATTCACTCTTGTGCCTCCATAAAACATCAGTTTCTCCTGTACTCCACTATATGTATTATTTTGCCCTCGGATGGCATTTTTCTTAAGAAAAAAAAGAAAGTTCCCATGACTCCAAGGAAACATTTTACATTCATCTATATATCAGCGCACAGTAAATTGGAATGAATATTAATTCATGAATATCCATGCCCTAAGTGACAAGTATAGCCCAGGAAGATAAGCCTATAGCCTATATTACAAACCCCAATTCCAAAAAGTTGGGACAGTATGTAAAATGCACATAAAAGCAGAAATAAGTGATTTGTAAATTGAAAAGAGTACAAAGAAAAGATCTTTAATGTTTTACCTTATCAACTTTATTGATTTTTGTAAATATACGCTAATTCCAAATTTAATGGCTGCAATATGTTCCAAAAAAGTTGGGACAGGGGCAAGAAAACGACTGGGAATTTCAAAAAACACCTGTTTGGAACATTCCACAGGTAAAAAGGTGATGCTCTCATGACTGGGTATAAAAGGATATCAAAAGACTCTTGGTATCTTATTTGCAGGTATTCTTACAAGCGATACTATAACCTCTCTGCATTTGAATTGATCTCTATGTGAATTGGGGGGTGGGACTAGATTGAGCTGTAAATTACACAGGAATAGTATGGAACTCATGGTTGGCTAAATGGCTGTAAGTCATCAAGGGTCTGCGGAATCAAACGAGCCTCAAACGTGTTGCAGCCATCAAATTCGGAATTAGCGTATGTTTACAAAAATCTATATAAGTTGATAAGGTAAAACATTAAATATCTAACTTTTCAATGAAATATGCAAATTTACAAATCACTGGTTTCTGCTTTTATGTCATTGTACATACTGTCCCAACTTTTTTGGAATTGGGGTTTGTATGTATGACAACACTACAATAAAATAATATTCCACCAACAGGAAAATGCTGCCAAATGTTCTAGCTTCAATGAAAGTCGGTACATCAACCAGAAAACACGACTGAGCAATGAATGTTTACACAGATTTTTTGCGGGTGGTAACAGTTTTACACGTGCTTTTGTACACGCAAACCTTCAGTAAATCGACCCCATACTGTTTATATTGCTTGTTGTGCAAGCTTGATTACATTCATTGTTCAGAGCCAAGCCAAGGTAGTTTATCATGTAGCCAACAACAGGCTAATTGTAATATAAAAAAGAATGCCTGCCTCACAGGTTTGCCCACCCAATGGGAAGTTCATGAAGTCCATGGCCATGGAATAAGCAAAGCAGCAGCCTCTGCATCCAGATGCATCCAGAAACTGATGACAGCTCCACACATTGTAAATACTGATTTAATTCTGTGTACCGAGCCCCACCACAGGTGTCAAGTGAAACTTTTACGCATGAGGGGCCTCATTTATCAATTATGCTAGTAAGGATGAGCGTATTAATCGTACCAAGTTTTCCAAAGAGCACCTTTTTGTTTTTCACCTTTTGACTCCGCAGTGCTCCAAACAAAAGTGTTTTTTTTTTAAAGCACAGCTATCGTGCCATCGCCACTGGGAAAAAGTGTACACAAAGTCAAGAGCTGTCCTGAGGTTTATCATCGTGCCGTACACCCACATTTATTTTGATGAAATTTGTGTGAAAGTGGTCGGATGCACACTTTACGATCAGATTTCAACATGCACCTGAATGATAAATGAGGCCCGTGGTCTCCCAAAAGTCCTTGGTGTAATTTATGACTCACAAATTCATATCAGGGCACCGACTGAGAATGAGTACAATTTTGTAGAAAAGGGTACCACTAAATAAAAATGCAAGTTGGATGTGACTACAGTGTATTAGTTGCTGGTTAAATACCCTGGCAGAACACACAACAGCTACATTTGGAGTAACTGATTTGTGTTAAGCAGATACAATAGAATGCAATAACTAATTAAAAGTTTACCATGAATGTAAAAAAAAAAACTAAAAACATTTTGTTAAATGTTGCATAATTTTAACATGCCTAACTTGTTAACTAAGTTGTAAGCAGGGTTTGCTTTTAATTTCCTGAATTTAATTGGCAAGGTTATATGTAGCAAAAAAAAGTATTTGTATTGAGGCACAGCTCAGTTCCACCTTGAGCTGTAGAATTAGTTTTGAAACTGCTTGCAGTGGGTGTCAGTTTCTCCCTGTTCCAGGTGTCTGTTCTGTAGAAATAATACATTACATATAAAAATACATTATTGCCATTTAAATTGAGCTATTTATTGAAAATATTTAAGAAACACAGTAGCTTTCAGCATAATTCAAAACACATTCAGGGTGTATCTGGAGTGTTCCAGCATATACATGGAAGTTCTGGTTCTGTTCTGGTCTGGTTGGAAATCTGAAGAAAGGACACTGATTCTTTAGAAAAATTAAGAATTCTGAAAAGCCTGAGTGCTGTCCACTGTTTAAGTTGGAATGAAATCAAAGCAGTCGGTGAATTAAACAGGCTGGTGAGAGTTTGTAAAAACTTTAGCAGAGTAAAGAAAATAGCCAACCTATAATGAATCACAAGCACATTGTGTCACAGTATCAAAATGTTATAATTTTCCCTCACGTCTCAGCAGAGCTTCTGAAGGAAAAGCAAAATGATGGATATAACTCAGTCAGGCAGTCAAATCTAAAGTGCTTGTATGAGCTTTTTCCAAATAGGAACGTTATCGATCTGTGTCAAAATATGAGGTCACTCCCCACTGTGATGCTTCACCACTTTGGTTTATTTATAACAGACTTCTAATCATCAGGTTTTGCAGACACACATTTTTAAACTGAAATTGCGGTCGCCGCATTTGAGAAAGACATCTGTTTTAATGGTACTTGTCATGTCTTTAAATAAGCCGAGTTGACTTTGCATACTTTACTAAAGCCTCCGTCTGGCTGTTTGACTTTAATGTCTTTTCTCTATAAAAACTTTGCAAGGTTGGCTCAGACAGGCTGAGAGAGCATTTTGATGTGTCCAGCGGGGATGTGATTACTCATGTGTGGGCCTGAAATGTGGCTTTGTTGGGTCTGAAGTACCCTGCCTGATTGACCTAATCCCTCTCTACAGCGCCATCGCTGGGCATTTCGACAGGTAGTGCCGGAATGCCGCCAAATAACTTGTGCATTGTGTTCCATTACGGTCATTCTGTAAACTCTCTTTTGTGCTCAGGGTTCACCACGGTGAAGGTTGGGGCCAGGGCAGCATGTCAAGGGGCCATCAGCGCACATGTTAGGAGATGCGTAAATAATTTGATCTCAATGGTTCAGACGAGTTTGCTTTTTTTCAGCAAGCTCTCTCACGTTTCAGCACGATACGAGAAATGGCCAAAAAGTGACATCATTCTTACTGGCCTAAATATATTGAAGGAACTCAAAGACTACCTGTACAAAAAAAGCAGATTCACTGCCTCGTTACATTTTGCCATGCCTTTAGGGTTCAAAATGTCCGATCGTTTCCACGTAAAAAAATAAGTAACTTGCAGGATGCTTTTTTGCTGTCCATAATAAATGCGAGATCCGCA
Organism: Synaphobranchus kaupii; assembly: GCA_029718625.1. Classification (NCBI taxonomy): domain Eukaryota; kingdom Metazoa; phylum Chordata; class Actinopteri; order Anguilliformes; family Synaphobranchidae; genus Synaphobranchus; species Synaphobranchus kaupii. The sequence continues at coordinate 98,729,069 of CM056376.1, forward strand.
TGGCCCTCTGGGATGGCCTCATGCCAGATAGGGCCATTTGAATATTGTTGACTTCAAATCATGCTGGCAGGGAGGGCCCAGTGTGCGTAAACAAAGCTGCTGAGGCCTCTTAGGGCTTCCTGTGCTTTCATAGCATCACACTGAGCACAGCTGAGAAAGCGGGGGGCTTGGCGGGCTTCACCCCTATAAAGTTTGCCATATTATGTCGGCATGCAACAAGGCGATGAAACCAAAAATCACCATGCAATCTTCTGTTCTAGGTTCAAGCCATGTCTTTTCCTCCAGACTGTACTGTTATTGTACAATGAGACCTGCTTTGCAATACCCTCAAAAAATCATGACATAAAATAGAAACGGTTTGTATGTTCTCAAAATGGAGGTTATATACTTTCATATAAAACATATGACTTGTTATTTTTCAGGAATATGCTTTCACCACATACATGTATTTACTGTTCATGAGGGCAGCATCAGTCTCAATAATGAACTTTATTTTTTCTTTGGGCGTATTCAGAGTGGAGGCAGAACTAAGGCATTACTCACATTTTTAAAAGCCATGCACGTCTGGACATTTTTCACATTCACATTGAAATTATGAAATTTGGCATTAAAACGATGTCATTATGGTTTTACTGTCTAAACAGTTTTGCAATAATATATTTCTCTGTGTTCTTTTTATGGAAATTGAATAATGTGAACTAGATATGTATTATGATGACGTATTCCACGATTTAGTCACACTGTATGCAGTCATGCACCATATACATACTGTATGCTTCTGTGATTAATATGGCATAGGAAATATATACATTGAGTATCGGTAAGGTAAAGCAGAGAATGTGTGCTTTTTGTAGATTTCTACCTTGTCTTTAGCAGGTAACATGAGGGTGCAGAAGGTGTGTCTTATCTGTGAATTGCAGATTGTTTCAGGTTCTGCAACATTTTTATTAAGACAACTGTTGTTTTAGTATAATCACAGAATGTACAGAACAAAGCCTACAATTCAGTAGTGGATTAAGAAGATAAAGCCGTAGTACCTGTCTGCTGTGCCGCTGCCTGTCGAGAAGGTACACAGGGAGCAGTTTGGAAGAGATAGGTAAGCTTTTTTGAGATCCCAGTTTTGTTCCATAAAAATGTAAATTCTTTACATTGGGGGCTTCATGCAGAATATTCTTATGTTTGTCTAGTTGAAACTTGAAAACACTCCTTTTAATGAGAATGTCATGACAAAAAGTCTTACAATGTGTTACATCGTGCAGTGAAATTATACTATATACAGTATTACATGGATTTTGTCGTATTTGATTTCAGACTCATAAATGGCACCTCCTTAAAACCAAAAACACGTTGTATTAAAAAAACGTTGTGTGTAAAAAAAAAACGATGTATATGTGATGTAACATGCATACAAAATTGCCACTTTTCATAAATTCTGTGTAGCCACAGTTATGTCACAAACCTGCAGGTCCAGCAACAATGGATCTGCTATTCTGATGGCGCCTTCCCAGAATCCAGTTGTGACAGCACCTCAGACTGAGTACGCACTCCTCTCGGCCAACACCAACATCATCCAGCAAAACTCCTCTTAAAGCAAATTGCAAGAGGCATGCTGTTGTTAAACACACAGTGCCACAGGGTGCAGATTGGGTTTGAAGGCTCTAGGTCACTGCTAGTCCATAGGCGTCTTAGTAATGAGAGAGATCATGGGATGGAGTGTTAACCACACATGGATGAGTTTACAAAAGTTGGTGCCCACAGAGTTGGTTGTACAGTGTGTCATTATTGAGCTGACTAAGATCACAGTGTGAGTAAGACGAGCGCTGCTTCACTTCACTGCACCACAGTGAAGGAAGCCTAGAGTTTCACAAGCGCTAGCACATTTGCATGTCAAGGCGTCCTTGTCTTTGTGGGACAGATTACAAATACAGGGCTGATTTGTACAAACACAATGCTGTAGCTTCATCGCACTCAGAGGAGTTTGAGTTGGCTATTATGTGCAGGGCTGCTGAGTGAAACCTTAGAGAAGTGCGGAATGCCACACGTCTGTGTTCCCCGACCCCGACACTTTATCCAGTAGTATCATCTCCCGTTCGGCCTGGTATGGAGAACGCAAGCGAAAGAAAATGTTGCCCTCCGTTACTCATCTCTTCCAGCCTGATGGAGACGAGCTGTCCTTTTAGGACATGCAGCCGTTATCGTTTTCCTACCCTGATAAACGAGAAAAGCCAAGGTATCCAACATAACGACGCGCAAGCCAAACGAAAGGCTTGCAGCCTTAAACTGACGACACTCTCCATTTCGGTGGCATCGCCGGGCGCAGGCGTACATCAGTTTGAACAGTTGGCGAACGAAAGAGAGAAGGGTTTTACGGGACAGGAATGGAGCTTCTCTGTTCCCAGGGTGTCTCAGCTGTGCTGTAACTGGACGCAGTGTTGGTTTTGTAACACGGTCATTATCACCATACATAACTGGCATTTTCTTTTCATTACACATCTCCAAGTAGAAAGCATGAAGATGTCTCAAATAACACTAAGCCACAGTGATTGTCTTCACTATGCTGTTGAGAGGTATGTTCCTGGATGCTTGCTCAGACCCATTTATTAAATTTTATATATAGCCTAATTTTCAAAATGCTAACTGGTATGCAACAGAAATTGCAAATTGCTTAGGAAATCCCCTGAATGAAAGTGACATGCATAGAATGTATTTCTTATGAAAAGTTAATATTGTAGTGTCCCGTGTTCAATGTGTGAAAGTGACAATTGAAAAATATTGGAAACACTTGAAACTATGTTCTATGTTCAAACAAGACTTGATTACTTTGGTGTTTGTAGTGCGCATTATGTTCTTAAAGAACAACTACTGACGCATCATTATGTCATAGATGGCATTAGCTGTAGTTAGCAGTCTGACAACATAGCAGCTCAGGAGTACAGATTAAGGTTTGTAGAGGGCTCGTCGGTGTGTTAAAGCCAGCACAGTTATAAAAATACATTTCAGCTTAAATATGGCTTTCCTTTTTTATGGGAGGAGACACACAGGAAGTACTTACAGGTAGATGAAGTTTGAAATATTCATAAATGATCATTAATTGATGCAGGTGGTGGAACAGAGTCCCACAGAGCATTCATGATACAGCTGGTTAGCAGGCAGACATATCTTAAATTAATAGCAAATAAGCAGTGATGGCAGGGGGGGTCAGAACATTTCCGTTGAGAGTTTAATTATGGTGCTGTCACACTCTTCGCACATTATTATCCTCCATCAGTTTGTAAATATAACCTATTGCCAAGCAATTTTATAGTTCAGAATGTACGTATAGCTGGCTGCGTGTACTATTCAATGTTCATTACTAGGGATAGCTGCTACGTTATGAGAAAGATGCGCTTTGTCGGATCTGCTTTGTAGTAGCTTCGATGACCTTCAGCATGCACTTATTGTGCGTCGCTTTGGATATGATTATAATGCAATGAAAGTGTAATGGGAGAAAAGCAGAGACGGGTGCCGTATGTCTTGTTCAGGTGGATTGGGAGGAGAAAAACAGAGTAAAACAGTATCCGTCTGTGCAATTACTGAATTACTGAAACTGCGTGGGTTTGCATTCTTTTGTCTTCACTGTCGATTCTAAATTATGTAGATTTGTCCCAGATGAGATATAAAAAGTATTATCAACCTGGTCGCTTTGATGTGAGGAGAGAGCAAGAAAAGTTAGATTAATATGCAGAATTGGAGAGAGCACATTTTAAAATTCCTTTATTTGTACCAATAAGATTTTCATCCTGTTATTTTGGTGTGGATGTTTCTTATGTGATGTGCAGCCATAGGAGTAGATTTAGGTACGGCGGCGGAGCAAACATGGCCATTGCAACTTGCTCTTCTTTGTTGTTGTAGTCGACCAGTGCCGGCACTACATTCGTAGGTAACGTTGAGTATCGCTCTGCCTCCGTACTTCCACAGAGAATATAGGTCAGCACAAAGTAAAGGATTCAACGATAGTTTGACTTAAAAACTGATGGTATAAACACTCAAAATAACCCCGATAGACTGTCGTCGTATTTTATTTGCACTGTGGAGTGTTTAAGTACGTTTGGTAGTGGATGCTACCGGTTACCATAGAGTTGCGCTAGCATTAGCAACGTGTATATGTCCAAAAGAAGGACAGCATGGAATTGGTTTCCATCAATTAACTACATCATGGGTACGTCATAATTGAGACATTTCAGTCAGGCCACTGTTGTTCAAATAACTTTATTGACATTATGAAACAATACATTTTAGGTTTGGCGGTATGGTTCTGTTCACCAAGCCCTCCCGCCCATCCACGCGAGCAAGCATGGGTATGGCGGCGAGGGCAGCTGCACAACCCCCATTAGGGTTACGCTAGAACAGAACCGCAGCACTGAGAATGGTTTTGACAGAATCCATTCAGTCAGTTATATATATATATAAATGGCACTTAAGTGTCATTATCACGACAATTTACAAGGAACCGGGCCTGAAACCCCGTAGAGCATGCCTAAGGCGACGGTGGCAAGGAAAAACTCCCTGCTGTTAGCAGGAAGAAACCTTGGGCAGAACCTGACTCTGAGGGGGAAGTCCATCCGCCGCTGACTGGCACCGGTTACTAAATGCTGATTACAGAATAGAAATTTGTAGACCTAACATATGAAAATGTCAATGTATAAGGAGCCAGTGAGGAAGACTGATTGAAGACCGGCAGGTGCATCATAGCTGGGTACATGCATGGAGCTGGAGCTGACCGTCTGCTTCTGGAGAACGATGTTTGTTGATCTATAGCTATCGCTCCGGCGGATGCCGAAGCGGGAAGGAAAGAGGAAAAGAAATCAGTAGGCACTCGAAAATGTTAGCGATTCATGCAGGAGCGATATAGGCTAGGAGTATGTGCGCAATGGGAAACTGAAGAGGATGGAGCTGGGGTGGAGGGGGGGGGGGTTTTGTGTGCAGCGGGTGTGCTGGCAGGGGATCCACCATGGTAGGGCGAGGCGGTTAAATAGACCGCCTTGTTATGTCAATGGACTGATGGGTGAATCGTCACTACTCAGCTGAGCTGTCAGCTGATTAACTATGGCCGGGTTTCACTCTCGTGACCTGCCTGAACTGACGCTATGCTCGATTTCAGTCAGGCCACTGTTGTTCAAATAACTTTATTGACATTATGAAACAATACATTTTAGGTTTGGCGGTATGGTTCTGTTCACCAAGCCCTCCCGCCCATCCACGCGAGCAAGCATGGGTATGGCGGCGAGGGCAGCTGCACAACCCCAAAAACAACCATATGCCAAGTGCTGCCAGCATGTGCACACATGATGACCGTGCAACGACCCCTCGCCTCGGAGGAAGCCGATCTGTCCATCTGCTCAAGGATCCCCCAATACCACAACGATCAATGTCATGTGCACCAACGCCTGTTGGACTCCCCCGTGCGCCAGACGGAGTGCGGACCAACCCCATGAAAACCATGTGTAGTGATGAACAATGTGTGACCTTCTGGCTACCGATGAAGCCATACTGTCCTTCAGCACAAGGTCCGTCTAACGTAACATGGATCAGTGGCTATGTGCACCAACGCCCGTTGGACTCCCCTGTGCCAGATGCAGTGCAAAATAACCCCAGGAAGTTCTACGTGTAGTGATAAAGAACGATGTGTGACCTCTGGCTACCGATGAAGCCATGCTGTCCTTCAGCACAAGGTCCTTTAACGTTACATGGATCAGTGGCTAAGTGTACCAACGCTTGTTGGACTCCCCCGTGTGCCAGAGTATAGTATGACTAACCCCAAGAAGTTTATGTGCAGTGATAAAGAACAATGTGTGACCTTCCAGCTACCGATGAAGCCATCCTGTCCTTCAGCACAAGGTCCTTTAACGTTACATGGATCAGTGGCTAAGTGTACCAACGCTTGTTGGACTCCCCCGTGTGCCAGAGTATAGTATGACTAACCCCAAGAAGTTTATGTGCAGTGATAAAGAACAATGTGTGACCTTCCGGCTACCGATGAAGCCATCCTGTCCTTCAGCTCGAGGCCTTTTAAACGTTACATGGATCAGTAGCTATGTGTACCAACGCATGTTGGACTTCCCCTGGGAGCCAGACATTGGATTACCCAGGGAAATTCTATGTGTAGTGGTGAATAACAATGTGTGACCTTTCAGCTACCGATGTAGCCATCCTGTCCTTCAACCCAAGGCCCCTTTACATTTACGTGGATCAGTGGCTGTGTGTACCAACGCCTGTTGGACTTCCATGGGAGCAAAACTAATCAGGGGAGTTATATGTGTAGTGATGAAAAACTGTGTGACCTACCGCTCTCGGTCCTTCAAAATTACGTGGATCAGTGGCTATGTGTACCAACGCCTGTTGGACTTCCATGGGAGCAAAACTAATCAGGGGAGTTATATGTGTAGTGATGAAAAACTGTGTGACCTTCCAGCTCTCGGTCTTCTAACATTACGTGGATCAGTGGCTATGTGTACCAACGCCTGTTGGACTTCCATGGGAGCAAAACTAATCAGGGGAGTTCTATGTGTAGTGATGAAGGACTATGTGTGACCTTTCGGCTACGGATGAAGCCGGCATGCCTATGGGAGAAGCTCTTCATCCCTTCAGGTCACTGCCAATTAATATCATACCAACGCCTGTTGGTCTTCTCCCTAACGGTCATGGAGGATGCTGTGCGTAACATTGGCTTCATGGCGCCCGTATGCCTAGGGCCATTCTAACTACTGAAGTTGTATTTGTAGTATATGTATATGTACCAACCACCTAAAAGCTATGTGTGAACTTTTCGGCTACGGATGAAGCCGGCATGCTTATGGGGAGAAGCTCTTCCTCCCTCAGGTCAATGCCGATTAATACCATACCAACGCCTGTTGGTCTTCTCCCTGACGTCAGGGAGGATGCTGTGCGTAACATTGGCTTCATGGCGCCCGTATGCCTAGGGCCATTCGAACTACTGGAGTTGTATTTGTAGTATATGTATATGTACCAACCACCTAAAAGCTATGTGTGACCTTTCGGCTACTGATGAAGCCGGCATGCTTATGGGGAGAAGCTCTTCATCCCTCAGGTCAAATGCCAATTAATACCATACCAACGCCTGTTGGTCTTCTCCCTGACGTCAGGGAGGATGCTGTGCGTAACATTGGCTTCATGGCGCCCGTATGCCTAGGGCCATTCGAACTACTGGAGTTGTATTTGTAGTATATGTATATGTACCAACCACCTAAAAGCTATGTGTGACCTTTCGGCTACTGATGAAGCCGGCATGCTTATGGGGAGAAGCTCTTCATCCCTCAGGTCAAATGCCAATTAATACCATACCAACGCCTGTTGGTCTTCTCCCTGACGTCAGGGAGGATGCTGTGCGTAACATTGGCTTCATGGCACCCGTATGCCTAGGGCCATTCTAACTACTGAAGTTGTATTTGTAGTATATGCAAGAACAGCGCGAAGCGTGAATTTTTCACAACGCAAGTCCAAATCCAATTATGCATAACGCAATCCAGTCCAGGCATCTACTAGCCTATTGATGAAAGGGACAGACGAGCATCCTTTGTTAATGATGTTGACGGTGGCTTGGTTGTCGCAATAGGCCAAAATTTGTTTCCTTGGCCAGCTGTTCCCATAGGATGCAAGCAACGATGATTGGGTATAGTTCGAGCAAAGCTATAAATTGAATATTGCGAGGCAGAGTTTGCAGCTCTTTAGGCCATGTTTATGCAACCATAGTATTATAAACCCCCAAAAGCAATAGAAAGCGCTGCGTCGGTAAAGAATTTAAAAGTAACTGATGTTTCGACGTAGTCGTTATGAAAACGCAAGGCTTTAATCCAAGTGCGAATCTTCCAGCCCCGAAATTGGACCTCTTGCTCCGCCTACCCACTTGCTATAAGTTTAAAATCCATGAAAATCAACCATGCGTCGAGAGCATCATGTTGCATAATTAATTGAATTTTGCATCGCAAACGTTAAACGGTCTGAAATTGATGATTTAATAGCAACTCACCTTTATTAATAGCTACCAGACATAATTTATTAATGCTTATTATACATTACATGCATTTATACCACGGCATTGTTGAATACTCGGTTCTGATGGGGTCAATACGTATTCCAAGGTTGTGCATTTATTTTCACCACTGCCTTTTAACAGTGTGTCATTCGTCCCGCTCGTGTCTCGCTTGCTTTCAACTTGGCTATCAGCTAATTCTCGCAAGCATCACATTCGAACCTATGCTGTCCTTTAGTCCCCAGTTGTATTAAGAAAATTATGCATGTTTGGAAAATTCAAACATGAACACACTTATACGACCGAAAAACACTTCCGGTTTCGATATTTTACTTTCAGCGGTCAAAATAACTTTGGTAGCACTCCGCAAAAACGGGACGCACATCACTGGTTCTTTGCAGAGTGAAATGATTACACGTGTCACATACTGACTGATCTACGGTATTCGGGTTTCTGTAGTTTTCGCGAAAATCAATGTTATTCTTTCGTCCCGTGTTTCTTTCGTCCCGGTTCTCCCCTAGTAGTATCCACAAAAAACTACACGCGTAATGTTGCAATGTGAATTAGGGTTGTCTGCAATCAGTAGTATGCTAGGGTAATATAGACTACAAATCCCTGGCAATGATATAATTTAGCCGTAATAATGATGAATAGGCTACAACACTTAAATTCAACCTGAAAACTATTAGCTAGGTATCCGAGTAGGCTACGCAGATGCAGTAGGCTAGGCCTACAAGCGCAATTATGTCCCGATAAATTAAAATGCCATGCAGGATACAGATCGGCCAACGCAATAACGTGCAAGATATAGAATGTATAATTACATACCAGGTTAACGGTAGGCCTAGTCTTCACATCATTACCGATTACACACGCAGACCTAGTTACGATAATAGTTGGAGCAGCAGTGCGTTAGGACGTGAACTATGTAGACTAATCATTTGTCGCATTTGTTTATTTATTCATTTTCTCCCCACTTACGTATCAGCCTCCGTGAACGGCCACGAACCTCTCGTATCAGAAGCCAGCTCAATGATTAGCCTAGTCGGACCGCATCCACGAAGTATCAGATCTTTTTGGTCTCCCACTTCAGAACGAGGCAGCGAGTATACGAACATGACCAACCAATATTCCGGGGCAGGGTGTATGCTTACCGTTTAGGTTAGCCCAAGGATCATATAAAGGTTACCGTGCGTTTTATGCCTCTGAAGCCAATATAGTCTGTTAATGTCAGCTAGCAATCCTGTTGGAAGGTTTCGAATACGAGCAATAAGGTCCGGGTTACACGACAAGACACACGCTTTAAATAGCCAGCTTACGCAACGTGAATATCGCCCTTCCTTGTCCGGGAAATGTTATTTGAATATCGCCAGTTTCCATAGCGGACCATAAGCTTAAACGATACTTGCAGTCACTTAGCTTTAGCAACAAATTCAGGAATCCTATTCGTTTTCGCTGACAGTGTGCAGTCATGCATGCAGGGAAGCAGGTTTGGAATAACCGAATGTTATTTGAATATATCGCCCTTTTCTTTTGTCTAACAGACCATAAAACTTAAGAATACAGAGCTTGACATCACTTAGCTTTTACGTAGAATTTTGCAGGATTCCGATTCTTTTCCCCCGGCGTGTAGTAGAACAAGCAGGATGTGCAGCGCAGAAGATGGTTTTGTGTGCAGCGGGTGTGCTGGCAGGGGATCCACCATGGTAGGGCGAGGCGGTTAAATAGACCGCCTTGTTATGTCAATGGACTGATGGGTGAATCGTCACTACTCAGCTGAGCTGTCAGCTGATTAACTATGGCCGGGTTTCACTCTCGTGACCTGCCTGAACTGACGCTATGCTCGATTATGTCCAAAATTCTGAACTGTCCCTTTAAGAGCAGCTCAGTATCAATGACATTGAAGAAAATACCATCTTTGTTTCAGATTTCTTTCTGAGGGACTGAGACTGTAATTCGTCCATCATTTCAGACAGATATATCATGACCTTTTTGCAGGGTTACTTTGGAGGGAAGTCTTTTTTTATGTTGGTTTGTTTGACAAGTCTTTTTAATAAGCGTTTTTTTATTTTTTTCCCCTTCAGTCAGCTATAAAAATAGCTGCACAGCCGGATACAGTAGTCACCAGCATAGAAGTGCTCTTTTTCACAAGGCCAATGGGAGTTAGTGTGTGGAATTCTGGTTAATTGCTGAACTAGTGCTTATGGGATTATTTTCTCAGAAAGTCAATAATTTGTGGAAATTAACAGAGCACAGAACCACTTAGAGGCAGGTGGGAGGTCAGACTGGGAGTGACTGGGAGATAGAGGGAGGGCTTCTAGTGCAGGTCCTCATTGTTTGATACGACTGAGAGAGAGCCCTGTTTGGGGCCCAACTCTCTCAGTGGGTTCTTCTCCTCGTTCGAATGGCCTTAAACCAGCTCTCAAATCCACCTAAGAAATTCAGATGACTGCTTGGCTCATCTGTTGTTGCTGGGTTAGCTCTATGTGTTAACTTTATGGTGTTTTCCTTATGGTCAGGACCAACTCGGCTGGGCAGTTCACACCCAGAAGAGTGTCAGGAGGAGCCAAGGAACCACAAGTCCCTGACGCGTGATTTACAACCGGCAAACATTCCCTTGATAGGGTACATCTCGTTTTTATTTGACAAATGTTTTTGGATGTATTTTTGAACCGTATTCAAGTTATTCCCAGTAGAGTGGAAACTCAAGCTACTGCGGTTAATTTTATGAATTTTACAGCCCTGTAAACCTGTAATCAGATGCTGCAACGAAGTACTGTGACAGGGGGAGGAGATTTGATAGTGCCGGGGAACTGAAGGGCTCTTATCTTTCTAGCAGGCGCTGCCAGCCTGTGTCAGAGATCCACGCTTTCCCACCACACTGATATTGTGTTACGGCCAATGGGAATATATTAAACAGTGCTTTGCATTTATGAGCTTTTCTCATTAATGTATGCATGCATGCTAATTGGTTTATTTATTAACACACTCAAATTGCACAAATGTAAATTAGGAATGTGTTTGGTAGTTGATAAATACATGAATTAATATAATTAATTGAACAGGAGAGCTGACAGCACTGTGAGCATGGTTCACACTACATGATCAGTAACCAAATGTTTTAGTATGCTAGTTGCCTAGAAACTGCTATTATTATTATTATTATTAGTGTTAAGTGTTTATAGTGACTTCAGTTTTACCACTTTCCACAATGTGGAGTATGCATGTATGAACCACAGGCTCTAAACACCTTGGTGTTATATGACTTACTAAACAGCCTGAGGTTTGTAATCTTACTTTAAGAAGACACTGCATTGCTTTCCAGAAAATAGTTAACCACAGCACAGGCTTCCTCTCAACTTTATTAGATTACATTTAATTTCACTAACAGAGCGTGAAAAAGTTAATGCGCTTTAAAATTCTCAAGTGGCCAATTCACCTTGACAAGAGGATTTTGAAAGCTCTGGGTCTAAGATCGTGTTACACATGGTGAATAATGATCATTTTTGTTGTCTCAGACAATCTTCAGCTAAGCCTCTTTTCTTGTCTTTCCAATCTCCACCTCCCATTTGCATATACATGAGACCTAAATACTTTGGATCGAGGATTAGTTCCAGTCCTTCATTGGCCTCTGAGGGGCCTTTATTCCCTTCTGATGTGCCTATTAATATCCATTTAGGTTATTTCCCATCTGTCACATGCCTAAATTGATTTGTCATCAGTTAAACTAATCACACAGCAAGCTGTGAGGGAGCAACTGAGGCATTTATTGTACAATGCTTTAAGTACCTTCAGCAAGTCTCAAGTTACTCTAAACTTGCATCAGATTGTCAAGTTCAGGCAAAACACTGCTTTGTTCACACTATGTTATGAATCTGTGTGTCATAGTTTTGTTTCCCTTTTTTAATCTGAAATCTATTGTGAAACTGTAGTAACCTGCAGTTGTAAGAGTCACTCAGTTGTATAGTCACACAAGAATCACTGAGAGAGATGGATGGAAGGAAACAGAAACAGTGACTGAAGCTATCATCAGCACAGCAGATGTGCTCTCTTCCTCTAGCGTGAACTGTGACCACAGTGTGGAAATGAGACACTTTAGGATGGCTGTGTGAAAAGGGACAAACATTATTATTGCAGAAAGTCCGAAAGTGATCGACAATCCTCTGCTCAGCCAGACCCTGCAAGTGTCGGTAGGTGGTGGTCAGTTTTTACCAAAGTTGAATTTGTTTTGCAGATGTATTACAGGAAATATCCATTTCCACCTTCCAGAGGTGTGACGCTGCTGAAATGTTATGTGACGCACATTCTATGAGCGTCACAATAGCTCGCGTCACTGAAGTGCCACAAGCTATTGGCTTTCAACATTAAAAACTCATCAGAACAAAGAGTTTAAGACAAATAACATAATAATCAGTGCTTATAGACCACCTGATTAGCCACCAGTCACACAGCTATATTATACGCTCATTAATTCAATGACCAGTGGGAAAACAAGACTTTCGATGGTTCATTGGTAAGAACTTGCAGTGCTAGACTAGGTAACACCTTAATTAGCTGGAAATGGTGTGGTGTTTAATGTTGAAGATGTGATATAATGTTGTGTAATATCTCCATCAAAGCCTTTTTTTGCAGAGTTATAGTGTAAGTGATGTCTGATCAGGCTGTGATACTACACTGCCTGGACAAGAAAAAGTTGCAAACTCTAATCTTTCGTTGGACCGCCTTTAGCTTTGATTACGGTGCAGGGCGGCAGTGTAGTATAATGGTTAAGGAACAGGACTTGTAACCGAAAGGTTGCAGGTTCGATTCCCAGCCGGACACTGCCGTTGTACCCTTGAGCAAGGGTGAATTGCTTCAGTATATATCAACCAGTATATATCAACCTTAACCTGAATTGCTTCAGTATATATCCAGCTGTATGAATGGATAAATGTAATAAGAAGTTGTGTAAGTCGCTCTGGATAAGAGCGTCTGCTAAATGCCTATAATGTAATGTAATGCATTTGTCCTGGCATTGTTTCGACAACCTTATGCAACGTCACAACATGTATTTCCATCCAGAGTTGCAGAAATTTTTGGCTGAGATCTTGTATTGGTGACGGAGAGACGAACCACTCTGTAAAGTCTTTTCCAGCACATCCCAAAGACTTTCAATGGGGTTAAGGTCAGGCCAATTCATGTGTGAAAATGATTCCTCATGCTCCCTGAACCACTCTTTCACAATTTGAGCCTGATTAATCTTGGTATTGGCGTCCTGGAATATGCCCATTGATGGGATAACCTGGTCATTCAGTACATTCAGGTACTCAGCTGACTTCATTTTATTGCTGCATAATGTTGCTGAGCCTAGACCTGACCAATTGAAGCAACCCCCACATCATAACACTGCCTCCAGAGGCTTGTACAGGGGGACTATGTATGACGGGTGCAACAGCAACTTTTTTTTGGCCAGGCATTGTATAAGACTCCTCCCTGTATATCATGTAATTCTACATGATGTGGTACACTTCTGTGTGCTATTAGGCAACTACCAGCTCAGATGCCCAAGGAACCATCCTTTTTCTTATAGCAGTTTTGAAAACATTGTTTCAAGCTGATGCATTTCAGAAGCAATGGAAGGCAACAGAGAATGCTGTGACATCATGCACTGCACCTGGTTTTATTTACCTTTTGATATTCAATATGGTTGATTGGAAACTGGTAATGGTTATATTATTTTATTATAACTATACAGTGGCCACTTAATATAGTTGTCCAACAATGGTTTTCATAGAAAGTCGTCCATGTGCATTTTGTGGCGTTATACCGTGCTATGGTCCCAAAGGGCATTGGACTTAAAATCTTCTCCCTGGAGTCGTGCACAATGATTTGCTGAATAGACATACTTTTAATCATGCACAGCAAGTCAGCTTGATCTGCGGTGCCTGTGGCTTTCCAAAACAATGTCTAATATGTAATATAGAACAGCCATACAAGAAGACACAGGAGCTGGCAAGACAGGCAGCAGACTACACACCTCGCCAAGTTCTTAGTCAAATTAGGATCTGCAATAGGGATGACAACAGCAAGAGGGACCACACAGGAACTAAGGGTGGGACAAAAACAGATGTAAACCCGAAGAAAAATGTTAATTAGGGGGAAGTAGCAAAGCAAAGGGGCTAACGACTGCTGCAGGAGCGTTGTCCCATGATGCTCTGGGAGATATAGGGGGACACAGACGTGTCAGAAGGGTCAGCGGAAAGCTTGACATTTTGGGCAGGCTGGGACCTGTTGGTTCTGCAGTCAAAGATCAGCTTTTGGAGCTTACTGAAATAACGCCCCCCTCAGGCCAGCCTTCCTTTTCTTTAGGGCAAATCCTAATACCATTTTAATGGAGATTTTGTAATGGGTATTTTAAAGATTTATGCAGAGATTACTATGCTTTGTCTTTTTTTAATCCAAAACCAGGAAGAACAAATCACAGCGCTTTAACTTGTCTCAGGGAATTACACTCAGAGTTACTTTCCAGGGCATTCTCTTTTTACTTTCTCAAAATTACTTTTAATCTGATTTTTTTCTTTTTTTTTGTAGGGGAAAAATATAACTTTTCTACAAGAGAGGACACAGCGCAGATTCATACATGCATACTCCACATTGTGGAATGTGTATGATTATACACCACAAAAACAGAGTCCAAACCATGGTAGGAAGAGAACACTGGAATGCATGTCATTGGTTGCCATGATGGGAAAATGTGGTTTCTTCTGTCTCTCACTCAAGGGAGTGGTCAGAACCGCTTGCCTCCATACGGAGATGCAGAAACGGGCCCTGGTTAAATTGTAACAGTTGCGGTCTATAGAGTTTGCGGGCATTACGAGCCCCCGAGGTGACACTTTCGCTAACACATGATAGTAGCATTGTCATGTCGGTGATCATTTGCGTTGTCCTCTGGTAAGACTGACAGATTGAGATGCAAATGCAGGGAGGTCTGCTGATAGCATTGTGAGTGGGATGCATCAGACAGTGGGAGAGTGCACTTTGATTAGGCCCTGCATAACACGGGCAACATTGGGGACCCTGCACCTTTCACGTGCCTACAGATCCCAGTGTCCTCACAGTCCCTGCACACTGACATCCTTTCCAATGGAGCTGGCAGAGCACAGCCATAACAGTAGTTTTAACTGTGTGGAGGCAACTGTTCTCTGCCTCTTGTTGCTGAAAGGGTGTGCTTGGCTCCGTACCAATTCACAGACGTGCGTCGCTCTAGTTAAGGCTCGCAAAGGCAGACTGGCCTCGTCCCATCACCTGTGCAAGACCCCAGGCTCCCAGTGCTGTGAATTTAATGAGTCCAGAGGAAGTCAGGCCCTATAAAAGGTAGCTGGTGATGGATGTGTGGGACCTTGAAATGGATATTGCTCATCACACACCCACCCTACTGTATGCCAGTACGCAGTAAATGCAGTTTCAGGGTCACGCAATAAGGACACAAGATCCCACCTGGAGGGTGTTTAAAAGTTACACATCTGTTTTTGGTCCTGTTCAAATCCTTAATCATTCAAGACAGTGATTATGTATATAAAGGGCCCATTCTTAAGGAACTCATATAGTCTCCTGTCCCAACAAAAGATTAATCTCCATCATTATCAAAATCATTATCAAAAGTCCAGTCTTATAGATGCAGCAATTGATGATGGTGATGCTCTGTGCAATTTCTGTGTGGGACACTATAACCATACAGTTCCAGGACAAAGTGAGCGCTTTAAAGGGAGGGACTGTTGTCCTCGACACAGGGCCGAGGGTTTCTGTCAGCAGGAGATAATGGTGAAAGAGGGGTCCATGTGATCAAAGGCGCTACTTAGAGCTGTTCCCCTCCTTCAGAACCTCACTCATCTCCCTTTGTCACTGCCGGTACTCTGCTCGCACACCACGTCCTGTTGGCGAGCTGGACCGTGACTGGTTTTGTGTGCATCCAGCCAATATGTCCGTAATGACTCACGTTCCGGGCGCTGGCCCTGGCCCTCCCGAATCTCCTGGGAGTGCCCGGCAGGTTTTCTATTTTTAATGCTGGGTGCTGAAAGCTCTGGGAAGCCCATGTCAGTGACTTCCTCATTTAGTGCCAATGGGGTGTCACACCTTATTAAAACGTCACCGCTGAAATATTCCAACCTGCCGGTAATATGCGAAATAGAAACATGAAGATAAGCACTTCGGCTTCACAGGTCAGCTCCCAGAACGTCACCCCTGATCTTATCGGGGCTTTTTTTTCTTGTTCCTTACACAGGGGCCATTGCAGGTGCTGCAGTCCAAACACAGATTAAAGTTTTGATATTTCCTGATGGCTGTCACGTTGGCCGAAAAAACTGGACACAGTTTGAGAACGATCTTTTCATCCGGTGTCTTTGTTGTGGGTAAACATATCAGATAGCCTGTAGATTAGACTGGGATGGGTTGGGGTAATGAATGGCCCACTGGGGTGACTTTGCAGCGGTGAGTCTTTTCATGATCATTGTGGGGTGTGGAGTGGCACAGGGGTGCTCTGCTTATCAAAGTTTTTAACAGTTAAGTGCTGGTCACACCACCTGAAAGGAAACTGCAATGTGTCATGCTGAGAGAGGTAAGAGCTGAGGGCGGAAATAACACATTTCCTACGCAAGATGCAGGCAGACAAAAACAATTTTTTCACCTTGCGCACAGTGACGACCACTGAGAATTTAGAGCTAAAACATAGACGTGAAATTAATTATATGAACCTGTGACAATAAAGAATGAATCAGTTTGGTTCATTGTCTAAATCAAGACATCTCTATTCTATCCAACCTGATGATAAAATAATTTAACACAAGATTAGCATCAGATTAACATAATCTTGTTATAAAAGCGTGCAGGTTAAGGCAACCCCTATTTATGAACAGCTTTGTGGAATGAACAGGAATTATTTCTGAGGTACCGAAAGCCGATCTTCACTGAATAAATTCAGTTCTGTATTGTTTGTGCATGCACAGTAAAATGTCCAGTGTTAATCCAACTCTAACCGAGTACATATGAGTCCAATAGGGACTGTACCAGTTGGGTTGAAATGCAGGTGCTAACAGAATAGCGTCTCACTTTCTCTGCTGTTTCCTCCAAGAGACAGCCATGGTGTGATCTTTGCTAAAAATACATGACCAAAACCAGAGGGGAACTGGCCCAATCTTCTCCTCCACTGTGGGGAGTGTAACCCCCCCCCCCCCCCCCCCCCCCCCCCCGGCTACTCTACTCAAACGTGAGAACTCAAGAAGAAATTGGGTGCCTCCCATCTTATTCTGTCAAAGACTGAGACATTAAGACAGGGAGATGGACATGGGGACAGAGAGACAGTGAGAGACAGAAAGAGGAGTAAGATCATGAAAAGGGGGTGTGTATGAGAAGAGGAAGAGACAGGGGAAGAATGTGGAGAAAGAGAGAGAGAGAGGGCTAAGAAAAACCTGTTCAGGATATCTTCTGTCATCTCCTAGGCCGAAAGACCTCTCTCCCTCACTCTCTCTCCCCCTCTCTCTCCCTCAGCTGCTCGATCTCTCGCTCACTCTCCCTCCCCCTGATGGTGCAGCAGCGTTCAGTTTAGTCGAGCTGTGGACAGGATTAGACGTTGCCTGTTAGAAGAGACAGAGGAGAGAACTGCTCTGGGGTTTAAATCATTCAAGGAGAAGCAGTGGTGGGACAGCCCTGGTTACCTCTCTATCTTTCTCTCTCCTGCTTCTCTCCAAAGCCTCCAAATTCTGCTTCAGCACACATTTGTCCATGTGGTCAGTCTTTACCTGTTGGCTGAAGTTGAAGGGCTGTGGATTTGAACACTGTCACAGGAGCAATGTGAGTGTGGCTCTGGAGCATTTCCCTGGTCTTTCTCTGTGAAAGTGACCCACGTCCCCTGTCACCTGTTCACCCTCAGGTTCTGGGGTTCCGACGCTTCTGGGGACTGCCGGGGACTTCTTTTTTTTTTTTTTTGGCTGACAGACTGCACCCCGAGCCTGTGGCTCCGGGACCACCATGGACTACCTCGTTGGGATTATACTGCTGCTCTGTGGAGTGTCTCTGCCTTCAAGCGAGGGTTCGCAACAGCCGAAACACAACGTCCCCACGCCTCAAGCTCTCCCTACAAGGGGTAAGTCATTTATTTCCTATTTCTTCTGGCTGCCGTGGGGCTGAATGTCCCTGCTTCTGCTGTGGAAACAAAAAGCTGCCTCCCTGAACTGGAGTCCTCATTTTGTACAATATTTTTAGATTATTTCCATGTGCTCAACAAGTCCTCAATGAAATATACGTATTAGGTCTTTTCACCTTTTTATGTTGTTTCTTTCCTATACCCCTGTAGTGAAATTACATTTGACAGCTGAGTTAAACCAAACGCTTTGTTTTGTTGGCCCAGAAAGTGATTTTACACTGGGAGTACATTATTTCTGCTATAGTACTAGCAATATACATATGTACAGATATTATGAATGTGGATATTGGAAAATGAAGTGTAAGGATTAAAACAGCATATTACAAAAGCTTTTTATTACAGTATTCACTATGCACTGCTAAACATGTTCAGATTGGGCTCTGTGATGTTGTTCTTGCAAGTCCAGGCCATAATAAGGCTGTGCTGAGGTTACAGTATAGCAGAAAGATCTTTAAAATTGAAATTACCACCAATTTTTGGAATAGTAATTTATTATAAAACCCATGTATTACGTGAAAATGCTATCACTGATATAGCCTGTAACAAGTTTTAAAGCCCAAGTTGGAATCTAAATAGATTAAATATTTCTAAATATTTTCTTTTAATACTTCAGAAAATATGTTTCCGTCATTTCATAGACAGGGCTTTTTAATGTTCTGGTGATATGTTTATTTATTTTTCTATTTTTATTATTTCATACAATGCTCACAGTCATATAAGTATGGATAGTGTCCATTTGACCCATAATTTCTGAAGTTCAGTGAGATATTTTAATTATTATTTTGTACGTGCTAATTCATTTATACCGTGGCAACCGATAATTAACCATAGTAGATATGGAGCCTGTGTACTATGTTTAAAAGAAAGAAAAAAACACATTCCTGACCTGCGTGTTCAACGCAAAGTAAATATGTTTTATTAAAATCATAAACTATTGTTGTCATTCACTTGGATTTATCAAATTGGTCATGTAGCATTTGCTACGTATTTGAGGAATTATACTGATTTCGCTGAATAAGTTTACCCAGAGGTATTTCATGAAATATATTCCGTTCCGATTGGCCCGACAGCGTCAACGTAACTAAGTTTAATTCCGACAGCTTCCTCTTTATTTTTTCAGTAATAGAATGCTTGTAAGGTAGCCTATAAATATCCAGTTAGACAAATCGTCTCCAAGAAGTCAGTCTGGTTTTAAATGTCATGCGATCTTAAAACTAACGAGTCATTTGCGTAATTATATTATTCCACTTCATGAACAAATAAATATGCCTAAATAAAAAAATAATAAATAAATAAATATACTTTGTGATTTATATAGTTAGATAAACGGCACACATAGGCTTATTAAAAGTATTTCTACATAGTATTTCTAATATTAATAAGATATTGAGTGTATTGTGTAAGTGTATTGAGTTGTTAAAAACAAACAGTCGTTTAATATAATAACAATAACAACAAATAGCAATAATTATAATTATAATAATATGCGGATGTTTCAAACATTGATTTAGAAAAATAGCATAGCACTGCTTTAGATTTACAAAAATAGAAACCGACAAAAATTGATTTCACTAAGTCTATGTGTAGGTTTGGAAATGGTTCAAATTTCCTCAATAAATGTTTTAGAAAATGACACATTGTCGTAGATTATTTTATTAAGAGTGATTATACTAATGAGAAAAAAAAGTTATCAGCATAATGGTCAGTTGAAACTAATTTCAAGGACACACGCAGGCTATATTCTGAATTGGAATTACACCTATTTTGGCTGTTGAGTTGTGGCAGAACAGACGCGTAATGAACAGCCACCTGACTACTCAAAGCATTACATTAGAGAAATAATAAGGCTGACCCCGCAGGTGCTAGATTGAGCTTTTGATGTCCATAAAGGAGACGCTCCGCTTTCCTCGTTTCCCCGCGCCCCACTCTGGGTGTTGTCAGGATATATTTAATGAAGAGCGCAGCCAAAAGTAAACTCTGTGAGAGAAACCGATTGTTAACCGAAGTGGCATTCATTTTTTTAGCGTGTGCATCCAGCGTAGCAATTACACAAAATAAACGGTGCGAGGAATTTTCTGCAGACGGCCATCCAAGCGAGCGCAAAACGAGCGATTTCTCTCCCTGGCTCTATAATTACTCCAACGTCTCTTTTGCCCCCAAGTATAGCGGGGTTTTATTCAACAAAAGGTACGCCTGCAGGACTCTTATCTGAAGCCATCAGTGAGTGGAGCTTGTGTATACATCAGCCATGTGTGTTTTCTGTGGGTGAGGATTTAAAGCCTGTCTTTGAAGATGGAAACATTGTTCAATGATTTCCAAAGTAAATCCAATTTGAACGTCATAGCATGAATTTTAAACTAAACTAAAATTAATAATAATAATTCTAGCTTCTGGAATACCAGTCCGTTGCAATATTATTGTATTCAATTTGATATTACGATTACGTGCTGAGTTGATGTTGGTTAATTAATTCTGTGAACGTCGTTTTTGGAGCTATTAATTCTGGGAAAACACTGACCCCTGCAGGTTGTAGCATCCAGTGTTAAATTGTATCAAATAATAATCTGATTGTATGAATATAATATACAGTATATCCTAATTTCAGTGGGCTTATTAAACAACACGTGTCTGTCTGGCGTAATTGCTGCCCATTCAGCCACAGTAAAATCTTGAGGAAAAACTGTATTTTTTGCAGGGTTGGACTTGTAATAAAGACTATGTGCTGTAGAAATTCACTGTGAATCTTTTAAAATAGGCATGCTGTACACCGACCACACAGTACACAGTCTGGAGCTGTCCTATAATAAGTTTACACTCTCGTGAATTCCTAAATTCGATATATTCCAGTGACAAGACGGATATGGGTAATTACAAGGTGTGCTCAATTATGCCAGCCCCACAATGTTGTTTTCCTCCATTTGATAATCTCCCTGTGGAACCGTTCTCAGAAAGTCACATACCACATTCTTTAAGTACAGTTTTCAGTGTCACTCTTTAAGTGGATGTCTTGCCCTGGACATGGCCAGTCTTTTATATCCGGATATTTTCACCATTCTTTTGCCCTGTGTGGCCCAGGACAAGAAGCTGTGGCCTGTCTGGGGACAGGCTGCCAACTCTGACAGTCACATGTGGCCTCCTGCTGGAATTGGGACTCCAACCACAGATGCTATTCAGTCCACAATGATGCTGGGCAGCACCATGGAACCAGAAACTGATGCAAAATACATAGTGCTACAAAAAAAGCACTAACATGGCATTGTGTGATCAGTTGCATCACCATGTGTTGTTGGGGGTTTCCATAGCACATTGCAGTTAGTTTCCAAATGGACATTGGGTCCAGTGTTTGGTGGTAGACACACCTGTGAGTGCTCGTCAGCGGGGAGGGTGTCTGGTATCACTGGGATTGCTGGGCTGGCTCACTCACTGCAGGGGGCTGGTGGAGATGGGTCCTTTCAGCTGATTGGCTCACACGGGGATTTGAACAGAGCTGGGCTCTCTGCTCCCAGTGCTAATGGTATAAGACAGACTTTCATTTATTTAGAAACAAGACCAAAACCATGCTACTGTGGCATTTTATTGGTTTGTTATTTTTCTGCAAAACTGGGCGATTCGTAAACATCCATGATGGGGAAAGATGCTGGCACACTGTAAATTCCATTTGAAAAGGTTTAGCTGTAGATATAGTCACTTCACAACAAAACAATTATGACTAAGTAAAAAATAATAAATAAATAGATAAATACAATACAGGAGCCCATATGTACCTAGGGTCAATTGATTAACTTTAGAGTATACTTTAATAATAGAGTAGGATAATTAGCTGAGCCCTCTGATAGCCAGTAGATTTCTGTGAACAACTCCCTGCTGACAATATGTGTGTTTAGACTCCCAAAAGGCCTGGACTTCAGCCGGTGGGAAATGTCTGCACCCCCTGCCGTGCTCAATGCCAAATTTGAGGCAATCCCAATATGACTGGTGAGCCTGGAGCTCTAGTTTAAGGGCTCTCTCGATGTTGAGGGTCTATAAAAACAATAGCAGGCTTACCCAAACATAAGGCAATGTAGACCGACTGTATCAACACACAATGTAACTGGGAAAGGAAACACTCAGAAAAAGGGTACATCTTTGGTTTTCACGCCAACAGTGTCTGTGACTTGCACCAGCAGGCATCCGTTATATCGCCAGCCAAGGTCTAGAGTAACACTAGTCTGTGTGAGGAGCACCATTTGTTTCTGAAGCCTTACAAAAATCTTATCTTAGTAAAGCTAGCCTGCTGTTTTGTGTGCAAGACCTACAAGCAGACCTCAATTACTGTGGGGACAGAGGAGGTTTTTCTTAACGCTCTCATTAAGCTTTTAATCCGCAAGCACGTCAAGAATCTAAAGGCCTGACTTCAGTTTCGATGGGCGTGTGAACTGTTTCCTTTCCATTGCTGAGTTTTACGACATGTTGACGTGCCCTACATTTGACACTGCAACGTCCATGGTGATATACCTGTTCGGTTCGAATAGGCCGTTTATGTCGTTTCGAGCCAGAGCACCCACGGCCGTGCTTGCATTGCCGGCTGCACTCGTTATTTGCACCTCATGATGCTGACCGATGTGTTGGAGATGTGCGTTTTCTGGTGATGAGCGAAATACAAAGGTGTCAGACATTCCCGGGCACTCTGGGACACCCGCGCCGCTGTGGCGGGGGGACCGTCGAATGGCTCAGATTCACACAGGTAGCCCCTCGTCGTTGCCTCGTGTTAATGAGAATGAGATTGCCTGGCCTTGTTCCACCTTCCAAAATGGAAGGATAATGAAGTCCACACCATCAGAATCTCTTATGGAAATGTAATATACTGCAGTATATTTTAAATATATTGTGATGATAATTGTGATATATTTGCAATATACTGCAGTATATTACATTTCCATAAGCCACCTGTGCTGCACTGGACGGACAGCACATTGTTCAGAGTCACCTGCAGTAATATAAAAACTTGACTGAAATGGTTTTAAATTACCTGTATTTCATCTGCATACAGCAGCCTCAGGAATCTCATGCACTTGATGTATTTTGTAAACGACTAAAGGTAATCTGTTTATAGAATCATGTAGTTAAACTCTTTGCTTTGTCACTGAATCAAATTAATTGCCTGTGAGTAAAATCAATAAATTAACAAGGCGGTGAATAATATGGAGTTTAGTCAGAGATTCATGGAAAAGGTTGTATTCAGTATAGGTTGTACGTTGTTAATGGAGCACTGGCTTTATCATTTCATTGGCCGATATAAATGAGTAACAGAGAGAGGCGAGGCAGCGCTGAGCCTGACTCCATGTGCCCCACAGTGCATCACAGTGAACAATCAGAATGTAGGGTACGAAGAGTTTATTTTTATCAGTCTCAGATGGGACTATTCCAGTGCATCCATCTGCCCTCTGCATCTGACATCCACTGTAACAGAATAAATCTGAGGGAGAAAAGGGCATGGGGAGGGAGAGGGGGAGAGAGAGAGAGAGAGAGAGAGAGAGACTGGAAGAGGTGGAAAGCAGTCAAGCGGAGGAAGAGTACAGGAGAAGGAGTTATTGAAAACATAAGAGAAGGTTAGAGAGGCACGGGTGCCCAGTGGAAGACACAGATGGAAAGAGAGAGAGAATTTGAGCTGTGTGTGAGAGAATTTGAGCTGTAGAGAAGATGAGAGAGGGAAGCAGGGAGATAAGGAGAGATGGGAGTGGGGGCGAGTGGCTAGAGATTGAGAAGGAGGCAAAGGAGATAAAACGGCAAGAGAGACAAAGACAGAGAGGGAGCTAGTGATCAAGGGAGAGAGAGAGAGAGGTAAAACATGTAGAGAAAGAAGGTAGAGAGGGCAAGAGACAAGGGGAAAAGATGGGGTGAGCTAGAGGAAGAGAGGGTGAGTTAGGGTGCAGGATGGCTGACCCCTACCAGATAATGCCGTTATCTGTGACTATGTGCAGATGCACCAGTCATTCTCCAGGACAGTTATTCATCGAGGGGAGTGTTCTGTTGAACTTATAGCTTGTGCCACGCCTTCAAGGTTACACTAACAATGCTACTGAGATGGATGACTCCCTTTGTACCATTAATAGTATCACAATTTCAGGAAACAGATGCCCCTCTCCAATCTAGTGACTGCAGCAGTGTGCATTTTGAACATACTAAAAAACAGTATCAACAATAAGTCCTTCATGCATAATATAATCATTAATGTAATGGGTTTTTTTTCTATTACAGCAACATATCCAAACTGAGTGATATCAAACAGTTTGTGGTTTACCCCTAAATTCCGCTGGAGATTTGGTGTAATTAAATGGTTCCATATATACTTGGTTTCTATGTATGATGGAAAGGAAAAACAGAATTCCATGTGGTCAGTCAAAAATATTGTGTTTCAGCAAAATTATGTGTTCTCCTAACACTGAAATGCATCTGCAAATCCATACGCAACATGTGGTGTTACACAGGGAGGACCTTCAATCTCAATTTTCGAGTTAGGGATTTAGGAAAATAATTATTTCTGCTTACTTGTCATCACAAATTTGACAGTTTAAAAAAGACTTATAGTTCTGGAGTGGGAGTCACAGGAGGTTCATCCAGCTATCAGTGCACTAGCTCTTACCTCGACAGTGCTGATTGTGACAGGGAATTCAATGGAAAGGATTCATTCATTCAGCAGTGTATTCTACGCCTCATCATTGCATAGCAGCTCTTCAACCCGGGCACCGGCAGCCTGCCTGTGTCAGCTGTGTAAGTTGAAAAGCCCTTTAGCAATAAACAGTGAGCACCATAATTCATTGGACAGTGACAGTGATTTTTTGTTATTTTGGTTCTGTGCTCTAGCAGTTTGAGTTTGAAAGGATACAATGCAAATGAGGTCGAAGTGCAGACTGTCAGCTTTAATTTGAGGGTATTTTCATCCATATTGGATGAACCGTTTAGAAACTATAGAACCTTTAGTACATAGTCCCCCCCATTTTCAGGCATCAAAAAATATTGGACAGTTTAACATAATGTAGAATAAAATAATAATTTTTAAGATTTGGTCACATATCCTTTGCATGCCATGACTTCATGATGTCGGTGACCCAACAATATCAAAAAACTCTTTATATCTTATTTTCTGGTACTCCTACAAGCGATACTATAACCTCTCTGCATTTGAATGGATCTCTATGGGAATTGGGGGGTGTGACTAGATTTAGCTGTAAATTACACTGGAACAGTATGGAACACATGGTTGGTTAAATGGTTCTAAGTCATCAAGGGTCTGACGTATCAAACAAGCTGTAAACGATCACTTTGCTGCCAGATATGCAGTAGATATGGCTGGATCACTTTAAGGGCTCTATTTTCAAACCAGCGCAAGGGGACGGTATAGTCAAACGCAAGCTTGTTGACAGCATCAACGTCTTAAAACTGGCGCTATGGCGTTTCTCAGCAATACCGCTAGGATCAACAAATTCTCAACATAACATCCTTTCGGTTGCGCTGCAGTGGGATGGGTGGCGCTGTCTGGGGCGTGTTCTAAAATACTTTCGGCTCAGTGACAATTTGAACCAACGAAAACCCATTGCGTTATGATCAGCTGGAACCACCTCTTAGCGGAAACGCAATAGACTCTGGCAATTTGGTAACTTATTAGTCATGTAGTTCTATGTAGTGTCTATAGGTGATGCCAACATTACACTTCCATTTAATGAACAAATAGCCTATAATTATTATTAATTAATTAATTTTAATTTAAACTACTAGAATAAAACAGGACAGCTTACAAGAAACTTGCGATCATGTAGGCCAATAGCCTATAATATATAAATTACACATTGACACAGTTGAATCATAAGCATACCATTTGAATCATAATTATGCCTACATCACCTAATGTAGGCTAATTAATGCATTCGCCACCTCCTCCCGTGCCTTCCGAACTTCTGGGAGACGAGGTGGTGTGGATTGTGATCCATAAATTACTACAGTCCTAGCCTGTACTTCTGTTGCAAGTATGTCTGATTCCTGTGCGGAAAATCGCTCTTGTCGTTGACGGTCCAGTGCGTTTGGGTTGCTCATTATGAAATTGCATGGAGCGATTGCGTTCCAACTGGCTTTTTTTTTAAAGCATGAGAACAACAATTTGATTGGCTACCATAGAGACACACCTTGGACATTTAAACCCAGCCTTTTAGCAATACCGCCATAAGGTGCGCCAAGATTGCCGTCATGAAATTACCAAATTTCTCGCCGACACGCCCTCAGAGCGATACCGCCAAGCGATTACTCTTGCGTCCACCATTGCGTTTGGTTTATTAAAATAGAGCCCTCAGGGTTGTTTCTCCTGACTTATTTTTCCATGAAAATATTCAATAGGTTCAATAGGAAAATTTGTCAGGAGAAACAACCATTAAAGTGAGGCGAAGCCCTTCAGGGGTTAGATTGCACTCACTTTCAAACAAGATAATTTATTACCAACAGAGACACTTTTGTCACATGTTTCTATGAGTTTGCTCTTTGTGTCATAAAACCATGAATACGAGGTTAAAATGCGGACTGTCAGCTTTAATTTGAGGGTACTTACATCCATATCGTGGAACTGCTTGTGACACAAAGCACCGCTGCCCTCATCTGTGAAACACGGTGGAGGTAGTGTTACGGCTTGCGCATGTATGGCTGCCACTGGAACTGGCTCACTTGTCTTCATTGATGATGTGACTGTTGGATGAATTATTAAATGTACAGAAACATCTTATCTGCTCAGATCCAACCAGATGCCTCTAGATTTTTTGCATGGCGCTTCACCATGCAGCAGTACAGTGAAATTTTTATTTCAAATCCAATTTTCTGGAGTACAGAGCCAAAACACTGCCCCGACATTTTTGCATTGATGATTGTGAGCTAGAGGCAACATTTGTACTTGTACTCGTGTTCTGACCTTTAAGGTTGTTTAATCATTCAACTATTGTGACAAAGACAGGAGGCGCAAGATGTGCTGCCAGGGGCTACAAAAAACATTCCTATTTTTTTTTTTTTAACTGCAAAATTAAGTTTAAAAGAATCCACTTCATTTCTATTATGTTTTTCATTGTCAGATGATTGCTTCGCATGAATCAATATATTTCACTGCACTGTGGAGTGCGTTGATGGCATTCACAGAGCGGTACAAGTGGATTGTGTAAGCAGCACTTAACATCACAAAGCAGGGGCTGCGGCCGGAGCTCACAGGCTCCTCTCTGCTCTGAATACGTGCACAGAGAAGGGGAAAAGAAAGGAACTATTAACCAAGTCCTCCTTGACCCCCTGTTCGCTTTACAGTGTTCATTTTCAACAGATTTCAAGGCTCTAGCTGTCAGGAGACTTGCCAAAGCTGCTCACAGGGAGGTCTAAAGAAAATATTTGTGCAGGTCCTGTGAGTGTTATTCCTCAGGTTCTGAATGCTCATAATGTGATATCAACCTAGACCAGACTCAAAG
Source organism: Synaphobranchus kaupii (assembly GCA_029718625.1). Lineage (NCBI taxonomy): Eukaryota > Metazoa > Chordata > Actinopteri > Anguilliformes > Synaphobranchidae > Synaphobranchus > Synaphobranchus kaupii. The sequence continues at coordinate 98,756,742 of CM056376.1, forward strand.
CGTGCAACTGAGGCCGCTGGCCCTGTTGTAATAGCTCTGACCTCTCTGCCTGTGTTTATTTTATTGTTCAAAGAGAACAGCCAGAGTTGTGAATGTGGTCCTGATGAAGGTGTTATGCAGCACTCTGCCTAGAAACAGCTACCAATATATATGTACGTAAATAGCAGAAAAGGAGTGAAACAAGTTCCACCTTAAATGTACTGCAGAGCCATTGCAGTAGCATGTGCTGCATCATGCTGTGTGTATTACATCAATTCAACATTCAGAACAACTGAAACAGCTTCAAGTTTGTGTTTTATGGAAGCCCAGACAGGTTCCAGCAGGATGGCCTTAACTTGGGTAAATGGCTTTTTTTCCACTGTGGCTGCTTGCTTTGGTTAGTTTGAGTTGTCTTTTTCCTCATTTGTTTTGCTAGCGTCAGCCGAGACCGCTAGCTGTGCTCCTGCTGATTTGCTGTGGGAAACGTGGACTAGCTGTGTGATGGCATTGGTTCCATCAACATTTGTCCTAAAAACACCCAAAACATGTGGCAGAAGGAGCACGCCGCCATCACTGAGCACATCCAAGAGCCAGATGCAGACGGGGAGTAATGTTGAGTCTACATTTTTCTGGGAAACGTCTTGACTGTGACTGCAGATGAGGTGCAGGCAGTCAGCTTGATCTAAACAGAGGGCAGCTACAGTTGGAAATCACAGAAAAGTAGCCTCATTGCGTCGGGACAGCCAGCTTTGGCCACGAGCCGGGGTTTTTGCAGCTCTATTGTGGAACAGGGTTCCCTGCTTCAGCGCAGCCAATACGAAACATGCCCAGTCCTGGGTAGGTCTACTGCAGGAAGAGGACGGGAGTACTCGCTCAACAGTATTGGGTGCTGCTTACTCACTGCCCTTTCATGGAAAAGACCATTGAGTGGAAGATATTGATTTCACAGAGGAACTGTATAGTCTCAGAAGCTTGGCCTTGGTAGATATTGGGGATGATTTGGTTGAGCAGCTCTTCTCTGGTCACTGATGTGGTCAGTGAAATTGCTCAAGGCACAACATCTGAATTACAAGCACCTGACTTCAAGTGTCCATTTAATTTTCATTATATTATTTTACCATTTGTGTGTTGCGACATTCATTTGTTGAACACAATGTTTCATACTACAAATATCTATAAGGTAGAAACTACAGTTTTGGTGGTTTTGCAAAAAATAAAAAATAAATAAAATTCCCATTCCATTTTGAGGGTAGTACAACAGGCATTCTTCTAGTCACAGAACTGCTCTATAGAGAGAGGTTACAAAGGCAATAGACAGATATGCACTCATATCGGGCAGCTACTAGGATGCTCAGATTATTTGAATTAGTGGGTAATGCTGGCTTTCTTTATTTTTGCGGGTTCCCATTGGCAGGTGCAGTCGTCATCTCATTAGGCGCTTCCATGGGGCTTTTGAAGAACACGCCACGGCGAATGGAATTATCCAGCTGAGAAGTCACTTTGTGCACCCTGGCTTATAAGGCACCGGCCCTTTTTCTGTCCGTCCACAGCGGCCTTTTGTTTTACCGCGCTGTGCCTGGCTTCAGACAGCTCTGTTTGGAATCAAAGGGGACTGAGAGAACGTAGCCAGGGGGAGGGACCCAAGTCAGGGCTTGCTCGGGTTTTTGTCATTGAGGGAGACAAAAACCCTCAAAACAGACAGACGAAATGGATGACATTCATCTTCATCTCCATTCCATCATCTGTTTTTCTTTCAAAGGGAAGCCACACACCGTTGGAAAGCCACATGCTATACTCGAAGCTGTTTTATTTGTTATTTTGCTATTTATTTGGCAGATGCCCTTCTTAGAGGGTGACTTCAATTGATACAAGTTCACGTTGTTTGCATTCCTTAAGTGTATTTGTACAGCTGCGTTTTTATTGGAGCAAATGAGGTGAAGCACCCTGCTGAAGGGTTCAATAGCTCTGTCCCACCTGGGATTCTAATCCATAGCTCTGAAGGGCCATGGTCTGGTACAGTACTTAAGCCATTACTCTGTTACAGTGCCACACTGGCATACTTGTTCAGCTCGGCTCATGCTTTGAGACGACTGCCCTGCTTTAGGCAAGTGAACGTCATTTCCATAACAGGGTTATTTGATTATTTTTAGTGTATTAAGAGTCTGACAGAAGAAACTGTACAGAATTCAGCAGCATAATCCAAGAGGTCTGTTGTGTTTTAGACTGAGAGACAGGCCTGAGGCGGTTTCAGTCTACACTTCTGTACAGGGGACAGGACACTGTTAAAGCTTCCTTTTGTAATATGTCTGGGCCATATTAGCCTTAGACTTTTCAATACTTATATGTGGGTCAGTAAGCATTATTTTGTGACATACAGTATGTCATATGATAGCCATTTGTTGACTGAGCACCACAGATTTATTTTGTGGGAAACCTTATACCGGGGTCATTAATGGAAGTGAACTTTACAGTGGAAAGGCATAGTCTACAGGATTGTGTATTCAATCTCAATCTTTGATCTAAATAGCATCAGTAACCATATCAGCCCCTTTGCATAGCTAAAAGGCAACTAGGTTAGTTCAATAGAAGAAAACAAACCACAATTAAAAAAACAATGAAACCCAGGGAATGTGTTTGGTAGGCTGCAATGAGTATTCAACAGCTATGTGAGTTAGGGCATTAAGTGTACAGTGTTTCCCCTGTTATTTTATTTTTTTACTTTACAGATTTTTGGTGGAAATAAATACAATAAATGAATAATGATTACTCCAAATGCATTGGGAAGAACTCCACTCCTAATATGAAAAGCATATGTACATAGGCATTCTTGTTCTCTGTGACTATCTTTGTGATTTCAAAAAGCAATGCAATCATCTCTGCACGTGCAGGTACTTATCATCTGTCCATCCTAGGAGGCAGAATGTCAATACGGTGAACTTTTAAACTTTATCTGGAAATTTCTACCACAATAAACAGCAACAGAATACACATTTAACAAAATGGGGTGATATTTTTCCATTAAGAACTAATTAAATTGATGAGTCCAATTATAACCCTAAAATAAACAATTTATACATTTTAAGATGCCCCATTGTGCTCTTTGAATTGGCAAACCTTTTCATTTGGTCTTGATTGTAGAAGCAGATCTGACACATCCTTGATCAAATTTCAGCCAGTCTGGTTCATTAGTAGCAGTCTTTTTATAGCACACTGTTTGGAAGGAAAGCCATGTGATAAAGCTGGTAGAATCATAGCATGCATAACTCAAAATCAAACTGGTGCAATACACTATCAAATATCTGTCAACTCTACATTTATGCATTACAAAATACATTTTTGGCTTACATTATGGTAGATGTTTTTAAAAGATGGCAATGCTATATTGCAAAAATAAAAGAAAATGACATGCATTTGGCTATCTTGCTATCCCCGAGGGTGAAACTGTAGTTCATATTGAGTTGGTTCCTCCTTAACAGAAATCTCAATCCTCACTCATAATGAAAACATATGCCTTTTATTTCCTCGGATTGGACAAAACAACACAGACAGAAATATTAAATTATAGAAGTGTGTGAGTGAGAGAGAGCATATTTTGCATTGTCGCAGCACAAAGATTTCAAAAAAGATCTTTACAAAGATCTTTATGCTCATATGTATACTCAGACAACAGCAGTAAGCTAAAATATAAACATTTAAACCTGGTTTTTTCTGTTTTTCTTAAACTCCATGAAAACTCAGGTTATTAAGAATCAAGATGAGGAAATAAGGAATGTAATTTAAGGATGCATTTAAATGAAAGTAAAATATTACATAAAACACATTTTTGTCTTGTGATTGAGGCTATAGTTCAGTATTCAACAAGGACTGACTATGAGTCATTCTTTAAAAAGAAGCAGGAGGAGGGCTGTGATTGGAGGAGTCATTCTCTAACAAGAAGCAGGAGGAGGGCTCACTTTTTCCTGCCTGATTCTGGTTTCCTAAACATTGGTGTACACCTACTCATTAATAAACATTTACTCCACTGAAATCATTTAAAATCAATTTAGAAAAAAAATGAGAATGAGAATCATATCTATTCAAAGATTTGTATCTAAACTAGGTTTGATACCTAGGTTTTTGTTGATTTTTATAATTATTTTGCAAATAGATGTGATTGCTTGTATTGCAATATTATACATGTAGATTTATAATGAAAACCGCAGTACATTTGAGACAGGTTTCTTGAGTTGGTAAGTTGGTTTCAAGGGACTTTAGCACTTAGGAGCTATAATAAAGCCATTATATTTGACCACGCTTGATGTTACTAATGCTACCCTGAGTCAACTTTAAAATGGTGACTGTCTGTGTAAAGGAAAATCCACTTCCCCCCTATAATTTCCCCCTACAATTGCCAAGCCTACAATTTTATATTTTATATGTTGTCCATACCCTGTTCCTTATTACATTCGGTAATTGCTATTGCACTGGCGTTCCCAGACTCCTCATCCTCAAACTGTCATGGAATGCTCACTCTTAACTGGGAGGATTGTCCTCTAGGCTGCAAGTCGTTACAAGGTTATCTGATGGGAAAGGTGTCCAAGATAAAATCTCACAGTCAGATCTGGTTTGACCTGAGGTACCAAACAGGAACTCCATCACTTAAAAGATGAGCTGGCCTGTATTCCCCGCACTGGCATGTGCAGGCAGCACCTTCTGATGACTGACACAGGTCAAGAGGAGAGCGATACAAGCACACTGTAAAAGCCACAGCTATAGTAGAGGCTGGGAAATCCATCATGAGGTGTTTTTGTTATGATCACAGAAAAGATAACCCTCTACACCCTCTGAGTTTATAATATATGTGGAATAATAATATGGAACAGTTGATATAAAAAACAGGACTGCTGGAGCAGACGGATTGACCTTGTCAACATATGAACTGCCCCTAATAATCTTTCAGTGGAAACAGATCCCTTCCCCCTCTCAAAACAGACTGTAGCTGCAGCTATTATTGCAATAGCTCATAGTGGGCTTTTATGGATCATAAAATGCCCTAATGTTTTTACATTATTATAATTAACAATATATTAATTTGTTTTAAGAGCTAAAACTGCACAAATATTTTGTTTGTGTGACTTCCCATTACCTTTTTTATACGGGAATTTTATAAAATGTTTTGCACCATTGTAGCACTCTCTCACAAACTACAGCAAAGTTATCGCTAACAGAATGTGATATGTTTATTTGGTCTTGTGCAGTAATGTGGCTCTAAATTTATCTCCCTCCCAAGCACCTACAGTATTACACTTCTTTTTTTCTTTTGCCAACAACAAATCTTGGATCCAGCCGATGACAAATATGACATGATGATAAATACAATATGTGCCCGTGGCAGAGCTAAACTCCCACAAACCTCCGCGCTGAAGCTGGAATGAATTCATTCACTTTCCACCAGTTCTAAATAAACAGTTGGAATAAGTGTGTCATTGTCATTGCAGTAAAAGCCACATCTGGCACTGTGTAAGCCAGAGGAAAAACGAGGCAAGGTTCAGGCTTGCCGTGTTTTTTGCGCATACTCATTTTTAACAACGCCAGAAACTGCTGAGCGGAACCTTCATTTTTTTGCGGGACCCGGAACCCACCCTCTCGAGCTCAATTTCTCCCAAAATACGGGTGCAGGTGTCAAGACTCAAGGGGTGAAAGTGTAGCCTCAGGGCGTGCCTGTCCTGGCTTCTGTTTATCTTGACTAATGGTGGAGGTATGAGTCGGGGTGTGGAAGGGGCTCTTTTGAGTCACTTGCCGGATTTTCTCACTAATGTGTGCTCATACCCTCACCCCTATAACCCTCTGCGGCACGGATCTTTGGTTTTCCTTTGGTTTTCCTGTGGGTTTCCTGTAAACCCTGAAAGATGGGCATGGCAGGAATTACACCCTCTTGGTTGTTTTAAAACAACTTTTATTAGGTTCATATACTGCTGTGGTTCATGTCATTTAGAAGTGCACGCGCATTCTTACAATGCTCATTTTATATGAGCGTTCAGTTGCCATTCTGTTCATTTGTTTTGGAAAGGTTACTATGCTTGGAAAAAAAGTCAGTATAAATGGCAGTTTACATTGGGTGAACTTTCAGCTGGCTGCCACATTCAAGGTTACCGCAGTCATGCCAGCCTTGGCTGTGGGTTAACAGCACCCATCCAGCAAATCCTGGCTGGCCCCTCCGCCCAGAGGAGAGCCCATTGTTGAAATGGCAGCTCCGGGGTTTGGGGGGTGAGCACACAAGCGTGGTGTCCCGCTGGGATCGCGCAGTCTGGCAGGCATTAGCTAAAGGCAACTGACCCACAGGGCTGTGAGCTTTCAGGCTGTGATCTACCCCTCCCGCCCTCCCACACCCGACACCCATATCTACAGTGCAGAGCCTCGCATTAAACTTCCGCAATGTGTATTTCAGTTCTCACACTTGTAACATGTTAGCGCTGTCCAACTGGCAAACGTAAATTCAAGCCAACTGTTCAATGAGATGGCAATGCTACTCTCCAACTGCAAACACAATGCTCATTGAGTTACCCAGTATGAAGACTTTGTTTGTGAATAAAAATTAGTGATTGGTGGTAAAAATCATAAAGTTTAACACGTTTTATAATTTTGTATGCATTTGTGTTTGTTGTTAATACTGAATTGCTGATAATGCTTAATGTCTACAGGGAGTTGGTGCCTAAATGTACTATACTCAGGCCTTACCTTAGGTTTTACTTAAGACCTCAGTGCTGTATGTTACTCAGAGAGATGCTATTCAGAAATGCACTGCCAATCCCTTCAGTGATTAAATTTTCAGAGAGGCTACTCAAAATCTGAGCTGAATGCTACAACCCAACCTAAAACCACAGCCCCATGCTGGGCCACAGGCTGCCCTCCTTTCATATGAATCACAATTCATTTTGTTGAGGAAGTCATAAATTAAATATAGCAGGGGCCTCTCTGGTCTCATTTTCATGAGGCTGACAGAAGAAAAGAGGTATCAGGCATATCTAACCGCATGTGAATGATTGCACTAATTACATGGTCGAGCACATACTGAGTCACGCTGTGCCTATCCGGTAATCTCATTTCAGCTGTTTTACGACACGCTTGACAGTTGTATGACATTTCAAAATGGCAGACGGTGTTGCATCAGTCCAGTGAATAACAAATTAGTTTATTCGGAGAAACTGTTCAAAAATGTGCGTCTTTTCACCATGCTCTGCAAATTCAGGGTGAAGATGTATTTGAAAGTCATTAAGCATGAACGTTTAGATTTGTAATCAGGGGTGGCAGAGGCTAAAGACCTTTCATTGTATTCTGAAAATGTATTTTTAAAGACAGAATAATTTTTTTACAAAGTTTAGCTATAACTATTTTACATTGTCGCCCTGTTGACATTTAACATCCTCTGCGCGTGAGTTTACACTGAACAATGTAATATGTACATGAAAGCTCGCGGAAGTGAATTTCCTTCCACTCATTTTGAATTGCTCTGTGGACTGGGTGGATGTGAGCTGTCCATGAGGCAGAGCTCGCTCCCCAGTGAGTCACACTACGGACGTCACATCTTCTGAGTTGTGGCCCAAAGCCCCTAATTTGCAATGGCAGGTCACACTCTCTGGCGTAGCGGCTGCGGGTTCTGCCAGGGACTCTGTGTTTACACTGCGGATGCTGGCAATTTCCTCAGGGCTAGTCTCGTTTTCACATGCTACGCACCTGCCAGGGGGAGCAAGAGGGCCTGGCCGTATGTCTGCCCACAATGTCATTGGCAGCAGGTCGGAGAAAAGGCTTCTTGAAAGAGAAACAGAGCTTCCTTAGTCCTGAGTCAGTCTTTTTTATGCTCCTTCCTGTACATTCTGAACTCACAGCCCCTTGTCCTCTTCTCCCTTTCAGAGATGCTGGAGTCCAACAACCTAATGACCTTTAACGGCCTGGCCAACAGCTCTAGCTATCACACCTTCCTGTTGGATGAGGAAAAGGGCAGACTGCTGGTGGGAGCCAAGGACCACATTTTCTCCTTTAATCTGCTCAACATCAAGGAATATTTAACGGTAGGTCCCATTAGAGTTGTCTTTGGGAGGAAGGGCGATGAGAGGAAAAAGGAGGAGCGCAGCCAAAGTCAACGGCGTGGCGTTTGCTCAGGCTCGCACTATGCTGACACACGGAGTGCCACATTTGAATATGACTATTTTGTTTCAAAGCACTTCTTCCTAAGAGCGTAGTGATTGAAACGGGTCCTCCTTTGTCTTAGCGTTTACAATGAGGCACTGCATCTGAATCTGATTTTCAGTATTCCCGTTCCTGAAATGGCATCGGCTGTTTGAGCTGAATGGAGTACAATACAAAGGAACAGAAATGTAAAAGCATGCCTTCAGGTGTAAAATATAAATTAATTTAAGTTTTTATGATGATGACGATGATAATGATGTCTGTTATTATTATTATTATTATTATTATTATTAAGAAGTAGATAATGGAGGAGAGAAAGAGGAATTAAAACAATTAATACATACAATACCAGGGCCTTAATTTAGGCCAGCAAGGTTCACTTGAACAATAGATCTGAAGTGCATTGTGGGATTTCTTGCTATTGTCGTCTAACTTTGTGTGAGAAGAAAGTCTCTAGACCTCTGTTCAGAACAAACTCCCATTGCTCCTGGCATCTTGAACTGAGAGGATACTTGACTGTACACTGGAAAACCCAAACTGACATACTGTCCATCTGAAGAATATAAATTGTCAAGAAATCAAGTAAAAGGGGAAAGTGATGGACATAACCAATGAGAAGTGATCTCCCATGGCCGAATAGCTGCTCCTCTTGACAGCCCTGATATGGGCAGCCAGGGACTGCAATTCAACAGAAAACATCCCATGAATATTTAAAGCCAAAGCTGTCACGGAAATCTCAGCTGTCCGAAGCATGCGAGAGGCACATCCTTCACCTGGATGAATAATGGAGAGTAAACTGGTACAAAGTGAAGACAAATTGCAATATGATTCCCTCAAGAACATGGGCTTCAACTCTGAAATACCCCCCACTTCCTTCCACTCCCACCTCCACAAGCAACCATAGAAATATTTGTGTTCACACTAGCTGTTGAACATCACACACAGATCCCAAAACAGTTCTTAAAGAGGACAGGGAATCAATGACAATATTAGCGGCATGGCTTAGCACTGAACCTCCCTATTGATCTTACTGTTATAATGCCCAATGGTAGTGCTAAGCATGAGGTAACATCGTTCATGGGGTTTTGAAAAAAGGGCTATGAGCATGTCCTATAACTTTCCAACGCTATCCGTTGTGCAATGAGTGCAAAAAGGTGCCTGTGTAAAGAGATGCCCAGTTTTCCATTTACTAGAACGCGTGTGTGTGCATGTGTGTGTGTGCGTGCATGCGTGTGTGTGCATGTGTGTGTGTGTGTGTGTGTGTGTGTAATGAAACATGGGGGAGACATGTGAGGAGACATGCTCACGGCACACACAGCAGCAGGACTCCCTCTCTGACTGGCAGAGAGTCTGACTGCCGTGTTTGTTTCTGAGAAGACTGGCTGGACTGGAGACCAGGAAGTCAAATAATGCGAGACTCTCGATCATATCTCAGCTATTTTTCTCGCCCTGAAGTCCGTTTTTCTGGGGTCGATTACACTGATTTCCCTCCATTTCCCCCAAGAGCTATGCACTGTATAATATTTCATTACACCACCTGGAACAGGTTATAGGGCCTTTTTTATCTGATTGTTAACAGTGCTCGCCAAAACACCGTAACACAGAAAGTGCCTTTGGGTAGGGCAAGTATTATTTATTCGTTTGTTTTTTTGATCCGTTTGTTTACTCAGAATAATTAATTTGGGGGTCAGTATTGAAGAGGGAAATATTCTAAAAGCATTGGGATTATCACAATATTTAAGATTTAAAAACATTTTAAATCGTCAGCTGTGCATGTAAGAAAGTTTTTTTCTAATAGTTATTTCTTGAGACTACAGTAAACGGTAAAGTTTATGATTTAGAACATAAACACTGAATTAAAGAGGATATTGTTACAGTGCACTTTCAGTAATAAATAGAGGCAAATGTATTATATGATTTTATGTGATTTTAAAAAACAAACAAAAAAGAAAAAATACAAATTCCACAACAGACACTGCACTTCACAGAATGCTGTTAAGGAAGTGTAATGTTAAAAGGATGCTTTTCTTTCTATGTTTAAGATCCCATGGCCAGCAACTCCATCAAGGCGAGATGAATGCAAGTGGGCTGGGAAAGACATATTAGTAAGTGCTGTGTGCGTGATGTGATGTATTTTGTCCATTGAAATGTTTCAATTCTAAGCCACGGAGTGAAAAGCCAAAGTTATTGATATGTTTAAGAAGTTCATTCCCTGAAAAGTCAAAACAAATTCTATAAAAGGGGGCATTTCAGGATTCCTTTCTCTTTATTTAAATAATGAAACCTCGAGAGTCATTTCACCTGCTGTTTAGAAACTAATACACTTGGGTTCAGATAACAAACCAAGTATCACTTTCAAAACAGCCTCCTAGGGCAAGTGCTTTCGTGCCACCGTTCGGCTTGTACATTTTGGAATTAGTTCCTGTCTGCCACTGTGCATACAACACGCCAGGCAGAGCATAGAAATACCACCTTACATAAATGGAGCTGTTTGCTCTGTGCGGTGTGTTACACTTCATACCCCGTGCAGTGCCTTATCAAAATTACATGGCTCTGTAAGCATGATGGGGGAGATACAGAATACCTGCAATTGTCCACGGAGGCCCATATGGTTTGGTATGAAACATTCTACATGACTTCTTTCCATTCATCTGTAGCAAGTAATGCAATGCTTATATCAGACATACTGTGTGACTAAAGTACATCATAATAAATTCTGAATGGTAGCACATACTTCAAAGGGGAAAACCAGCCAACAGTGGCTCCAGCCCTAAGGTTAAAGCCAAAAATATTCAAAACTTTTGCAAAAGCTAAATATTAGTCAAATGCCATAATTGAGCAGTTGTTCTTTATTTAAATGTTAAACAATTTCCTGTGTACTGCAATATACTGTAATCAAATATAAGTGCCATAATTGTGTTTGAATGCTTCAAGAATAGTCAGGTTATAAAAACAAATTACACCGTGTCCACCAAGGCCTACTGCAATTGTGCTTGTGTGTGTGGCTGTGCTTCAAAGAGATACGAGACAATCTAAAAAAGCATTAATCACCACTGTAAAACTCCTACAGTTTGTACGTAGTTATAAATATGTTGCTAAAAAAATAACCACCAAACTGGTTCTTTGTTAGACCACTGTGCGGTCAGTGGTGAATTTGTCAAGAGCGTCATGGTGTTGTGAGTTATAAAAAAATTTTAAAAGTGAAAACAAAGAATATTTATTTATTCGTACATGGCATATCAGTAGGATTTTTTTGTAGGTTGAATGCAATTACTTGTATAATTGTGCTTTGTATTTTGTTATTTTCATGAAGTATTTGTGTACGTCAGGTACATCCAGTGTTGTGTTCACAGCAGTGGGTTTTATTAGTTGAGCAATGTTTTAATTTCAAAGATCCCGTTGCTGCCAGTTTACTTTGGCAGATAGCACTTGTCTTCCAAAAGCTCTAAAACAACACTGGCTGCACGACAAACATTATGATGTATTTCAGTGGAAGTGAATTGGCACAAAATGTGGGAGACAACAGTATAAATCATACAGAGGCATGATTGCTTCCATAACAAGAACACCCACTGCAAAGCAAGAGAATTACTGCTACAGAGGGACTGTCGAGTTCATGCGGAAAATGTCTAGCACTGTTGATTTCAAATAGGGCTTGTCTGAACCGCTGTAAAATCTTTAGCATGTTATTTTTTTCCCCCCTGAAAACACACAGAAGATGAATGTGAGATGTTCATATCAAAGCTGTCTTGTGTCAGGTCAGCAGGGCTATAATGAGAGGAAAGGCTGACTAAAGTCTGATGTTTCCAAACTGGGACAATGTCTTGTCTCGGCCCATTGACAATAAATGGAATAAATCTGTTGCTGTCGTGTCGACAGGGAAAAGATGGAGGGACAGAACTGGCTCTGGATTATGAGCTCTGACTCTGTGTATTATTATATGTGTAAAAATGTTAATCCTCCCTGCACGTTCCATGTGTCTGAGGCAAGCATTTGATTGACATCTCATTTGAAATACATTTGTTGTTTTAAAAAAGGAACATAATAAGATGTTTGTATAATTAAGCGAGCCTCTCCCTGGCACTTCATGTCTGAAATTTCTTGGCATCATTCTTCCATTGCCTGTTAAACATGTGCATAATAGACATATTTTCCCTAGCCTTATTCTACACACACACACGCACGCGCACGCACACACACACACGCACGCGCACGCACACACACACACACACACACACACACACACACACACACACACACACGCGCACACCCACACACGCGCACACATACATATAAGAGATCATGTACAGCAAGCAGGTCAGTTGTTCCATAATGAATCCCGACAAGGGGATGTGAATCAAACGTGATGTGGAGGGGATTTAATCACCCTGAAGGGGCTTATTTTGAAACAACAGACAAGCTCACTGTATATTATCTCACTTATACCACAGCTACTTGCCAAATAAAATCTGCTATATTATGGCTGAGTTTGGCGTATCAGCTGTTTCTGTAGCATGATCAGCTTTTTATATTTTCTTTTCCCTCTTTCAAAGCTTTTCTCACACATTGCCTAGTTACCGGACCATGTAGGCTTAGTCACCTCTGTTTAAGCATAATTTAAACAGTTAACAATTAATATTGTTCAATTTCTTAGCCTTTGAGTTAAACCACGCAGTTTCAATGAGGGTGGTGGGCCTATTGTTCAGAACCAGTTTATTTTTGGTGTCTTATTTTTGGAGCCTTGAATTCTAAATTGTTTATGAAATATAAAGGTTCAATTAAGGTCCAGAATGACCATATTCTACTGACATAGCATTTACTCTTTAAATAATAAAGATATCAATCTGATTTGTTGAATGATTGCTAAAGTAACCAATAGGAACATATGGATACCAAAAATGTAAACAAAACATGTGTAGAAACACATTATACAAATGTTTAGTGGTTTATATTCAGTGTTAGAAAATCACATGTGGGCATATTAGTTCAGCCTCATAACTTTCACATTTTACAGATGTCTGTATACATTTCATATGTAGAACGTGGTTAATTAAAGATATATATGGGACCTTGACCTTCAACAACCTATAGCAGATATGATTTTCAAGCCAAGGCTGAGACCAACCTTTTGAAATTTGAACATGGGGAAGTTGGTATAAGCTTCCTCTGAAGCTGGCAAGGTCGGCAAAGTCAAAGCCAGGTCAAGTGATGGCTATTTAGAAGGTCATTTCCACCTAGTGTCCAATATGTGTAGTAGATCACACTATTATTTTAATGAAATATTGCCATTGGTCAATAGAGGTCACTGTTTTAGTCAATATTCAAATGGAGATTAGAAAATAAACAATGACTAGGAATGGAATGGAAATTCTGCACAACCCGATCCTCCAAGACTGTGAGTAGCCCTGCATTATGATTTTAAGACGGTGACAATTCACGTGATTAATTTCCCTCCATAATTTTCGATTTTGGAAGTTTTAAATATCTAGGACAAGAACCTCTGATCATCTGTCCAGTCAAAATGAGACCCAGCTAGGTTCTTAAGACTGTTCTGTATAGCTTTCCTGTAGGGCTGCCTAATAAAAAATGAATATTTTGCTGTGTATCCTGTATCTGATGGCAGCAGTGCATGTATACCTACAATGGTTTTAGTTAGATCATTGCAAAATCAGGATTAATGTTTGGAAAGGCAGACCGATGCATAATTGGCAACAAACTTGCCCAGGGAGGCAGAGAAACAGTCAGCAGGGTGAGCTCATGATAAGTGTGACTCCTCTAGCCATTTGTTGTTTTACCTGCACAAGCTGAATAAGTCTTGCAGTACTCCAGCACAATCATTTCAGATCAACAAGTTGTTGGTTTGTAAGAGTTGAGAATGTACAAAGAATGGTGCAGTGGTGGGACAGGCATAGGGTAGCAATTAAGTATTCCATTTTGGAATAAATAAATATGAGGATAATCACAAAAAAAGTACTTTTCTCTAGATTAAACCATCTGAAAAGTGAATAAAAACCAAAATGCAATGCAAAGTACAATTCCATTTATTAAAATTATTTTAGTGCATATTATCCTATTCCCAACAGCAAAGCAGTTTCTTACAGTGAAAATATATTATCATTGCATGAACACCCTTTCCGCAGCACTCTAATTTCCCTAATATGAGGGACAGAGTATCCGTCTCTGTGGGCCAAGGATGATACAATCTCCCGGTTCTCCTGGAACACCTGTTTATACAGATGGGCATCTTTATTTTCTTAACAATACAGGAAAAGGCCCGTCTGCCTCAGCCTTAGCCAGTGATGTCGCACAGGGCCTGTGTGTTCTGATCTGTGGGTGGGGCTCGTGGGGCCTCACGTCAGAGACGCTCCTATGTCTGTTTATTATGGAGGAAATGCTGACCAATCATCTCCCTCAGTATCTCAAACATAAACACCAGATAGGGTGTAGATGACAAAACAAGCACATTTGTCAGTTATCACCTGCTTACAGCTTTGAAAATATGCGTATGACCTTTCAATATTTAAAATGGTTTTCTTAAAGAAACAGAATGTACCTGAATGAATTGTGGCTGACTGCCACCCACCATTCAACTTGTGGCCCGAGATGTCATGCCCATCGCAGGTGGTGCTGCTGCTGAAATTTGTGTAAATGAAATGTATGTTTGTTATTGACGCACCTCAAAATTTATTTAACATGTGTCCATGTCAGTGTTACGGTTCAGTGGTTCAACAAACTGGATAAAATGTAATTCTGTTTTTTTTTTTTAAGTAAATTTACATTTAAAAAAATATCCTCAGTGTAAACAAAACAAAAATGTTAATTCTGATTGAATCCACAGCTTATTTCAAGGTGTCCACATTTTATTTATTAGTACCAGAAGTAATACATGTAATACATACAATGACAACACTCTGGTAAAGTACTTTTCTTTTTTTCAGAGCACAGCCCAAGGTCCTTTGATCTGATATTTATGGGAAGAAACAGGTATGGCAACGATAGCCCGATTGAAGTTGTGATTTCTCCTCTCCCTACAGAAGGAATGTTCCAATTTCATCAAAGTGCTTCAGACATTTAACCAAACCCACCTGTATGCCTGTGGGACTGGAGCCTTTCACCCCATCTGTGCCTATCTGGAGGTGGGAAAACGACCAGAGGTAAGATGTCAGTGATAAATTATTATTTCACAAGAAATCTGAAATACAATGCATGTACATAAATACGTTGGCTCGTTAATTTTAAAGGGCTGTACAAATATAAATTGGTTAGTGTACAAACTTTTACTTTTAGTGTACTTAGTTGATAGTCTATATTTATCATATTATTTTACATGTAAATCACACACTGTTTTATAGAGTTTGTAAGTAATTGTAGAAGAATTTACATTTGTCCGCACTCTCAGTTTGAGTCTCTCTTAAATTTCCCTGGTGGTCTTCAGTTTTCTGTTTTGATGTCCCTTGGTTTGTCCACAGGAAGTGATCCCATTAAAATTAGACATGTATGTTGCCCTTTTGATGTAGCTTATACTTGGGGCTGACATTCAATGGTCTGCATAATCTCACAGCTTCATAATTACACAGTGTGACCTTATCCCACACCCTTGAGTTTGAAATGCTAAAACAAACTATGCAGGGTAAATTATTCTTAAAATAATCATTAATTCATTGCCAGTAGTTAAAAATGTACTTACTCATCATTTTTTTTTCTGTGAAATCAAAAACTGTTATCTATAATATAATTTTTGTCTGATAGAGTTGAAATAAACTGCAGTGTTTCCGTTAAAAAACAAAAACAAATGATGTCCTCATAGGATATGGTGGAATGATGTAAAAATGGAAATTAACCATTACTACTTATGCTTTAATTTAATTGCAAACATGTTTTATCCATTTCACAACCATCTTGTATCATTGTTGAGATACTTCATCTCACCCGTGTATCGCTGTCACATGTCTGGTGTTTCCTTTTTCCAAAATCAGTCATCATAATAATGATGACTGATTTTGCAATCTTCAGCATGACTGACTTGGGCATTTGAATCAACTTGGGTCAACTTCCATTTACATCATGCTTGATCCTAAATGACCTTATGATTAGGATGGCATAGAGATAATTCAAAGAGGCTTCTTGTACTCTTTGGGAATAATAGGGGAGAGTTTGAATATATCCTTCTTGGAGAGCTCCAGTGATACTTTCATTAATATCACACCTTCACTGGTCATGTGTGACAATTTTCTTTCTCTAAACGATTTCCTGATTGCCCCAAAATGTATTTAATTCACTAAATGAAGTAGAACATTTATTTTTTAAAAGCTTTATTGAGGAGAGGTCTTTCAATTTATCATTCTTAAATAGTATTTCCATTTTCTTCCACAAAATGTCAATGATTCTCATAGATAAATTTCTGCCCGCAAACTTATCCTCCATTAGAATGTAATTTTCAAACAATTATCGTGGGAAAAATTTGTGAGCTTTTCAATTATTTAAGCCCTTTAATTATCTCATATAAGAGGTAGAGGCATTCATGGTGTGAATCACTAATGCAATCTTAGAAATGCTAACATGCATGTTTCTCTGAACACCCTCTGAACATTCTGTTACCAGGACAGCATCTTCAGGCTGGAGACGTCACACTTCGAGAATGGCCGTGGAAAGAGTCCCTACGACCCAAAGCTGCTGACAGCTTCTCTTCTAATTGGTGAGTTGTGAGAGGACCATAACCATACCAAGTCTGGCTTCCTCTTGGGTCATACAGGAGTATTGGGCACACTGAGTAGATAAGTAGAGTAGTCCATAGGAACAGAGACAATTGAATGCATGTGGCAACAAAGAGCCTACCCACCGTGTGTGTGTGCGTGTGTGTGTTTTTTTTTTTTTTTGTGGTTTTTGCTGAGTTGAGTGTTTCGAATTACTCTGCATGCGAAGAGGGAACCGTTACTTTTTTACCATCATTTTTACATGTGAGACTACAGTTCAATGGCGTGCCATTTGCCTCATAGAGCGAACCTTTGCTGTGCTGAAACATATACTTCTTGTTATCATTTCTGCCAGTGTTTCAGCTATATAGCGTGCCCTTCCTATAGACTCTATAATAAAGGACACACAATGGCGGTGACATCCAGATGTTTGCGGCCTCCATCACAAAAGCTTGGCTATATTGGAGAGGGTAGCTTCAAAGAGTCCAGTATCCAAACTGCTTCCAGATGAATAAGTAACTCTAAAAGTAATGCGTCCATTTCAATAATGGCATTCTTTAATCCGTACATACCATTCATATCCAATTAAAAGCATATGATCACGTGTCATCCTTGACATATTTTGACTCATATTTAGACCTGACACCTCCCTTGCTGCCACTTGAGGCTTGTTACAGTTTATTGTTTTTCTTTGGTGGAGCAGAAACACTAAATTCCCACACATGAAAGCTATTCCATACGAACAATATGGCTTCAGTACAGATCACATGATAGCCATACTTTATAGCTATGTGCAAAAGTGCATTTGCCCATGCTTTTATGTGGATGGCTTTGAAAGGCGTCATGTCTGATGCAAAAATGCCTGGTACATAAAATGTTCTTCGAAAACATACAATTTACAAAAGTGAACTGCATGGTATAGTAGTTTCTTTTAATTTAATTTTTACAATTCCTGTGAACAGTGAGCAAAATCAGTAGGCAAATGAACCTGTGGCAAACCAAAGTTTTGCCCACTTTGCAGTTTTTCATTATCATTTAATTTCCTCCCGCTGCTG
This sequence comes from Synaphobranchus kaupii, assembly GCA_029718625.1. NCBI lineage: Eukaryota > Metazoa > Chordata > Actinopteri > Anguilliformes > Synaphobranchidae > Synaphobranchus > Synaphobranchus kaupii. The sequence continues at coordinate 98,774,635 of CM056376.1, forward strand.
CTCGAAATTGTATCGCGGGGTGTGAACGCGATTCATTCAGCGCTCAAAGGAGTTGCAGAGACAAGATCTTCTCTGGTGAGCGCGCCCACAGAACGGACAGATCCGTGATGAGATAGTGTTCCCTCGCTATGCAAGGTGTCAGTGGGCCGCCAGCACTCCGTAGATTAGGCTTAAGTTCTGCAAACCCTCGGCAGCAGCCCCTCCATGCTTGACTTCTCTTTTGTTTTGCCCACTGAGGAAAGTAATTAAACTATAGATCTGCCTGACAGGCAGCAGATTAGGTTCTGGTGGGCTTGAATAGATTTCCGAGTGCCCGGCATTGTGCGCGAGCCGTGTGCCGTGCGAGAGATGGAAACAGCTGCCTCAATGGAGGAATGCACACACAGGGCCGCGATGACATTCGTTTTGACGTCTTTCTTTTTAAACTCAAGCGCTTTGACTTTCAGATGTCATCCTGTTGCTAAAAGTATTCCGTAACAGTTTTTGTGTTTACGCATCTCTATACATACACCCAAACGCATTCATTTATCATTAGAACTGGTGGCAGATAATTGGAACACCAGTGATCTAGTGAAAAACTTGTGAAAATGCATCCATTTGAGATGACAAAGACATCAAGACCATTGAAAAGTCAGTTGTACCCAGAATGTCTGAGACTGAATATTCTCCTGCTAAACATTAACGGCCTGATTTACCTTTAGCAAGTGCAATACCTTTAACCACACGCAAAACCAATAACATGACCAATGATTGGTCATGGTTTTTGTTTTGCACCAATCATTGGTTGTGTTATTAGTTTTGCATGTGCTAAAAGGGTTTCCACACACTAAATGTAAATCAGGCCCTTAATGCATGTTTATTGAAACACCTGAAAATTGGGGGAAACTCATCATGAACTCATCATGAATGAAATTTCAAGGCTGCTATTACACATGACATGTTGACGGCTTAATTTTGTTATTATTCCCCCTTCATCAAGAGCTAGTCAGAGTCAATTACTCTAAACCTCTTAATCTGGGAGCCCTTAATTAGGAGGAAGCTCTCCTGTCATACTTCTCACCCCTCTGTCCTTCATCATTGGTGATTGGCAGCGGCAGTGCTTTAGAAAATACTAATTTCACACCACTGATCGTTTTTGACTCCTCATTTGATCTAGGAAAAGGATATAACAAATATAGCCTCCACATGGACGCCTGAAACATGTTGAATTTTCCATCTTTCTCTGTAAAAAGTATTTCTTAATAAAAGCTACATTAAGACTGCAGCTAAAAGCAGCACAATTTCGATTTTTTCCTCACGTTACACAGTTTGCATGTTTTTAAATCATGTTTTTAAATCAAAGACAGGATTGGTACAGAACAACATTCCTTACCGAACCAGAGGGATACACTGGCAAAGGGATTTTTACATAACTCCCCATACCACAGATTCATATTGTCGTAATTCTGTATTGGCAGTACGGTTGGGTCACTTTCAAAAATCTATATGAACAAAAAAATCTGATCTGAGCAAAAAATCTGAATTGAGCATTAATGTCTGTCGTCTATAAGTAGTTAAAATGTACTGTATCTACGAACACGTGTTTTTACAATATATTCATCAGCGGACACCACATGCACATTGCGTGCAGTCCATGTAGTGGTGAGTGCTGACCCCTCACACTTGATACTGTTATTTGCTTCTCGATTTATAGACGGGGAGCTATACTCCGGGACATCGGCAGACTTCATGGGAAGGGACTTTGCCATTTTCCGAACATTGGGTCAGCATCATCCAATCAGGACGGAGCAGCACGATTCAAGATGGTTAAATGGTATGGAAACGAGCCTATTTGAACATGGGTGGTTTTGGAAACATACGTGTGTATCTCTGGTCAGTGATCATAGATGAGTCCGTCACTTTGTCCTCATTAAATTAGTTTGGCTATTATGCACACGCTGGACAGTGCGGTGATGTGTAAAGTGACTTGTATGTACATCCTGCTCAAACAATGTTTTTGCATTGAAATAAACAGGGATTACAGCTTTTTCATACCATAAGAACCAGTCCTTTTAGGTTTCTTTTTAACATTACTCCTCACAGAGAGCAGTGTGTGAGGCCACAACGGATGCCTTCACCTCCCTTTAATCCTGCCTCTGATTGACAGGGTATTAAGAGGATCAGCGTTATCAGATACTGTCTATTCATAACTGCCTGTTTTGTGCCTCCTACCCACTCTGGACATTAAAAAAAAACGAGTAAAGTGCCCTCTGGCGACTTGCCTGCTTTAGAGGGGATTTATAAAACACAATAGGTAAATTTGAGGTTTAAGACTTTCATATTTTCCCAGGGAGTTAAGCCTTACTCTGTTCTTCTTCTTCAGTGGCATATCTTGGGGTTTTTTCTACCTGCATGACTGGATTTTGTTGTCCATTAGCAGTGAATGCCATGGTGAATGAAAGCAACATTTAGCATTTTCACCGCATTAGTCTTTTCAGATTTGTGTACACCGTCACCGTGGATACATTATATTTCACATGTTTTCTTCCCGCTGGGCATGTCCTTTTAAAATATTTTCATTGTTAAAATTTTGTTTCTCAAAAGAAACGCAATTTGGGGATTTTGGCGATGGTTATCGGATTGTGACTTATCAACACGTTTTGTTTTGATGTGTTAAGTTCCACTGTGTGCACAGTTGCTGTTGGGGAAAATGTGTATGTGCAGGAAAAGGCTTCTTATGAAACAGGTCAGCTGGAATAATTTAACACAGCAATTTGCATACTCGCATGTGCTGGTTGTTAATGTCATTAACGTGTCCGTAGCAAAGCATTCTGTGATAACTGCTTCACCAGAAATGAGCGATTTAAATGCGTAGGGGAAAACTTTGTATATTTAGAAATTCTGTGAGAAATATGTTCCCAGAGAGGTGGAGCAGATCTGGTATGCCGATATAACAATTTGCGCAGCCCTAATGTGTAATATTGGGATTAATGTTGTCTGGGCTAAACGCAGTTCAATTTGTACTTGCCGTGTCAATACCAATTTCCTCATACCAGCTCAGTGTGTTTCTCTTTCTCTCTCTCTCTCTCTCTGGCATTGCTGGGAGGTTGGTATACAGGTTTAACTGGGAAGACATTAGCGGTACAATTGTTGAAGTCAAAAGGACTTGTGTAACCATCCCAGCTGACACAGGTCTCCCTGACTGTGAGGAAACATGTCCTCATTTGCAATATAATTTAGTTCTGCTAGCACAATGTGGTTTAGTGGGGAAAACATCTTATTGCAAAAACATGCCGTTGTAAACAACCCAGAGTAGAGGTGAGATGGGTCCATCAGCTAAGAGAGAGGGACCTTTTTATTTTACAATTTTATTTTAATTGTTACTGTGCACAACATCCACAGAGTCGAAAAATATTGTAAATATATTTCATTAATAAAAAATTTATCACATTTGGATTACTTTTCTAGCTTAAAGTTTTATATTACTTACCTGATAAATTTTAGGGCTGTATGAAATAAGAAACGGGGCACATTGACTGACTACACCCCAGGCTTGCTTGTTGATCAGCAGGAGGCTTCCTGCTAGTGCAGAAAAAAAAGCCTAACCTTGACATAAATTTTGAGTTTGGAATTTTCTCCAGACTTGTCTTGTCTACACAAAAATCTGTTAGGGTATAATGTGGTACAGTTTTTTTTTCTCTCAGAGCATATCACACTCATATCATTTCACTGTCTATTAAGTCTAGATATGAACCAAATATAGATATGAAATGATACGCAGGCTGATGTTTAATTGTTTAGTCTCAAACTGCGCATTACACCACACTACTGCACTGTACCACATGCTTCCATCTGTTCCAGCAGTGGTTGTACACTTTAAGAAAAGTTTTCAGAAAATTAATCAGAGAAGAGCATTCATCATGTTACAGCATGTCAAGCATTCGGCTTCGAAATACAGAGCCCTATTAAAGTTCGCTAGCTTTATATTCCTTAGAGCATACTTGTGTATTCATAATCCTTTCTGTGTCTGTGTATGTGGTGTCTAGACCCGAGGTTTGTGACTGTTCACCTGATTCCTGAGAGTGACAACCCGGAGGATGATAAGATCTACCTGTTCTTCCGGGAGAACGCCATGGATGGGGAGCACACCGGGAAAGCCACGCACGCCAGGATCGGGCAGCTCTGTAAGGTAACGGCTCCTCTCACACCGACAAAGGTTCCACATGCCCCCATGAAAACCACCAATCCAAATTTCACTGAAAACAAGCGTCACATTTAACTGTTCAAACCTTTAAACAGCTTCACGTCGTCTGCCGGTTATTTCGACATAAACTAGGGCATGCGACAGACCCCCGTAGCTTGTGTCTAAACTGGAATCTAGAGAGTGTTTATAAGAGTGGGTCCAACGCTGTCTATATCCCTTTGGCTGTGAGAGTCTGTGAGAGGGCGAAACCGATCGCCAGTTAGAGCGGAGCCTGCAGCTAAGCTCAGGCCAGGTCACTTTACACTGCAGCTGTGATTTAATGGCCAGCTGCTGAGAGCCTATTTGCCATATTAACTTCTGTTGATCTCCACTAGGAGTGCTGCCCTCACCGAGCGGTCAACAAACTATCTATTAATATCTGTCTCTCAAAACTGGAGCTTTTTTCTCTTCTGTCTTTATTCCCGTTTTCTTTTTTTATCATTATTAACTGGCATCTCAAGGAGGAACTTCCATACTTTTAAATGTCAGTGGTGTCAGCATTTTACCTGCAGTCATGTTTAAAGTGTGACTTTATAGCACTGAGCAGAGCAATGTGTTCCCCATTACAGATATGATAATTTGGTATGATGGGAATCTGTTCTCTACGAGTCAGAACAATGCGTCTATTGTACATGTTGTTTTGATTTGTGTGATTGAGTTTTTTTATTGTCTCACATAAATCATAAATCTGCACTGTTATTCTTCTACTCAGCTTCATGTACTGCCAGCTCCACCAAAGATAAACAGGAAAAAAATCAGCTACAGAAATGAATCAGTCAACTGCCGGATGGACGACCCAGTGTCTCTCGCTCTCTCTCTCTCTGTCTTTGTCAATAAACAGAAACAAGGCAGGGCGTTGATTGATTGACTACAGTAGATCATTGTTCCCACACATTTGCTGCGTCATATCATCTGGTTTAACCCCAAACCGTTCCTCATTTAAATGCCAATGTTTAAGTTCTCTTACAAAGGATCACTTGTGTCAGTATCTTCAGCCAAATCATTTTCTTATTTCAATTCCATGGCATCAGTGGGAAAAGTTCAAATAAATAAAATGTAAAATACTAATGCACAAGTGAACTCTTTCCGTTTGTCTCTGTGTTTGACAGAATGATTTTGGGGGCCACAGGAGTCTTGTGAATAAGTGGACCACCTTCCTGAAAGCGCGTCTCATTTGCTCTGTGCCAGGAGCCAATGGCATCGACACACACTTTGACGAGCTGCGTAAGTGTCCTTTCACTACCAGTGCTGTGAATATGTTTTTACCCTTCCTATTATGTGAGCATTTTACTGCCATTTGTCTTAAGGTGTTTTTACGGGTCAATATATAAAAATGTTACAAATATCTTTTTTATACACATTTCCTAATTGTTTAGGATGTCTTACATGTGTTTGTTGAAGAAAATCACTAATTTGAAATGATACAAAAACTAAACGTAATTTTGGGTCATATAGACCCTAACATAATAGGAAGGTAATCAGTGTATTATTTGTGATAATGTGTATTGGATACAAATGGTGGTGGTCACCACCCCCCACCATCATTTTAAAGAACATTTAGCTGCTTGTAATGGTTGAAAGGTGTTGTACAATGCAAGTCATCATTATTTTGTATGTGTATTTTTAGAGGACATCTTCCTGATGAGTTCAAAGGATCCAAAGAATCCAGTCATATATGGCGTGTTCACAACCTCCAGGTACTTTTTATTATTGCCAATGGAAAGGGTTGTAGACACAATAGGCGAATGTTATTCCACACCTTGCTGTGTTTCTCATGGTTTCTCAATGGTTATTTCTGAGGGATCTATAAAAGAATGATATGGATCAGGGAACTGTAGGCGTTCCTGCTCGCTTAATCCATGAGCAGGTGTTCACTTGCTCTACCACACATAACAAGATATTGGAAAATGTCTCTTGTTAATCTCGTTCAGGTTGTGGTCCCTGCCCTTTACTCATGTTTCAGTCGAGTCTAAAGAACACCATAGGAATGAGAAAGTCACGTGTGGGTCCATACACGCCTTCCTTCTCCGTACAGGGCTGGGACACAAAATCACATGTGTTACTTAAATGTGCGTTAAGTTTTAATACAAGAGGTTGGAAAGAAGCAGGTCCCAAGATAGGGCCCCAAGGAAACCTTTTTTAAAATTCTGTTTAGTCAAAATAGCCAATTCTGTTTTTTTCCCCCAAAATAACAGTCTGTTATAGAAGTTTCTCTCTTTTCAAAAGCTCAAATTAGACCAGCCAGTAATCCTGCACTTAAATATTATGTTGTCGTCCTTGGCAGTAGAGAAACTCTGAATCTACAAAAGTGGTCCAGGACTCAAACACTTCGATTGAGGGTTGAGTGAAATCTAATATGCACCATGGACTGTCTCCTGGACTTTTAACATTCTTTGAGGAGATTCCTTGTCTAGCAGTGAATGAGAGATGTCACCAAAGGTGACGTGTGTTATGCCGTGTTAAATTCAGGTTCCAAAATTGGTGTGCTTTCTTCACAGCACTATTGGCTGTATAGTTTATGTAATGATAGCATAATCAGATAGCAGAACCATGGAGCACAGTCAGAACAGTCGTCTTAACATTCCAGAGGCAATCTGCATTCCTGCAGATTCCCATCATCTCCCCCACAGCCATTGATGTGCTATTTTCCCCCAGCTGAAACTGTTGGTACAATGACACATATTTGGAGTGGCACATTGTGGACTTGAACCAGGTCTTCCAGGGGGACACTGTGGGTGAAACAATGTTCAGAAAGATACTTCATCATTGTGACCAAAGTGCCAAGGTTCTTTATCACATCCTGGTGGTGTGCCCAGACCTTTGCCACTGTGTTGATGACATGTCCCTGGCAAACAACATGTGTGGTGTTTGGCAACAGCGCTTTGGCGTCTCTCCATGTCTTCTGGCAGTGTGCAGCTCCACCAGTCACAACCTCTACAGCATAATTTAACTGGGATCTCTATTTTGATAGATTCTGAACAATTGCTTGGCTCAGAGTAGAGTAGTTGCATCGATTTAAAAGTTTAAGTTGGTATTGAGGAATTTATTTAGCCAATTCTATGATTGAATCTATCCTAGTGGCCCTACCTATACTACTATACTGCATATCTTTTCTGTTTTTGCAAACTGTGGTCTGCTTATTGAATTGAATTAGTCAAAACTGTTAATTAAACAGCAGATATTTATTATTTTCACAAAGAGAGACAGAAATGTGCCAATTGTTTCTTCGCAGAAAATGTAGAAAAAGCAAAACCAAAGAAAAAAAAGGAATTCCAGAATGTAAAGAATTTGACTGAATTAGACTTTACTGTGTCTATTATTTTCCTGATTCAAGATGAAATAGGAATTCAATCCTATTTTATATTACTCCTCTGAGAAGCTTTACAAAACAACAACTGAACTTTCAACTTATATAAGTGATAACAATCGGTATGTAAGATAATAAAATTTTTACGAAATAGCATCTAACAGGTACTAACTAGTAATGCAGTCTTTTTCAGTGTTATAATCAATGTGTGGCTTTAATTGCTTAGAGCAGGCAATTTATCACCGAGATTAATCTATAGTTTAATGAAGCCTGACTGTAATGGATTTGTTTGTGCCCTCAGTAACATCTTCAAAGGTTCGGCGGTGTGCATGTACAGCATGGCAGATGTGAGAAGAGTGTTCCTAGGGCCCTACGCCCACAGGGACGGACCCAACTACCAGTGGGTACCGTTCCAGGGGAGGGTGCCCTATCCACGTCCTGGAACGGTGAGTCCCCTAGGATGAGTGTGTGTGCTGACAAAATTTAAAATATTCAAATAATTTTATTTTTTATGTTAAACTCATGTTTGGTGGTCCTTAGTGCCCAAGCAAAACCTTCGGTGGATTCGACTCCACAAAGGATCTTCCTGATGATGTCATCACCTTTGCAAGAGGCCACCCTGCCATGTTCAATGCCGTCCATCCAATCAACAACCGGCCAATCATTATCAAGACTGATGTGGATTACCAGTTCACTCAGATGGTGGTAGACAGGGTGGAGGCAGAGGATGGCCAGTATGACGTCATGTTCATTGGAACAGGTGCTTGTACACGTCTGTCTGATACATGAAAATGAATATGGAGTATCAGAAATAAAACGTAGCTCTCACCTTCATATTCTCACGTTCTTAATAATCAAAACTGCTAATCAGTCAGTCAATCAATCAATCAATCAATCAATCAATCAATGATATAGTGGCAGGTTTGATGGTTGGATTATATTTCACAGATAAGATTACTGACTCTGTGTAAGGCACACAACAGTTGCTGTTTAATTGCATGTGTTTGAATACCCCCCCCCCCCCCCCCCCACTGTGCACACAAACACATAAGTTACAACATCGACATTATGTTTCTTCACAATGTCAAAGCAACAGATATTTCAGTGCACCGTGCAGTTCAGCAAGGCAGCCGTAATGAGATCCTATTTGGTTTTGTGTTTAAGACATTGGGACGGTTCTGAAAGTGGTGTCCATACCGAGAGAGACCTGGCGTGACCTGGAGGAAGTCCTGCTGGAGGAGATGACTGTGTTCCGGGTAAATTTAACATGAACATTGGAAATACTGAATGGAGATGCAGGCTTGTCTTGTGATTTGTTCCAACCATCTGGGCAAACTATGAACCTGAATGTGACCGACATGACTCACTTCAGAGCATAGCTAAAACATGTAGAGCTCAGGGCCTACCATATATTAGAGAAGCCTTTTCTTTTGTTTGCAGATACCCTGAGCTACCCATAAAAGACTGATAGTGACACTTTTTGTTCACTATTTATTTCTTCCACAATGTTTATGGTTTGCTAAGCTGGGGCACTTCCTGACAGAAAACAGACCCTGTAACTAATTGGACAGCTCAGTTACAGGGCGTAGCAACAGGATGATGATTTCCTCAGAAGAGCTCTGCGGACCTTTGAAGTTTATGCACAAACTGAAAGGGCAACATGGTGTGGAGAGCAGAGCATGAAGCCACAGCCATGCGTGGGTGCCCGCAAAGTCCCATAAAGGATGCAGGTGCTCTTTTTAAACACAAGAGTTCAGAGACGAAAACATCAAGGTGCCGAGGAGCACAGGAGTATCAAGATGAGGCCTCTCAGGACTGTCCACTGCTCATAAACACCAATTCCACTAGAGCTGAACGCAAGCAGTGTAACTAATAGCAGCGCACCAGGATGCGGAGATAATCTGGATCAGAGCTGCTCGCCACTCATTTCCACTGACGACTTTTCACACTGACAGTTTCACCCCCACACCTCCTTTTGATGTGTGCTTTCTTTGTGAATCTCTCTCCAGGAACCAACCACTATTACAGCGATGGAGCTTTCCACTAAACAGGTAAGGGTTTGATTCTGCATGCATTAGATATATTTACAGAACATAACACATTTTTTTCTTATTTAAAACACTCAGGTATCTCCAAAAAAGATAAATATGCCACAGGTGTTGCACAGGACTAATACAAATACAAATGGACAAATAAGAAGTGCGGTTTTAGTATGACCCTTTGGAAATAACCAGGAGGAGTTGAGGGTAGGGAGAATTTGAAAAGCAATCATATGTCATATGAAAGCAATCAAAAATATTGTGCAAATGATACCATGACACAGAAAAATATGTGTTGTTTTGTTCCATTTTGAAAAACCAAACAAGCATACAGTATATCCTACAGGCACATTTCATCTCCATCCAGAACATTCTCTGCCAGATGCACAAGAACACTGTCTGTGGCACAGCATGAATTGAAGTTAGGGAGTTCTTTAAGAGCCCGTCATTCCCTGGGCTTACAATGCAACTGGACACAAGTGCAGGACTTAGGCTTTTTTGCAATGCAAATCCTACATCCTGAGGGAATGAATGCTTGAGATGACATTTCCAAGTTGAACCAATATAAAAGTAAGCAGCCTGGTAATAAAGATTCGTGCAATTTCCTGTCAGTTTGTTTCATCTTCTGCCTGTACAGAAGTGCACTGATAGGGAGGACTATCGCAGGAAATTAGAGAGAGGGAAGCATACATTTGTTTTGCAAAAGGTCTCCTGGAAGTTGAAAGCAGAAACTTTCAGAGCTTGTTTGACAAACATACATGCATAAACTAACATGACCCTCACAAAGAAACACTAGTTATAGAACATGCCTCAGTGCGTGTCGATGTGAAGCTAAACGTTCCCAAAGGGGGAAGAAAATCAATACAACAATGAAATAACAAACTTATTTTCTTTTGTACTGTGTTAACTGCTGATGGATGTGGAACGCAACAAAGGCCAGTGATTTTTGAAGCCATTTTTCTTTTTGAAGTTTTAGACATTATTCTTGAAATCTGAACTCCCTCTTCTTTGAATGAGTTGGTGAGTTTTAAAGTTGTAATTACGTAGCTATGTAATTTCAATGTAGCTCAGATTAGGAAGAATACAAGGGTGTCCACTGCAATATCAATAACAGTACATTATTCACCCATCCAGCCTATGGTGAGAAGATAGGATCCTAGAATGAAAACTTTATATCCACCTGTTCAACCTTGCATTCTTGCACATGGGGCTTGCACCTGATATTGACAAGAAAGGATCATGGTACAAAATGCATTTTTCTTTCTCTCAATTTCCACAGCAACAGCTGTACCTTGGTTCTGAAATTGGAGTTTCCCAGATGCCATTGCACCGGTGTGACGTTTACGGCAAGGCTTGCGCCGAGTGCTGCCTGGCGAGGGACCCTTACTGTGCCTGGGACGGCACCGAGTGTTCCCGCTACTTCCCCGCCGCTAAGAGGTAAGGCCGCAGGCATCCCAAATCCTTTGCGGCAGGGCATCCTGGGAGACCACCACAGGAGGTGCCCAAGCCCTCTCCAAATGTTTGCTTTTAGCAGAGAAATGAGAAACAGACGGGCAGCCAAGGGTCACACGGGCTCCACAGGAATGTTTGTGAGGAAATTATGGAGTTGCAGCTCAGAGAGAGCTATTTACCCCTCCGTGTGGAATACTGGGATCTCGTCAGCACATCTGCAAAGGGCTTTTGGGTTCAGCTCAATGCAAATGGCAAAGATCTTAGCTGTTTGCTATGTGGATTCATTCCATTAGATTCCATTAGATATGTGGATTCATTCTTTTATTCAAATCACGGTCCTCGTGGGCTGAGAACGGCTGGTTTTCCACCCTCCCTTTGCCTGGGAGTCAGGTGTGAAAACAGTCTGGCCAATCAGTATTACTAATTGTTCAGTTAATTACCTAGGAGAAAAGAAAACACGGGCTGGATTTGAATATCCATGTGTCAGACAGTCTGATGAATAGCCAGGTCTGTGTAAGAGTTAGGATAGATGTTCTAAATCAGTGATCTCCAATTTGGCACACCTGATTCAAATACTCACTAACTGGAAGTTAATTTTAAGAGAATGTTGTTCTTTAGTTGAATAGTTAGTCATTGTTAAATTCTGCAGTACAGAAATTGCCTCGACATATTGTTTCTTTTTATGGCACCTATTGACAGTACTGATCATATTGACAGTATCTGTCCACTTATCAACATAACTGTCAACTGTGATTTGAACTATCCAAGAAACATAAATATACACTATGTACATCAAAGCATAAATTCAGTTTGAGTCCCCTGGGTTGCTATACTGAGTACAAATGAGTTGGAAGGATACACAGAGGCAAAATACATAGTGAGTAAGGTCTTGTGCATATTGTAGACATTATATAGGGGTAATGACCTCATAGGCATTTCTAGAGAGTACATATGGCACTTGGCACCATTCTCTCAAAGAGCAAATACATGAATAAAACCTGCATCTTCAAAGGCAAAACAGCCTCAAGGTAAGAGGAAAAATTCCTCGCAGAAAGATAAATGCGCCCAGAGCATTTTGTTTAGCATAAGCGTTGCTCCGCACATCTCCTCGTAGATTTCTGGAGGTGGAATGAGGAGAAGATAAGAGGAAATTTAGCCTGCACTTGGGTAAAACAACCACCCTCCAAGAGAAAGCTCCGTCGCGTTATTGATTTTAGCTTCACATTACCGCAGCTCAACATTGCTCTCGAGCTTCACGGAGCAAATGGCGCTCGCCCTGTAAAAGAAGCCAGCCATGTTGGTTCCATCTATCGATCCAAGCACTGAACCACTGCAATGATATGAATTTGCAACTGAGACTGCAGCAGAGGGGCAAAGCCTGACATCCACTGACCTTGGATTTAAAATACACACAGAAAGCACAGCCAGGCAATGCTCTATCTCTCACCATGGAGAGCAAAGCATTGCATGAAGAGAACATTGTATTAATTCAAAATGAAAACAAAATTAATATAAATTAGCTTTTGTTGACAGAGTTAGGTTTCCTGAGCCTCATTGGTGGGGCTCCATTCACTGATTCCAATGAACCAATCGAAATGACTTTCTTTCTGACAAAAAAACAATGGAGGACTGGTCCAAATTCATAACAGTGATAGCACATGATCACTTCATCCATTTATGGGTTCATGAAGCCCCATTAGTAGTTTGCACTGGCTTCATGATTTGTACTGTGGCTTTATGTATTTTAGTGTTACAAAGATGTACATGATTGAATGAACGAGTCCTAGGTCACTGTACTCTTTATGTGTTTGTAGACGAACAAGACGCCAGGACATCAGGAATGGGGATCCTCTGACACAGTGTTCAGACCTACAGCATCACGGTAGGCATTAATCCACACTGTATTAGTCTTAGTCCTCTGTTCAGGAAAGAAATACGCGCCAAACATGAAAACTAATACTTATGTTTATAATTGTGAATGGTATACGATTAATCTGTGTGTATGTACAACCTCTGGAAACATATACGTAACTGTAAGTGTAGCTTTTTGGAGTTACTTGAAACATATTTTCTTGCTTAAAACCACAATACCCGAATGCTCCCATACCAGCCATTGTAATACCAACAGGTCATTTTCTGTATCAAAAATATATTTAATTGCATGTAAGTAAACATTCTGGGGCATACACTAAACCTGACATAATATATTTTTTGAAAAACAGAATGTGAACTCTCAAAGTGAATGGATTCAGTACAGGCCAATGGATGGTTGCAGTATTTCAGTCGATATTCTTCAACAAAGAATTGTGTCCTCCACGCTTAAAACCAGCTAACAAATGAAGCTGCTTCTTTCATGGAAATGCTAATATGTAATCCGTTTACATTGTTCTGCAGTGACGTATCAGAAAAGAAGAGGGGATGCTGGGAAAACCAATTTGTGTGTTTAACGTGGAATTGTGTTGTTAATTTCCAGAGGTTTTAATTAAAGTCTTTATGGTCCCTCGGAGACACTTCCGGTCTACTCTGTGCTGGATGGAATTCTCCAGTTTAATTTAATACCCTTGTCCATCTTCTAAATCAGGCAGTTTTGTCTGTTTCTACCATGTAGTTAATTAGGTTTTTTACTGCGTTGCTCATGCAGTTGGCTTTGCGAATGTCAGCCTTTTTCATGTTCGGCACCGGAGACTGCAGCCGCACGCCCGTACTGCGTAGGCCAGGCATTGATTTCTCATTTAACATGGGTTTCAGAACTGGCTGGTTATTTTGTGAGCTTAACTCTACCCCAGACCAGTATGAGGTCTTGCAGTTAGGAGACGTAAAGACAAATATGGGAATATTCGGGCCTGCGAACTGACGATGTGTTCGAAATTTACTTTGCGTGGTGCAGCACACAACAAGAATGAAGACAAATTAATTATTTAATTAAACCCTGTGAGCCGCAAAAATATGAAACTGATTTTTTTTTTTACCAGTGAATGTGATTCTAGTATTATGTATAATTTGTTTGCAGGACATTTTCCGAGTGGAAATATATCAGATTAATGAATTTATATATTCATTATTATACCTTATTTTGTTTTGTTCACTGTTTAAGGAGAACAAACTGTTATCATGTCCTACATGACTTAAATTATCATTATACAGTTTTGATCTAGATATTGCCAGTTGTTTGTAGAAAATCCCATTAGCCATGATATACATCTCTGTGTGTAGTGATAGATTACATGTTCGATTCAATTTGTAGAATGTAAAACCATGCTGCTTTGCAATGCAACTACCATAATCAATGTTACCAATGGAATTTCTAATGTATCACTGCACTAACTGCTGACACACTTTGGTCAGGGCTGCAAGGATAACAATGACGCATTTTAACGCGCTACTTTCTTCCTCTTTTGACAGACGAGATGAATGGACAAGGCACGGTGGTAAACAAGATCATCTATGGCGTAGAGAACAGCAGTACATTTCTGGAGTGTAGTCCCAAGTCTCAGCGCGCTCTCATCTATTGGCAGTTTCAGAAACAGAACGAAGAGCGCAAACATGAGGTAAATTCCCTGAAACTTCAGCGGAAAACATGAACGTCAGCGAGTGTCAGATGTCTGAGGAAAACACTTCCAAGGGAAGTTTTCTTTTGTCATTTAGAGGTGAATTGAAATGAGCTCGACCCTGCCCACATGTTTTTCATATGATGATAACGTAAACGTAACGTAACGTAAACATGCCTGCAATGTGGGAAAGCTAACAATGCATAGGGAATTAGAGTTATATATAAATTTCAGAGGAAACAGTAAATATGATGAAAGGAGCCTTGGTAATGTTTAAAGTGATACTGCAGTCAAAAACCAACTTTTCGCGTTGAAACCCGATGTTTTGGGTTAGACTATGATCATACACAACAGTTTTTATCCGAAAATCTCATATTGCGTTGTGGGTATTTGAGTTTCTGTGTCTGGCTTACCATGCACTGCATTTCCGGGGTCTCGGCTAGTAAAGTGAGCAGAGAGCTCTGTGGCAGAGCGCAGGAAGGGAGCTGAGTCTGTTCACCAAGACACACCCTTTCACTCATTGACCGTATGAATATTCATAATATGACCTTGTGGCATCATCATCATATAACCACACCTACCCACGGCTCCAAGTTCAAATTGAAGCTGTAAAAAAGGGCTTAGAAAAGTGATTGGGGTATCACTTTAAGAGAGATGTCCACACAAATTGTAATAGGTGGTGTAATAATAGTAATTGAGTTAGCAGCTCTCATCTACCCTAAATAATAAGTTGGCCACTGTAGGCATACATTGTCAGATTCGAACCAATGCACAGCATATGGCAGTAAGACAAGAGAATTTCCCTCCATGTCATAGCATCCCAGCCTTAATGTTCTAGCTCATGCTGTTGAACAGGGGCATGATAAGGTCAAAAATGAAGAAATGGCAGCTGATTCCCTGTAAGAATATGAAGCTGATGTACTATCTCCTCCGCTAATGCGTCTAAGCTGCTTATTGCTTTTATAAGTGACACCACTCCTTGGATAGAGCTCTCCTGTTTCACTTGAGCAGACAATTCTATTTTTCTTGTCTCCCTTTTAACATTCTTAGCCTGTTAGGGAACCGTATCACCTGACCGTGGAAAGACAATCATATCCAGGCACCAGGCAATGAACTTGAATTTGTAGGTCTGCTGCCCCAATATGACCGTCTGTCACGTCGAGCGACCTCAAGCTGTCTGGAGGCCAGAGAAGAAAAAAACCTACATTTTACGCTTGTTACACAACCCAACACCATGGGATCAGACATATTTCAGCTGCGGCCTATTCGAATCTGCCATATTCCGTGGCTTTCTTTAATTTCCCTATCATTCCAGAGTCGCACGGCATTCTGTAGCGGGGGCTTTCTCCACAGACACTGAGAAAAAGCCCTTACACAGCTGAGAACACACAGGAGTCTCTGTTTGTTTAAGGGAACGACCTGCATGTGTCAGGCTAGAAAAGGGTCTGTGTGTTTTTAGGAATCAGTGGCAGAAAAGGAGAAAAAACATTAATAATATTTTAAGTATTTTAATGGCAGTGATGGTCGAGCAAAAACAAAAAGATGGAAAGAAGAAGAGGGAGTTGTGGGCCAGAGAGAGGCTACTGAGAGAATATAGTTCAGTGGTTTAGTAGTGTCAGAGTGTGTGTGTGTGTGTGTGTGTGTGTGTCACTACATTTATTCCTAGCATACTCTTTTTGATTATTTTGTAATGGCAACAATGGGTTAACACAGACGGGATGCACATTAATGTTAAACATTTGTTGGCACTGCAGGTGAAATCAGAGGACAGGTTCATAAGGACAGAGCAGGGCCTGCTGGTCCGTAGCCTCCACAGGAAGGACTCCGGTATCTACTACTGCCACGCGGTAGAGCACGGCTTCATTCAGACTCTGCTCAAGGTCACGCTGGAGGTCATTGACACTGATCATCTGGAGGATATGCTGCACAAGGGTGAGGAGGCGGGCGATGGTGCCCGGGCGAGGGAGACTCTGCCCAGCCACCCGGCCGGCCAGAAGATGTGGTACAGGGACTTCATGTCCCTCATCAACCACCCCAACCTGAACAGCATGGACGAGTTCTGCGAGCAGGTGTGGAAGAGGGAGCGCAAGCAGCGGCGGCAGAAAGCGCAGAATTCCCAGGCGCACGCCAACAAGTGGAAACACCTACAAGAGAACAAGAAAGGCAGGAACAGGAGGACCCACGAGCTCGAGAGGGCGCCGAGGAGTGTCTGACACCTCCTCACACCGCCATCTTCTAAAGACTTCTTCTGAACAGACTTTTAAAAAAACTCAAACTGGAAACAAATGCAATACGCCCCTGATCCAAGCCATTGCATTGGTGAAGATGTTTACAATGGTATGACGCAGAGGACTGGTTTCACCATAATGTGTTCGTACTCAAACCCTGTTGACCGATGTCCACCGAGGGATGACAAAAGCCAACACTTGGATGCGACTTCCTGTAAATAGTCTACGGCAAGAACTATGTTTGACATCGATACTGGGTTTTAGTTTAGTTTTGTTCATGGTTTGGTTGTTTTGATTACCCTGTTTTTGAGGTAGGGGTACACTTTCAAACTACCATCTTCTTCGGAAAAGATGGTACCACTTACTATATAGCTACATACTGAAGTGTTCCTTAGGGTACATAAAGAAAGTGATTTTGACGACAAAAATCACAGTGGAATATTTTTTCCAAGCAATCTCAAACTCAAAAGTTTAACATTAAAGATGACATTTTAGTCTACTTCCTCGCCATTGTTGTTGTGCCCTGATTCTAAACAATGTAAATAGAGGATTTCTGAATGGGCCTTCTAAGGCATGGATGAAGGCTTTACAAATCGCACATGCTGATAAATTCTTTTCTTTACCATTATCATTATTATTTATAATTAAAAAAAACAGTTTATTTTTAAAAAAAAACTCATTAATCAATTAGCAAAGCTGTACATCTGTTTTGTGTCCATTTATCCTCTTCCAAAAGCAATAGGTTGAGAGTGTCTCTGCATTCATAATCTGAATAAGCTGTAACAAATCCAATACCTATTTAAACTTGTTTCTAAAGGAATGATTTATTTTTTACACGAAAGTTCTATCTAAAAGGTCTCTAACCTAGTTTAATTTGTATTGTATTGTACATTTTCTTGCTTTCCCACACAAACTACTGCATCCCCATGGGGTAAAAAAAACACTTAAACTTTCATATTGCTTTATTATTTTAGTTAAGTTATTTGGATAGGTTGTATCTTTTTGGAGGTTAAGTCTACAGTATATTCACATGAATATCTATGTGCTATTCCACATGTATATTAATAATCTGTCTTTGAAAAGTAAACTGTCATTTTGTGTGTGTACATATATTAAACCCAACAACATTCTGTAATTTATTCCTCATTGTGTTGTGGAAAGGCCATGTTTGCTTTTCATGCGATCATATTTTTCAACCTTTTGGTATGAACATTAAAATCTGCAGTATCAGCATGTAATATATGGCTGTCAGTGAGATGGCCAACAAATTCAACTTCCAGTCAAAAAGACACGGAGGCTTCTTCTACTTTTTACAGTCACATTATAACATTAGCTGTGCAGGAAATGCAAGTGTATTTGGTACTGTATCATTCTCCAAGTTTTTACAAAATATACTTTCAAAACCAGTGTTGGATCCACTCTTGTAGTTGACAGTTTTATTACAAGCAACCAAAAGATTATCCCCATCCCTACCCTGTGATTAAGAATGTAAAAGGGAGTTAACATTACACTATTATGTCTGGTCTCAAAGCATTTGTCATAGGTGTGTGCTTTATCATTTACTGAAATGGTTACCCAGAAAGAGGTTGGCTTGTCAAGATAATTCAGTGTTTTGACACATTTTAGAGCAGCTATCATATTCAAATCATCTTTTAAAAACCCAGCTTTTGATGTGGATACCAGTATATCATCAGGAAGTGCTTGCTGTTCCAATACTTTTCACTCTCCTGTTACCGAAGTGTGAAGAAGGCACAAGCTGGCCATAAAGCTGTGAAAACAATGTCCCAAGACTAGCCACCTCACACCGTCTGAGATGACAGCTGTCATATGTCGCAGTGCATTTTGTATGTTTTGGAATATTGAATGAAAATCACTGACCTATAAGCCAATGACACAGGGCTTACTTTTCTTAGGTAACACAGTACATGAAGAACAAATGCACTCATCTGAGGACACTTGAAGCTGAATTTGACCTCTTGGGTTTATTTGGTTTCTACCAGTATTTGCCATGCCTCAGTAAATACACCAGTGGAGGTTTAAGATGTTTTAGTACTAAAAATCAGATGAGAAGAAAAGGCCCAGAGGTCATAGCCATAGTTTTTGCATCACCTTCATGAATTCCTTTTATAGGGTTCATTTCCGGTATGCTAAAAGTGAATATTTGCTAAAATGCTATTGTTTGCAAGATAATATATACCCTAACGAAAGTAGCTGTGAATCTTAATGTAAAAAAGAGAATCTTGTCATGATCCAAGGAATGAGACACTGTGTACAAATTGCATGTGAATGCTATTTTAGTGCATCAGGTTTTCCTATATTATTTAGTATCTATTAATGTTGTGTGTAATAGACCTGCCCTTCTTAATTCAGGATACATTACCCTCTCTCAAAGGTGTATATATTTTTTCCTTAGGTAAATCAAAGGTACAGTGTAAAGTACTGGCATCTATAGGTACTCTACCAAATGTGTTGTATTTCACATTTCATCCGAAGATGCACAGCCATATGTTCCCCACATTTGAAGAAAAGAAGCAACACTACAGTATCTATTGGACAGTGCGGCTGTGTTTTCCTGACAGTGGTCACATGGTTACTCCACTCCGTTGGGGAAATGGACTCTATGGAACCAGATGGAAATGAAAGACAAATCGCTGCTGTAAATGATTCTTTTGGCATGTGTATTCAGTTGTTAAAATAAACATTTCTTCGAAAACATTAAATTCTCACTGTCCTCAGTGACTTGACTGGAACAATTATGTTTGGAGTGTTTTACTTTTAATTTTCTTTGTTTGTTTCCTGCTGTCATTTGTGTAAGTAGTGACAAGGAAATTGAATCTACCAATGGACTGAGAACGACCAGTCTTTAAACAAAGACTCAATCAAAAAGCATTGAATTGTGTCAAGTAAAATCACGCACTGATTCTTATTCTTATACTGTATGTATTGTGGGTACAACTGCGTTTAAAATATGACTTTCAAAAAATAACCCTTAGTTTAAGTTAGCAACCAAATTAGCTAGCCCGATAAATAGTCAAAATAATGAACCCATCGCAAAGTTACAAACCCACTTTTCTTTTATGAATTCTTACAATGGCTTGTTCAACTTGTTTGAAATAAATTTTTTGTTTCATTTGCAATTAATTATAATTTTTCAACTGAACACACATTACGGTTTGCATTAAATTTTTAATTAATTTAGGGGCCAATAATTTGGCCCCTAAATTCACTCTGTACACTCAGTAAATAATGATATTGTATTACCTAACACTATATTTGTAATTAAAGGGATTGCCAACTGTGCTTAAAATGTGGTTTTCTTATAATATTTTGACATTATTCCTCATTTTTTTTAAATCATCCTCCAAGATTTCAGACTTTAAAAACTGAAAAAAATGAAGATTGAATAGTGTCACTTTCTGCCAACTATACAGTTCTCAGGCCTGGTTGGGCATGAAAGCTATAATATTCAGGCCACGCCCAAGAGCCTCTAGGCAAGTTACGCGCAGACTCGGAAATGCAAACACCGTCTGGCAAAACAAATGATAGCTAAATAAAAAAGAGCTTGGTGCAACCGTACCATATATTTGAGCCACTGAACTAAAAAAGATCCGTTCACATAATAATACTAGTGTTAATCTCAAAGGCCCACGTCTTTCAAATAGTAACTTTACCGGTACAGCGTACATGTGTATTGTGTATCAACTTAATGGGATTGCACTGAGACACAATAAAAATCCCAATATAAATTAAAAAAAGACAATCAACAAAAGATATGTTTTTTGACAACTAAAATGTCAACCTATTCTATTACATCACTACCCAGCATCGAGCAAGCAACGTACAATGTTAAATTTGAATAGATCTGGTGACATGCCTCTGGCTTCAGTCTTCAAAGTTCCAGCGAAATAAACATCAACAATTTTCTTTTTCTTTGACATTTCAGTGTGGTTACGTTAATGTTACTGAGACCACAAAGTAGTTGTTTCTTAAGCTACATATGTATTTGCTACATATAATAATTTTGAGAAGTGTAAAACAGGTCTCACTTAAGCTAGTTTTTGTTTACATAGTTGTTAGCATTAAGCTAATCGGTAGCTTACCTTGAACAGCAAAACTGTATTTCTGTGTTTGATTTCTGAGAGGAATAGCTGGTATTGTGTTGCATGCCCGTTATCACCAGTAAACATGAAAAAGTTCCTGTTGGCCTCTGGATGTTTCTTGGTTACCTAGCTACAGTCAAGCCGGAAAGTCTGAACACTCCTTTCACCTATCCACGTTTTATTACGTTACAGACATATTCTACAATAGATTGAGTTCATTTTTTGTCTCAAAATCCTACACAAAATAGCCCATAATGACAAAGTGAAAACAGGTTTTTAGACATTTGTGCTAATTTATTAAAAATCAAAATAGTAAAATATCATATGTACACAAGTGTGCACACCCTTTGATATGACACCCAAAAGTGAGCTGAGGTGCATTTTGTTTCCACTGATACTGCTTGAGATGTTTCTACAACTTAATTGGAGTCCACCTGTGATAAATTCAATTGATTGGACATGATTGGGGATTGCCAACACCTGCCTATATAAGGTCCCACAGTTGACAGTGCATGTCAGAGCAAACTCCAAGCCATGGGGTCAAAGGAATTATCTGCAGACCTCAGAAACAGGATTGTGTCAAGGCATAGATCTGGAGAAGGGTACGGAAAAATCTCTGCAGCTTTTCAGGTCCCAAAGAGCACAGTGGCCACCATCATTCGCAAATGGAAGAAGTTTGGAACCACCAAGAATCTTCCTAGCAATCGGGGAAGACGGGCCTTGGCCAGGGAGGTGAGCAGGAACCCGAGGGTCACTCTGACAGAGCTCCAGCGTATCCTTGTGGAGATGGGAGAACCTTTCAGAAGATCAACCATCCAGGCAGCACTCCACCAATCAGGCCTTTATGGTAGAGTGGCCAGACGGAAGCCCCTCCTTAGTAAAAGGCACATCACAGCCCGCTTGGAGTTTGCCAAAAGGCACCTAGAGGACTCTCAAACCATGAGAATCAAGATTCTCTGGTCTGATGAAATCAAAATTTAACTTTTTGGCCTGAATACCAAGCGTCACGTCTGGAGGAAACCAGGCACCGCTCATCATCTGGCTAATACCATCCCTACAGTGAAGCATGGCGGTGGCAGCATCATGATGTGGGGATGTTTTTCAGCAGCGGGAACGGGGCGACTAGTCCTGATAGAGGGAAAGATGAATGCAGCTAAGTACACCGAGATCCCTGAAGAAAACCTGCTCCAGAGCGCTCTGGACCTCAGAATGGGGCGAAGGTTTACCTTCCAACATGACAACGACCCGAAGCACGCTGCCAAAAGAACAAAGGAGCGGCTTCGGAGAAAGTCTGTGCATGTCCTTGAGTGGCTCAGCCAGAGCCCAGACTTGAATCCAATTGAACATCTGTGGAAAGAGCTGACAATGGCTGTGTACCAACGCTCCCCATCCAACCTGATGGAGCTTGCAAGGATATGCCAAGAGGAATGGGCAAAAATGTCCAGAAACAAGTGTGCCAAGCTCGTAGCTTCTTTCCCAAGATGCCTTGAAGCTGTAATCGCTGCCAAAGGTGCAGCAACCAAGTATTAGGCTAAGGGTGTGTACAGATATGTAACCCCTAAATAACCTATTTTTGTCAGTAAAATAAAATTGCATATTTTCTAAAAACCTGTTTTCACTTCGTCATTATTGGCTATTGTGTGTAGATGTTTGAGGCAAAAAATGAACTCAATCTATTGTAGAATATGTCTGTAACGTAATAAAATGTGGATAGGCGAAAGGAGTGTTCAGACTTTCCGGCTTGACTGTATATCTTCAGCTACATTTAGCCTAATGAGGACATTAAGCACACTGACCCGATCGGAACAATGAGCTCAAGCTTCGGGCGATAGATATTGTTGAAGCCTGTAGTTCTAACTATCCATATTATGTGACGTTTATTTACCTGTTAAAAGTGCTTTCCGCAGACATATGTGGAGATGCAGGACACCATATCGTTTCCTTCCACCTCGTCTTTTGGGATTTCCGATTGTACATGGCAAACGTGCAAAATGCAAGTTGGGTTTTTTTTAAAATTGCATTGGCTGTGCAGTTCACCATGCAACAGCTTTTGGGGATTTTATAGGGTTTTTTTCTCAATTTTTGTTGTCTTCTTCCTGCACCGTTGTTTTCTATGGGAGTGAGTCTGAATTATTCCCCCAAAGTGGGGCATGGCATTCACAGAAACGCTTCAGTGACGTATGACCGCGGTTCTCGATTGGCTGAGAGGACTTGATGACGTCAACTGGTTGCGTTTTAATCCCGCCTGCTCAAAACCTTGTCGGATAAATTACAGGCAATGGTGAAAAGAAAAAGGAAGGCATATCTCAATTTAGGCATATCACTTAGTACTGATATTTGGGTTATGTTTATTCCACCCCAGGATGACAACAATTAACCATTGAAAAGCTGAATCATCAATTTGAGTTGTCAGTCCCTTTAAATACAAATTAAAAATCAAGTTATGCACTTTATTTCTGACAGAAGTATCTACTGAGTTACTTTGTGTCCTATGACAATAGGAATCTCATGATGTCATACATCCAAGGGAGTTATAAAATGTGTTGCATTTTTTGCTGATGACTGTTTCATAAGTAATGTTCTCTTGGAAAACAAACTTGTTTACCTCAACAAGACCCACAAAGTTTCACCATGGCAAAGTAAATTATTTGTGGGAAATGGTTCTACAAAGAACTTGCATACTGAACATACTAAAATTCAAACATGGGAAACTAGGGTATGAAACATTCAGCTAATGTGCAATATTTGGAGATTATGTAAAATGATGTATCTAAACGTTCTTTTGCCTTTCTAAATTCTGAAGGTCTTGATTGTTATCTCTTCAGAAAACAAACAAAATATTTCCAAGAGCTCTTTTTTTGCTCTTTGGATTATGCCTCTACAAATTACCTGTACATACACTAAAAGTAATTAAAACTTCACAAAATATAGGTTATAAAACAACCAGATGTTGAAATGCAAGTACTATTCTGCAATAGCTTGAGACACTATAACACTGATATACACTCTAAGCTTATTCTAACAATGGATAAGGGTAGGTCTAGTATGGTAAATTATTAACATACTTATGCTATGCATTTACCGTTTTGAATTTCTATCTACCCAATTTTTCACCTCATAGAAATGTGTATATATTTATAATATATATAAATATATATTATTATTTGGGAGCCTACTGTATGTTTACCTACTGAGTTATCTGGAAGATCAAGAAAACATAAATGTGTAAAAAGAGTGGTAAGAATTAGCCTGAAATATGGTTTTGTCTACCTTTTTTAACCTGAAATGCCGGCTGTGGAAGATACAGGCTGTGTCTGAATCAGAGCCCTATCTACTACGCCCCATGTACTGTGTACTAGCAAACTGTGTACTGCATACTATTTAGTACGCAACATGTAATATGCAGGATGCTAAAAATATAGTGTTATAGTGTTATAAGATGTCCTTGTGTGGCCATGCTCATACTCAACAGTATGAAAGGACACTGATTCGGATACAGCCATGGTCATTTGAATAAAATTGCTCCAGACATAAAGACAACTCAGATTGGAGGTTTCAGAAGTAGTAAAAGGAAGTAGGAAAATTACTCTTGCCCTTAATTAATAATGAACAAATTATGTGTTACATGCTTAGCATGGGGATACATACTGTATATTAATGACTTTTCTCTTTTCTGCAGCTAAGCTAGTTGCTGCATGTGAACTGTGAACCATGACTGCCACCTGGTGGAGCTTCGACAATACAGTGTGGACTGAATTAGTACTGTGGAGACAGGAGTACTGTATAAGGATGGGTCTTTATTAATTTCAGCTGATAGTTCCATTACTCTGATCTTTAAATAATCCAGATATTTTACGCTCAATCACCAGATACATTTGTACAAAACCTTCTCTGAGGGCTATGCCTGTCTATTAGATCAATCAGCAGTTTTGCTGCTCAGGAATCCCCCTTTTTCTTAAATAATATTATTTTGTGCATAAGTAAGTCCTATTAATTTTTAGCTGAACATGGCATTCAGTATATTGCACCTTGTTTCATACTAAACACAGAAATGACAGAGCCAACTCAGTCCTTTCAGGACTGTGCAGGTTGATTGCAGTTTACATGATTACATGATCTCTGGGTCCACCTTCTGGCCATGAGTAATTAACATTGCCATCAGCTAAAACCAGCTTTGGTTACATGATTTGAACCTCACTATCTATTGTTTTTTGTAACTTGAGATTATATTATGTTTAATTTAAGTTCAATTTATAAAATGCAATTATTTTTGACTCTTTACTTATACAGGACTCTGGTTCTGGTTAAAGAGGTTTATTTTACATTTAATCATTAAGAAATGACACTAATTGCATTAAAGTGTTAATTAGCAGTATATGTACTTTTTGAATAGGTTGCATTTTACATGATCATTTATACATCTGTATGTTTCATTAAACACTTAAGTGCCACTGCTCTAAATCTGTAACCTTTCAGTTATGATCACAGCCCCTTAGCTCTTTAGTCACCAAACCATACCATGATTAGATGTCCAGATTGAGCACTTATCCAGGACACCACAATGAACTTTCTATATGTATTTAATGACCACGTGGCCTTGGTGTAACATTAAACTTAATGACAGCAGCTGCTACAGCACAGTCTCACCATAAAGTACTGAGGAATTGGTTATAAATGGGGAAGAGAGAGCCCCCTGCTGGCTCACCAACACCACAGGCAGCAGTTACCTCACAACTTCCGGTCTGCCAGCCAAGTGGTATTCAAGCCCAATTCTGCTTAGCTTTAGGCAATTGGCTTGAGATGACTGCAAGGACAATGATGAATGTCTTCTTTCACGTAGAGTTTACATAATTGTAACTGATAGGACAAAGAACTGGAACAAACTACTGTGACGCAACATTTAGTGATGACGTAAGAGCAATGAAAACCTGTGACATTTAGTTATTACACTTTCACTGATCCTCTGAATGGGAGATGTCATTTCAGTGACGGATGTTTCATCTGTTCAATGTGATTTATAGGGCAACACCAACAGGTGACTTGAGTCTGATGAGTAAATGTATTGAATATAGTAAATGTCCATTGTAATCTAATAAACCTGTTGTGAATGCGATGGAACATTGTGCAGGTTGCTGCTTCTGATTTTCTGAAAGATAAAACCATAGCGACTGCCTGACAGAACAGTGTCTTGCTTGTTTAAGCACTGGCTGAGGCTGTATCAATTCTAGTCTTTGTGAGTACCTTCTCAAATTCACTTTCCACCCCCGGGCACCCACACAGACACCCGTGAGCACTTGTATCAATAGCGGTATGATAGATATACAAGACCGTAGAGACCTAGGGATTGAAACCTGCTGTTCTGTGTACGCTTTTCTGACAACCTAAACCCGCTGTTTGTTATTTGAAGCCGTTACCTGTGGGGCTACTTAAAATCGAATGGATCCATGTGTTCTGTGGAGAGCCGCTAGTGCACGGTTTTTGTACTGCGTGAATTGTGTTTACATAGACACAGCGGAGATGCAGTCGATGCGTCAACCCTATGTCACAGGCCCTGAGGAGCTCAATGACATCCCAAAACCGATTGCCCCAAAGCCAAGTGGGTGTGTCACACAAATCCACCCATCAATAATCTGGAAGCACTGAAACTCACTCAGTGGCAGATCAGATCTGGTTTAAAACTCATGGAAAATCTTAGCCTGAGCACTGTATGATGGGTAATGAGTGTTAAGGGATATCAGACTTCAGTGATAATAATACCTATTTTATACTGTGTAATTTTGCTCTCATTTATAGTATTGTAGCATCGGTATGGACACAACCAGATCCTGTTTTGGTGTCTTTTGTTTCTAACCTTGGGAAAGTGTTGCTACCTCATTGCATAGCATCTGGTGACTGGGTGTCGCAGAGCATGGGGTCCTATATGGGCAAAAAGCCTTTCCGTTTTGAGAATAATAGGCCAACATTCCTAGACTTGTGTTTGCCTCTCAAAGCCCAGCAAAGGCGATGAATCGTAACACCACCTCACCCCCTTCTGAGACCTTTGTCACTACGGATCAAGGAAAAGATCACATTTCCACAGAAATGTCCACCCTTGCAATTCCTCAAACCTGCACTCTTGGAAAAGGGCATGGAATCTCAGCGGTAAAAGGCCATTAAATTGGTTGGAGAGAATGACCCACAGTAAGATCACAAGAATGAACACCTAAGGATTTATGTTTTAAAAGATATTGCACTGAAAGTAGTTCAATTTCAATATGATGAAACAAATGCTGTTTTCTATAAACCTTTATTGGTCCAATAAAAATAAAAAAAATAAAAAACTGAAAAACAGCCATCATTCATTGATATGAAAAACAGCCATCAGAAAAAAGAAGGCCAAACCTGAAACAGCAAACTCTCTTTGTTCTATGGATACATTTATTTTATATAGTTCCATAAATACTGTACGGAAGGCTGAAGAAATTCAATTATGGCAGGATTTCCACATGAAAAGCACTTCTGTGATGAGTGGTATGAATCAGTCATTCTTGTTCACTTTACACTGGGGCATCTGTTCAGCACCTGAGTGAACAGCTTCCCACAGACACAAAGCAGCTCATCACCGCTTGTCTCAGTGATTTAACTCTTTATTTTCACAGAGGCCCTGTTCTTCTGCCCCATCATGCAGCCATGCATCAAGTTACATGATGAAACAAAGTTTATCACATGTAGAAAACTTTGGCCAAATCGTGTCTATATATTGTTGATACATGGCCACGATTTATGGCGAAATATGTTCAGCATAAGACTGTGTAATTCGATGGGGACTGTAACTAATGGAGGAGGCCCGTATATTGTGTCTGTAGCAACAGCGATAAATCCAATTATAC
Organism: Synaphobranchus kaupii; assembly: GCA_029718625.1. Lineage (NCBI taxonomy): Eukaryota > Metazoa > Chordata > Actinopteri > Anguilliformes > Synaphobranchidae > Synaphobranchus > Synaphobranchus kaupii. The sequence continues at coordinate 98,802,400 of CM056376.1, forward strand.
ACTTAACATTCCTCGTTTTAGAATGCATCCGTACGTTGTCCCATATTGTAGATAAACAAATATGGTATGATTGGTTTATTTAATTTGAGCACATGTTGCTGGGAATGGAGTTGAGCTCAATGGTCAAACGATGCAGAGGGAAGACAGGGCATTTATAGATTATATTGGGTCTAGCTGCTACTTCACCACTATCACACTCATAAAACAAAACTTAAGAGTCTTTGCTGAAACCATCATGTAATAAGATATCCGCTCCAATTCCTGAAAACACCAGTCAACCTATATCAGCCATAATTAGTGTAAACATCCATTGCACTTAAGTGCACGACATAAGATACTTAAATATTTAGAAGTTTGGAGAGGAGTTTATTTATAGCCATAGGCTTTCAATTATAAAGATGTGCACTTTTGGGTACTTCTTTGACTATCCATTAAGAGCAGAGAAGTACATTTTTGGTTGTATGTCTGAAATGTGTACACATTGCATATTTTGAAGTATGCAATTTAGCTTTTCATAATAGCTGTTTTCCCTTCGTGCAACATTCTTCATGGTGTATTGTAAAATGAAATATCCCCAAATATTTTAGTATTCTGGATCCCACCCAGTGTTGGATTACGAAAACAGACCAATCATAATGTAGGATTATGAGGCATACTTTGAATTCCTAAGAATTAATTTCTTCACTCATTTAAAGGAATGTGTCAGAATGTTTTTTTCATACATCACTTCATGTGTCACTTATTCCCATCAGTCTTTTAATTTACACCACTAACCACAACTGTGAGAGGATGTAGGATATGTATTTAGATGTATGTATGGATGATAAATCCCCTTTACTGCATGATGTGTGCAGAAAACAAGACATTTATTGACTGAGCAAAGACAATTAGAATTTGGTCCATATACCGCAAGTTTGAACATATTTTAAATCAAATTTATAAGCTTTGGGATTCATAGACATTCCTTATCTGCCTCATGTTCTAAAATGTTTGCCAAGTAGTTTAGAACAGCTGTATAGCAGTTGCATTTCCATTAATGCAATAAAGAAGCCTGTATTGTTTTAAACGTACTTTGCAGCTTAAGGAATTATACAAGCAGGACGGCATGCATTAAATAAATCAGATTCTGCTTCAGTCAGGCTTTTACTGATGTCTCTGGGCTTTTCTCTATCGCAGCGCTTTAATGTTTGGTTCATGTCACTAATAGCTAGTTGTAGAGGATAATAACATAGATAGGGGGGCTGCAGTGTTCACTGTTGAATGCAATATTTTCTCCATATGCATTTGCAGAATCCTCTTGAGTTGAGTAACAAACAGAGGCACAATGATACACCCTACAGCCTGGAAAGACTCCCAACAGGACTGAGATGGATCAGAGTCCCACAGTGATGCATGATTGGCAATATTGCAATCCCACAGAGTGATGCATGATTGGCTATATTATAGATAGGGGTTCCAGTCAGTAGGATATCCGCTGCTTCACCATGTGAAGTTAAATGACCTCTAATTCGTCTTGCCCTTGTAAGATTGAACGTTATTCGTGCTGTGAGTTAATAGATAAAACGGCAAGAATTTGACTATTGTTATGTCATGTTGACCACATCAGATGCCCTGTAATTACTGTGAACAGTCTTGAAACTGAAAACTACTAATGAGTTAAGGTCCCAACTGAAGCATATAATTGGTCCAATAAGACACTGGGCTTAGACCCAGTGTGGAATATGCTGTTGCTTAACACTCCAGAAATATTTATCAGCTTAAACATGTTATCTATACATTTAATGGTTTACACAAACTTCATAATATCATATTTCTACATGCATAGCAACCACATACTGCATATTATAAGTACAGTTGAAGAACATCCAAAATAGTGAATAACAAATCAAGTTCTTATACATTAACACTGGGTATGATTCTATAGATATGCTGTGTAGCCATATTTACACTGGAGCTTATACAAGGCTTCCAGAATGCCCCTGTCCCTCTGTCTTGCCTTCCATACTGCTTTGTGTTTGCTTGGCTTTGGGCTGCTGTGTTTGTTTCTGTCTCCCATACAGGTGGAGATGCTGACATCACGGTCCTATACAGAGATCCTGGGAGCTGCGCTGGAGAGAAGACACACGCTGTTGCCTGGCAACCGTCTTCGGGAGATGCTTGGAGACGAGGACGCTCCGGTGTAACCTAGCCACCGGATTGAGAAGATGCCTGTAACTTGGGATGCAGAGGACCGTCGCAGAGCAGTGGGGTTGAAAGATGCCTGAGTGGCTTAGTGTTATGTCCAATACTGTACACCTGATTATTGCAACGCAGGTGGATTTTGGGACCTAACACCACCAAAAAGAATGCTTAACATTCATATAACTTGTTTGATTTTTGTTTTTTTCTGCAGAACACTGTACACTGGAAAGATTCCAAGGTTAAATATCCTTGGGTTAAGCAAAACTAAATAAAGGAAGTATTAAATATTACATGCAGAATATATCAGATGTTTGCGTCATCTATTTTTACACATTTCACAACTCAGTGTAAGTGTTCTCTCATATTGCACAAAACATGCATCTCTTTACTCTTTGTCAACAGCTTTCATAAAGATCCTCTTTATGTGTCTGTAAATGTGCTGATTTTTATACATCAGCTCTCATCCAGGTGCAGCCAGTCATTATATGGACAATAGCATATTTTCAATAAGACACCTTTATGCAGACACTGGGCCTCATTTATGAAACGTGAGCAGAACGAATCTGTACGTAAATCGTTCGTATTAGTAAATTTGGCCGTATTTTGGTGTTTTCGTATCTGAGATTTGTTCGCACATACTAACAATTTTTACACATGCTCGGGACCACGTGTACCGCGTTCGTAAATTCAGAATGCCGCTTAATGTAGCGTCTGAGTCATAATTAGAATATGGATTTATTTTTATTTTCTGTTTATTTCACAAGACTAAATGTAGCCTTTGACATACACATTGCAAACTTAATTATGATTGTAAAAAGCAAAGACTTTAGATTACGCCTATTGATCAATTGTAGGCTATGAAGCTGTTTAATTAGACACATAACGTAGGCTAATGAACGCTCCCAGTAGCCTACTATTTTTTCAAAATTGCTAAAAAAAAAAAGTTAATTCTACATGACTTTGCATAGGCTATGCTAATTAAAACACACATTTGACCAATGAACAAAATTTGCTTTAAAGAGTAACTACACCCACTGTCTCAGCCTGTCTCCGGCTACTACACAATTTTGAGAAATACTAAAATTATTTTGTATAAGTCGGATCAAACTGCCAAACTAGACATTGCACATCAAATATGAATCAAGATTCAGCAACTGCATGGCCTATTTCTCATCTCAAATATTTTCAGAAACATATTTTAGTGGACTATTTAGGTTGAATAAGGGAACTGAACAGGACGCCATGTTGTTCCGGTTTAAAAAAGTGGAGGCAAAACGAAAGTAACGTAGCGGGTCTAACCAATCAGGTGTCGGCTGTTTCCGTTGTGGGCGACAACAATTATCCATATGACGTAGAGGTACCTCCAAAGAGGTACTCTGACATCACGATTGGGGCGGGGGCTGTTAGGTGTTGGTGGGGGAAGGACCCAAACGCAGGCAGGAATATGAAAAACCGAAGTTTTAATATGGGCAAGGCAGCAATCCGTGGTAAAACAGGCAGGGTCAAAAACTGGGGAGACAGGCAAAGAAACAAAACAGTCCAAAGAATGGTCAAGGAACAGGCAGGGGTCAAAACCGGGGAGGCGTAAGAGGAACAAAAAGAGAACAAAACAAAACAACAACAGGCTAAAACTAGGGAAACAAAAACTAGGAAACAGAAACTACAGAATAAACAAAACAGCTCGGTCAGAAACTCGGAAAAACAGAAGGTAACACAGAAACAAAATATCATATGAGGAACTTGCGAAGAACACTGAAATGACAAGGTATATATACACAGAGGGAGACAGACATAATGGGAATCAGGTGTGTAGAAGCAGGGAGGGGAGATTGCTCACAGGTGAGATCAGTGAGGGTTAACAGGGACCAATAAAACAATGACAGGGGAAACGTAAGACACGGACTGGAATACACATAGACACAATGATAACAAACGGCCTGGAGTTAGCAGGTAAACAAGTGCACAGCTCAGAGGGGAGAAGCACGAAAGTGGACACGTGCAGAGAATGCGAAATCACAGATCGATGCAGGGATAGGATAACGAGGAGGGAAATGACAGCTGTAGGTAGAAACTCAAGATGAATTAGTAATGTTAGTAGTGAACTCTAGAACCATAATGTTAGTAGGTTAGTATTATATACATGTTAGTTTGTTAGCAGGTTAGTATTAAATCTAATCTAACAGTTAGTATGATTAGTACATTAGTATTATATACAAATATAAATAAAGCCAGAAGGAAGAAAACGAGATATACGAAATACAGAAGAAACCTGAATGTTCCCAAAATCACCCGAATAGTGCAATGACAAAGACAGGGGGTGGAATCTCAGAAACATGGAACGCGGACTGACAATCGCGAGGGAAAGAAAACAGGAAAAATAATAACAAATAAAGAATAAACAGACAGAATACAGGATCCTAACAGGGGCAGTGTGGGGAGCAGAAAGGAAATTTCAACCATTAGGGGCAGCACGAAGATGCTTTTCTACCAGTTTCTTATGATATACAATATTATTTCAGAATTGTTGAAATAACGGAATGCATGAATAAGTTTCATTATAAGGTAGGCATACAAACACGTTTACAGCAAAAAAAAAATTGATTTTGTAATTACCCTTTAAAGTGGCTTACATGGCTGTAGCCAGGGTTGCAATTGTGGTCAACAGCTTAATCCAGCTAATGCCAGCGTACATCCAGTTCCCCTACAGGATGCAAAGCCAGGTGGAGGTAAAGCAGGGTTTTATGAAATTGCCAACCTGTCCAATGTTGTCGGTGCCATAGACTGCACACCCCAGTGAACATATTTGTTGAAAAGTCGGTGAAACACTGTCTCGCGTTCAGGTTAAAAATCGGATTAACTTGATTTAAAAGTGAAAGTTTTTTAACCGGTTACCCAGCAAAGAGTGGACATCCTCGGGACATACCATTGTAGTCCTCTCAAAGTTATGATGTGACGTTCCCTAGGGATGTCCTAAAAACATTATTAGGACGTTATTAAAGTCCTAAGAAGGTCACTGTTTGGTTACAATATGACATTTAATTAGAATTTTTCTTGACGTCGTGCTCATAACATTCATGGGACAATCGGGGACGTTCCTGCAACGTTTGTTACTGGTAACAATATAACGTCATGTAATGAATGTCTGGGGGACGTTACTAGAACGTCCCGGGAACGTTCTCTGTGACGTCCACGTAACATTTAGAAAACATTTAGAAAGCCCTACAAAAAGATGTCAAGGTGACGTCCTGATGACATTTCGAGACTTTATTTTGTTAGCTGGGTAGAATGTAGCCAGGCGATATCCCGGTTATCGATGCGATATCGATTCTGGCTTTTTCTCAGTGGGACACGCACGTCAATGTGACCGCAATTAGAACACGCCAGAGAGATTCTAAAATAAGGTAGCCTATGTGATTATCCGATTTCAAACCACAACTCACATGCACAGAACCACAACAAAATTACAAAATGAATAATGTTTAATTTATTTCCAGGCTGCGATAAAGCAATGTGCTCGCTCATCCGATGCAGGCGTAGATGCGCAGCTATGCGTCAATTTAATGTCGATGCATTTTTTATTTTACTACTTTAACTGTTAGTGTGAGGGGTGATCCTGCATTGATGGTACATGTTATCTCCTGCTAGGCCTTTACTTTCCCAGTTCATGACACCGGTACTGACAATACTAAACTATTTTTTCCCCCTCGATTGAACATCTGCTAATAAAACTTCGATTTCAGTGTCGGAATATTTATTCCCTTTGCTTTTTCTGGGCCATTTTGACTAGGTATGGACCTTTAAATGGAAGTGACAGCCTCCATATAAGGCAATTCATGGGCGTGGATTTATGCTAATCACAAAATAACGTGGACGCGCTTCGTACGTGAATACGAACAAATCTGCCTTTCCCACATGGTTTGATGAATCCGCCGTACATTTTTCATACATGAATGAGGCCCAATGTGTCCAAATGGAAAAGGTCCAAACTCATGTCAGCGATTTCTATTTTCTTCTCATATCTGGCCTGGTCATATTAAACCTGGAAAAAGATGTAATTTGACCGTAAAATCAGGAGTGTCCATAATTGCCTGAAATTTTAGGGTGGATATTATTACATGGGGTCAAAATTAAAGCCTGTTTTGAAGCATCGGTTCCAGAAGTTTGTTTGAATCAAGTTAAAACATTGCAAAAAGATATCTTTCCTGAAGCTATTCACAAAGTCCTTGGAGAACTGGTATCATCAGCATGTTGTGACTATTTTGGTGATCATTGATTATCTTTACATAAAGATGTCTGTCTGTCTGACAGACATCTGTCACATGACCAGATTATGCCCATTTTATTTTGTCTGAAAGAGTCAAGAAGTCACAGAGTACCTCTCTCTTACCTCTCTCTTTTGATATCTATACTTTTGGGCAATGTTTGTATGCAGGCACATGCATTTATTTACTTCCATACATCTCATGAGAAAATCATTATTTATGAATCAAGCTTTTCAGTTTCAAGGGTATGAAAACACAGATGTGGTAGTAGAGGTGGGGGGGGGCATTAATGTATTTAAACTTTATTTAATCTTGTGTCATTGATTAAGAGACAGATGTAGCATATCACATATGAAGAATGGTTGGGGTTGGGCCATGTATTTAACTTTGTTTATTGTGGTTTCTTCTTACCTTAAAATGGTTCCAGACACTCACTCATTGATTAAAAACACATTAGTTTCATTTTCTGTCCAATTCAGAAACATACACTATGATACAATATATTTTTTAATCTCGGTGGTGTTTGTTTTAAAAATCTTCTTCCAGAAGTTTAAAATATCTCTTTTTCTGAGATGTGTCATGAACTGATACAAGGAAGGCTTAATTTTCCATACACAAATTTAATTGTACAGTGAAACTGTTTGAAGACTCTGGTTACATAAATGAATGGAATAGCTGAATCTTTTCATCCCATATACCAAAATGCACATTATCAGTAAGTGCTTTAATATATATTAATTTGAAAAGAAAATACAGTTTGTTATATGCAATCAACACTATTCTATTCAAAATTAAGAAAAAAATTAAGGGCATCTTACCTTATTAAAGATGTGACATTATCACCATTTATCAGTGCTTGCTGCAACTGAGGTATGTTGTGACCATATATGTATAGCAAAACTGCTCAAAGTAATTTATCAGGGACTCATTTAAAAAATGAAAGTATTAAGAGAAACTAAAACTTCTCAGACTTATGGTGCTGGAGAATTATTTTATTTTACATTTGGCTTCTCCCAGTAATTGTTGAACTGAATTTTTAAATTTTATTTAAGAAAATCCACATATGTTTTTCATAAATTTGTTTAAATATGGAAATGATTTTCTTAGCAACAGCTACCCAGTAATTGAAAATTATATACTCCCAGACAAAGATAGAAATACATTTGGAAACCAGACCAATGCTGCAGTAAAAACGCACTAATGAGCTTTAACTCAAGGCTCCACTGTACACTACGCAGATATTTATCCAACATGCCTGTCTCTCATTCCCATTCTGGCTTTCGCAAGCATCCTGCTTTGATGTTGCAGGTTGGAGAGTAGCCGGGGTCACTCATGAACAAATTCACCAGCACCCCTGACACGAGGGTAATCCTCCTTTCGGTGAGTGCAGACAAAGCCATTGTCCATATCTCAGACCTCACAGCTCACTGAGGCGTTCCTTGACCGCGGCGGTCAAAAGGTCACGCTCCGACTGCCTGATAATCAAGGTCCATGAAGAGAGGCTGACGAAAACGTTGGCTTAGTACGCCGTCTGCTTCGCACGATACATTGTAAATTGACAAAGAACTGATCTAGTGCCTCAGATCAGCTCTTGTAGTGATAAGTATGGGTGAATGACATTAATGAATGTTTTCACTGAAGAAAACTGTAACATACAACAGATGTCTCCCTTCCAAAAGTGTCAGGGGGTCTCGCAAATGAGATTATCTTTAAGATCGACTTAGAAGGATTTCATACCATGTGGTGCCCGGTGATTTTTAGTGGAGGATGGCCAGTTCCTTTTCAATGATTGGATATCAGAAATACGAGCTTAATTGCCAGGCAGTGTCACCGGTGCCTAAGTCACTTCAAAGACTCCTTTCTACCATAAGGAAAGCGGCTTCCTCCTTTTGACAAACATAATTATTTTTAAACCACGCTTTATTTCATTTAAACTATGCAGTAATTAAATTAAGACCAGCACTTACCTCAAAATCATATTTTCAGCCACAGAATTTCAGCCTTTTTGTTTTTGAACTTGAGACAAATATCTGTGGTTTGTCTAGCTACACTGCCCTTCATTGATAAGACAGAGTCATCAGAAAGCAGTTTGATTATATGTAATCTCCCATATTACAGCATGTAACCAATTTCCTCTGAAGCAGTGTTGCTGGAACAAGGCCAGATGTGAGTTATAAAACCATGTACAAAATCAGTGCTCCAGGTAAGGGAAGCTTAGTTGAAATACAAAGCTTGGATGATTGTTGCTATGGCTACAGTACAAAGAATTAGGCTTCACCTTGGCACTGGAATTTTCTGGTAAACTTGAAAGGGTTGTCTGCTTTCTTGAAAACAGGGCAGTCCCTTCCTCACCAGGAATCTGACAGGAAAGGACGGATACAACAGAGTTTGGCGTACATTTTGAAGTTGAGACTGGACAAAGTGTTATGGCTATTGTGTTCATTTGTATTGCGCATATTGTCTAAAAGAATAAGTGCCACTTAATCAGAAGGAGACCTACAGACAGGTTTGTGTGCCTGATGGCATTTTGGAGGGGTAGCTCCCTGCGGGTTTTGCCATATTGTTATTTTGTTTTGAAACCGTCTGTTTGTGTGAAGGACTCTGGGAACACCTTCCAGTCTTCTTCTCCATCAGATTGTCATTGCTTTGTCACTTCGCCATCGCGTGCATTTTGTCTGTTTTCCTTTGTTTGTTTGTTTTTTGTGTCATTTTCCACCTATAGAATACTAATACAATTGAACACTATTGAACAAAGAAAGAAGAAACAACGGCGCCGGCCAAGAGGCCTGGAGGCAGTGCTGGTGCATCCATGGTCATCTTCCTCTCAGATGGTAAGAGGGGGGACTGCCCTGGTCGACATGCCACATTTTGTTTCCGTTTTCTTTAGATTTAGTTCATACACACACCTTTATATTACACAACATACACCAGGTTAGGACACAAATCTAAAAACGAAGGTTCTAGCTTTAATTATAGGTCTGGCTTCTAGGTTATAGCTAGACTGTGGTAGGCCAGGTTTATTTGGCGCCTGTAGGTTTCTAGCCCGTAACACTAGCAATTAATTTAATATTTTTTTGAGTAAAGATACATTGTTATGATAGGTAAACATGTATCCTAAAAGCAGAAAACAATTATAATACCCTGTTTTCTGAAAATTTGGAACTTGGCCTCTTCTATGGCAGACAGTCAGATGTATCCAGTACTCATGTAGGTTTAACAGCGACTGTCAAACTGCTCTGTACTGAAGTCTTCCTCATTCATACATAGTGCATCAGTATAGGATGTACAGTATATACACACAAAATGACAGATTTGTTTTGAAAAGAACACTCATGTCCATTTTGACTATATTTTCAAACTGCAATCATATGCAAAGAGCAGAAGGACATGATTTTAAATAGAATGTTTTGATATATTGCATACACTTCGATGCAAAAACATTTCTACCAAAAACATTGAACTCTAATGTAAATTTTTAAAAAGCACTCTTGTCCTCACTAAAAAATGAGAGAGTAGATGTTATCGACTGTTTTTGATCCTTATTTACATCATCTGTCAGGAAAGAGAATATTAAAATTCCAAAGCCTAATATAAATGAAGTGGGCCAGCGAACAAAGGATAAGTTTCAGAGACAGGTTTGATGAATAGATAGACTTGTGTGTACATGGTGTTTATATTGAGAGCCTTGTGTTTAATGTTCAATAAGGCTCCACATGGAGAACATGGAACACCTTCTGGTGCTGTGGGATACAGTTCGGGCTGCTGAAATGGAGTGTGCCAGGGGTTATCACGGGAGGTTATAGAGGAGATCAATTTTAAGATAAACTAATAAAATGGCCTTTCACATTACCAGGGGAGACTCTGACAAGGCTCAGAGATGTGAGAGACATCTGGGCTTGCCTGCACTCCTTGATGCCGGCTCTTTCCCTGAAGTAGGAGCAAAGCTTCTTGAAGTAAGTGGATTAATCATAATCCCTGGAGGAGGTGCCGGAAGTTTGGTCGCACGACATGATCTTAAAGACGAGGGTGTTAGCGGGAGCTGCAGGAGACCAGGGGCCACATGTATAAAACTCTGAGTAAAACAATGCATAAAATAATGCTCAGGGTGAAAGTCGGAAATCTGCTTAAAAAACGTTTTGCGTTATCTACCTCTGTCTTTCTGTCATGGTGTCGCCATATCACGCGGTATCCAAACATTGCGTGTGTATGGTGTCCATCGTGTGCAGAGATACACAGATTCTCACAGCACGTGTTATATTATACAATTTCTGTGTGGAAACTCGCTTACGCAGCTTTCTGAGGGCATTTTTCTGCTCAGCACTGTTTATACATGTGGCCCGGGCTGGGTTGGAGAGGCCTTGATGGCGTGCCTGTAAGTCTCCACTTCTGTCCCATAACCAATTCTGTTAATGAAATGCAGTGAAACGCAGTTCTATCTGCAGAGTAAGCGCCAAACACCTCTTTAAAAGGAGCATTGCAGCAGGTGACACATTTGCAGGTGTAGAACACTGACATTAAGTGGCAGGCAAGGTGTGCCGGCTCCTTTGTTTTCATCGCCAGCCAAATCGATATTGCTTCTGGCCAATGTTACTGCCACGTGAAAGGAATTGCAAATGACTTTTGAAGCTTTGGTAATAAAGTAACCTGCCTCTCATAGTGACAAACCATACGGTAGAAGTGCATTCTGTGTAAAGAATATGGGGTAGTTATTTGTGAGCCCAGGAAGAACAGAATGTCTCTTGGTTGTTGTTTTATGTTTTACTTTTTTTTTACTGACCAAAATATCCAGTGTCACATAATTTACATTCACTTACCTGTAGTCTCATGAGAAATATACACTTTATATGTGAATAAGTAGCTTTCAGTAAGAGCACATTGTTACACTGAGAGCAGCAATGAAAGTATGCGCGTGGTTCAGCTTCCAAAAGAGCACTTACGGCAAGGCTGAATCAATGCTGCTCCATAGAAAAGGAAAAGCGACTGACAGCTTGTAGCTCTGCCAATGCTAGAGCTGTCAATAATCCCTGTCCATTTTCAAACAAAGCCAGACCTGTTCTCTACAAAAATCAACGGTCATGGGAGTGGTAGAGCAATATAACGCAGATACACCACGTTTGTAAACAACCCTATTTTTTCCCATATGGATGTCTTTAAACAGTCACAGTCACATTTTAGTGGTGCTCTAAAATCCCTGTTCACACAATGCAATTACTGTAGTTACCCATAGTATGTTTGTTATATATTGCTTCAGAACAAGTTCATTCATTGTCCTCCAGAGTTTGAAAGCTTTGAGCATTTAAAGTTTTATTTATTTTTTCTGTCTTCCAATTTACGTGTAACTTTAATGCAACAGAAACTAAGTTTTGCCATTCAATGTCATTAATCAAAGCATCCACAGTGGCTCCCTTATTTCCTTATTGTTCTACTTGCACCACTTCAAAGGATTCACAAGAAGAAAATCATCCTCTAAAAATGTCTCAGCAATTTCCATGTTCTGGGTGATCCCAATGCAGAGTGCTTTCTAATTCAATTTACTGTAATTGTAACCATTCAAGCTTCCCCTCGTTTCAACGGAAAGCTCAAGCAGAAGAGAATGCTGGATTTTGTGTGCCAGCACTTGCATATATTACATCGAGACAGGCCTGTGCCACTTCATAATGCAATAACGCACAGTGTTTAAGCAAAGGACTAACTCTCAGATGGGCGTGGGTCAAGAAATATGAGTTTAAATCTGTCTGCATGACACAGGCTGTGCTTTGCATTCCTAGTCTTGAAAAAGCTCTCTCACAGGGGCTTCTGAACCGGACGAGAAACCATGTGCATGACGGCCTCTGATCTGCCAATCATGTCTTCAGCAGTGGTAGCAGAGGCCGCCACAGCAAACTGGTGTCAGGTAGTGAAGGCAGGAGTGCTGTTTATGAAGAAAAAGTTGACCGTTGGTCCTAATTTTAGTTTTCTCAGCATGTGTGCATATACTGTATGTATATAGTATATGCTGTGTTCATGTTTTTGAGTGTGAGTTCAACAGATGTTGCATTTGTAACTGCCATTTTTTCACCTTGTTCCTTCAGAAATGACTGTGATTTCTGTCTCCTTTGGGACACAAGTGGAACAGGCAATAAGTCACTGTCCAGAGGCCAGTCTTTTTCCATGACCTGTGATTCTGCTAACCCAAGTCATGCTCCCTCCCACAGGTTCCTGTCAGATGGAACGGAAGCTAGGAGTAGCCAAGGGCAGACCTCCAATCAGGACCTGTCCTGGCAGGCAGTAGGTCAGTGGGGTGCTCGTGACCATGTGAGGCCAAAAGTGTGCAAGGCTACTCCTAATGTTCGCAAAGCACAATTCAGGAATTTTGGAATAATAGTTTCAGTAGTTACTGGACAACAGCGTTTGAAGACTGTTATAGAAACATGCATGCACAACAGCAAGTTACATAAACTCGAAAGGTAAAGGAATTGGAAGGTTCATAAGCATCTCTGGAAGTGCCCATGAATACCGTTGTTGTAGCCTTTTCAGTGTTTAACCAGTTGACCTCAGGGCTACATTCTGTGGCTAGCTAATCACCAGATACAATTACCAGTGAATGGAGAGAGAAGTGTGCTCTATCACAACCCTTGATGTTCAGCCAGAGAAAATGCAGTGATAATGGAAACCATGCTGTCCATTAGCAAGAGATTTGGGATTCGATACAAAGCCATGCTCCCAGCTTTTTAGTGCTCCAGCATCTGCCCCAGTGTTCCAGTGCTAGATGAGTCCGCTGTTATTATCCAACATTTGTTATCCTACCCAGGGAGCCAAGAAGCCCCAAACCTAAATGCAGGCTGCCTAGATACTTGCCTGATGTGTAATGTCTGTTAAACCAAAGACCATATCCATGTTTTCCCCAGACAGCAAAAGGCATGCCGGCACTGCGGATGTTCGGTCCTTATAACATGCTCTTGAAAGCTAGTATGCACTTAGAATTTTCTAATTCATGCGTAGTTCTCTGTGCAACAGTGAATAAACAAAAGTACAGCAGAGGTAGCATCAGCATAGACATTCACTGCAAATTCCCCACCACCTCTGTGCATTAAGATTGACAGTGGCATTTGTCTTTAGCTGAAAGAGTACTTGTTAACACCCGTGCTCTGGTGCAGCCTGGCTGACTGATGCAGTCGTGTTTGTTTAACGCTCACCAGAACCACCTCTCTTTCCTTCATATAACCCTGCCACAGGGTCCTACCCTGCAGGAATATATCTTCCCTCTTCCATGCTAATGCTTTTTTGTTCATACCATGAATCAAGAGCAAGGAGCCAACTTAATGTTATTTTTTATTAATTCACCAAATACATTGATTCCAAGCCCACAACACTTATACAAAATAAATACACATGAAATTATTACAAAAGATTGATTTCAGAGGGTGCTTTCAAAGGTTTTGTAAGTGAAGTGCTAATAAATTATACATACAAGCATATTAAAAATGTATTGGCAATGAATGATTATACCACATTGTTTCCTTGTGTTTTATAATAGTGCATTTTATTGATCGGCCCAAGGGGCACTATAGCAAAGCAATCAACCCAAAACTTTGAACAAGCATATCTTCTGTCCTGTATATCACCTACAGTGATGAAATGTACATGCATTTGCTCATGAACGAATGAAAAATTGACTTCAAAGGATGGAGGCTATTGGTCCTAGTATACAGAATTCAGACTATGAAGTTGAACCTAAGAGCTTTTACCCTTCCCTAAACCTATCCCTCAGATTAGTGACGGGTTTGCCATGTTCAAATTAAGTGCTCTGCACTTTCTTTATTTAAATTTTTTTAATTGTATTTTTTGAGAACCAAAAAGGAATACCAACAATCAAAATAAGATACAAATATAGATACAGTACACAGCAGCCTTTGATTGGTCATCCTAGGACTGGGCGCTATGGACAAAATATTGCATCAATATCACGGTATGACGGTATTTGGTTGTCCAATACAAATTACATGAGACGTTAAGTGAAATATACTGTAGGCATAACTGTAGAAAAGTAAGGATCAATCAAAATGCTGTAATCAATCAACTTCAATATTTTTTTATTAGGAACATGAGCACTGAACGGTGTGAAATATTGAATAACATTAAGCCAGACAGCCTCTTTTCTCTCTTCAGATCACCAGCTGTGTTGCCGCAGTTATGGTGCTATGGCAGATTATGCACTACTCTGCTAGTCTCCCAGGCACTGTTGGCTCTGGAAAAGTTATTCAATCCCAACTACATGGTGCATCACTGCCAAAAAACAAGTGACATAGCAAGATATCCCACTTGGAAGCCCTATCTATCTATAATTAACTTTTATTAACAGGATGCATTACTACTCTTTATGAACAAGCATATATATGTTGGCCGGTGATTTAATGCAAATAATGCATTCACGTAATTTAAGCATACTGGTGGCACAGATCATAAAGCACTGGTGTTACCTTGTCATGAGCAGCTGATTCAATACCATGGGAAAAGACTCAAATGACAACATTCCAGTGCTAATGGCCTTTTTCAAACTGACCTAACCTGCCTTAAAACCCAACTGTCTTGGGAACACATTATTTTGCTATGTTCTCAACAGTTGTACCCTGACATTTCATGCTGGTAATGGGGTGAGGACAAAACACTTGTACATGCATGTGGCTCATCGCTGAACCCTCTCCCCATAAACACATGGCCTGAAATTTCACAAGCATTCATGAGGTCATGTAGCAATTCCCATAACTGAACATAATTTATATGAGTGCAATTAACCATGCAAGGCACATACACCTGGTGTTCTTGGTCTCTGATTGTACCTGAGAATTGATCCATATGTGTGTGGCATGAATGCCTTTGCTTTAGTGTCTTGAATGCCCTCATGTAATTGGTTAACATTGTTAGTTTAGGTTCTATGCTCAGGAACGTTTTGTACCAAGTGAAGATTTAGTCCAAGGGTGGGGAACCTCATCCGCAAAGGGCCGGTGCAGGTTTTTGTGTTAGCCCAGCACTTAGACACCTGAGTCTACTTATCAAGGTCTTGATTGAAGACCACGATTAGTTAATTAGTTGAATCAGGTGTCTTAGTGCTGGGCTAAAACAAAAACTTGCAACCACACCAGCCCTTTGCGGATGAGGTTCCCCACCTTTGATTTAGTCAATGGCAAAATATGAGAAATATTCCGTCCTAGATTAGAAACTTAAATTTGAGCACACACTCGAAAATAGACTTGAGCATTGAATCATACACCTGTCTGGTCTTTCTTTCATATATTATATCTTTTTTTTTTTTTTGATCATTTGCAGATATGTTCATGCAGAGTTTAAGTGTTCAGTCTGGGTCAAATATTTAATATTTGTAATCTCTGCAATCTGTGGCAGATTAATCTATCTAAGAATGCCGATCGTAATTAAAGTTACTTTTATCAAAAAGTCACCTTAAAGTCACCTTTATTGTGCTGCTGCACATAACACATCACATTCCAATCCAAATACTAATGCGTGAGCTGGGTATTTAGGACACATATAATCTATGTCCAGATTTAGTTTTATTTTCATCACTTTTACAAACCTGTATTGTAGCTATAAAATTATGAAGTTAACCACTGTCCATAACAGAAACAGGGAACACACAGTATCTCCTTATCTCTAAGTCATGGATTTTAGCCAGTATTACATTCTGTACTTTTACGTTATTAGTTATTGTCTTTTGTTAACTTGTGGTGATGTGTAGGAATTTTAAAAATGCAATACTTGTTTAAAAATGAAAAGAATCATCCTTGCGTCTCAGCCCTGAATAGGGTCCTCTGTTCAGTTCACAAAACTAATCAAGATTAGTCACACATAGCCCTGCTATAGGCAGTGTAAGGAAGAGCTATTTGGAATTTATTATGGCCTCCAAAATCAGCATGGATGGTGGAGCATTGCTGCGGTGTTTCAGACATGACCTTAGGCTTAGCAGATGCACGCTGCACTTGTTTAACTTGCTTATTATATGTAGCCATTTGTACAAGCACCTCGATCACACAGACCATAAGTTGTTGCAACTTGTAACAGGCCAGGAAATGTGCTTCCATTTTGCTCGGTGGAGCTGAGGAGCAGTACACTTTTCATTTGATGAATGAAAGAGTTGTAATATGTGTATATTGATGTTTTGGGAAAATTGAGTGTATTTTGCATAGAAAATGATGTCGTGTACTACATAATTTCTACTATGAAATAAATTCCATTCCCATCTCTCAGATGCTAAACTGGACAGTACATGGTTAGAATTTTGATTGGAAGCCAATATTTAATGTTCCTGTAGATACCAAAGAATGTCAGCAACGGAGACATTCATTAGATTATACCTCGTAAATGGCCTTTCCTGAGGGATTATTTTTCCAAAAGTACATTTCAGACATTTTTGAGGAGAAGCTAGCTGTCGGCAACTGTGCAGAAGTAGCTGCCTGATTTTAAAGCCTGTCACCTCAGAATCAGATGCCATTATCTCACAAATGGGGGTCCATTTCCCTATTCCCTATTGGCCTTGAAAATCCACACAGTGAATGTGTCTTTGGCCATGACCATGAGCTAAAGTCAATGTTTATGCTCAGCATTGAGATGGTTATCTGTTGAGTGATGCGGAGGGTTGGTAAGCCATGGATTTGGGTGAAAAATGTGCTGTGGTCAGTGCATCAGCACCTTACCTCCCGTTTCCCTGTCATTGTATGATGGTCATGCACGAATCACAAGTTTCTGTTTCAATATGAAAAGTGTGCACACATCCACTAGAACACTTTCATAATTACTATAGGAAGCTGAATAAGGCAATGTTTGTTTAACTGTTATGAGATCCTGTCTGGACTGGATTCTTGATACAGGAAGGTCAGGCGCTTTTTTGATTTTAACACGTATCACCCAAGAAAAATATCTCATATAACCCTTGCAAATTGTTGGCTTTCCATTGAAAATGTCATATGTCACTTTTATACAAATAGTTAAGAAAAAAATAATAAAATTTCATCTGTTTGCCATGTTCCAACAGGAACTAATTGGTAAACAGAATTAATTCATATTTGCCACAGGCAAGGATTACATCACCGAAATTTGTGTTATTTTCATTTCACATTTTTTAAAAACTGTAAATGTAACATATGTGAATCAGTTATGAGATCTTAACACTACATTCATAACAGAATATAAAAGTAAACATGTTTCAGGAATGCTTTGGCGTATCTTACTTGACTGCAGTAAGGGTGCCATATGACTGGGTGCACTTAAGTTTTAATGTGTAAAGCATCTGTTTGCTTCAGTTCCTTGGTTTTATTTCCTTGAATATGACAAGGAATAATGAGTTAGGATACCAGTGTAAGGCTTATCTTTTTCTGTGACCTGTTTTGAATACAAATTATAGGAAGGTTTGCTTAAGAAAGTTTTGTGACATAGTCTTGTTGTGAAACTACGAGATGTGCCTGAAATATTCTACAATTAAAAAGTTGTTTTTTTCATAGTATAACTAACGTGTTTGCATCATGCGGCCCACTTTATAAACCTTTCCTAACAAAATCATTGTAAAGCTTCCCTTCCCAGTGCTCTTTTTAGTCCACATACAATACTCATAAGTAATTGTACAAATTGGTACCTTTAGCCTTTGTGTTCTGTTCACATATTAGCATCTGTTGAAACAGTTAGCCTGGGACAAACATACCCAGGAAATTATTTGGATTTTAAAGTAATGCTGAAATATAATGTAGTTATTTATTTAGATGTATATCATCTTTTATCTCAATTCCAAACAATATAAAATATAACCAATATATTTGGTTAATAGTTGCAATTTACCTCTGCTAGATTTATATACGTATTTGAAAAAAATTTAAAGGTTTTCATGCAGTAGATTATTTATATTTATGGTTTCAAACTGACACTCAATTATTTTTCATCTTTATCTTATTATTCAAAGAGCAAACACAGATGAAGAACAAATAGGAGCACAAAACAAGAACCAAATTTACACTGGTTTAGTCACTGGTTAGGAAATACATCTCTCAATACTGTCCACTTTTACTAAAAGTTTAAGACTGGTCAATTTGGCCGAAACCGAACACAAGGGTTAACAATGCAGCATATTATTAATGAATAGGTCCATAAAAGTACAGTGTATATGGCCCTGACTATGTTGGTGTAATTAGTTATAAAATGTAAACTGTCATGGAGGTTTGTGATTCATCCTATGTTTAGTGAAAGATCATCTATGAGGTCAAAATAAATTTCTGTGCATGACCTGGCATGAGAGCACAGAGGTGGAACTCACACATAGAGGGGAAAAACTTCAAAGTAACTCGCTTCACAGACAGGAGAGTATGACAAGGAATCAATAGATTTTTTTTTTTTTGCACGTACAATGCAATTCAACAATGTCCCATCATGTTCTTTACACATACTTCGTATAAAGATGCTATTTAATGCTTACATTATGTAATAAAGAAATGGCTCCAGCTAGTGCTCTTACAGAACTCAGCGTTACATCCGCTTGTACTGCCATGTTTTACTTTTTTATGTTGAAACCTACTTGAACATTACTGCATTTTTTACTGCTATTTTGTTTTAAGTAAAACAAACACCTGACATCTGCAGGAGCCAACGCCACTCCATGTGAACACATCTACATTCCTGGATGTGTGCTACTGGCACCACCATGTGACAGGCACCTGTGTAAACTCTACATACATCTCCTGCGAATGGGGAGGATTTAAAAGAAAATGTCCTGATAATTTTGCGGAGGCTAAAGCAGTAGGTTATTGCAGCTTGATCTTTGGGGTGAAGCTAATTGTGACGCTATGGTCAAGTTAATTCAAAGACAAAGCCACATGGGTCTGTGGTAAGAGCTGGCAGACAGACTTTTCCTCTGCCAAATCACTTGAGGTGAGCAGACATTTCCATAGCTGTAAGGCAAGGGCAAATATTATCTTTGCATTAATCCTAATGAAAACATTTTCTACACATTATATTAACATACAATGGAAAACCACAGCCACTACAAGTGGAATTAAAAAAAATATTGCTAAATAATCCTGTACGTGCTCAGTTTTTTAACCAGTAAAACATTTTGCAGTTTGGTGGCAGGGACTGCAGTGAAATGTGCTGATGCCTGCTTGTGCTGTGTCTGAAAGCTGGAGGCACAGTGAAGCTTGTGTGACAGGCAAGGTTTGCAAACCTGCTCCATGGCATTCATTCATCAACCCAATATTCAAGCAGTATCAAATATTCAATTGTCCATTTGACATCTTGATACCATAGTGTTCGAAGAACTGATCGGAACCACTCGCAGACGCCAAAAGTTATGAGAATAAGGCTTTATTCGAGGTTGACAGAACAGGGTCAAAGTCCAGCAATCAATGCAATAAAGGCAAGGCAGATTCGTAGTCAGTTCCAGGCAGGGGTCCGTGTCCAGTAAATAGGGCAATGCAGAATAAGCAAAAGCGAAGTCCAGGCACAGGCAGGGGTCAGAACCTGGGAATTGTTCAGAGCTGGGGAACAGGAGGACGAAGGGCAAAAACACGGCTAGGACGGGGCAGGACTGGCGGGCAGGAGGGCTGGAGCAGGGCTGGACAGGAACGAGGAGCAGGCAGGGAGCAGACAGGGATCAAAACGCTGCAACGACTGAGACAACCACGAATGCAGGGCACAAGACAATCTGGCACAGAACAAAGAAACAGGGGAGACTATATGCCAGACTAACGAAGAGACAACAAGAAACAGGTTAGACGAAACACATGAGGAAACGCAATTCAGGTGCAGGGAGCTGAGACACGAAATGGGGAGAAAGGGAAAACACGGAACAGACTATGAATACTGAAAATACATATAAACAGAAAAACCAAGATGTGGAGGCATGGGACGTGACACCATAGTTACTACAGAATATGTTACCTTATTGATTTTATCTCAAAGTTACACTGCAAGTATGTTTGGTATGTTGGCATGCTTGATTTGGTTACCTATGGGGCTGCCTAATCAGACATCCTTCACAGAAGTTACTGATACCCCTTTCACACACAGAACCCGGGTTTTGACGCGGGATATTGAACACGGGTTCGACCCATTCACACCAAATTATGGTCACGGGTTCTCGCCGTTCACATAAGACCCGGGTCCCCGAGTTCACTCCTGCACATGTTCCGTTTTTTCCCTGCTAATACAGCTAGCTTGGTAGAGTAACTGCGTAGAGTAACCTGTCGCCCCTTTCACACCGAAGCCAAGCTGTGTCCAACCCGCGTAAATCCCGGGTCATGAGCAGGGTGGCAGACCCGCCCGGGTTGACCCATTCACACCAACGGCAAACATGGGTTTTACCTGGGTTGTTGCTTCGGTGTGAAAGGAGCATTACAGAAACAAGGAAACTTACATTTGAAACATGACCTGATGCTACTAAGTAAACTTTGACTTGCTCATGCCATTCTGACAAGGCTTTGTGCTACACCATATTGAAACGCAGAATTGTGGTGGAAACAATTTTTTTACCTCACCAGCTCAGGTTGGTCAAGCTCGAAGACAATCTGGTACTGCATTTTTTTTATGCAAAAAATTAAAAGCACAGTAAATGTTTCAGAACTTTTCAGTTCTCATCCAGAATCTTTTACTTTTTAACATTATGCTTTGCAATTGAACAGTCATAATATTTAATGGAGCTAGTCTGTATTCAACCCAATGGTTAATTCGGATTAATTTTGCCACCTTAAAAAAGGCAAAACAAAAAGGGTAGTTGCTTACAGTAGACGGGCTTTAGACGTAACACAATCTAATGTATGTTCTAATATAGTACATTTACTATAGCTACACTTAAACTGCAAGCTCAGAACAAACCAAATGTTTTCCAAGGTCTGAATGTTCATCTTGAGTTTGAACATCAGAGCAGGATTTTGAATGTCTTGCATCTGAAGATATCCAGACTTTCTGGCTCCGGAAGAAAATGTCTGCATTCTGTATTTTTCATCACCGGCTTTACCTAATCCAGCTCAGATGTACTGAGGCTGTTGCACTCTGGAAGCTGCCACTTTTAGCAAGGTGGTAGCTCACAAGCTCTTTATTTAGATGTATGTCATTTCATCTGAATAAAGGATTGCTGTTATTTTTAGGATGCTCAGTCTCAGTTAAGCTAGTCATCTGTCCTAAAACGTGACAGCAAGGGCTATAACTGTAGTACTTCTCTAGATCGTTACAATATGTATTTCTCTTAAAAAAATGTCAATAATGCTCAGCAACCTGATTTTAGGAATAGTGCAGGATCATTATTCTATGTTTCCTTGTAATCAAAGGATATTTTCAATGCCCAACTTACTGTTCTCCTTCTTATTTCTTCTCATTCCACATCAATTTTCTGTATTGATTTCTTCTTATTCCACAAAAATTCTGTACACTGCTCCTCCTAAAGCTTTTCAGCCAGACCTACCAA
The DNA here is from genome assembly GCA_029718625.1 of Synaphobranchus kaupii. Lineage (NCBI taxonomy): Eukaryota > Metazoa > Chordata > Actinopteri > Anguilliformes > Synaphobranchidae > Synaphobranchus > Synaphobranchus kaupii. Next base: position 98,824,279 of record CM056376.1, read on the forward strand.
ATTTGGCTAGTAGCTTCACCAAGTATGGGTTTGTGCTATGTGTGCTTTTTGTGTCAATAGCTCTATGCATACTGCATTAAGGGGCTTTAAAGTGGAAGGGGCAGTGTGCATATACAGAATGTCTCCATAATCAAATACAGATAAGACAGTTGATTATACAATCGTTTTTCTATTAGCAAAAGAGAAGCATGCTTTATTTCTGTACAAGAAACCAATTTTAGCTTTTAGCTTTTGAGACAGATGTTCTCAAAGGAAAATCTACTATCCAGTCAAATTCAGTCAGATTCTACCGTTTCAATTTGGGTATCATGATGTGTACGAATGCCAATATTAGAAGTATTTCCCAATAGATTTCTTGAATATAAAATACATTTTGTCTTATCAGAATTTAAAACAAGCTTGTGATTTATAAGAATCAAACTAAGCTAACTGAAAATAATCAACGGCAGACTGTACATTAGTAATAGCCTGGTTAAGCGTGGAGCCAGTGGCATACAAGATTGTATAATCCACATAAAAATGGACATTATATTGAGGTGTTGAGAATACCATGTTATTATATAAAGTATGAATAGAAGTGGACCAAGAATAGACCCTTGAGGGACACCTGTACTAATTTCAAGAGAGCTTGATTTAACCTCTTGCTGCCAAACGCCCCCTAGCGGTAACGCAGGCGTGACGGAAATTATTCAATTATACATTTCATTAATTTAATAACATATAATAAACTGCTTGCCTCAATATTTTGATTAAATATCCTTAAGATATATCCATTCCTTCTGGGAAAGTGGTTTTTAAGCCCAAAACATTGAGATAAAACTTTGTAAATAACGTTGGAAACTTTGACCTAATTCTCAAACATGTATTGCAGCTTGATGTCACACCATAAACAATGTGCTGGTAAACTGTTCTGCTTAATTGTATTTCACAAAACTTTGGTTTGAAAAATCATTATACCTTTAGGCTTCAAGAAAAAATACTTTAAAACTTTCATATGGCTGTACATGATTTTTTCCCAATTTTAAACTGACTTATGCTTTTCTGCACTTGATTACGAGTAGTTTGGCTGTCTTCAGTTTGGCGTTGTGAAACTCAGCCAGTTTCTGGAGTGCCAATCCCGTGGCTTAATATATTTTAGAGTATATTGCAGAGATTTATGCAAAACCGTCGTCAATTGGGTGTATTTATTTGACTGATAGCACAATAGGCCTATCTGAAGTGGGAAAAACTCTCTTCGACCCACCTCCACTCCGAGTATTATTTGCTTTCCATTGGGTTTTAAAACTGTCTGTCAAATATTCCAGCCAATAGCCAAGACTCTTATCTTTCAGACAAGCCCTCATTCAACACAAAGCCATCGTAAATCAAGGAAATGCAGCCCTGTGTAAGAGGAAGAGGCAACCAAGCGTAATTATAGAACCAAGATGGCGCAGTGTTTTTACCTTGTAGCGTAGCTCACTACATTATATTTAGGTGTTGAGAATACCATGTTATTATATAAAGTATGAATAGAAGTGGACCAAGAATAGACACCTGAGGGACACCTTTACTAATTTCAAGAGAGCTTGATTTAACCTCTTGCTGCCAAACGCCCCCTAGCGGTAACACGGGCGTGACGGAAATTATTAAATTATACATTTCATTAATTTAATAATATATAATAAACTGCTCGCCTCAATATTTTGATTAAATATCCTTAAGATATATCCATTCCTTCTGGGAAAGTGGTTTTTAAGCCCAAAACATGGAGATAAAACTTCGTAAATAACATTGGAAACTCTGACCTAATTCTCAAACATGTATTGCAGCTTGATGTCACACCATAAACAATGTGCTGGTAAACTGTTCTGCTTGATTGTATTTCACAAAACTTTGGTTTGAAAAATCATTATACCTTTAGGCTTCAATAAAAAATACTTTAAAACTTTCATATGGCTGTACATTATTTTTTTCCAATTTTAAACTGACTTGTGCTTTTCTGCACTTGATTACGAGTAGTTTGGCTGTCTTCAGTTTGGCGTTGTGAAACTCAGCCAGTTTCTGGAGTGCCAATCCCGTGGCTTAGTATATTTTAGAGTATATTGCAGAGATTTATGCAAAACCGTCGTCAATTGGGTGTATTTATTTGACTGATAGCACAATAGGCCTATCTGAAGTGGGAAAAACTCTCTTCGACCCACCTCCACTCCGAGTATTATTTGCTTTCCATTGGGTTTTAAAACTGTCTGTCAAATATTCCAGCCAATAGCCAAGACTCTTATATTTCAGACAAGCCCTCATTCAACACAAAGCCATCGTAAATCAAGGAAATGCAGCCCTGTGTAAGAGGAAGAGGCAACCAAGCATAATTATAGAACCAAGATGGCGCAGTGTTTTTACCTTATAGTGTAGCTCACTACATTATATTGAGGTGTTGAGAATGCCATGTTATTATATAAAGTATGAATAGAAGTGGACCAAGAATAGACACCTGAGGGACACCTTTACTAATTTCAAGAGAGCTTGATTTAACCTCTTGCTGCCAAACGCCCCCTAGCGGTAACACGGGCGTGACGGAAATTATTAAATTATACATTTCATTAATTTAAAAATATATAATAAACTGCTCGCCTCAATATTTTGATTAAATATCCTTAAGATATATCCATTCCTTCTGGGAAAGTGGTTTTTAAGCCCAAAACATCGAGATAAAACTTTGTAAATAACGTTGGAAACTCTGACCTAATTCTCAAACATGTATTGCAGCTTGATGTCACACCATAAACAATGTGCTGGTAAACTGTTCTGCTTAATTGCATTTCACAAAATTTTGGTTTGAAAAATCATTATACCTTTAGGCTTCAAGAAAAAATACTTTAAAACTTTCATATGGCTGTACATGATTTTTTTTCCAATTTTAAACTGACTTGTGCTTTTCTGCACAGGTAGGCCACTCTTGATTACGAGTAGATTGGCTGTCTTCAGTTTGGCGTTGTGAAACTCAGCCAGTTTCTGGAGTACCAATCCCGTGGCTTAGTATATTTTAAAGTATATTGCAGATTTATGCAAAACCGTCGTCAATTGGGTGTATTTATTTGACTGATAGCACAATAGGCCTATCTGAAGTGGGAAAAACTCTCTTCGACCCACCTCCACTCCGAGTATTATTTGCTTTCCATTGGGTTTTAAAACTGTCTGTCAAATATTCCAGCCAATAGCCAAGACTCTTATCTTTCAGACAAGCCCTCATTCAACACAAAGCCATCGTAAATCAAGGAAATGCAGCCCTGTGTAAGAGGAAATGCAGCCCTGTGTAAGCGTAATTACTTTACAGTCTCTTTCATACAGTTTTTGGTTAGTTATGTCTAGGTTATTCAGGAGTTTCTCCGTGCAGCAGGTCCTAGCCCAAATATGGTTTTGCGGTCTCAGTGACGCAGAGTGATATAAGGTAACAGATTATTTTGCCGGTATACCAGTGCAAATTCACTGTTATGTATAAAACGAATCCCTCTGAATTAAATGAATATAGCTAACATTATTGTAACAATGGCAAGCTAGCCAGCAAAATTACACATAGCAGCTAGCTATCTATTTGTGTCTGAGACGAGCTGTTCCGAGTTTCTTTTGAATGCAGTGGCGTCTGAAGGGTTTGTTTTGTTCCACATGAGTAAATTGTTCTGTAAGCAGTACAGCAGGCTCTGCAGGTAAACGAATGAGCAATTTATGCATGACGTAACACGAGGGAGAGATAACATGAGGATGAGTTTGTTGTTGTTGATTATTATGCAGGGGTTTATTTTATCTAGGGTGGACGTTTGATTTTATATACCTGGACTAATTTCTGGCTAATGAGGCTCTGGTAGAATACAAGATTCACTGTGCTGTTACATGGGTTTGGAGAGCTTTTTGGGAACCACGGGTAGGCTAGTTAGTTGTGTAATATGAAACACACCAAAAACACATCTAAAAATGAACTTGTATTGCCAATTATCAGATTTCATTGTAACACTTAAACAACCTGGGCCATTTTGCACAATTTGGCACAATTTGTACCAACTTTGGTAACCAAAATGGTTCACCTGAAAAAAAAGCTCTGTAGAATTTGAATGATTTGAGATATTGACACCATATCTTTAGCAGAGATAGGCAGCATATTGAGGAATCACAAAGATGAGTTATTTCCTCCATAGCTCTTGTAGCTCATCAGGTAAAAAATCTGAATTTTGAATTTAGGTACCCGTTTTTTAGTTTTTTCACAATTTCTGTACATAAATTGTTGTAGTTAAGAAGCAAGAAGTGTATGTATATGAATTATGACTACTTAGTCATAATAGTGCAGTTCTCTGTTTTAATAAAAGCTATGAAATATTTGTAGCCTTTTCAGTTTTTGAGATAAACAGCTTTGTTTGTCACTAGTAAATACAGGCAAGAATTGGTATATTTTGCCCTTGGTATTAAGAGGCTAATACCATCAGCAACAACAATTGAGCAAGCAGATTCACATTTGGTTTAAGCTGAAGGCATTCTAATAAGAAACCTCTACAGGCTGCCAATTGTTCCAGAAGATGAGAACAGGAAACAGGAGCACTTACCCTCTGAAAAACACAGTGTGCCAAAATTAAGTCATCTGAGTATATGGTTGAAATTTTCAGTTTTTTTTTTCTTTTTTAATTATACTTGGTGGACATATTGCTGATATTGAATGGAAGCTGCCTGACTGGAATGTGATTGTAGAGTGGGTCTCTGGCAGAGCAGGGAATGTACACTATACAGCTGCAGTCTCACACTGCAGGCTTGAGGCCAAGTGAGGTTCCCTCAGACAGAGACACCCAAAAGCAGATTACAGGTTATGCGATCCAGGCCTGAGCCCAAGCAGTTCTGTGGTTGAGCACGGTTATTATTTTTTAGACTGGGAAATGCATGCCATTTTCCAGAGCCGGCATGTTGTTCAGTGCTACAGAAAGAAATATTGGGGAATGAGGCCAGATACTAAGATGGGTTTGTGCAAATGTGTTTTATATATGAATGGCATGTCTACAAATGTAGACTTAATATCTTTTATACGACTGATGAATAAAGAGGACCATGTTCCACATGTTCCAAAAGGACATTACAGTGTTTACATTGTTTTCTGACACATTGAGTTGCATTCATATGCTTAAATATTTTAAATAACCACAAGAGCTGACACAACTGAGAGGTATGTAGGCCCAGGGTCTTTCTCTGGAATCATGTTCTGCAATGTTTGTTCATAGTGGTTTGTCCTTGTGTTACAGTACTGTATCATGTAGTTGGATTTGGTAAGGTAGGCACAGGGCATCACTGCCTTAACTGCCACCCAATTTCACTAATTTCAGTGCACAGAAAATATGAATAGTAATAATGATCGACGAAATAACTGATGGAAGAAAATACCGTTGAAACAGTTGAGGGGAAGGCTATTCTGCCTTGTTTTGTGTTATTTCCTAGTAAATTCCTTCTAAACATATCTCACTGCATGTCATGTGTTTAGGTTATATGAACAGAAGGTATTTACATGGGATAATTTTATAAAGTTTAAACAATCATGCACAATTCAATCACACTTAGTCATTGCAGAATTGTCTCAATATAATACCTATATTAACCCCTTCATGCAGACCCCCTAGTGGCCATGGCGCTGGCCCCATGAGACTGCTCAACTCAGACATTAAGTGATCCTGCAACCAAACTGTGAGTGGAAACAACAATCTCCATGTTTTACCTTTATTTGTACATGATATTTGACAACTCTGCTGAATACGGAGATTCTAAGTGCTACTGTCGTTGCGTAGCTAGTCCATTTAACAAGCAAACCCCAGCCAGTCTCACCTGCAACTATTCTGACCCATGCGTGACAGTGGACAATAGTGTCTGAGTTCATAAAAATATTATTTTCACCGCCAAAAATGCGTATTCTCTCATAGCAACAAGAAAAAGCCAACAATAGCCTGAACGTATGCCAAAACAGGTGTGAAAATCCCTGCTCACTCAATCGCAACATAAACAAGTGAAATTCTTGTGTAATTATACCACGTGATTCTACTATCAATAACTGCTACTAAATATGAAATAAATATACAATCCTACAATTGGTTTTAATCAAGATTCAGTGGTCATTTATTGTTCTTTGGCAATCCATGTGAGAAATACACGCCACTTTATAATGCAATTACACTATCTTAAACATCTACACGTAAAACTATGCCTGCTGTTCAAGCCTGTCTTGATTGACAACTCTTTCATCCAATAGAGGACATTATATTCTATCGGATAATATCCCTATGAACATGACGGAGATTTTTCTCCTCGATATGTACTTCTGCTTGTAATATTTCATACATGTACATTAGTTTTTACACTCCATAATTGTCTTGTGCCATATGTTTGATATTGTTATCTTCACATTTTGAGTGCATTTCACCATACTGTAGTGTAAGCATTCACAGGTGGCTCAGTCATGTTTTATGTTTGATTTGCCGTGAAGCTAAAACATTTTCCAGAATTTTCCTGATGGTGGAATATTATTTTATTGTAATGTTATCATACACAATATAGACTACGGTGTATTAGTATCGCCCTGGGCTATACTTGTCACTTAGGGCATTGGAAATACTCATTACTCAGGAGAGCACATGTATCCACAATTATAATGTTGATTAAAATGTGCACAATAGTGAGTAATTTCTGAATTAAACGCTGATGTAGCCTATTGTTAATCAAGGAAACTGATTGAAAAATTATTCAGACCAATAATCAGTTTAAAGAGAAGTTTTCTGCCTCCTCAATTTTCAGCTCTGGAGCCGCCACTGCTCACCACCCCATTGTGTCAATTGCCCTATTTTGTGTGCATGTTCACAGTCGTCAGGCTACAGCTGACGACAGTAACTACCACAATAGCTGTCTGTAATAGCCCTAAATGTGTTAAAAGGCTGTGTACATGAGGCCTAATAGACTATGAATAATTAATGTGGGCATAGTATTTAAATGATTACTTAAAAAAAGCACATCGCAAGTTATTTACCGTCTTACGGACTAGACCACAGATCAACACAAACGAGTATCTATTCTATTTCTATTTTCTATTTCTATTTCTATTTTGAACATGCAAGTTTTCAAGTCGTGCTCACAGGATTTTTATCTCGTGCACACAAGTTCTTTATCTCGTGCTCACAAAATTTATATACAAGATAAAAAAAGATAATTATCAAAAAAGATTTTTTTTTGCATGTCCCTTTAGGGGCTCCGTACTCACTAGTTTGGAAAGAGATTTGCGGGATTTCTTTCCCAAACTGCTTGCAAAGTGAGGGGACAGGGCACATAGTAGAAAGGGGTCTGAGTGGACAGGGGACATTGGACAGGAAACAGGGGTCGTATTCGGACACAGCCATGGGCCTTCACTTTGCAAGCAGTGTGTCATCCGGGTGTTTGAAGTATACTGCAATTTAAAAAGTTTTCGCACTCAACGACTCTCGTCCTGTCTACTCACCACGGCTACTCAATACCGTGAAAGAGTGCTGATTCGAGCATAGCTTCTGGCATTGAATGAGTTCTCTCATTCACGCCTCTCGTTAGCTTGTGTGGTCGTCATACTTTTTTTCTTATTAAATATCGAATTTCCCTATTCATCTTCGAAACCGACATTGGTATGCAAATTAAAAATTAAATTTGATATTCAAATATAATGTGACAGCCCTAACACAAATACACATCACAAACTGTATTTAAAGTATTTGTTCTAATTACCAATTATTTACAAATACCTCAAGTAAAAGAAATTGGTCTTCTCTGGTTTATTTGCAAATAACTGAAATAAACAAAACAAATATTTCAAATGAAAACTTTTTGATTAGTATTTGTATTTTGATCCAGGTCTGATCAGTAATCATATGTAGAAAAATAATGATAAGAATAGACCAATAATATTTTTAACAGCAGAGTAACTGGAAACACTCATTTGTCAGCACTCATTTGGTGAAAGAAGGTTTTCCAAACAGATGTGTTGAGTTAAAGGAAATAAATAACAGATTTTATTTGTCTGTGACCAGGTAATCTGCTAAAAATGTTAGTTAACTTTCTAGTAAGTATGTTTCATAATAACCATGTGTCAATGTTTCATAGCAAATATAATAACAGTTGGCTAAATGGCAATATACATCTTTAGGTGGATTTATTTTGCTTTTAACTGGATTATAATACATCACAAGCTTTGTAGTGCTTTATTTCAGCAGCAGAAATTGGTCATATCAAGAATCATAGAACAAAACAATGCATAAATCACAAAACCCCAAAGGTCTGAGACAGACATGAGCTTTTGCCACCCAAATATAACTGGAGGCAAAAGATCCAGTGTCAAATAAATCTTACCACTATGACCACCACTACAAAAGTCTCTTACTGCAAAGCACCATTAATGTACAATCACGGAAATTGTTTGTATTCCAAGAGTGGCCCAGTACATGGCAAGAGTAATTTTTTCCCCAATTATGTGAGACAGTGTGACAGCTTCGTTGATAGCTTTAGTGATGTTATTTATAATTATTTTCATTGTTGTCATTCATACTTTATTTTAAGGATATTTTTTGTGGAATCATTAAAAGTTTAAGTCATCACACATTTGACATCAGAGTTGAAACATGCAATGTACCTTTAAATGTAAGGATCTTCCCTAGCCACACCTGGTTACTCAATCTTAAACTTGGTCAGACTTGCCCATAGCTCTGTAGCGTTGTAAGAGCATAAACTGTCAGAATGCTGAAAGGGCTTGATTAGGGTTTTGTATATAATCCCTTAGTGTTGAGATAAATGCTTCATTTCCACAGGAAAGTGTACATAATTATAGGGGGTAAAATCATAGATTTAAAGCCTTGATGTATCATTAATTTTGTCTACATCCATCTAAATCCACATGGAACTAATTTGACGACATGCCACGTTCCCTCTGGGGATATAAATTTCTTTTGTCAAAATGTAAGCTGGTCTGGATTTTTAACACAAAATACTGTATGATGTTAACTTATTGGCACAATGTGTGCTATTCATAAGTGTTTCCACAAAAATCTGTAAAATATTACTCAGGCCTGTATTACTCACCATATCTCCTTTTAGTTAGTTATGTCCCGGTCAGATTTTAATGTCTGCAAAGTTTAATGGCACTTTGCATGGTTCTCATGTAGCATAAATATTAGCATGTCTTTTCGTGCATTTTCATCTGATTCCTATAGTTTTATTATGAACTTATGTATGTTATCAATTTTGACTGAAAAATAATTAACGCTAAAATTGTTTTAAAATATAAATCTGCTTTGAACGAAATGTGAAATGAGCTGTTCCAGAACAAAGACCCCTGTGAGCCGTAAAGCTCAGCTTTCAGATGAATCCAGCATACGCCAGACTTGGATGCTGTTCCAAAAACTGTAAGATCGCTCAGTTTACGTCCATGATCCTGGTCCCTTGTGATTGCTTGGATGTAGAATGGCAGGAAAATGCCCACCCTCTCGTTACTAGTGCACAAACGTATAACACAGCACTTTAAACTTATGGGACCATGAATCCATTAGGGCACTTATGAACTTTAACTTTAAGAATGTGAGAAACCTGTTCAAAGGAATAGATAAGTCAAACAGACATCGTATTGTTGTTTAAAATACGAGATCCTTCCAGCCTTCTTGATTCGTGTAATCGGCACTCTGCTAGCTTGCCTTTTCCCAACCAATCTATCTGTGGCATGTCACTTGAATCACTAACCTTTTTTGTAGCCAGACTCCCAAGTTCAATCTGCTCACTAAGTAGATAACAGGATACCAAATTCAGTTTTATTTTGTCACTCAGAGAATGATACAAATTTTACAAAAGGTTTACTCTAGGTATTGCAAAGGTTTACTCTAGATATTTGCACTAGATACTACCCATTTGTTGTAATTGAATTAGTAACATGCAGTATAATAAGGTTCCACAAGGACACAAAACATGCAATGCCATGTATTTCTTTCTCCATATTTTGTATGTTTTGCAAAAAAATATTTTATTGAATACATATCTGATTGATGGTCTTTCGGCAAATATAACAACAATAAAATCCTTATTTATGTGTGGTGTCCTCTTAAATCAAGACATAAAGAAGTGAGTCACTACTAGACTTCAGAGAAACGTGGTGTCATTAAATAATATTTAGCAGCCTCGGGGAGGCCTGGAAATCTCTGTAATGATTCCAACATTTACGAACAACAGCTTTGTGCATCTTTCGTTAAAGCCATATGTGGTAATATCTATGCTGTCAACTGCTGTTCTCCAACTGGAAGTGGAGAGCTTTCATATGCAAGCAAACGTTTTGTTTGGACCTGTTTGAATTACAGGATACCTTATTACTGGGCAAAATGTGTTTTCCATCTACATATTTGTATTCATTTTAAAATAAAGCTTTTTTTTTACCTGAAAGGTAAAGCAAAAATATTTTTCTGGGTCTAACTGATTGTATCTGAATACATACAGTGTAGATATCTTCTGTGTGATTGCTATATAAACACTCCATGTAGTGTTGACACAGTATGTCACACCAGCCTGAAATATCCCCCCACCCTCCCCATACACACACACACACACACACACACAGTTGAAACAGCTTGTAATAGGAAGCGCTGCTGGAGAGAAGGCCAGTGTTATTATCGCTGCTTCAAAAAGAGGAGAGCACAACAGGGAGAGAGAGAGTGGGAAAAAGGCTTGGCCCTGGTCCAGGTGAACACCAGGGGAGCTGGAGTAGTCAGAAGGAAAAAGGGAGGATTGCGAGCGGCACGTGGAGCGCTAGTATTTCCCGGAGCCGAGGGGAACAGAGCCATCCACTGAAGCGGAGCGTCGGGGGCGGACAGCAGCCCAGCTGGAAGGGGCGGCGGGGTCTGGAATGGACAGAAGGCTTCTTCTCATTACCAGGGGTGAAAGGTGAAGCGCAAGCCCAACTCTCAGAGCAGGCCAACTGGAGCACGGGGCTGCCGCGAACTGATAAACGCACGCGCGCACACGCACTCACACCCGCTCACACACACACACACGCTCATACCAGCACACACATACCCACACTCACCGGAGGGCCAGAGCAAACCAGGAGGGGGGCTGTGGAATGCCTCCTCTGTCCTCTGAAGTGTCAGGAGAAGCCAGCAAGGGCTGATTCACAGTATTTTGAGAAACCCTGACAGCGAGTGGAAACAGAACCTCCGGGCAGCTGAATCACACAGGGACCATTAGCCAAACCCAAGGGCTCCTTCCCCCTCTACCCCCCGGATCCTCTGAGGTCAGCTCCAGAGTGTGACTCTCGTCGTACACACGACCAGTGTTTGAAAACCCCGTCCTCTTCAGATGGACTATAACCATGCCCATGCTCACTGTATGGAACTGACTCCCCATTGTAACTGAAGTCAAAGGAGCGTGAGGACACTTTGAACAGGGATCCCCAGCAGGATGGCCGCAGGAGAAAAGGGTCTCTTTCTGGTTTCGGGGCTGGTTCTGCTGCAGCTGTGGGTGAACATGGGGATCTCAACTCAAGCAGCCAGGACCAGCCATCCCAGACTGACGCTGTCTCACAAAGGTAGGTGAGAAAGAGAGGTGTGATTTATCTCACCAAGCACACAGTCAGTTCTCTCTCGCTTTCTGTGTGAACTGAGCATATACAGAAATGTGTTTCTCTGCTAGATGCAATAGAGAGAAAAGGAAATGGGGGTATAAATAAGTCACTGCTTTGAAGCTAAACGTAATTTTCTATATTTTCTTTTATTTTAACTTGGAAATTATTGAGATGAAGGAACTTCTGTGCATTTTTTGGGAATTGTTCCATTTTCTAATCAGGTCCGAAAGTCTAATAATTCAACATTTGATTAGTGCTTCTTGGTTTGTGGTCAGCTCACAGTCAGATAAATTTAAGTACGATTTCAGGAATAATTATTTAATTTATTGTTCATTGCTTCCACTGCTGTGTAAACAACTCAATACACATGAGACATGAGCAAGGCTGCTTTTCCTGCTATCCATCATTTCAGACCAGCCTTTAGACAGGTGTATTGGTGATAGCAGTACTTCCAAATCCCTATAAGCTCCCTCTGTGTAAACTTGCAGGGGAAAAAGGAATATTCCGATAGTATTCATTCGTATTTTTTCTGGGTCAGTTTGCGTTCACATGTTTTCTCTCTGAGACATCTAAAAGTATACATGCATATAGTGTCAATAAAATAAGGCTTTCATATAGAAATAAAATAAAATAAGGCTTTTCATATCACGGGCGGCAGTGTAGTGTAATGGTTAAGGAACTGGACTTGTAACCGAAAGGTTCCAGGTACGATTCCCAGGTAGGACACTGCCGTTGTACCCTTGAGCAAGGTACTTAACCTGAATTGCTTCAGTATATATCCAGCTGTATAAATGGATAAATGTAATAAGAAGTTGTGTGAGTCGCTCTGGATAAGAGCGTCTGCTAAATGCCTATAATGTAATGTAATGTAGAATACATGTGTGGCATTTAAAAATGTGTTTATCTGCAGTGGTGATCTTTAAATGTTGAGCTTTGTGTAAAACAATAGAATTGTAGCTGTGCTGTATACAGTGACAAACAGAAACAGCAATGGTGTAGTCTGATTTGCTAGTCTAATAATCTAACTAATCTAATACTTATTTTGTGTAATGTAATGAAAAACAAATGAGAAAATTAGAATGTGTTGTTCAGGCATTGTAACCCTGGAAACTGAAAGAAATCAGAACATGTGGCTTTATAAAATATGCATTTGTTATAAAGGAAGCCTTTTCAAACCACTCAAATTGGAGACATGTATTTTGGGGAGTGTTTTATATATAAAAAAATGTTTTGGACCATAAACAGTGGAGTATGAAGCAATGTCTTCCAGCATTTAAAACAATAGCTTTTTAAATTTGATGTCTCAACTTTTATTTTGTTTTTCATAATACTGGCCTTAAAAGCTTAATTCCTTATATTTCAGCAGCATATTCTCATTTTTCTGCTTTAGTGGGTTTTTAAATATTATTTTAAAGACATTTTCAATTAATTGTGTTTTATTGGTATCCTAGAGGTTTAACACAACAGTGGGCTTTCCTTCAGTATGTGCTCAAGAAAGAAGCAAACATTCACTTTCAATATTATGTCTCTATGATATCAGCAGAAGAGTCGCAATGGCATATTGAAGCCCACACAAAAAAAAGGGATGGTTATGGTTCACACCAAGTCTGGAATGTGTATTGTCAGTAAATAATGAATTCCTCTAGAAGATACATGGCAGTGATAAGAGCTGTCTAATATATTTGATATGGCACTTGGCAATGAGGTGTGACTGTGCTTTTCGTTTTTGATACTTACTTGCTTTCGGGTTTAAATATGCTTCATAAAGACAGCGATTAGAAATGAATGTTGTTCACTCTTGAATGTCCTCTACTTTCCTTTAAATGTTGCTACATGTTGTTATACCAGTGTGCAGATTATAATCGCTCGCAATGTCACGTTAATCAGAGTAATAAGCTCTATGCGCATTTGATATCAATGAGTCATGGGCGCCCTGGGGTGAGGTGTCTTAATGACTGACACTCTGCACACTCTAAAGAGGGGAAGCTGGCACTGGCAGAGCACCTCAGGCACCTAATGGCCATGTAGCCACAGTACCGCTCTGCATGTCTAGACAGATAGAGTGTGCTCTGTCAGGCATTAAAAAAATTGGACGTTTGGCTTGAATCCTATCATTAGGGAATGAAAAACATCTACAGCGTGAGCCTTGATATTTGTTTGCGGACACGCGTTGCCGCGCCTGGGGTTCACCCTCCGAGCTGCGTGTGGAAGGTATTCCGAATCCCTGAGGCAGTCATAGGAGTTAGGCATGTGGATCACACAAGCGGGATCTTTGAGTGAGACTGCAGAGCTTCTGGAATTGAGATAGAAATGGTGGGGTTATTAAATATATCCCTCCTCAGATCCATCTGTTAATGCTCCAGCTTGAGGCTCTGCAGGGACAGACCTACTTAGACCCTATGAGTAGAGCACTCCCAGAGCAGATGTTGATCTTAATTATGACATCATTTACATTGTTTTAATTTCCGAATGCAGCTTCCCTATGCTGCTATGCTGCATGTGTCTCAGTTACAAATATATTGGCAGTTAATAGCTGACTTGAAAGGCTGTTCAATCCCCCTCCCTTTGTGGTTTGGCTACAAGGCAAACGTTGCATGTCTTCAGTTCCTAATGATGATTTATCAATTTGGCAGGAAGTTTTAATATAGCAATGCGAAAAACAATTAGATTTTATCCAAAAACATAAGTGGCTGTTCATCGCTAACCTACTATGTAAAGGCTTAGCAGTAGTGCATCCGGAAAGTATTCACAGCGCTTCACTTTTTCCACATTTTGTTCTGTTACAGCCTTATTCCAAAATTGATTAAATTCATTTTTTCCCTCAAAATTCTACACACAACACCCCATAATGACCATGTGAAAAAAGTTTTTTTGAGATTTTTGCAAATTTATTAAAAATAAAAAACAAATTTCTCATTTACATAAGTATTCATACCCTTTGCTTTAACATATTTTTTAAGTATCATATTTCATATTTGGTCGCATATCCTTTACATCCTGTTACTTCCTGAAGTCTGTGACCATCAACATCAAAAAACTGTCGATATCTTATTTTCAGGTACTGTTACAAGCGATACTATAACCTCTCTGCATTTGAATGGATCTCTATGGAAATTGGGGGGTGAGACTAGATTCAGCTGTAAATTACACTGGTACAGTATGGAACACATGGCTGGCTAAATGGCTGTAAGTTAGCAAGGGTCTGAGATATCAAACGAGCCCCAAACCATCACTCTGTTGCCAGATATGGAGTAGATGTGGATGGATCACTGCAAGGGTTATTTCTCCGGACTCATTTTCCTATAGAACTCTATGGGGAAAAAAGTCAGGATCCATTCTATTACTTGTGAAATACATTTTTTTCCCCCTTCTTGCCTTTATATCACCCCATACATTTTTAGCGTTTGTTTTGGTTTACAAAACACCCAGGATCACTCTCTTTGCTCTGGGCTGTGTTCTTAAAAGTGGACTGAATTAATCTAATCTGCTATATTTGTGGAATTTAAACTGTCATTTGATTAACTGTTTATTTGTAGTTTTATTTCTTTTTTTATAAGCCAATTGTATTTTGTGTTGTTAAAATTTCAAAGACCATACAGCTTGATTGAATACTTGATACATTCTCAGAAATAAGTTTAAGGGAAATCAAAGATCTGGTGAAGAATGAAAAATAAGAAATAAATCAGAAAACAATGTTAGTTGATTTGGCATCTGAGCATTCCATAGCCCTTGACATGTTTATGGAAAAAAAATGAATTTTCTCTGGCTGAAGAACAGGTACTCCACGTGAAAACAATGAAAATCATGCACTTAAAATCCACAAAAAGTGAATTACATACAGAGACCAACTCAAGACAGATGGCTGCCACTTAAGATTTACAGATTGAAGGCTAGAGCCACTCAATGTAACTGCAGTACACTTTGTCATTAAATTGAGGAAAGCAATTTCGCCTTTTGTAATTTTCTTTGTTGATGGTGATGTTCTTATCTTTGCTCCTGTTTTTTGCTTCTCAAAACATCGTTGGTTTAGCTAAGCCACTGCCAGACTCATGGCAATGTGCTAGGAAAGTCATTCTTGTTCAGACTTGTTCTTCAAAGACAAAATGCAAAGTAGGGGGACTGACCATGCTTGGTCACAGCTGTACATGAAACAGTAATAAATTAATTTGGCTCCCATATTACACCAGTATATTTCACCAATACATGATGTATGTGTGTGCGTGTGTGTGTGTGTGTGTGTGTGTGCGTGTGCGTGTGCGTGTGCATGTGCGTGTGTGTGTGTGTGTGTGTGTGTGCATGTATGCTTATGTGGACATAAACATAATTATTTTTTTTATAATTAATAATGACCACCTCAGCATACATACTTTTTTCCTAGAGAGATAATGTAATACCATCCAAAAGGTCGATATGTTAAACAAAGATCCAATAAATCAGATCAAGGGGATCGTCAAATAATCTTTTTAGTAATGGTGTAGTCAAGTTCAATTTGAGCGTTCCCAAATGGAATAAGGCTTTGCTGTGACATCATACTGTTTTGACCAAGGGAATGTCATGAACATTACCTTGTACAAATAAACCCTCTTCTCTGTATATATTTTTACTATGCTCCTCTCACAAATTCAACACAAAAGCTCTACTAAAAGCAGCACTAAAAGCTCTCTCTGCCTCATGTCTGCACTATTTAAATGATTATAATTTTGCACTTTGAATCCATATAATTGCTTAAACATGTTTTACTACTGACAAAATCTCTGACATTCTGTATAATTGGCAGTTATGAATATAAGCGACAAGATAAAAATGTTTTTCAGCAGAACGTTTTGTCACAATGTTATACCATCCCATGACAAAAAATGTGTTTATTTACAAGATGATTTATGTTTTTTTTTTGTTTACTTGGGCTTCATTTTCCACTAGCAGAGTGTCATCTGAAAGTGCACGTGTGTTGTATATGTTTATATCAAGCACTAGATTTCCTCTGCCATTCAACATTATGAACTCATTCCCCCAAAACACAAGTAAAGGCTTTTTAATGAAAGTAGCTTTCACAGACTGGATTTCAGAAGTCTGGTTGGGTGGACAGTAGCTCTTTAGACTTCTGATTTTAATCTGAATGAGATATTATTACAACCATCCTGTCAGCTCAAATATTGAATAGGTCAGGTAGTTAATGCACATGCTCTACCCCTTCTGAACTCACTGAAATTTTAAACCTTCAACTGAACAGGAAAAACAATGTTTTGTCTAGCGTTAAATGGTTATACATTATGTAATAGGAAGTGGGGGCACAAAAATATTCAACAGAGTTTCTGATGTTGGTAAGGTTTTCTTTTCTAAATGTATATATTTTGACCTAAGAACAGTTTTAATATACCCAGTAGATTATACAGCCTATACCTCACAGTCACAATCCTGTATTATTGTAACTATGAAACCGAATGACCAGAAGATACCATAAAATTGAACTTTGCACATGGGAATTATTTTGGCCCCGAATTCATTGAGCAAAGGAATATGTGAGCGTTTTCCCTACCATTTCTGAGTTATAGAAAAGAGGCTGGTATGAACTGATATATAAATGGCCATTGTTAGCTAATAAATGAGCTAATTAATAAAGTGTCCAGTGAGTGCTCTCTCAGGTTATTTTTCCTGTCTGTTCTGGACCGTCTGTGGTGGAATGAGCTCGCCACTCTGGATAGAACAGCAGAACCCCATCTGGTCCCTACCGTCTCCTGACACTCCTTACACCTCCTCAGATTGCCCCATGGCTCTCCTGACCCCCTGTAGATATCCTTTTTTACTTTCTTTGAATTTTCTTTTAGGACAACGTTATAGGTTTGGCTGTGTAAAAATATCTTCAAAGTTATAAATACAGATATATGCTGCGTAAGGTTATCTGTCTAGTAGTATTTTCTATTGTTACAACGCAAACCGTTTGTTCGTTTAACATTACGGCCAGTGATTATAAATGGGCCTCTGTGCCTTCTTGGCGAAATCATACTTTTGTATTCCTGAGACTAACATGATGTCATCCTCTTCTGGAAGCCGCTCTGGAAAAGAGAGTCTGCTAACTAATTGTCATGTAAATGTAATGAGTGAAGTGCCTGAGCGCCTCTTGTTTCCATGCCGACCTTCAGTCTGGCTCCAGCTGTGCGGCAGATCTCTCCGTGAGTCTCTCTGCTCTTGCCTCAGCCTCCAGCACCCTGCTGATTGAAGAGATGGGAGCACTCGGCATAGAGATGCACAGCTGGAGCCTGGCTATACTGCAAATACTGGCTCCCCAGGTCCCTCTGTAATGAACAGGTCCTTCGCTTTTCTCGATCTATGCAAAATGCCAGCAGTGATTCCCAGGCCATATGCACATGTCATGTGGAGCAGTGTGTAGGGGTTGGACACATGACCAGATGGATGTCGTTTTGATTGTCGAATGGGACACTGTTGTTGCACCAGAAAATCTAAATAATGTGTCAAATATGCTGCTGTGTAATTGACCTTCGTATATCTGCTAGTGCTAAGAGCTAATACAACACTGTTTAAATCATGTACTATCAATACGGTGTTCAGCAATAAGTGTCAATAATACTCATTGTTTCAATCACTGTGTATAATACATAATAATAATATTATATATATTGGGTTTAAACAGTTCAACATTTTTCTGTCGGAGCACAAGGCCAGCCTAGAGCCATATACAACCTTTTCTTCCTTACTTCCTGATGTCTAGTCTTAAAGTTTCATAGATGACTGGAGGGCTCCCAGCTGCGAGAGCCCCAATGTGGTTTTCATTTTGCTCAATGATGTTATTAATAAACACCCAGCAAAACACACAATCAAATTAATAATGTTGTAATTATTCTCCCCTCTGGGGAGGGGGAGGGGGGGGGTGTTGTGCCCTGGTGAGCCTTCCAGCAAGACCCAACTGTGAGGAATGAGGAGCTTGCACTGTTACCTCTCCCTACTTTTACTTTGCATGTATTCAGGCTTTATCCTCACAATGCAAATATACTGTACTTTAATTTGTCCAGTAGACTCCACTCTGATAAACTTACATGCACTTTTCCATTGATATGTAAAGTACCATATTTAAGTGTTGACGCAAATCTGAATTATGTTTCTTTATCCCCCCATGCTATTCAGACTTGGTGTTATTTCAGCGAGCCGTTGGTCTCACTTGTTCAGTGAGTCTTGTTTCAAGCTTCTGATTGTTCATAGCCTTGTTTTCTGAGAGGTCCAACATTTTCTCCCCAGAGTAAGCTTTAGGAAAGAGGTTTACTTGTTTTAGTTAAAGAAACATTTCCAAGGTCCTCCAGGCATGAGGTTTAAGTGTATATTTTCATTTCATTTGGCAAGATCTCTGTTGGCATCATTCAACACATCTGTTGGAACAGGATTTTTGTAAAGTATCATTTTTCCATTTAAGGATACCATGCATTGTAATATCTCACTGACACTTTTGTTTTGAATAAAACATATCCTTACTCATACTGTAAATCAGCATTAAAGACTACAGCATTTCCCCTGGTTATGATATATGATATGGCTGAAAAATATGGAAATACAAGACAGTTTAAACTAAGCATGTATAGTATATCTTCAGTCTTTTTACATTTGAATCCATCATAAAAAAACATTTTTCATTAGAACATTTTTCATGCTCAGTTAATCTCAAATGTATTTCTTTCCAAAGTGTTGCTTAATTCACTCAAAATGTGTGTGTGTGTGTGTGTGTGTGTGTGTGTGTGTGTGTGTGTGTGTGTGTGTGTGTGTGTGTGTGTGTGTGTGTGTGTGTGCGCGTGTGCGTGCGTGCGTGCGAGCGTGCGATTCACTCAACCAACTGATGGACCTAATTACTACCAGAAACGTCTTCCAGGCTGTGGAAAAACAAGGAAGATTTAGAACTGGGAAAACATTTACTGTATATTGCGCAATTGTACAATTTCTAGTGGATAGAAATAAAAAAATATTGGACAGTTTAACATAATGTAGAATAAAGTAATAATTTGTCATATTTGGTCGCATATCCTTTGTATGCCATGATTTCCTGATGTCTGTGACCCAACAATATCAAAAGACTCTTGATCTTATTTTCTGGTACTCCTACAAGCGATACTATAACCTCTCTGCATTTGAATGGATCTCTCTGGGAATTGGGGGGTGGGACTAGATTTAGCTGTTAATTACACTGGAACAGTATGGAACACATGATTGGCTAACTCCTTTGCATAGAAGGTGACGCCGGCGGAAGCTTTTTGCTCAACTGAGACATTCGTTGCTACTGCAGCCGAACTATTATTGGAAATCACAAACTCTGTGTTTTAAATTTATTGGTAGACGGTTTGTGACGATTTCTGCCGAATACGTAGTTTCTAAGTGTCACTATTTCCCTGTAGCAAGTCAATTTATCAAGCAACCCCCCACCTAGTCTATACCTACCTATGCGTGACATAGTGGACAATAGCGTCTATGTTTGAGTTCATAAATATATTTATTCATCATATAAAATTAGAATAATGTCATAGCAACGAGATAAACCCAACAATAGCCTGATCGTATGCCAGAAAAGCCGTGAAAAGCCCTGCTCACTCAAATGCAAAATAAACTGTGAAAGTACTATCTCATTCTACCATGTATTCTACTAGAAATATATGCTACTAAATATGAAATAAATATACAATCCTACCATTGGTTTTACACATCGAGATGTTCCTTTCAAAATTCAGTTGTCATTTATTGTCTGGTACAATCGGTTTGAGAAATATACAACACTTTATACCGCTATTACACTATCTGAAACGTCGCCGCGTAATACCCCCATGCCCTGTAAGCCTGTCTCATGCATTACAGTTCATTCTGGTTTAATTGTCGGCTTTTTTATCCAATAGAGTACATTATAACCTTCTCAATGGTATATGCCATGTCTTTTCCGGTGCTTTGAACAATTTACTACAGCCCAGCGTAACGGCAAGTTTCGGTCTAGTATTACGCAAGCTCTATAGAATACGCATTATGGAGGGGAGTTTCCCTTTTGCGATATGTAAGTATTTTTGCGTCTAAAATACCGTTGGTCTCGCTGGCTACATATGTACGTTCGTGTTTCCACTCGAGCACTGTCTTTCCAATATTTTTGATAGCCCTATTGTTATTTTTGTATTTTGAGTGCATTTCACATACTGTAGTGCAATCGTTAAATGTATTTTTGAAGTAGGCTACCGATGTTCATTGAAGATAGAACATTTGGCAGCATTTTGCAGATGGTGGAAAACTATTTTATGTTCATGTTATCATACATAATATAGGCTATGGCGTATACTTGTCTCTTAGGGCATGACAAATGCTCATTACAATTTACTGTGCGCTGATATGTGGTAGATTAAGGTAAAAAGTTCCTTGGAGTCATTATGAATAGGAAAATTTAAAAGATTAAAAGAATACAGAAAAATGCAATCCCAGGACAAAAGTATACATACTGTAGAGTACAGGGACAAGTGATGTTTTATTGAGGTACAAGAGTGAATGATTAGGCAACATATTTAGGTGTATGTAACACCTATGATATCAATGTTTTTTATCTTAAGCCATCAGAAGGAGCAAATGTATTTGTTTTGTAATGGACAAAACTAATTTATTCATTTTATGACATGTTTTGCATAGGGATTTTGTCCCCATAGATATCTACCCCCCTATACTGATGAAAATATAGTAATTCCCACTTGAAAATTATGCAAAAGTGAGTTTTATGAGCCAAAACTGTTGATTTGTAGTTAAATATATCATCATTTGTTTTTATTTAGAGCAGTGCACAATTTAGCCATTTGGATAGATTTGGAGACACTAATGGACAACAGGGTACACTGCTATATTTTGCATCATAGACCTTTAGTAGTTCTGCATATCATCCTCAGATTCTGCAAAACTTGTGGACATGGAGTTTATGATCCAGGAAATGTATATATATTACCGATTTCACTTATGTAGCTCTCAGCAAAATAAAAAAAAACAATTTTTTAAATTTTTTTCCCAAAGTTTCTTTGCATTTATGGCACTTTATTTTGACTTAAATTATGAAAATAAACAAATCTAAGTTTGTATTGTAAATGGTACCCCTGTCTTGTTTCATTTAAGCCATTTACCAAATTTATGTGATGCTCACACCTGGAGTTATAAAGCCTTAAACAGAGCACCCCCTAAATAGGTGATTGCCATCTGCGCCAAGGGGTTAAATGGCTCTAAGTCATCAAGGGTCTGATGCATCAAACAAGCCTTAAGCCATCACTCTGCTGCCAGATATGCAGTAGATATGGATGGTAACTTGAAGGGTTTCTTCTCCTGACTTATTTTTCCATAGAGGTCAATCAGAAAATTTGTCAGGAGAAACAACCCTTAAATTGCTAGAGTACAGAACCAAAATAACAAGAAATGTTTCACTGTCCAATGAATTATGGTGCTCACTGTAGCTGGTTAAAGTCCGGGTCATTAAATCTGCTAATATTTGTATGGATATTTTGAATATAAGTTAGATGCAGAGAGAAATGTGACCTTAAAAGAATGCACTGTTTGCATTGTAAACAGAGTTTTTGTAAATGGGTAATGTAACTAGTTTACAGTATCACCTGCAAGACACTTTCATAGCTACCGTCAGTAGTCAGGTGATGTGAATACTTCTAACAACCTGTCTGACTCAGCTAGACTGGTGGCACATAATGTTAAGCAAATCATTATAGGTTTCAAGTCAACAACACTGAGAGCATCAGAAAGAGACTTTACCAACTCAGTTGCAGTCTGATTTATGTAAAATGGCTGACTAATTAGCATGTTACAGGTGGGCTAGGGCTGTCCATTGAGTCCCACCCCCCCATTATTTTAATTCAATAGCAGATTCATTGAGAAACTTTAATATCCCATTAAGAAAAATTGGATTGAATAAATATTCAGTTTATTAAATATTCAGTCACTGCTAGCTGTAGGACTGCGTCTAAAGCCACCTGTCCACTGCCATGTAAATTGGCCTGCCATTTGATGCAATGCAGACTGTAAATTCTATAGTAGCTCAGTATTTCTGGGAATTACCACTGCTATGAGTTCTCATGACTGAACACTGAACTAAATCTGGTGAAATACTGCTTTCAGGGCATCTGGTCTTACATTTAGTCAACAGTCTTCTGAATGTAACTTTAACCAGTGAAGAACATGACCCTTGTCACATGATATTGTCCCTTGACCCTCTCCAAATCCTGGCCTCCCATGGATCCATGCCCTTTAACCGCTAAAGCGTTTGGAAACTGCAAAAACGTATCAATGCGATTTTTATCAGGCAGTAAAACTGACCAGTTAAACACCTCAAAGTCAAAGCTCTGTCAGGATGCAAGGCTCTCATTTTAGCCCTATAGGAGAAAGAGAGAGAGGCCCTCTCCTGCAGAGTTGTCCCAGACCTCGCCTGTCATAGAAAGATTTAAAAATCAAATGCAGCAGCTGAACCAGGGTGGCTGCAGGCTCAATTCAAACAGGAGTTCTGAAGCCACCCTTTGTGTATGGTTCTCTTTATTAACGACAGGGCCCAACGCTGCATGGCATACAGGGTTCTGTGAATATTCATCAGCCCACCACACACAAGAGCTCTTTCCACTGCATCGGGGTGTGTGCACCGGAAAAAGAGATGCTACTCTTTTTGGCAAGCAGAGTTTGGGTATCACAAGTCCCATCCAAGAACTAGGGCAGCTGGTGAACGCTGAGAGTTCTGCCTGTCAAAGGCTGTCGTTCTTTTTTTTTCTTCTTCTTTAAACTGAAGTTAGTCTTGCCTCCTCCAGGGGATTTCAAGGTTTTTCTTTTCAATTCTACTGAATTGGAAATGCGGAATTTGTCTCAGCTCTGCTGCCAATCTTCATTATCTCATGAGAGGGACAGCAAAAAATAAAAAAGAGAGAGAGCAAAGAAGCAAAGGGCCGGGCCACTTTAGGAGTAGTTGATAGAATATATATTTCCCCTTGGTATTTAATGAAGCCTGTCACACGCTGTATTTCTCAAAAAAGATACAGTGGCTCCAAACGTCAAGGGGGCTTGACTTGAATGGCTACCAAAAGTAACATTGGATGTATATTCTGTACACATCCAATGAACTGCATTGACAATCCTGCTTCTATTGTTAACCAAATATAATGTGCCCATTTTTTTTTCTTCTACTGGTGCTAAATAAAGGAACGTAGCCATTTTTATGTTGAATAGTGTATAGTATGTGTCTCATTACTCAAAAAAAGAACAGGTCCTGTAGATGTCTTGGTCAGAGATTCACTTTTTCATGACTGCCAGAAGAAGCAAAGTTAACAGTGTGGAGAATGTCCTGTCAAACTGTCTAAAATTGAAATGGTGCTGTCACCATATCCCTTTCTTAGAATCTGCAGGAATGTCTCTGAAGTACCAATGCTCAAACCATCAGGCACTGGTTTCAGAAATATTTGTAAACTGTCATGTCTTTTATTGTTTTCCAAGTGCATAACATATTTATGTCACTACAATACCAATGTTTTCGAAAGTATACCTGTTTTATTGAATTTACACTTTTCTTCAAGAATTAATTTTTTTTGTGACTGATGTCTCATCCTTTGGCATACGATAAAGTAGACTCGGACTGACTATCACAGCGAAAAGGAAATCAAGTAAAGTAGAAAAAATGTACTTATGGGCATATAATTCATAACCACAAATATCTGAATCTTTATTATCAGAAAAAGTTAAATAGTATAAATGCTTGTAGTAGAAATCCTGCTTTACTGCTTTTTTGTCTGCCTGATTGGATATCTTCAGGTAGAATATCCAGCTGGGATACTGTGTGTATTTTCTGTGCATGTTCTGGAATTACATGAAAAACAAACAGCTGCCTCAGACTTGTCATAGTAACTACATGGATTAGGTAATTAAAGCAACTGCTCCCAGGTCTTACCAAAACATAGTCTGGCAAGCTTTATTTATTTTCTTTTTTTTTTAGATACAGGTATAATGGTACATGATACAGATAGCATTGTCATAATAAACAGAATGAAATACCCCTTCAAACTTCAACATTCTAAAGTTCAAAATGCACAGTTTAAAGTATTAAAACATCTCTGTCATATTATTCCAGTGGTATTTTGCTCCTTATGTGGACGGATGATGAGAGCCAGTTATATCCGTCAGGCACAGAAGCAGGAGCTGAACAGTGCTTGAAAGTTGCAGCTCCAATTAGAAGCGGGGAAACAGAGATGGTGCGAGTCATTTTAATCATATCACATTTACCATATACAAGATGACTAGTCCAGCAGACTCACTGTGAGGTAGGATTTTAACATGCACCAGACACATCTGAGCCCAAGGCTGAGAAGTCACAAGCTTCACAGTTCAGCAGTGCCTCATCTCTGCTGGGACACTGGTTCTAAACTCAAGTCCTTCACCTTGTCTTGACCTGCAATGCATGATGGGTAGACAGACCATGCCCAGAAACTTGGTGCTAATGTCCATTTATTCTATGAAATAGGATTTAACATTTTTCAGCTGTCTTGCTGTAGTTGTAGTTTATGTTTCCATAGATTTCTCTGCAAGTAAAATTTTGTATCATTTAAATAAATGGGTTATTGGTGTTTCATATTTAGTTGAAAATCTCACAGGAATTTGTTTACAAATTAAATCTGATGGAGAAATGACTGCTCATCAAACATAATTCATCTTTGGCATCATTTAGACCAACCTGATCTCATGTGAATTCGGCAATATGTACCGATTGTTAGTGTCTCAAAAAACGGTACCTGTTTCCGAATTTTGCACAAGCGCCCCCTGAGCCTGTACTGGGAACTACTGACTAATGCTCAGTTGTAGACTGTAAGGAGATTTCGTGAAAGATA
Source organism: Synaphobranchus kaupii (assembly GCA_029718625.1). Classification (NCBI taxonomy): domain Eukaryota; kingdom Metazoa; phylum Chordata; class Actinopteri; order Anguilliformes; family Synaphobranchidae; genus Synaphobranchus; species Synaphobranchus kaupii. The sequence continues at coordinate 98,849,761 of CM056376.1, forward strand.
CATAATGCGAGAGAAGCTTGTGATAGAAAAATATAGTTGTGCAAATATAGATTCTTTAAATCTTAACAGTTCGGCCATGAGCCCGAGTTACGTGAACTCCTATGAGGTTATGTTTAGGGGTTGGGCGGGACTCTGGGACATTTTTTTACTTTTATTTTATTTTTTTAATAATTTTTTTATTTTTTATAATTTATTTTATTTCAAAATTGTTGGTAACAATATGGTAGCAAAAAGGGACACTATCTTAACAGTTCGGGCATGAGCCCGAGTTACGTGAACTCCTGTGAGGTTATGTTTAGGGGTTGTGGGTGGGGTACGGGAATCACGAAAAAAAAAGAAAAACAATTTTTGCCAAGAAAAATTTTTTGACAAAAAAGCCTTGCCAAGAAAAGCAGTGGGACGCGTGACGTCATATACTACTACCCTCACACGTGATGTTTTCGGCCTATCACAGCCTTTAGTCAGTAGTTCCCAGTACAGGCTCAGGGGGCGCTTGTGCAAAATTCGGAAACAGGTACCGTTTTTTGAGACACTAACAATCGGTACATATTGCCGAATTTCATGAGATCAGGCTCATTTAGACATATAGTCTGGTGGAGATAATTTTCTCCTAATGGGAAGATACAATAATGACCCTGGGCAGAAAGGTTAACACATTTGACATGTTGGTTTAATTGCTTTCCTTAAGCCTTCCTCTGCTAATGCTTCAGGTCAGACATTAATGATAAACCGAGAAAATGTAGTCAAAGGGATTTATCTGTTATTTTAATTGGAGACCCTTTCCATGTAATTCAGGATCATGGACATCCAGTAAACAGCCTAATCTGTTTCCCATGTCTTCCACTAGGGATGGAATCATTAACCTTAGTTGTTTTTTTTTTCAATGCATTGCAGGATGTTTTTTAAATACATAGGCTACATGAAAACGCCGTTGTCATTGCAACTAATAATAACCACAAAACAACGGGACAATATTGCATTTTTTTTTTTTTTACTCATTTTACATGGAAGGTTACATTTTATCATAGCAAGTGTCTTGTTGACACTTTCTGTAAGTTTGCCCCACGATTTTCTTTTCCAAGACCAGAAATAAGACATGTCAGAAACCACAGATGGACTATCCTTTTTATCAGAATACAAATTAAATGGGGTTTTTAATGGGAAAGTGATAATTTTGCAGTGCAAACTGAACTATATAGAAGTACAGCACAAGGATGTTCTGGCTTTAATTCCCACATCATTGTATTCTGGAGAAATTTATAATGTTCCTTCTTATTCAGAAGTCCACTTTGGCCAAATGTTTTCCTTTTGCAATCTAATACAGATTGTATGTGTCATTTTTCCTGAAAATAGTGAAAAAATTTTAGTGAAAAAGGTTACCTTAACTGATACAACAGATTACCCCTTAATAGTGGCTGGGAAATGGGTAATTCTGTCTGCTTTGGACTTCATTCATATATCTGGATTACATTACTTGCTGAAGAAAAACTGAGCCGTTGAATGTGTTGTGCTGGAAAACATTAATTGACTGCTGAGGAAACTTGAGTTTGATACTACATAACTGAAATGATAAGCAGAAGCAAGTTTGGAAAATTGAGATAATACAAAGAAGTACAGCAAAATGGTAAAAACCAAAACGCATTACCCATTTAGCTATCATTGCCCTTCTGTCTGGTGTCTCCTCATGGTCAATGTGTGCTATTTCTCCATCAGTTAAATTGGAGGTAACATGATCATGTCGACAAGCGTGCCTTCAGGCGTGCAACAGTATAGCCCAAGGTTTTCTTTTTCTCCCCCTTCTACCTAACGTTTAATTTCAATAAGTTCCACTCCAAGCATTCCTGGGTCAAGAGGTTAGTGCTCCGATCGTGGACTGAGGGTAATCTGTAACAGCTTGGAGGAATTCACCAGGTAGGACAGCCTTCAGATTTATGAAGTGGCACAGTGTTTTTGACCCTTTCATGCTCTGAGTATTAACAGGCTCCAATACTCCTACAGACGATTTCCACTGATACAAATGCGTTCTTGAAGGCTTCTTAGTGTGTGTGCATTAGCTGATATATCTGCACTCATTAGCAAGTGATTCTTCATCACCGTATGTGTAACATGCGCTTGGAATGTTCATGAGTGCATCTCTTAGTTAGAAATGTCTCATCAGTAGGCTACATCCCCCAAAAGCTCAGGGAAACATCTGGTGTTTGTATTTGTCACAGACAACATGATGAGCAAACACGTTTGTTCTGTTTCCTGGTGTCCACAGTCTTTGCTTCAGAAATGGTTTGATAGCTCATTAAGATAATTAGGAGGAACTGACCCTCTGATCGCTGAATGCTCCAAGATGGATGATCTGTGATCTCATCCCACAAAGCGTTCTCGGGTCTCGCACGAGACGATTTTCAGCCAGATTGTATTCACTCCGGCTCGGAGTGGCAGTCCTGCATAATCGCCAGCCCTGCGGGATGTCTCCTCAGGGCAGTTTGAGTTGGACGGGGAAGGGATTTAGCCACGACAGCTAGGGCCCAGAAAATCACAAACACATTGTTGCTAACCTGTGCCCCTGAATGCAAGCCCTGCACTGGCCCTGGAGGAAATGAAGGAGAGCTTCTCGTAGTCTCCGTGAAAGCCCCGCTGAGCCCTGGACACATACCGTCAATATGAGAGTTAAAGCTCGAGTCTTAAAACGTCTATACCGGGGGACCTAAATTCAGCTATTAAAGCACCAGTTTAATTAACAGAAGCTCGCCAAGGGTCTAATTTTCCGGTAAGGCAATTCTGTGATAATGCTGAAGTTCAAAGGTTGCAGGTAATATCTCGCTGCCGCTAGCTGAGGCATTTTCTCAGGGTCTGAAAAGGCCCTCCGTGACAACATGGTCTCACTGTGTCTGACAGAGCTATGGGACCTCAACAGAACATGGGTGTTCCACGGCCCGCAGGGGGCATTGGACCTACACACCATGCTTCTGGACGAGTACCAGGAGAGACTGTTCATCGGAGCTCGAAATGCCCTGTACTCCCTGAGCCTGGAGCGAATTAACACAGATCCTCGGGAGGTAACATTTCTGTATGCTAGCTCGTTTACCGTGTGTGAATGCACACTTATGTGAATATGTGCTGGGTTTTGAACCCCTCCTCTCAGGCTGATCACATTGGTTTGTTTTGGATGCCTCACAAAAAGAAAACATAATACAGCTGATTTAATCAAGTAGCAATTTAATAGAAAGGCAAATATTGTTTCAATGAAATAATGCACAACTCCACCCTTTGTAAGAGAAATTGGTTCATTTACTTGGAAAAATGGTCTGTTCAGCTGCATGCTGCTTTGAGGTGGTAATGTTCTATTCCCCAAATTGAATTATATTTGAATTGAATCAAAGCAGTGAGCTACAGAAACCTATTCAAGATATGATCTCCATCTTAAATGTATCATAATAAACACCTGAGTAATAACTAATAACAAATGCAGCTAATACTCAGTCAAGACTTCATCAGTGTCGTCAGTATTGATTGCTTGCTATGTTACAATTCCTTTTCGTGTACATTATCTTTAAGTTTTATTGGAACCAGTGCTTCCATTCCAGCTCTGCTTTATTAAAACCAGTAATAGCCACTGCACAATACTGTAAATATAGAAATAACACATTACCTCAGAAAATGGGCACAGTGCATGAAAACAGACATTCATTATCACAAGGATTACTTTTTTGTTGTACACAGTCACGCACGCACGCACGCACACAGCCAATCAAGCAGACAAGAGTGTTTTTCTCCTAGAATCAAACAGAATAAATCATTGTGGATAATGGAGGATGTACTGTGTATAATTTGTTGGCCATTGTTTCAGACTGCCTACCTCTCCACCTTGGTCATATTATGTCTGTCATTTCTCCACAGATACGCTGGCCCTGCACCACAGCTCAAGAAGATGAATGTCTAATGAAGGGCAGAGAAAAGGTAAAGCTGTTTATTATCATAGCCTCAGTTCATCCATCATAAACTGTATTCATGTTTGTGACCGTGGTTGGGATTCAATCAACATTTGTCCTTAACCTTGACCCATGATTACGTGCATGTGTTCTCTTTTTCATCACAATCATAGTTTGCAGAGTTCGATGATCACTAAAATAAACTCAGAATCACTTAATAATGATCAAACTTAAGGACGGATGTTTACTGAATTTAGGCCTTTGGGTCTCGTTGATTTGCACAACTGTGTAGACCCTTTATGAAACAGCCACCGCTCAACAAAGTGCTTGGCATGAGACATTCCTCATAGCTGTTATGCTTAAATGTTAGTCTTTCTCAGCCCTGATGTCAGTTTCATAAGTGCGCATCAATTATTAGAGAAAACCATGCAAACTGAGAGGATGAGGGATATGAGAAATGTGTCTGGACAGCAGCTGGGATAAATGGGCAAAACAATGTAGCGACATTCAATATTTTTCTTTCTTCTGCAGTCTGAATGCGCCAACTACATCAAGGTGCTTCACCAGTACAACAGGACACATTTGTTGGCTTGTGGAACCGGGGCATTCTACCCTGTCTGTGCTTTCATCAGGGTTGGACGCTGGACTGAGGTAGGGGAGACAACCTTACAGAGGATGTTCATACAAGTCAGCATCTTTAGAAGAGTGGTGTTTGATGCAAGACTTGCAGATATCTACACTCATAGCTTTTTTTTTATTGCTTTAACCACAAGCTTCATTCGTGGTTCTTGAAGAAGTAAGCATGTGTCTGTGATCTGCATTTATGCAATTTACATGGAAACATGTGACCACAAATTCATGGAATATTTGCCTGGAGGGATGAAGCTGCCACATTGACCCTGTAATGAATGCTGAATCCACTCTCTGTGTGCAGACAATAGCCACCATTCCTCAGAACATATTTCCAGTGTACTGACTGCCAGTTTAATGCAATTACATCGCATTACATTATTATTTATTTTCCCAGAAGATCCTCTGCATAGCTTGCATTTTACATTGTTTACATTGGTGCAGCAGGATGTTTATTGTAATTGACGTACTTTGAAGTGATGAAACCTTCTCAAGAGTACAACAGCATCGCCCCATCTGAAATTTCCCCCCTCCCACAATCTAATGGTTACAAGTCCAATATGTTACAACCACTCTCACTGCAGTACGAGCCTTCTCTTAAAATTGTAATAAAACCTGATCAGCGCATTTAAGTTAAAGTGGCTTGAAGTAAATTGTCTTGTGGTCTATCATTCAACTGCGCTTCAAAATTGGATATTCAGCCCAAGGTCTTCGCTAACGGCAGTCGCTCATTTGCTATGCAAACAGTAAAATGCTAAACATGTTAGCGTGCCTTCCTTTTGTGTTGCCTGAGAGAGGGGGAATTTCTGCTTTTATGGGCTTGCGGCACATTTTTATTATTCATGGCAGAGATCTCTATCAACAAGCATTCCCACACTCACTGGGGATATGGAGGGGAGGGGAGAGGAGACCATCCTGGGCTCACCCCATAACTAGTACTTGCTCTTAAAAAAAAAAAAAAAAAGAACTTCTTACAGTGCTCTTTTTAAAGATTTTCCATGTACCATTTTTTAGCTTTTACTGTGTAGGCCGATTGTAGGAGTTCCTAAAGTGCCAGAAGAACTGCATGAATAAAGGCAGGCGTACAGAATGGCAAGTAACAGATTAAGCGACAATACAGCATTAAGATAAACAGAGGAATGCAGTTTATAGAAATCGATTACATGCAGTGGGTTACTGGAACACATATATAAAAATCTGCTGATACTCAGGGACTAACCTAAAATGGAAATATTGATTAGAAATCAAATTTGATATTGTTGTTTTCTAATGGCCATTGTGTGTGCTACTTTGAGTGGGTTATCTTAGGTAAACACTGTGCGCTCATTCTCAATTCATACCAGGGCATCTGAAAACCAGACCAATCCAGGCATTTCCACACAAGTTTGTGGACTGCATTAAGCGGGCCTGTTTGCACACAGGATGCATCGGCGTCCTGTCCCACCAGCAGGGGCGAACCGAGCCGACCTCGCGATCGTGATCGCTCCTCCGAGCAGCCTGGAAAACAGAACCTAGTTCTTCCGTCTCCCGCAGATCAGAGAACGGAGACTCCGTCCTCGCTCTGCTAACCGCAGACGCACCGCGACTCCAGTGGATGTGTGTGGCCGGGCCCCTGTGGGGGAGAGGGATGCAAGTTTCTTACAGCCTTACATTAAGCAGGCTCCCTGCTCGCCACTGAGGCCTGGGCGTCTGCTAGCTTTCATAAAGCTCAGGTGCTCCCCTCCATCAGCCCAGCTATGCGTTCCAGGCCGTGTAACACAATCGGATCGAACACCCCGCCTTGAAAATGCAAACCACATTGGCCAACGGATGTTTGAGTGGCATGCAGCTTTTTTTTTCATAATAAATTCAAATGAAGACCTGAAGGAGCCAAGAAAATAGAGTTTTGAGCTCCCTTATATAATTCCGCAGGGCATTCTGTTTTTATTTCATTCAGGTATTTGGACACCTGCGCTGTCATGTTCACTTGCATCATTTTACCATTCAAGTATGTTTGACGGGAAATGACTGAAATTAAATGTGTTCGTGCTGACCGTAAGTAAAGAATCTGTTGGACCTGTGAAAGGCAAATACTAAAAGTAGAAAATTAAACGTTTTGAAAACATTTCAGTGGAAATGAACTTTTGTTGGAGTGTTTTCAAAGATTTTAAATGCAAAATATGTTTTTTAAAAAGCTGGTTTCCCCTAGAGAAGAAATGAAGACAATGATAATAAAGAGAAAGAACGAAAACAAAGAGGAAATTAGAGCCTAAGGGTAGGCATCTAAGCAAGAGAACAATCTGGTGCAGAAAATGGCGGTGGGGGGAAATAAGAAGGAAGGGATGGGTGATGTTGCAATCGTGCATTTCGAGGAAACCCCAGCAGCGTTTTTGATTTTGCAGGCAACTGAGATTTTTGTTCTGCAATGTGGGAGGTAAAATACATTCTCGGTAACTCCGAGAAATGTCTCATTGGTCTATTTGATCCCTTGAAAACGGTCTGCTCAGAATCATTCTCCCAGATGATGTCTATTACAGGGATATATAGAAGTGCGTACTTGCATCTTAAAAGCCAAAACGGACCATCATCATCCCATGTAGTACTGTTTATTATTCTCACAGATGCATCATGCATACTGAGAAATGGGCATTCATGACATTAGTGAGTTCAGTCCTTGGCCATTTGGAACGGATGACATCAGTAGGTCAGGACTGAGGAGAATCTGGAGGTAATGCCTTCATCACCTTGGAGGAAAGCACAGCGCTGATGGATAGTGGCAGTTACTCACCCCATTTCCAGTTGCTCTGTTCTGAATTTTCAGTCTGCCACCCAGGGGCTCAACTCAATGTCCTGACTTTTGTACATTTGCGCGAAGGGGCTGTAATGGAAGCAAGATGCTCTGAATAGGCTGTCTGTAAAGCCTGAGGGGAGCAGCTGCGAGAGCAGGGAAGCAGATGCATACCTTCAGGTATAGCGCTATTTAATGAGTGAGTAAGGTAGGCCATATTATGTCAGTTATTTTGCTCGGTCAACATTTTTTAAGCTCAGGAGTCTAACGGAAAGCCACAGTGTCCACAAGTTTGTGTCCTTTTCTTTCACTCAGCAGCCAATTTAGGGGTGTGGATTCCAGCCAATCAAAAACCTAAATTTACATTTAAATGTTGAAGCACACCAAAACCCAGCAGGCACCGTGCCCCTTCAGAACTGGAGTCTGACATCCTTGCTTTAGGCATTCCAAAGGAGTTAAGCTTTTAAATACTCTTCTTTAAAGGCCTTTATTAGCCAGGGGTGGAGCTGAACTGACTATTGTTTTCCCTAAGTTGAAACGATCTGCCTCGCTGCAGAATGGTTAATTGTAGTTCCCCCTCAGGACAGACTGTTTTACCTGGAAGCCGATCACATCGAGAGTGGACGGGGAAGATGCCCGTTTGACCCCAACAGTCCTTGTGTCTCCACTTTTTCAAGTAAGTGCCATTGGTCTCCACCAGGGTCATTCAATCCTGTTCAACCACCCAAATAAGCCCTGTCTGAAGTGGGAAACCAGCAGGACTGTAGGCCTGCATGACTGGAATTGAGAACAATGCAATTAATGCTCACATCAGCATAATGTTATCATTATTTAATTCTGCTGTCTATAATCCAAATGAAACTGAAGCCTTCGCTCCTTGTTTATATGGTAATTTGAAGATAATTCAGTGATGTATTGCATTCCATTTAAGACTCAGGAGTGGGAGATTAATTACATTGTGAGAAGAAGGAAGTTTTACTTAATTTTTCAGTAGAAGCATGTCATGTAGTTACATCTGTTTTTGTTACTGTCAATGTGGACTCCACCCATATCCCATGCTTTCTGTTTCTAATGATTCTGATGCTCAACATCAGAACAATATGGCACAGCTTGATTTCAGCAATAATGTGCACAGCTTGATCTTTGCTCTTGCTTTTAGTAGACCTTATCTGTGTTTTTTTGAATGAGCTGGTGTCTAAATGTACCTGGCACATTTGTAGGTGCATACACAGATGCACAACCTCACGCACGCACACACACACACACACACACACACACACACACACACACACACACACACACACACACACACACACACATACGTATATGTACACATTTTGTTAGTTCTTCAGCATATCATTCAAAATCATGTTAAGACACAGGTCAGCAAGATGAATATTCACATGAAAAAGTTGTCTGACTGCATGATGCAAAACAGATACATGCTGGTATATGGCTAAGAAGTGAAATAGATGAATTAGGTAATGTTCAACTGTCCTTCTTGTAGGCCTACGCTGTATTTATTTAAGCAGTTTTATTTATTTATGTATTTAGTTGTTTATTTGTTTGTCGTTTAACTCTCGTTCTGGATGGTTTTTTAACCACGTCAGGGTATGGACTGTGTGTTTTGGGAAAATATGTACTAGGAAGGTACTCTGGGAGCAGTTATAAATAAACAAAACAATTTATGATTAAATTAGAGACTGTTCTATGGTTTAGCGCTCCACTCTGCTCCAGTTCAAAAGCAATGTAGTCTGAACAATATTACCATCTGAACGCTGTGCTCATCTAAACACTGTATTTGGTACCTGGGCAGTGTGACCTGGTTCCCAGTTACAGGGCTGCCCCCTTGTGGCTGCTTAATGCATCGTCAAATAAAAATCAATTGAAATCATTACCTTTTATAATGCATTTCCATGTAGTGCAGTGACTTAGGGACTTTACCAGGATTACTTTTTTTATATTCGCTTGTTCTGAGAAATTGGACATGATTTCTCTGCTGTGTATTTGTCTCTCTGCTAGGAGGAGAGTTGTATATTGGACTTTACACAGATTACTGGGAGAACGATGCTGCGCTCTGCCGTCTGAACAATCACAGTTACACCAGGACGGAGCGCGATGACAGACAGCAGCTGAACGGTGAGCATTCCCGGAATCTCAACTCTCATCCTCGCCAACAAGTAATTACATCCCAGCCGCCACGTAATGCTGCCACAACGCTTCTGCAGTCAATCTACCATGTCAATATTGAGAGAGCTCTCCATGTCCGCTTGGTCAGCTTCAAATAAGGCTGGACGTAGCTATTTTTCCCACTACAACTGTTTGAGACGCTCTTTATTTTAAGGGCAAGTTAATACCTATAAAATTGTAACTAAATCAATTGCAGTTTATTTAGCATGATTTAGCCTATTTCTCAACCAATAATTTAAAAGACAGTAATTATAAATAAGTAGGTGAGAAGATTATTATGGCGTTTTGTATGTCACTGTAGTAGGAAGGGAACTATGTTAAATTGTACTTAACAGCAGTAGTTTAACATACAGTATACAGTATATGTAAATACTTGAAGGCAAATCTGAGTATGTGAGTATATTGCATAAAACTGTATTTTTCAGATTTTAACAGTTAAATTATCATTTTATCAACTGTTTATGACTTTCTTTCAGACTGCTTTGAAGAACAAGCAGGCATTGATTCATGGATTGTAATGTAATGTATTATTATTGCACAGGTCCTTAGATTGCACTGTGGCTAGAACGCTCACGGTACATCGCCTGCTGTGTGTGTGTGGGGTTGCAGTGTTTCATGACAACATAGCGCTCAGAGGGGTTAATGCCTTTTCCGTGTGTAACTGGAAAATGCATTCAGGTATCTCTGTCATTGTTACGGTTCTGAGGTGCAGCCGGTGAGTTACTCTGGCTCCCTGCAGCCCCCGGTTGAGTGCTGTGTGCGCTACGGGGGGCTGAGGTGCCAGTAGGGGGCTTCTTAAACGGAGCAGCCCCACAAGTTCCATAAATCTCCCAGCCCTGCGGGAAGGCCGCTTAGACATCTCACGTCCAGTTCTGAACCCATTCCCCTCTCTAGTGAGGTCAGAAAATGTATAGGAAGCTCTGGCAGATGCTACTGAAGAAAAATAAAGCCTGCTCTTCTTCTCCGACAGGCCGCTGTCACGCTGATACAGTCAGTATCAGGCCAGTCCAGCAGGCACAGGCAGCGATGAAAAATACTTATTAATTATTCCCCTCATCTTATCATATTTTCAGCATTGACTTATCCTCTTTCAGTGAGACAGGTTTAAAATTCCACAGGTGTAGGAGCAAAGATTTCTTCTTTCTTTGTGTGCCAACCAAACCACTGGCTCTCACTGTCTCATGCATGCTTTGCGTAGAAGATAATTTTTTTTATATTTGAACAAAAGATTAATCTTTTCAGCACTGTACTGTACCTCTGCCCATTTCAGTTCTCGAGATGCGACGATCCAAATACAACCAATTATGTTGATGACTGGTTTATTTTTCCAGAGCCAAAGTTTATTGGATCAGTGGTTATTCCAGACAATGATGACCAGGACGATGACAAAGTGTACTTCTTCTTCACTGAAAAAGCTGTGGATATTGAAAGTGGGAACAACGCTGTTTACACCAAGGTGGCAAGAGTCTGTGCGGTAAGGCTGCTTTGAATATTTCATGCATTTGTTATTAAATAGTAATTAGTGCAGCTTGACCCCAAGGTATATTATAGTATAGTTGTAGTAATAATTAATAATATTATATTGATTTGACTCTAATGGTGTGTGTGCCCTGCGATGGATTGTCCAGGGGCTATTCCTGCCTCTCGCCCAATGCATGCTGGGATAGGCTCCAGCACCCTCGCGACCCAGACCTGGAATAAGCGGGTTAGATAATGGATGGACAGATGGATGATTTGACTCTTGATATTATGCTCATGTCTACAGTGATTAATGTTTCAAAGTTGGAATCTTGGGCTGTCTTGTGCTGAACACAGCAAACCGCAACCATTTAAAGCTAAAATGCAATAAATGGTAAATTGGTTCAAACCACATATGGTTCTAGGTACTTTTTTGTCATTTGTATTTTTAAAAGGTGAGGCTTTTAATTTGTTAATAACCACAATGAAGCAATGCACTGTGGGATTGCTGGCTTTCTGCTTCCAAAGACTTCCTTAAATCCACTGATGTGGTTTTAAGAGACACTGATTTCATATAAAGGTATTAATTTGAATGCAAATCACTGACCACAAAAACCAAACAACTGAATACTTTAAAAAGTCATTTGAATTTTAAAGGAATTTTGAAACATTTGCTGTCTTTCCATTTATTGTTTTTCCACCAGGAGGATCCCTTTAAAAAGTACATTTTCACCGGATTTCACTGTATTTCCTCATGCAGAGATGCTCTATTCATGGATGTCTTATTTTGTGATCAATTGTTTTTATTATATTTTCACATATACAAGAATTAAGGACCTCAAGAAACAGTCACAGAGATAAATTAAATGAATGAAAATAGCAACAAACAAAAAACACCCAACCCTCCATGGCCCTCCCCCCACCATACGACATCCACAACCAATAAACACCGAATAAATCATAGAAATTACAGTATGTCACATAGATTCCAGTCATGTACAAACACAGGAAAGTATCCTCACAATAAGCCCCATATAGTTTCAGCAGCAGAGCTCCAAGCTTTTACTGTACTTGCCGTGCCACCATGAATGCGAGCTGTAGAGACCTCCATATAAATTATATCATTAAATGTGAGCATCCAATGCTGCTAGGCCCAGGAATGTGGAGGCTGCCATCGAAGAGCTAGCTGTTTCATAACAGCTGTGAGCACCGCCAACAAGATTAGTTTTTGATTCTGTTAAAGTTGAAGACTTTGAATCCTCACTAAGCAAGAGTGTCTGCAATCTATTAATAGATTCCTGATGAAGCCACACACAAATTGGAAAAGAGACTGAGGAATCTGCTAATTACACTGCTGTAATGTGTTGGTCGCAATGCACCTCATAATGCACTCACAATAGGGTCCTCTGGAATTGCAGACACAGCAAGATGCATAAAAGCAGTGCAAGTGCCCTTGTGTATTTGCCCATTGTGTCAAAGACTTGGAGAGCATAATGCTTGCTTTTTTCACCATACGGATTATATTTGCATTTTAAATAGTTTTGTAAATATTATTGTCATAAAATCCATTCAAGGAGTGGTACATAGTCCAAAGCCTTTTTAAACAAAGCACGAGTACATCAGCAAAGATACCATAATTAGTTTCTTCTGCGTTAGGCCTATGGTGCTGCATGGCCTGAGTAACATTCGCATCCCATGAGACAGCTGCCCCTGTTGGCTAGTCATGACACGTCTGCCATAGAATTAATGAACAACTGCAGTTAGAACACACCTGATCATCATTAATGTCCACACCTCACTCTGTCTCTCTCGTGTTCCGTTAGAATGACCTTGGAGGCCAAAGGATGCTGGTGAACAAGTGGAGCTCTTTCAGCAAGACCCGTCTGATCTGTTCTGTCCCGGGACCCAATGGAATCGACACACACTTTGACGAGTTGGGTAAGAGCCGGCTGAACAGGGCAAGGAGTTACCCCCCCCCAACCCCCACGCTCACATGACTCAGCCCCACGCTGCGGCGCCAGTGACTCACTCTCCGGCGTGACGCCTCAGTTCAGCGCTCACAGATTCCGCCCTCTTATCACTCGGCCGGCTGAGGCTCCACACGGACTCGGCTCCGTGCTTCTTCCTTTATTCAGCTCTTGCTATTCTTCACTAGAGCTGACAGATCGCCCCAGGCCCTGAACGAAATGCAAGGAAGTCGTCTGCGCCCTGCGGAGCGGGACACGGGCGACACGGTCCCGTCCCAACCTCCCGTGATGAGCAGGAGTCCAAACACAGCCGAGCACATTTTCCCCAGAACCGCTCCACCTGAGACGTACAGTCCAGGACCTGGCTCTGACCCAGCAGCAGCCAGCGGAGGGCCCGCCTTACGCTAAGCGTAGGCGAGCTCATTGGAGGCAGCCCCACCCCCGCCGGGCTGAGAAATATTCAGCACAGGAGAAATAAGAAACACCTGCTGGGCGGGAGCTTGGTCGCCGCGCGCTCAAACACAAACGCAGATGCTGCTCTCGCTTATAAGAAAGCCCCCGCGACACAATGCTTTCAATCTGTTTTTCAGAGGACGTGTTTGTGCTGAAGAAGAAGGACGAGAAGAACCCAGAGATCTTTGGCCTGTTCAGCACGACGAGGTCAGTGGAGCCCCCCACCCCCACATACACACAGAAACACACACACACGGACACGCACACCCATGTTCAGGACCAAAAAGGTGGCACAGTGGGTAGGATGCTGGGATCTTAACCAGAATAATGAAGGTTCTTCAGCCAGGTACTTCCCTCGTCTGAATTATCCAGATTTATTGTTCACTGCAGGCAAGCAAATAAATACATGTTGTGACGGTTATTTCAATGAGTATTGTAGGAGAGAATTACCTCTTCTCTCTGTTATGAATTTATTCCACCTACATAATCCATCTACAGATTAGCTTGCCTTTTGAACAGCAGGAGCCATGCGTTCTGGTACATGTGGCAGAGATCAAACAGATAAATACTGGTAACAGCAGAACACATTTTTTATAAAGTGAGCAGTTTTTCCCAGGAATGTGTTGGTGTATAGATTTGCACGTGGCACGCTGCAAGTGGTCAGGTACCATGCCGGTGGCACAGAGAGGCCCATATGCTGTAATGAATCACGCAGCAATATCAACATTACTCAACCGCAGGTCATGTCAGACACCAGAGAGAATGCAAAGGAGAACTGGGACTGTGAAAATTGCCTGAAAGCATTGGTGTACTTTCACCAGAGCTGTCTGCACACGGGGTTTAAGTCTTGAGTTTTATGTGTCATTGATTTTCGTTGGACCCATCTACAGCTGTGAGGTTGAACTGGTATATATCCCATGCCTCCTCTGGATAATGAGTATGGTCTCCATCAGCTTTCTGTGGAATGCCTAGCCCATCCCATCCACCCACAATGTACCACTGTATACTGTTGCCCTCCGATAGAGTGCAATGACATATCAGGGTTCTCTCTCTCTTTATCTCCCTCCCTCCCCCTCTCGCTCTCTCTTTTTTTTATCAATCACAAAAGCAACATCTTTAAGGGCTATGCCGTGTGCGTCTACCACATGGACCACATCAGGGCGGCTTTCAATGGACCTTTCGCCCACAAAGACCGGCCTGAGCATCACTGGACGGCCTTCGAAGGCAGGGTCCCTTTCCCAAGACCTGGATCAGTAAGTACAGAACTGTGCCTGATTTAAGAGTTTCACCTTGGAAATAGGAGAATTTCCACCACCAGCTGGACTCTATAAACCGTAGGACAGTGTGAGACTAATCAAGCTAGAAGAGCAACCAACCCTGTCCGCTCTGAAAGATTCTGAGCAGAATTTGTACATAGAAATAGTTGAACAGAAAAGGGTCTAATGGGTAGAGCTGTGTCCTTTGATTGATCATTATTATCATGTCTGCTAATGCCTCCTAGAACCTCCTTGAACCACAAAAAAAATTGGCGGCGCGACGCTGCTGCCAGCCTGCTTCCTGTTTTGATTAACTTGCATTCGAAACGAGGAGCCGTCGATGAATGCCATGTCAGAACAGATAATTCCCCAGCTGGTTGTAGCCATCAGTATGCGAATGATTCCCTCGTCTCGCTTGAGATATCATTACAGCGAGCGATATCCCAACAGCTCGTTTCGGAGGGTTCAATTTCATTTCCATCGCAATCTATCATCAATAAGATGGTACGAAACAGCTTTCCCCCTTCCCCCTCCTCTCCAGCTGACCTTTTGAGAGCGCATTAAAAAGTGGAACAACTGTGCTGAAACCATAGCCACCTACTCTGAAAGCGTGTACCTCCGGGGAAATGTAATTTCCACGTCGCCCTTTCTCTTCATCATCTGCTGCGTTATTACAATGACAATAGTGCCTCGCAGAGGTTCAGAGAGAGGGCAGACCTCTTGTGTAATCCGCAGCAGTCGGAATGAACCGGCCCTTCCAGTTCCATAGCTTTAATTGTCATTTTTTCCCTCTTTCTTCCTCTCGGGGGAAAGAAAGGAGGCGGCACGGGGCAGTCCAGGCCTGCGGCCCGGCGCATTGTGCTGGAGCAGATTAAGTCATCACCAAGTCGAGAAGCAGGGAAGTCGGTCTGGCGGAGAAAGTGCCATTTGCCCCGGTCGCCAATCCGTATTTTCCCCTCTGTCTCCCTCTCGTGCTCCCCAGTGTGCCAGCCAGGTGAACGGAGGCCAGTACTCCAGCTCCAAAGAGTATCCGGACGAGGTGCTGCGCTTTGCGCGGGACCACCCCGTCATGTTCCAGCCCGTGCACCCGCTGCACCGCCGCCCCGTCCTGCTGAGGACCGACGGGGAGAGGAGGCTCACGCAGGTGGCGGTGGACCGCGTGGAGGCCCAGGACGGCCACTACGATGTCCTTTTCATCGGAACGGGTGAGATCCTAAAGTGAGATCATTGCCATTATCAAATCAACACTTGAGTCCCTACCCTAAAAATAAAAACATGAATCCGCAGGTATTTTTCTTCACAAATACGGTTTGGTCAGTTCAGTAATCAAATATCACCCCCCAAATTGTGCATTGGAAAAAATAAACACATTCATTTAAAAGAAACAAACAAACATAATTGTTAATCACAGTTAAGAGCAAAAATAGATTGAATGTGATTCATTGGATTTCAGATGCCAGAGATACTGTACAGAAGTTGATTAACCCCAGAAAAACGAAATAAAGAAAAGAAATACAGTAATCACATATCACTTCCCATTGATTGACTCGGAAACAACTCGGAAATGTGTTAATTACCTGTGGGTAATTCATTTTCCATTTCTACACAACCAAACAATTCCTCCTGACTTCATATATTAATAAAATTATTCAAGGAATCCTTAAGCAACTTTGATCATTTAGAGAGTGAAACCTGAAAATCCAGCAGTAAATTTCACGCCCCAAGGCCTTTTTAAGTAGTTTCAGTTTTGTAAATATAATTACAAGGGCTTTATTTTGGTGCACTGTATGTTTCCAGAGAAACAAGCAAAGTAATAAGGTTGTAAAATATGCTGGTGACTGATTCACTTGAATACTGGTGACTCGACGCCAACCAAATTAAATTGTGGAAGGGGAAG
Source organism: Synaphobranchus kaupii (assembly GCA_029718625.1). NCBI lineage: Eukaryota > Metazoa > Chordata > Actinopteri > Anguilliformes > Synaphobranchidae > Synaphobranchus > Synaphobranchus kaupii. Next base: position 98,866,302 of record CM056376.1, read on the forward strand.
GTGATTACATTGCTTGTCATTCTTGAAGAATTTACAGTTCCCCAAAGGTTTTTAAAAAAAAAATCTTATCCGCAGCTCGTTTTCATTGTGCTAATTATGTTTTTACACATGCAGCACATGCACTAGAGCTGATGCAAAATGCTGCTACTTTAACGGTTTATGCAGAATCATTTACTAAGCTCTCAAGAGCCACGCCAAGTGTGAATTTCCTGCCGCTGTTTCCATGACTACCATGTTAAGTGTACAGGAACAATGGATCTGGCGACTCAAGAGAGCTCTAACAGAGCAAAGCACCCAGCTTTCATCACCAGTCTCACAGCATGTACTTGCCATTTAGCCATTTCTGTGACAGGGATGAGGTTTCGCATTTCGTCTGTGCAAAAAGTTTACAGGTCGCATGCTCATATGCTGTGAGACATATTCTCTTGAGTGTACACCAGCTACATATTAAAATACTTAGTTATGAAGCTTTGAGCATCATCACTTATCCGTTTTGTGTGCTTACAGTATACAATTTTTCATAAGAAAATACTTTATTAGCTGAACAACTGTAGGATTTGTGCTGATATCCTCAGTTGTCACCCCCAAAAACGTATGGTTCTATGAGTTTGACCAGGTTGATAATTTGAGTCTACCCTACTTCCAAAGATGTGCTTTGCTAATAAGTAAATGATTAGCTACTGTTTCTGACAAATTGTAATCTTCTGTAGGTGGGCCTGCCATTGAAATTTAAAAGTGGAAAATCCTCTGGTGGTGTATCAGTAAATAACTCAGCACTTGCTAAAATTTGTTAGAAACATTCAGATTGCAGGATACATAGAAGAAACCAAGCTAACTTATCTTTCCAGAGGCTCTAGCCTCCTGAGACCCGGCAACAGAGTATTTAAATTTTTTTACAAAATAGAAGTGTTTTGGATGCCCTGAATTTTTTGGATGTTGCAGTGAAAATATATATTTTTTATATTATTTATTTTTAGTCTAGGTGTCAGCACAGTAGAATATATCAGATCAAAAATGTCTACGATGTAAAAAAAGCCAAGTTACTCACGCATAGCCTACATAGCGCTGTCCATAAGTTCTTAATTCCAACTTGCAAAAACTAGGCCTGCCTTTAAAAGTCTTGATAAAATGTGGCCAAGTTACAACTAACAATATTGCCTATCGTAGCTCACACTAAATAAACTAGCTCTATTCCAAAGCAATGCTATCCAAACTTTCCTAAATTATTTAATGCAACTTGGCCCTGTGTTTCTTCATCTTTGCGTGTGAAGAGATTGTGCCTCATGGAACAACATATGATTTCAATGAATGTTTTTAACAGCTGATGATTAATTACACTCCAGAAAGGATATGGTTGTACTTTGTTGGCAAGTTTACTTTAGAAAATGTACAGGTTTTAAAATGTTAACTGCTACTACAGCATTCTTTACAATTCACAAGCAGACATTTATATGAAGAAACATCATGTACAATAGAGAAAGGGGTGATGAATAAATAAATGCAGATAAAAATGGGGCTATTAGTATTCTATGAAATACATTTAACGTTAGGCTATTCAACACTGGATTGCCGGATGCGTAACTCCAACCTTCCATGTGTGGGCTACAAGCTAGCGAGGGAGCTAGTGAGTTCATAAGCACAGCAGTTAGGCTATTCAACACTGGATTGCCGGATGCGTAACTCCGACCTTCCATGTGTGAGCTACGAGCTAGCGAGCGAGCTAGTGAGTTTTTTTTTCCGGTAGTGTAGAACGTTACCTGCGGGAAATGTTTTGGTACCGGGCAGCTAGGTTTAGTTTAATTTTCTGTAGTGCAATGAATGTAGGCTATAATGCATGTTGATTCGCTTCGTAGTAGCCTAGCTTGTTTCTGCTTCCTGACGAGAAGCAGGAAGTAACGTTGGCGAACAAGCTTAATTGGACAACGCATATTTCCCAGGAATCTTATCCAGAAAGAAAACAGTAGATACTACTAAGAAAGTACATACCAGAGATTATTCTTGTTCTTATTATTATTATTATTCTAATTAAAAGTGTTTGCAGTAAGCTACATTATCAGCAGAGTAGCGTAGACTAGAGCTACATTCGGAGGCTATCTATTTATTTATAAGTGACTAACCATGAATCAGATATGTTTGGGGAATTTGTGGTTTATAAATCCGATCACTTAAAGGCTTGCAGCTTAAAAAAGGCTATCCTCAATTCTTAATGTAGGATATTAATGTAAATTCTTAATTTTCCTAGTGGTTAATTTCATGGTGACCTTGTGTTATGTGTGAAAAGGATAAAGTGAACAGAGCTGAAGTGAAGAAATTAATGAATAAAGAAATGTTGGCCGAGGCAAGTGTTTCCACAGTCAGTCATGACCGCAAGAGCAGAGTGTAACACCCTCCCCAAACCAGACAAAAGCGAGCGTCCGGTTTGGGGAGGGTGTGATATAATACAAGTGAAACATTGAACAGTTAATATTGTAAACCTCTTTTGCCTTTTCAATAAAAATACTTGAATGTGTCAATGTGAAAATAATAACAGTCGAAGAAATGAAAAGTACTTAACAGTTGCACATTGTTTTTGTGGAAAATACACATGTGCCTTGCTGGGCTCAAACCCACTATCCACTGTGTGAGACTGCAGTTTTAACCACTAAGCCACAGTAGCTTCTTGGAAAACATGAAGCCATTAGCTATATTAACATTAAAAAACATTAGTATGAAGCGTTTTTATTGGACGATAAGCTTGATGAGCAGGTATACGGACCATACCCTCAAATAATAATTCTCCCCATTGGATAACATCGCAACGGAGGCAGGCAGTTTGGCAGGAAAATGGGATGAAGAAGAAGAAGAAGCGGAAGAGGAAGGAGAAAAACGGCAAAATAACCCAAGTTTGGGGCTTTATTGTGTGGATGTGTGAAGTTGTATCTGAATGCTGTGTGGTTACATGAGGTCAGAACATACAGAAGTTAATGTTTTTAAGGGCTGAGAGTCTTTAGTCATTGTGGTTACTTCTGTAGGAAACCCTGAAATGTGCCAAACTCTCGGTGGTGTATAGGTATGGGGCATGCCCCGCCAAGCCGTAACTTGGCGGATGGCATACCTGCCATCCCAATAGTTCTTTAGATTAAGACCAGAGATTTATGTCTCCTACAGGGGACAAACATGAATTGCCGGGACTTAGGAGGCTAGATATGCTTAGATTCTGGGGTCAATGCTATGTTGTGTGTAACGTGATTACTGTTTTTCCCCCCATCAGATAAATCTGTTGTTTTGAAAGTCATCACTATCTACAACAAAGAGACTGATACGGTAGAGGAACTGCTTCTGGAGGAACTTCATGTTTTCAAGGTGCATACGGATTCTTAGGCCTTTTATTGACATGTATGTACGACAGGTTATTAAATGATTCATGGTCATATTACTTTACCAAAGTAACATTCTTTTTCTTTTTTAGGTTCCTGTTCCAATAACTGAAATTATAATCTCAGCTAAAAGGGTAGGAATAATTATCTTCACATTTTGCAAACATTTCACATAACTTGTAATTGCATGCATCACACCACTAGATGGTGCCACACAGAGCAAGAAACAACTTGTATCCAATAATAGTACAGGAAGTGGACTATTTTCCTGTGCACTTCCATTCTTCAGGTAGTGTGTATTGTTGCACATCATCTACATCCAAACCAATGGTAATCACAGGGGAAACCTTGTGTTAGAGCAGGTCCTCTGTAATTGGGATAATCAGGCCATAGCAGAGAATCTGGTTTTTGATTGTGTTTAAATCATAAATGGAAGATGTGAAGTAATGAAGACAACACCACCCAAGGTCATTTAAATTTGTACCACATCGCAGACATGGTATAGTTTCACTGATGCACCATCACAGACATGGTATAGTTTCACTGATGCACCATCACAGACATGGTATAGTTTCATTGATGAACCCATAACAATTTCACCAAAAAGAATGCCAGCAATGATCATGCAAGCAAACACTTTTGTGCATCATGACCAGGAACTCTTAGTGAAAGAGCCATTTAATGTATAGCTATAACTTAGCTTGAAACTGATTGAACCTGACATTTTCCAGTGTTAAATTTTGTGGCAGTTTTGGCAATTGTACTTTGGGAGCAAAAGAGGATGTAACACAGCTGTTTCTAATACACCTTGTTTCTCTGAGGGAATAATCACCTGGGAGAGTGGTTGGTGGGGTGTGTAAAGCAGCTGTATATTTTATGGACTGTTGAGTAGTTAACTGCTTAGTATACCCAAACACTAACCCTAACCGTAAACCTACCCATATAAATATTAATTAAGTTAGAGTTTATTTTACAGCTACTTGCTGACTTTTCCAAGAAAGCATGAAAATGTTACAAGCTTGTTAAATGATAGCATATGGAAAGGTAGAATTTGTGTCTATTTATGTCTATGCCTACGCTGCTCCTTGCAATGAGTCTATGTTCTGTGGTTCGTCCTCCAGCAACAGCTGTACGTGGGGTCAGAGTTTGGCGTGGCCCAGGTGAAGGCTCACCAGTGCGACCTGTACGGGTCAGCCTGTGCGGACTGCTGCCTGGCACGCGACCCATACTGCGCTTGGGATGGGGTCACCTGCTCCAGGTACTACCCTGCTGGGATCCATAACAAAAGGTAAGATCGCTCATCAATGTGGAAATGTATTGTGCTCAGCCACAATAAATTTCCCCGCACTCCCCTCCCTCACCCCCAAAAAAGGTAATTTTGCTAATTCCACATTTGCAAGTGGTTAAAAAAAGCATTAAAGAATATGCATCGACCATTCCTGTAGTTCACGCCATTTGCTGACATTGCACTGATTTGGCACATGCTGCTTTTACCGTTCTGTAAATAGACTGGGCGCCCATACCTGCTGTAGACTGTCTCTGTCTGATCCTACAGAGCTGTGCTGGGCAAAGCTGAATCTGCAGCTGTTTGGCTCCCGGTTGGTTTCTGCACCCTTATCGCAACCCGCCAGCATCGCTAACACACCCTCATCTTGTCATTAATCCTCTGCCTGATTCTTTTATTCACACATCCTGTGGTTTTATATCTGAGGTATCAGGGGAGCTGGGCCCACAGCACACTAGCCCACGGGAACAGGAGTGCTGTGTGTGAGGTGGGGAGATGGAGCGATCAGTACACACAGCCAGGCTCAGCAGGGCCCACTGCAGTGCACAGCTGAAACTCTACAGCGTTTTCAAGTAAATGGAGAGCACTGAGTGTGTGCTCTCACACAGCCGAAACTAGGTGAGAAGAGGCCTGTTGGGACTTGGGAGAAGAGGAGGAGAACGCCTTTACAGTTTACACCGTGTGCCCATTGCTCGTCTGTTGGTTTACCATCAAAAGTCCTGGCACAGGTGGTTTCTAACGAGGAATGCGATATTTCCAGATAATTCTGGCCTTCATTAACCTAGGCTGGCTGACTGGAACAGCTACCTTCTGCTACCAGAAGAAGACAGTTAGACAGTGATGTTTGTTAATTGAACAGAGCCTTCGGTGGGATAATATCAGCATCCATGCCGCCCTGTAACTTTTTCCAGCCTGACAGGTGAAGTTACGGTACTCAGGTTTTGGTTAGTGTTTATACACTGTCAGTAAAAGGGGTATGGTAGGGGTCTGTTTTTGTTCTCTAAGGTACAATTCCTGTTAATGTTCCCTCACTGGGTCAAATGTATACTTCGTTTTGCAAATGCATCTCCCCATGTGGCCGGGGGTTGGAGTCCCCGCCATGGTGCTTTCTATACTCTACCCCTTTCTCCATACGTACCCCTGTCTGATTTCCCCATGTCTGAATAAAGTGGAGAAAGACATAAAGAGGGTGGTCTGCTCTCCTCTATTTAAAAAATAAACAATAAATAATATTGTCTGGCATAACTCAACAAGGTCACCCTCCTATAATCATCCGTCACTCCGGGCACCTTATTTATTAGTGCGCGGCAGCAAGTGAGGGCGGTCACCTCTGCTCAGGCGTCAACTTGGCCGTGGCTTCCTGCTTGTTAGCAACTCGTCCCAACAATTGTCCCTCCCCAATATCTCATTCACGCTCATTTGGTGTACACGGCAGAGAGACAATCACGTACATAATCAGTGCTGATTAGCTGAGACAAAAGAGATTAGCCTGCTCGATTCAAATTCTTCTCCTCTTGTTGCTTCTAATCCCCATTTGTATTTTAACACGTCGCACTTCAGGGTTTGAACAATGTTGCGCTCGCTCATCAGCAGTTCTGAGTATTTTTGTATTTTTTTTCATCTTGCCTTGCAGGCGCTTCAGAAGACAAGATGTTCGTCATGGAAACGCTGCTCAGCAGTGCAATGGCCTGCAGATGAATGGTATGTTTTCCTTTTTTTACTTTAGAAGACCTCTTATCCTTCACAATGCAAAAAATGGATTAACGATTCTTTTTTGATATTTCTGGCTGAGGAAGTGCATTGGTGAAAGAGAATTACGAAGCGAGGTCAGCCATCTTTGAGTGAACCCTTGAGGGGCATTGTGGGATCATTGGCATTCAGTGACAGAGGCATTATGGGATGAGAGCTTCTTCAGTGAGAGAGGTGAGGGGTCAGTCTGATCCCTGTGCACTAGCAGAGAAGTTTAAATCCCATGAAATTGTCTCGTGTAATGAACATAATGTGGACAGATTGATACAGCAAATCTGAATGTGATAAACTTAGTCTGTATGGCTCAGACTAGGGAGGAAACTTTTCAGGGAAAATTATGAAACCGTCTGCACTAAAACAGGTTAATAATCAGAATTTATTATTTTTATACTGGTGTGAGTGTTCCCTCTCTGAAGTTTTTAATAGCAGAAAATGGGTACACAGCTGATTATAGAGTTCATTAAATTCTGGGGATAGATTGTACAGTATATACTGTATATTTTGCCATCTGTCTGAGCCCCATTGTCTACACAGGAGAGAAGCCCATTAAAGTAGAGGAGAAGTCAGTGTATGGGGTAGAGAACAACAGTACTCTCCTCGAATGCAGTCCAAGATCGCCGCTGGCCAAAGTCCTCTGGTTTATACAAAGAAGCACTGGCAAGGAAGAGGTAAGATTATCTCTGACCATCCTGTTTCATCAGGTTTGACATACTACTAGAAGAGCTGTTACTTTTTGTGTTTTCTTTTCATTTTTAAAATTCAGTTTTGTTTTTTCTCTGACTGGGCGTAAAGGATACAGAAAATTCAATCAATTACTTGGATCTAAAATCTATCTGTGAATTGTTTATTGCTTGCAGTACATATTAATGATTAAAAAAAAAAAATGTAAGTGCAAAAAAAAATTTCTAAAGGATTTTCAGAAGAAAATTATTCAGATGTGCACATTCTGCATGGATATTACCTGTACAATGATGTAAAGTAACAATATGCAGCTATCATAAAGATTGTGTTATTAAAGATATTAAAGATGTAATTGATTCTGCTATCCATTGATTATCATGATAATGATTACTCTATTGTGAATTATTTTGAAGAAAAAGTTGCAATAAACATTATGTGCTTATTTTGGAACTGAAAAAAGAACAGCTCCCAAACAAGCAGTCAAAGTCAATAGTGAACTAAAAAGGAAGTTAAAAAGCTCAGCAGAAATATAAATGCTCTGGAAAAAGAAAACGGGTGTGCGCACAATCGTGCTCATTTGTAAAGCTGATATAATATAGCAGAACTGAAAGGTGTGAGTGGGGAGGGCTGTCTCCATGGTGAAGCAGTACAGGCAAAGTGATAGGGTAAACAGGAGCCGGTAATACCCTATGGCACGGTGTGTGTTCCCAGGTGAGAGCAGATGACAGGGTGGTAAAGACACCGCACGGTCTCCTTTTCCTCAAACTGCGCAAGATGGATGCCAGTGCCTACCTGTGCCAGTCAGCGGAACATGGCTTCATCCAGGATGTAGCGCGGATCATGCTGGAGGTCCTGGAGGAGGAGCGTGTGGAGGAGCTTTTCCACAGGGTGGAGGATGTGGAAGAGGAAGGGGGAGGTGGCCAGCACAAGGTCCCGCCCTGCCCCCTTCCAGGGCCCCCTCATGGCTCCACCTCCAAGCTCTGGTACAAGGACTTCCTCCAGCTCATCGGCTACAATAATTTCCACAAGGTGGAGGAGTACTGCGAGAGGGTGTGGTGCTCAGACAAGAGGCGCAAGAAGCTCAAGTCCCTGCAGCCCAAGTGGAGGTTCTCACACACGCAAGAAAGGCGAGGGAGGGCGCGGGGAGACCACCACCGCACACCGAGGCACGCCCTGGTCACCTGAGGGACACCCGCCTCTTCCGGAACAATAAAGCTTTTCCTTTCAGTTCAATGGTACGGAACAAAGCAATGATGCGACCTTTGGAAACAGAGTGGACAGAATCTAACTTTGTTATTGGATTCAGATGGACTCATCACTTTTGAAGTGCAAGCTGTGTATGTTTAAAACCACTGTTTAGAGAAATACGCAATGTTTTATGCTCATATATATTTTTAGTCCAGTACCTGTTTAAATTATTACAATATCAACTTGTGATGTGACTGACGTGCTGCGTTTGATGTGTTCACATTAGCTAAACTGGAAATATACTGTAGTACCGTTTGAGTTTTTAATGTCATTGCGAGGCTTTCTCTTTTTAAATGCATATTGGTAGCATCATGCGCCCACACTGTACCCTGTGTAATGGCTCCCCTTAGCTGATGGACATTGCATAACACCTCAAAACCTTTGTGGACATTAATCCATGAAGATTAAAATAAGCTCTTACTTTGTTTTGTATAATAGTCTGAATGGATCTCCATCAGAAATGCTGGAAAAAGATACAAAGAATATTTTAATTGATATGAAAAAGTAATTGGCTGACTTGGGAGATGTGGAATGGTATTGTTGTAACGTAGGTACCAAGTTTTATTTCAATAAGTGAAACTGTTATCTGTTGTCTCACACAGCAGTGTCTGCTAGTTATTACGCAAGCAATTGCAACATTTCTTCAATTGTTTACTAATTATTTGTTCATTTTGACCTCAAATCTCACTGTTTTATGTAGGATAAGAAGGCCAGTCACTTATTAGAAGCCTTTATCTCTATTCTCTCACTGAGAGGTGAGTTTATATTGTTCTTTTAGTTGAAAAAGCACCAACACAAGTGATGGCCTGGGCACATAAACTTGTACCTTTTGATAGTATAATCATGATCCAGATCTAGATCAGTTTCCTTGTTGTGTACACCATGACGATTGCATATGATTAATGCATAATCCCCACCCATGCACCTCTGGAGTCTCTCCACTGTGTTGCAGTTGTAATCTGAGACACAGGTGTTCAGTGTGTATTCAAACCCTGTCCACACTGTTGGCATCCCACTATCCTGCCTGAATTATCTAACAATGCTGCAGCCGGCTGAGTAATTACCCACAAGGAACCCAATCTACAATGTCAGAGATTGTTCTGAGGAGAAACAATAATGCTGTTTACACATACACACCACTGGTGATATTGAAAAATGTACTGATGTGGAAAGGCAGGCACACATTTTACGGTTTATGTTTGTGACACATTCCATTTGAACCAGGGAGCTCAAATTAGTGCTGCGATAGACACCCCTCCCTCCCCCCAACTCCAAACATTCAGCTGCTGTATATATTTGTATTTATATGAACTCCATTTTGTTCTGAACAATTCTTCTGTCAAAATATTCAAAATATTCTGTTTTGTCATTGAGAATGTCTTGTTAATCAGGAATGGCTAAATAGATTAAGATTCCAGAACGCATTTCCAGATTATTATAAAGGTTGCCACCTGGCTCTTTTACAGAGAGCCCCATGCCGTGCATCAGAATTCAGACCTGTGAACCTTCTGTTTTCAGGGGAAATTGAGAATGTCATTCCTCTTCAGCAGCAAATAAATAATTACCATTAAAATGCTTAATCGTCCTTGAAAGTGTCACCTTTCCTGTGCTGTGGCTAATAAGCCCCAGCTCTGGCCTCACTCATATCCATCCATGACAGACACCTCATAGAAGCAAGCGGTCTTCAGTGCATTGCCGGCAGCAATAAGGTAAACAACGGGAGGCCCAGCTTTCCAGGGAGCAGTTCCATGTCATGTTCATTTTAGTGTTACATTACATATAAGAAACAGAGCCTGCACTCATTCACTGTGAAATTGAAAGTCAAATGCAGGGCAGCAGTGTCATCTGCAGTAAATCCACAGGCCAAGGGATGAAAGAAACAGGCTTGCAAGCACATAAGTCCTGGTTATGGTTTTTGTATTGATCCATTTGTATTATTAGTGATAAAGGGCCAAGGCGTTGTAAGACTATTGCAGATGAGATGTGTCTGGTTATGTCAACCTTTTAACAACCAAAAATGGCTGTAAATTGTTCAAAGTATAACACTTCCCGAGAGCATTAGAAAGCCATCCATCATTCATCCATTTGTATTCTATATAAAATCATCCTAGGTCTACAAATGTTTTAGGCACTGAAAAATTATTGCTCAAAGCAACATTACAAATACACAAGCCTTTTGTTAGTGGCATGAAGAATTCAGTGACAGCAGCATTCTAGATGAGGACTGGGTTTGGAAATGCTGTAAAACCCAGAACCACACAGTACCTTCTCCCCAGTCATGAAATTTGGCTGATAAGAGGAAAAAAGACACTAATATTGAGATTGGCTTAAGAACGAGGAGTTGCATTAGCAGCTGAAAATGATGAGTGAACACATTTGATGTAAAAAATTTGGCAGAATCATTTTTAACATCTTCTATGAGTCCTGCATTATTTTCTGATGATCTATTTTTAATTTAAGCACAACCCAATAACAATGCACTTGATATAGATGTCTTTATGTCTTTTGCTCTTTATGGAAATGGGCATTGTTGATTATTTGCTTAACATTTAACCACATCAGAAAGAGTTGTAACAATAATACGAGGTTTTGGTTTGGCTGGATTAAGATATTCCATGTTCTCATTAGGTATGGCGATGTAGGGCTGGGGATGACCTCTGCATCTTAAGAAAGAAAGTATAAGGATTGGCTTGCTGCCTTTTATTCTTATGGCACCCAATAGAAAACACTCATGCAAAAGACACCCAAGGGGAAAACAGGAAAGAAGGCATGCCCACAAAAGAAGAGAGAGGAAACCCCCAAGAAGTACAACTATGCAGCAACCAATCCATCCCAAAAACCCTCTAGGCGGGAATCAGACCTTGTTTCTAAGGTGCCATGATGAGGCCATGGGTGGCAGCTGGGCTGATTGCAACAAGCCTCAGCTGCCACCCTGCCGATGCTGACCACCAGAGGGCAGCACACCAATTCCCTTTCCAGTGTAACTGTATAGGCAGCATCCTCTGCACGGATGGCATCCCCGTTAGCATCCCCGTGTTAGCTATAGCCTAAGTTATAAATATTAGCTACATTTCCAGCTTACATTGCTACACTTATGTAGGCCTCTAGGCCATTCTTGTCTGTTATTAGCCTGCTGGCTAAAGTTATTATAGCACTGCAAGCTAAGTAGTTAACGTTAGCTAAAGTTAGTTAACTGTATAAAGGCATGTTTATAAAATATCTGTATGAAAGACAGTGTTGTATGGGTAGCCTAATTGGCAAAAAAATACCTGAATAAATACATTTCTTTAGATTATGGTTTTAAACATGCATTCACAACTGAAGTTCCCTATCGGGAAAATAAAAGTTATTCTATGCTATTCTATTCTATTCTATTAATGTTAGGCTATAAACTTACATGTCCTTAGAACCATTTTTTCCTTTACAACTGTGGTTCAAATGAGAGCATTAATTGTACTTGTCACACAGGCAAGGTTTTATAGTCCATGAACAGAGTTTATAAATTTCAAATATTCGGAGGGTATTTTCTCTATGTTTTCAAGGTGGCTTGTCACACTGCAGATAATACACGATAAAGAAGCACTATCTCACCACCAGTTCAAGGATTTTATTGACAAATGCCAAAGACAAATATGAAAGCGCCTCTCTCCTATCCAGGAGTGGTAAAGCAAACAAACACAAGGGGCCTTATTTATCAATATGGTCATTAAAATAACTGTATAATTTTAGCGTACCAACTTGCTTACTAAAATCAATTTATCAAACTTGTGATTTGTCAAACTTGCGTAAACCACTGATTTGTGTCTGCTTGTCGTTTGCCAGAACCTGACAGATATGGCTCAGCTTTTGGGCCATGTTGCATAACAGCTCTGCGAATGTAGAAACGAGCTCTGGGCCGGCTGCATGGCGTTGGCAAACAGATCTGGCACAGCTTACAACCAGCTCTTTTTGGCTATCTGGATCCTATGTGGCCACGTATGATGTGGGTAATGGTCAGATTGATTCTATCACACATGAAGATTTGTTCTCATTTCTTCTTAATTTTGAGCCCAATTAAAGATTAAATTGAATTGCTGATCTGGGAAGTGTATATTCACCATTCTCAAGTAGCCTATTAATGTGTAATATGGTCCATGCAACAGACTTATTGGACTTATTCTATTGGAGTCGAAGTGTCGATTCCAACGACTCCAGAAATTGTGGGAGTTGGGCACCCCTAATCACAATAGGCCCACGTGAAATGTGTGTGATGTCTCGTTAGCACAGCTCATGTAAAACGGTATTCTGTTTTTGTGTCTTCGGTGCTGATGCTCATTTACTGTAATGACTTGCAGTTTATACGCTCCTTACTTGCATTTATTTACAGTTTGTTACCAATACATTTGAAGCATTTGTTTACTGCTCTGTCACTTAGGAGTAGTGAAGAGTATTTTGTAACTAAGATGATACAAAGGGAAAAGTAGCTACATGCAAAAGAAATTAAAGTGTAATTTAGAGAATTAATTGAACCAAACTGAAACGGAATGTAAAGTAGTAAGGATTCTATTAAATATCGCATGAAGCTGAAAAGGTGTCTAACTAAAGTTTACATTATTCAAACTATACTGATGTTACTTACCACTCTTGTGACTGTGTACTTGAAAAGTAACCGTAGTTTTATTTAGACCGTGTCAATGCTTAAGAAACACTGTAAAAGGAAAGTAGATTGTGGAAACAGGGTGTACCTGTCTCCTGGAAATGTGAATTTATGGAAGATGTAAATGTTTAATTGTTGAAATGATTCCTGATAAAGCTCTTGATGAGGAAACAATACCAGTATCACCTGCAGTTTGAACCATTTCATATGTATTACTGTCGTAAAATGTTCATACAGAAATTAACAGATATCAAACTGGACATTTTTTCTTGCAGCTTCTATCAGCAGTGTCTTAGTTGGAGCTTAGTTGGTGAATGCATATTTGTTCTATATCCATAAATATGCACTCCCTTAACAGCCTGACTTTACATGCAGGGATTGCACAAAGGTTCCTCCATTCTTATTGGCAGAGTGAGTCTTACCCTTTGGGACAAGGCGGGGGTAAAGAAATGGGATCAGCACACACTACTGTTAGAGCAGTTCCTCTCAGAGTCTCATGTCTCAAGACTCCTGAGCTGTAGTCCCAATGCCACTGCCATACAGTGTGGAGTGATGGGCGACTGCTGAAGAGACGAGCTGTGAGTGTACTGAAACGAGGACCGCTAACCATCAGCGTCCTCCTTTGCCATGGCTGACTCCCCCTTCCTCTCCTCTCCCCTATCCCCACAGGGAAACGGCTACGTAAGTCTTCTGACTCATCCGCAGATGTGACAAACCTTGACGATTCTCCAGCATCTGTAAAAGATTTAAGGTGGGCTTCAAGGCCGTTTGCCGCTTCTCCTTAAAGCTCTCCCCGGCATTGTTAAAAGTCCTTCCCCTGTGCATTACAGAGAGATATCCTCACCGAGTCGTCCGTTCCCCACACAAAGGGCCTCAGAGTAATCTGACCTCTGTTCTGAGTGTTTGTGATATCAGCGGTTGAATTCAGCTCTTCTCCATAATTATTAATGCTGATGTACAGTATGCTGTGCAGTGTGACCTCCCTCTGGAGCAGAACGGCAATAACCGCAAAGATCAAAGCACTGTGTGGGGAGCTGAGGAGAGAGTCATGTCACATAATTCACCTGGGAGGACTCATGCAGGACTCCCCAGGGGCTCAGGCAAGTGCTGCAGTATGTGTTATAGACTCATTTGTTCAAGATGGCAAACCTCTGAATCACCACAAGATTTACAATGGGCCTCATTCAAGAAGCGTTACTAAATATGCGCGTACATTTATGTACGAAAAATTCACGCCGGATTCATCAAACCGTGTGGGAAAGGCAGATTTTTTCGTATTCATGTACGAAGAGCGTACATGCTATTTTGTGATTAGCATACATCCACGCCCATGAATTGCCTTATATGGAGGCTGTCACTTCCATTTAAAGGTCCAAACCTAGTCAAAACGGCCCAGAAAAAGCAAAGGAAAGAATTCCAACACTGAAAATCATATTTTTATTAGCAGATGTTCGATCAAGGGGAAAAAAAAAAGTTTAGTATTGTCAGTACCGAATGAACTGAGAAAGTAAAGGCCTAGCAGGAGATAACATGTACCATCAATGCAGGATCATCCCTCACACAAACTGTTAAAGTAGTAAAATAAAAATAAATAAATGGATTGACATTAAATTGGATGCGAAGAAACGCATAGCGTGCATCTAGTCTGCATCGGATGAGCGAGGGCATTGCTTTATCGCAGCCTGGAAATAAATCAAACATTATTCATTTTGTAATTTTGTTAGTGTTCTATGCATGTGAGTTGTGGTTTGAAATCGGGTAATCACATAGGCTTCCTTATTTTAGAATCTCTCTGGCTCGTTCTAATTGCGGTCACATTGACGCGCTTGTCCCACTGAGCAAAAGCCAGAATCGAGCTCAGGTTTGACCGGGAAATAGCCTGTCTACATTCTAACCAGTTAAAAAATTTTCACTTTTAAATCAAGTTTATCCGATTTTTCACCTGAACACGAGACAACGTTTCACCTACTTCTCAACAAAAAAGGTTCACTGGGGTGTGCAGTCTACGGCACCAATAACATTGGACAGGTTGGCAATTTCATAAAAACCCGCTTTACCTCCACCTGGCTTTGCATCTTGTAGGGGAACTGGATGTACACTGGCATTAGCTGGATTAAGCTGTTGACCAATTATAACCCTGGCTACAGACATGTAAACCACTTTAAAGCAAATTTTGTTAATTAAATGTGTGTTTTAATTAGCACAGCCTATGTAAGGTCATGTAGTTTAAAATTTTATAAATTTAGAAAAAAATACATTAGCCTACGTCATGGGTCTAATTAATAGAATAGAATAGAATAACTTTTATTTTCCCGCTAGGGAACTTCAGTTGTAGCCCCAGCAACAACAAAAAAGACATAGACAGTGGGGCAGACCCACAACACACAAACATATCAAACAAAGACATAATCATTGCATTAATCAAACTAATTAAGTGAATTAAAGTGGAATACAGCCATGATTAAAAATAGCCCCCGCTGTCCCGAGATGACCAGTGTCATTATTAAGCAGTCCAACACACAAACTCCGCCTCCACGACTTTCCTCCATACACGCAGTGTTGCGGTCTCTGTACACTGTTTAAACGGAGCACCGAACTGCTTCAGCCTTCCCAGTCGTCGCTTCACTCCTCCCCCGCAATATCTTCTCCTTTCTCTTCCCTGGTGGCCTTTCGAAGATTGCCTGTCCTAGTCCTAGATCAGTCCTGAGTCCCAACATCTTCAACTCCGGTGAAGAACAATAGTGAAGAATAATGGCTGCAGATTCAACGGACATTCCCGAGCATATGTTGTGAATGCGTATCCATGGTGACGACCACAAACAAAATTATCCCAAATATACAATTTTATAAAAACGAGCAGCAGGAGTGCCCGGCAAATCTCCAGCCCATTTCCCCATCTCACAATAGACACACAGCGCATGAAAAAAACAAAAGACAAAAGCCCGACACAACAAAATACATTCAAATTAACAAACACGAACACGAGAGACAGCTGAACTACATATCGCCATTACAGCACCACGTGACGTCATCCATGACAGCTTCATATAGCCTCCAATTTATTAATAAGCGTAATCTAATGTGTTTGCTTTTTACAATCATAATTTAGTACGTTTGCAATGTGTATTTCAACGGCTACATTTAGTCTTGTGAATTTAACAGAAAATAAAAAAAGAATTAATTTTATAATTATCACTCAGAAGCTACATTTAGCGGCATTCTGCATTTACCAACGCAGTAGCCTACACGTGGTCGCGAGCAGCCGTAAAATTTGTTAGTAGGCTACGTGCGAACAAATCTCAGATACGAAAACATCGATGAATGCCATAGGGCCAAATTAGCTAATACGAACGATTTACCTACAAATTTGTTCTGCTCACGTTTCATGAATGACGCCCAATGTAAGCAACCAGGCGAAGGAAAATTTCTTCTTCATGGCATTTTCCTAGTGCCATGCCTAGCATTGATGATTAATATTAAAGGCAGGAATGGTTGTGGTTTATGTGCTGACTGAGTGTATTATCAGCATGTTTAGGTTCTTTGTTTTTTCGTTTGGGGAAAAATGTAGAATTGTGAAACAGACCGATTTACAATGCCATATAGCAGGAAAGTTGTGTTTTCCACTATCTTGTAAATACATGCATAGGCTAGCCTATATCTTATGATCGGTAGCCCTTGGGTGCCTGGGATATGATATAGGAATAACTAACCAAGAAACAACTCTTGCTGACTTACATCAACATTACCACTGGTGAGATTAAGGACAATTGAATCCTGCTGTTGCAAATTGCTAGTTTTAGCCACAGCTCAAATCTGCATTCCAGGTCTATGGTAACAAGTGAGTGAACTCAGGATCTCCAGGCAGGAAGTCTGTCTTCTGAACAAATGAGTGATGCAATGTGTTCAAGAAGATAACATTGAGAGGCAGGCCACGGCATGATAATAACAATTTTCTTCTAATCACTCCAGTCTTTTTGAAACAACAACACCCTTCTGTTCCAATCAAAAAGAATATGCATTGATTTTTGTAGACTTTTTCTTATATGTTTCTCTGATGGATGATCTTATCACTGGACATATTAAAATTACATATTCTGTACATTTTTACAAAGCATTCATTTTTAAAGCTAGATATTTTGGAATTTATACATCTCGATATTTCCCCCAAAAGTTTTGATCTGACCATTTTGTTATTCAGTCCACCGCACATAAGAGTACAATTAAACCAATCAGGCCGTTTGCTGGTACTACCTGCAAAAGTATGTCTAAACCATCAATATGGACAATACCTCAGCCCATAGAAGATGGTCCATATCAGTACAGTAAGTAGTGTTGAACCAGGAACCAAAAGAGATAAAAACAATGTTTCAATGAGAAAGGATATACTGATATACATAAAATTAAGAATAACATTAACAAAAGCTAAGAAGATCACTTGATTGATTAAGTGCATTCAACCAACCCTAACACACTCCAAAGTCTTTTCTAAAATGTGACAGGCATCTTCTCCTTTGGAAGTGCCTGGGGTCTCAGTACTGGCTTCTCACGGCAGCTCATAAATGTTAATCTGCACAGTAAAAATGCAAGTGTAAATCTAATACTGCTGGTGTACATTTAACACCACGGTCTCATATAAACATCCTGGGGTGTTAAATGGACACCGCCAATTTTTCTTTGTGTGACTGGATCTGCTTGTAAGAACTAGGTACCTCTGGTGATCCATACCGCAAACACACCAGGAGATTAGCCAAAGCAAAGTCAAAGTATAACTTCCCAAAATTAAAGATACACCAATGCAACAATAAGCAAAGCCTATTGTTTATGCTTATCTTCTTCATGAATAATTATGGTGCAGTTCTCAGGTTTTCTGATCTTGGTGTTTAGAACTGATGATGTCTATTGTGAAGCATTTTTTGAAGCAGTAATGCAACAGTCACAAGCAGCCACAAATTTATATCAATAATACATTACAGCTAATACATTAGATTTATGTTCCCACATTTCAGTCAACTAGTTACGTGGCAGCATTGCTATCGTGGGAAGCCTAATATCACCCTTTTTTTTTCAAATGATGACTTGTTGTTTTCTATAGTTTTGGTAGTTTGAAAACTTGTTTACATGGGTATGTATTTCTATGGTACAAACTGTGAACTTGCTGTGAATGGCTGCTGTGTGTGTAATGGGGGGGGTGACGTGTGAGGTTTGAGGGACCAAACGCAGCAAGGGAATTCATTAAGCACTAAGGCCACTGAGACAGACAGACCCCGTATATAGGGAAATATAAAGACAAACGCAAATAGCCTAGTTCCGACTCTCGACTGGAGGGAAATGATGGAACTAGGAAAAAGGGGCGTAACTAAAAACGACCCGTATAACCGGGCGATGTCACACGAAAGCAAAGAATCTCGAGCTCGGAAAACACAACGAGCTAAAAGAAACACTGAATACTAACAGTATACAAAACAGTGAAAAAATGAGATGCTAATGTGAAAATGAGATCAGAGCTGCCTCGGAGGTAACAAACAAAGGAACATGAACTAGAGCCAATCAAAGGGAGAACGCGAGAAGTGAAAAATGACTCCCTAGCTGTAAACGGAGCAAACCGCTTGCTGCAGGAATAGAAGGGAAGCAGTCTCCGTGTCCAAACCTACCGGCAGTGTGCCAAATGCAAGACATGCGAAAAATAATCTCAATAACGGGAAAGGTAACGAGAAGACGAAAGGAACAGAGATCTAACGTTCCAAGGCTACTTTCATAGACTCGCAGTCACACGCACACATGTCAACAAAATCGCCCAGTCACCCTGTGAGGAGAGACGTACCCAAAGGACGAACAGAACTACAGTTCCAAACAAAATCGCCCAGTCTCCATGGACGGAGACAGGTACCGAAGGACGAACAGAACAGCTGTTCTGGACATTTGCCGGCTCAATAACTAACGCAAGCCTGGTAGAAAATACACGCCCTGCCTCTCAGTATAGATAAAGCCCTACTTCAGTATGATAAACGCCCTGTCTCTTAGTAAGAAATGATTATATCAATATACCCACAAACAAACAAAGACTCCTCTCGCTTTCAAGGAAGAAAGCAGACAGAAAGAGGATGGAGAGACAGCAAAAGGCAACAGGTCTAGGCAAAGAAAGAAAGGAAAGACCAGGAAGCGGAGACAGAAAAGAGCCACGGATGAAGAGTCCTAATAGCTACGTACACAAAGGCAAATCCCGCATTACTCCAATAAAAGACATTGGAGCAAAAGGTCTCCTACAGAGCCTAGACCTAATCATACTGACTAAGCAATCAAAAGGCAAAATAATACCAAAAAAAAATACCACTAAAAGAGCAGCGCCCACGCGTGGCGACCGAGGTAAACGACCGCATGGGAAAAAGGCGTCAAAAACCATGACAGTGTGCCTAATATCTTTTGCCCGTTTCACCCATCTGTGCATTCAAAATGTACAGTGGAGGGAGAAAAAATACCTTTTCTGAGGTGGTTTGCAACTTCATTATTTAAATGATCAACCCCCCCCCCCCCCCCCGCCCCCAATTGTTATTTGTAGGCTACAATGCATTTGTATGCATTCTTTTTTTCACAATGTAAATGTATGGATACCCCCACATGAAAGTATTTATCAAACTTGGCACAGCGTTTCAATCTATCTAAAATCTTTGTTAGGTAATACTAACAAAATATGGTTTGCTAGCATATTTTAGTTGTACTTATTTTTACATGACTATAATTACAGTATAAATTGGTATATTTATTAGGCTAATATTTATTCACAATGCCTTGACAACATTGTGATTTCAAATAAAAATAATCCAGTGGATTGATAGGTATTATTGTATCTATTGAAATAATGCTATGCATATGCTATACCACATCTGTTTTAAATGTAATATTAATAAAACATCATCAATGATAGATGGTATTTTCATTAAACTCCAAATCGGGTAGCACAAGCAACTGAAGTGAAAGAATGGATAACTTCATTTTTTTTCAACATATGAACAAGATTAAACAGATCACAGTTGAATAAACAGTGGGGAACAAATCACTTGCGAGTGAATGCAGGCTGCACATGGGTCATGCGAGTCGTTTGCTAACAAAGACTAATCATCATGACAACAAGTGAGCGAATCTTTATAGTGAATTGCATTAAATGGCTTGAGTCACTGAATTGAACTTAAATGCCCACTGAGGAATTTCAGCAAGAGTTTGTTGTCTTCCTGTGG
Source organism: Synaphobranchus kaupii (assembly GCA_029718625.1). Classification (NCBI taxonomy): domain Eukaryota; kingdom Metazoa; phylum Chordata; class Actinopteri; order Anguilliformes; family Synaphobranchidae; genus Synaphobranchus; species Synaphobranchus kaupii. Next base: position 98,886,489 of record CM056376.1, read on the forward strand.
GCATGTGCCTAAGTTGAGCAACATTTTCAAGTAAGAAACTAGTAAGCACCTCCCCATATCGGAGATAAGCACATGAACAAGGAAAGTCTGAGCACCTGTTTAGAAAACTTCAACTTGAAATCTTAAAATGCTCATGCAGGTGTGACAATCTGGTATGTCTGAATAGTACCCTATGTATTTAATTTCCAAGAGCTTTCCTCATACCTGCACCATGTTATTTTTTGGACGTTGGCCAAGCAACCTGGTTCTTGCCACACAAAAAAAGAATTGGACTCCTTGGGGTTTTTCATTTAAAAATCAATTTCCATCTGCTATATATATGTTTTCATTTATGCCCAATTCATCAGTCTTTCTACAGTGCACTCGTCTGCGTAGCAATTGATGGAAAGCTCTAGTATCAAGACATTTGTCATCAAGGGACTTATCTTGTGGATATAACAAGCTGTAGGGTCATTGTTTATTAAATTACTTCTAGATAATCTTCTGAAATCAGGTTATTTTAAGGTACTCAATGTACAACAAATGACATTTTATTTTTTTTCTAATAAATTCATACTGACTTTTGATTGGGAGCTCTGTATATCTCCTTTAGGATAGCGGGATTGACTAGGACCTTTCATAGTAGAACAGATTTCAAAATATATGTCACCATTGATTTAAGTTTTAAGTCAATCTCTACAAAAGCAAGAACATACTCAACCAGTATGTCTATTCATATTTGAATTCTGTTCACCAAGCATTGCTTTTTTATTGTCCAGATATAAAAAGTCAGTCATTATAGCAATAATTATCAATCATAAAAATTATAATTTTTATAAAAGATTATCATTGTTAAATTAAATACATTGACTAGACCAGACCACTCCATGCAGACCAGAACTGGCCACTGCCTTGGAATAAAAGCCAACAAGCCCACAACCAAAACAACAACAATAAATTCAAAGCTACATCTCATGTTATTCTACAAGCTTCTTGTTACACCTCTTCAATTATATAAAGCTTTTTGTCTAGACTTTACTATTGCATTACCACAGGAGAAGCTAATGAGGAAATATGGCCTTGTTGTATCCATGACACAGAATATGTTTTGCTCAATATTGTGCATGTTTTTACAGAGACTCTAAGCTAGGGCTTGGAGATATCCCCAAAACATTCATATCATATTTTTTTTCTCATAATGCATTTGATTTGATAGGCTTATCCCTCTCCTGCCCTCTAATAAGCTCATGAGGACTGGTTTTGCATGCTGCATGAGGATCCTGTCTCTACACACTGCTTGAAATTATTTTTTAACACTGACATCCCAGAGTCTTCTTTGAAGAGGTCCAGTTTTCTCACTGCTCTGAATTCTGACTTCATTCATACTCTACACCAAGGCTACTTTTCACATCACACACTGTACAAGTCACAACAGACAAAACCGGCATTCACTTCCCATAGTAGGCTAAAGTGATTTCCCTTAGGTAACCCTCCAGCAATGTAAATCATCTAAACATGTGTTGAAATTTGGGAGTATAACAACCTGAGGAGATGTATCAAACTAGAAAAGTGTGGTAGATGGCAAGGTCTGCATGATAAACACTTAGTGGGACTGTCATGCACCACACAGTGGTGAACTGAAAATCCCAGACAGTATATGTCCGGTGAATCCAGTTTGTAATATTCAACCCTCAACTCTTCACTGCTGTATCACTACACTGGTAAAGTGAACAAATTGTGGGAGGCAGTTGCCTAAGAGATTCTGGCCCTGTCTTCAGCTAATCCAAATGACATATGAAATAAATCAAGCATGCCCTCAGGCAGACATTGACAAATGAGCAAGTGCGATAATTTAGTTCTTTAGCATCTCTGACCAATCACTGTAGTAAATATTTTATCTATAATGCAATAATGTCAATAATAGCAAATAATGGCATCATGAATCCTACACATGTATACTTGTCATAGTAAAACATGCTGTTTGAATTAAATTTAGAGAGATCTGATAGAGGAGAGGATTATTGTTTTGGTAAATCTGAAATGTGCAGCACAACACTGGGATGGCTCAGTTGTTCGACAGCGGTCTGGCGGCGAGGAAATGGTAAGGGAAAACATCAGCAGGTGTTTAATTTCCCTAACACTAAATTAGCCTCTGCGTGAGGTTGTCTACGGATCATGGCTGATTTCCTGCCAGCGCTCGATTCGTCGGCCCGCAAAAAGGAGCTTAAGGGTGGCTGGCGTAGGGGGAGGGTTCTCCTCGGAGCAGACAGAAGGGGGAGATAAGGGACACTGTCCCTTTAAGTGGTATTTTTAGTGCGGCGGTTAGCACTGGTCACTGGTTAGGAAAATGCACGTTAAGGATGGAATTAGTCTCGCAGTCTTCTAGCAGGGATGTTAGGGATAAAGAGTGACTAATATACTGCAAATTAAGCAACGGTCTGCAGGACAAGGCGGCTATGAGCAGAACCCATCCACTGTGGTTGTGAGATGTGGCTAATTGAAGGGGGCTTTCATTGGGCACCAAGTGAAGGTAGGTAGCTCTCATTCAGATTAAGGGACATTTTAATCACTCCTCTATGTGCCTGCTGTTGATTTTACCCGGGGAGGACTGGTATTAGTTTCTGGTATTAGTTCCAAGGTGTCACTGTCAGGAAGGCTTTGAAATAACATTTTTAATTGTATCTTTTTAAATTTTATCAAGATATTGATGCAGTTGAGGTAAAGAACTGCCCTCTTTGTCTTTTTTGGGATTGTTTTTCCCAAAAAGCTAATTTTACGTTGGGTTTATTTTCCCCTCGGTGGAACTTCCACTGTCTTTTTTTTATTATTATTCTATTCAGGTGGATATTAAAATTTAATGAAACTGGCACGGTCTATGGGATCTGGTTACTGTATCCATTGCATCCTGACCTGGCTCTTCAGGCACAAAAAGAGGGAACATGCCGCTCTCCAGAGTGCCACACGAGGCCACCAGCACATTTTTTCAGCAGTAAATATCGGATGTGCTTTTGATGAGCACTATAGATCACAATTACTATTTGTACCCAGAACTGAGGACTCTGATGGAACCAAAACCGCAGGATTGACACTGGATAAAGTGCCTTTGCATTTATAAGGTATTCAGGCCAGGGTGGGAAGGGTATGTGGCCGGTTTTACTATGGAAGGCATGATCCACTGCCGGGCTGCAGTCATACCATACCGCATGTGTATGTGAGAGTCCGCGTGTGAGCTGTTTCCGCTTCATGGAGTAAAAAAGCCAATCCGTTTGTGCATGCTCCAGAGGACAGCACACAGCGTGCAAGGATATCAGAGCAGCATGGTCATTTGTCAGCGAAGACATGCTTCTGCATCCAAAGCACTCAATGCTTTTTCATAAAATGGCAGCCAGAGAAGAGCAATAATTGTAGGGGGGGAATGCCAAGAAGAGGCTGCGCCTTATGATAGACCATTTTGCTGTTTTGGCATTTAACCATTCTATGGTGAGTAACTGAACGCCTTTGCATTGTATCATAAAATAAAACAGTTGGTTTTTGCTTTTTTTCCCGCCACCAGCCCCCCTCTTTGGAGGTCAACTTTATTTTTAATTAAAATTGTACAAAAAAAGATCACCACCCCACCTCTCTGAGGAAGGGACAGACCCAAGACAAAACTAAATCAAGAAACAAAAAATACATACATATACTGTATATACACACACATATATACACATGCAAACACATACAGTGGCAATAATAGATAGTTATGTGTGTGGAATTGGACAATGTACATACATGCATACATCCATCCGCACATAGATACATATACATTTCCTTTATTGATTTGAGAATAGACCGAGAGACAAAAAAGAAATACATGCAAATAAACCATCACAGAGAAAAAGAAAATCAGGAATTACATAAAAATAAAAGATTAAAAAACACCTTTCGTGCCCATCCCTTTCCCAAAAACCAGGAACTGTCTTCATTCACTCCATTTCATGATTGTCCACTTACTTTCTAGTGCACCTACCATATCATACCAATTTTACTTTGTTTAACATATAGGTACAAATATATAATAAAACGGTCATTATCTCATTTTATTTTGTAAGCCTTTGTTCTGTTGCAAGGGCCAAATGTTGGATGCAGTTTTAAAATGGAAGGTTATTATCTATGGCATCTCATAGGAAGGATCCGTTCACATGAGTAATTGTATAGAAGTCGCAACAACAGAAGACCCTTTTTCTCTAAAGCACCTAAAGTGCAAAATAAGCTGACATTGTTGGTTTCTGTGTGTGAAGGGGAGTTCTAACTGATTAAAAGCTGTGTGGATAGTGTTTAAGGCCACTTAATGGCAGGGTGAATTAGAGACAGTGACTTCGTAAGGGTAACAGTGCTTATCCGTGGATTGAGTACACAGTAATGCAAGGCCATGGCGCTCTAAGTCAAATCTGGCAGGCTCACGAGAGCTCCCAGCCTCATGCTGTTCTCACAACAGGTATGACGCATCAAGAGGCCACGCCTCCTCTCCCTCTCCCTCCCACACAGAAGAGGAGAGAACAGATCCTACAGTCTCTCTTAAAGAGCTCCTATACCGAAGTGTTACTGGTCAATACATTATTCCTCTCACTCCAGATGAGTGGATTACAGGGCAAAACGTAATGCTGTGAAAACTGTCTTTACACCTATATGCCATTATTTCTCTTGTAGCTACACATACATATAACAATACAATTTTTGTCTGGGAGGTGTTGTCTGGAGTGTCTTTGTTTTTAGTTGTGCTGTTTTTATATGTGTTTAAATGTGTTTGGCCAGCGTAAGACAGAGCTTGAAAGCATCTGTTTCATGCCAAAAGCGTGAGCGTTGGCAACCCTGGCTAACATTAGCAATAAAGTTAAGAACTGTCCATCTTCCGACATTTTCAATCACAATGGTTTCTTGAATGTACCTACAATTTATACTTGATTACTGTCACTTTCATATACAACAAAAATTAGGGAATGCTAACATGCCATGCATGTTTTCAGCTTATCATAGGCTGCTAGCTTAGTAATTAGCCAAAGAGCAGAAGGAACATTTCAAAACCAGGTGTGAGCTTGTATAAATGTATAATTGTTTGGAATGGACTGCTGAACACACTGTACAGTACACCGCTTTAGTATATGGGGAAATCTAGTTTTTTTCCACAAGCTTTAATTAACCAATAATATGTTTTTTTTTCAAACCTCTACAAAGTAATACACACTGCCTGGCCAATAAAAAAGTCACACACTCTAATATTTCGTTGGACCACCTTTAGCTTTGATTACGGCGCACATTCGTCATGGCATTGTTTCGACAAACTTATGTAATGTCACAACATTTATGTTGGCTTAGAGTTGCATTAATTTTTGGCCGATATCTTGTATTGATATATTTTCAATATATCCACTCCGTAAAGTCTTCTCCAGCACATCCCAAAGACTTTCAGTGGGGTTAAGGTCAGGACTCTGGTGGCCAATTCATGTGTGAAAATGATTCCTCATGCTCCCTGAACCACTCTTTCACAATTTGAGCCTGATGGATCTTGGCATTGTCGTCCTGGAATTTGCCCATTGATGGTCATTGATCAGTACATTCAGGTACACAGCTGACTTCATTTTATTGCTGCATAATGTTGCTGTGCCTAGACCTGACCAATTGAAGCAACCCCAGATCATAACACTGCCTCGAGAGGTTTATACAGTGGGCATAAACAGTTGCATGACAGGTGCAACAGCGGCTTTTTTTTTGGCCAGGCAGTTAATTTGCATATAATGCTACACAATACACATAATTTGGTACATTTGGTTTCTCCAAATCTGTAGGATGAGATGGGGTTTAATTTAACTGTAGAGAACAAGGGGCATGCACAATTACATCCAAAATACACATTATCCCACATTTAGAGCTCCTTCCTTCACACTCAGAAAAAAAGGTACAAAAAGTACCTAAAAAGGTACAAAAGCTTGTCGCTGGGGTGGTACCCTATAGGTACATAAAATTGTACCCCTAGCTAACAATACATAATTAATTAGTACCTTTTTTTCTTGAAAAGGTACTTATTAGTATACCCAGAGAGTACTTATTAGTACCCAAAGAGAACATTATTGTACTTTCAGGGTACATTTGGGAAATTTGTACTTCAAGGAACAAAAATGTTCCTCCGCTGTACCTTTATTTCTGAGAGTGTTCTTGGGATAAAAAAAATTATGTTTTGTCGTAATTGTCACTTCCATTGTCGTGGTAGTCATTAGCTAATTCTCATAGATCATTCTCCGAATCCTCATGAGACTACCGTGTCATAGCTCAACTCCACACTCTTCAGACATATTTTTAAGGGGTGGAGTACCTACACTGTTGGTGCATCCCAATATTCTTCACTCCCCACCTCCTATCCTCCACTCATCTCCTACCCGATAATATGCAAAACTGTCTTTACGTTTCAAGTACAAGTAGTTGCCTGTACAGTATACAATATAACTGACATTGCAGTTCACGTTGAGACATTAAATATTTAGCAATTAATATGTAATTAATATGAAATCAGCAACATTAGATTAGGACACAAAGATCAGTTTCCACGAGATGGAGGAGAGGAGGTGGTAGTGGAGGAAAGGAGGGTGCATTTTTCGAGTATTGGCACGCACCCTGTATTGCAAGGTGAGGCACTCAAAGGCCAAAGGTCAACACTATTCAACAGAAAATAATATGAAAGTGACCGCAACACCAACATATTATGGTTAAGCCAACATATCAGATTTTTGATTGACAGTGATGACATTTAAAGTTTTTATATACACACATTTAATAATACTTTTTTAAACACATCTGCCTTATTTAATCAACCTTGTTGTTGTTGAAAGTAAGGAAGACATCTGACAGTTTATACGGTTAGCAACTGACCTGGAATCGGGATGACCTAACGTTTGGAACGTGATACAAGGCCTTTTTCACCACTACTCAACAATACAGCGATAGAAAATGTCACATTTAGTGGGTTACATGATCCTTTTTTTCTGTAATGTAGAAATATGGCCCTCTACGCAGTGCCAACTATCAAGTCTGTCTGAAGTCTATTTCATCAATAGAAGTTTGTTTTGAGGCCCACTTGCTAATTTTGATATCTGTGGAAACCTGCCTTTATAAAAAAATAAATAAAAGAAGAAGCTTATTAATGAAAAGGAGTGCTGTTGGCAGCGTGATATCCTCATAGGACATTATCAGAGAGTAACAACTTTGCCTGATGTAGGGCTCAAACAAATGACTTTGTATGAAGATGGCCTATCTATGGCTGAGCAGTTTTTATAAAATGAGCAGTTGTTTATGTGACGGCAATTATTTTCTTTAAATTGCACGCACTTGAAGAGGAATGGGAGGCTTCAATGCGCTAAACTTGAAATATATTTTTTTAACACAGATGCAATAAGTTACCCTTTAATCGTGAGTTACCTCTGGCGTGACTGGCAATGCAGTGTAACAAGTACATTAAAACTTGTCCATGTTCCCTTTGCAGGTTCATGTAAATAGAGCATTATTCACTCATTATGTAGGGAACACTCTGGGTAATTGTGTGGATGACATTCACATATTAAATAACTGAATACTTACAGTATCTCATCATAACGCAAGATAGTTTTATGGCCTAATTAACCCATCAAAAGCTTGTTATTTTGGCTACAGTGTTCTGTGCAGCTAGCGCTATGGCAGGGCAAGTTGACGAAAGCTTATATAATTTGCCTGAGCTTTAAAAATAATAAATAAATAAACAGAAAGGTAAGCGTCATTGCATTGAAGTCGTTTTGGGTCACATAGTAGATGCTTGTTACAGATATGGTATTTGGCTACTTACCAGATCCCTACACATGAGACTGTATAGGATGAGGTACTGTGTATTTAGAATGGCAGCTCCACATTTAGCTGATGTTGAGAATCAAACCATCCACCGAAATCATTGCATTCTATCAATAAATCAGTGACGTGACCATTTCGGTGCCTGCCATTCTTCTCTGGGTGGAAGGACCCTGTGTTCTTGTCACTGAAGGGTTGGCATTTTGAACAAATCAGTGTCCCCAGTCTTAAGTGATTTAGGATGACTTCCCTTACAAACTGGATTTAGTCCTGTTGCAAGGACAGCAGGTTAATGTCATTCAGAGGTTTGAATTTATTACCACCAAGTGCCCCCTTTCCTGGGAAATTGGTGATTTAGGGCAACTCTCAAGACAAACTGGTCTCTGCATCTTGCCCTTCTGAAGGCTCTTTTCACTTGCTTTTCACTGAAAGTGATGCTCCTCAACTGACAGAAGCCATGTCACCTCATAAAATTAACCGACAGACGGTGTGAGTTGTCACAGTTCCTTTTGAGGGATGGTCTGTTTCTCATAGAAGGGGCCCATTGAGATATAATTTGTCATACTTTGTCAATATTTACTAACAACCTGAAGGTGAACTGGTTGTGGCAGAATTAAAGGTGTCTGTCTCAAAAAAATATACGACCTTGAGAACAACGTGTATTTTAAGAAATGGACATGCAACCATCCAATCCAGAATGCTGGATTTTTTTTCTCGCATCCGGAATTAATTATAATCGTAGGTTATGTTTTACGGTATTTTCGGTGTAAAGCCGAATAAAAAAGTTATTTCATTAAGAAAGACATTGTTCGTTAGGCTATTAAAAAGAAAACATTTAGAAATCTATGTATTTGGCGTTTGAGTAATATGTAAATGATAACAACCTGAATACATTCAAACAGCTCCGCTAATGATGATGTTTACAGAAAAAATGTGCTTTCTTTCTCGCACAAAATCCGTTGCCCCTTTAAATTAAATTTTCGTGTGGCAAAGTGCGCTGATCACCTGTCAGAAGCGGAACATGCGCGTTGGTGGGAAAGAAAGGGGGAAGAGGTTTGGACTCGGAGCTCTGTAACCTCCATCCACGGCGGAAGGGATGTGAGAGATCCACAGAGACTGGTAGAGGAGGGATGAGTAAAGATGGAGGAGTAGTCTTCAAATGAAAAAGAAGCAGAGAAGTAGAACAGCGCCGGGCTTTTGTAGGTAGAAAAACAATCATTCTGAATTAATCTGGCAAAAATTTAAAAGGGATCGGTTATGGGGAACGAAGCAAGCCTCGAGGGTGGGGAAGGGGGACTCTCTGGATTACCAGAAGGGATTGCATCTGACGGGAAGGGAGGCTTCATTCAGATCCCCGCAGGAACAGAGGCGGATCTGAGCAAGCTGAGTGAGGAGGAGAGGAAACAGATCGCCGCTGTAATGTCAAGGGCGCAAACGAAGCCGCCTGGAAACGCAAAGGATGCTCCAACACAAAGGCATGGTTTCATTATTTTTGAGCAGTCAACGTTCAATCTCTTACTCCTTCTACGTTCAATCTCTTACTCCTTCTATATGGGAGCTGAGAATAGATGTTGTGTTGTCGTTAGTGCATTGCAGGTTAGCAGAAGCACATTAAGACAAATTCACGATGGAAAAATAGCCTACATGTTCACACCCATTCATATTTAAATGGTTTCCTCTGTAATAAGAATCAAATGACACAGGTGAAATACATATATTTCTAAATATACTCTTTCTTCTCTTGTTTATGGCCGATGCTGGGAAATGTGGTATTTCTGACCACAATATGCAGGCTAGATTGGAGGTGTTTCAACATCGCTGCCGTCGTCTATATTCCCGTATTATATCAAAATATGAAATGCAATGCATTTTATGTTCGCTGTATATGTATAGTTGAGCTGGTTATCGGTCCGATATAATGTTTTTACATCCGTGAAATTACCTAGAGTAACTGTTTATTATAAACGTTTCATCAAATCATAGCCTACTCTCAGTGCCGTTTCAAAAGAAATATCCATAAAACGGTGTCTGTTAAAACCGAATTGGCTGATGGTTAAAATACTAGGCTATTACCAATACATTCTGTGTATAATTAGCATTAATTAATCTTAACATTCACATTCACCCATTTTCCTCTTAAGATCATCGTGGCTTCATATGCTAGTAGCTTAGCGCCATCCATTTTACTTTTTTCTGTTTCCCATTGGTGATGGCATGCATGGTAGAAAACCGTGCTACACGTCAACTACACAGAGTGTTGGATGTTAACACTTCTGTGTGAAGCATTTGCAAAATCACGGAAACATGTTGCTGAATTGCCTTACTGCCCACTGTTTCTGTGGCCAATTCATTTGGGACAAAAGCACATATACATCAAGCCTAGTTATATTTAGAACTGAATGCAAATGACAGTGAATTCTGCCTTGTTGTACTGCACGTATTGTATTTCTTTCGAAATGGGAAATTTTGACTGGATTGAGGAAGTGCATAGCACTGATCAATAGGGCTTTTCAGACTTAACGTCCCTGTCCAAGGTTCTGAAGTAGACGCTAGCCACAGGCAGTGAATCAACGGTTAGAAAGAATTTACGTCGAAGTAAAATAAGAGTGGGAAATATATTAGACAATTCATTTTAGGTGCGACTTTAAATGGTGTGATATGCTAATAGCTTTGTTATTAGCCGTGTGATGTTAAAGTAATACTTTAAAGGGGGTTCATCACACATTCATGATATATCTAAACATGTGTTATATTATGTTATGCTGTTATATTATATTATGTTATATTTAAACATTTATACGTTCGTTAAGTTGTACTTTTGCTGCATCAGGGGCACAACATGCATGTCCATTGTTCAATGATACTTTCCAGTGATCCGCTGATATAGAACCCATGGTCCATAACTATGTAAAACTTATTATAAAAACACAATGGAAACTAGGCATAGAAACACAAACAGAGGGTAGACACGTGACAGGGGATGGAAAAGCAAAAATCCTGCATTCTGAACAACATATAGAAATATGTTGTTTAGTAAAACTTTTCAATCAAAATAAAGCACTTCATCAAGCTGCAAGGGACCTTCTGCAGGATCACATGATCGATTCACATTCACAAATTAATTTTACTCAGCAGTGCTAACGTCAGGCTTATAGACTGTGGCTTGTCTTGGTCTCTCTCGTGTTATTTGCATGCAGTTTCTGTAAGCAGACCCCAGTGTTCGGCTGTAATGATATATTTTTCGATTAGACTTATCCACTATATCCAAGGAAAGTGAACACCACTTTTAATGCTTCAGGTACTGTGCCACTCAGAAAAAAAGAAACATAATTTGATTGCGATACATTACAAACGTTCCTTTTGTGTCTCCATTTCCCAGGACATCTGAGATAGATGCGATCCATCAGCCTCGACAGCCAGGAAAACCCCCCACCCAGGGGCCCTCTGGGCTCAGTAAGAGCCGGACGGTCGATGCCTTCAGAACAGGCCCAGCAGCCCGACAGGTCCCACCGGGGAGGAGCCCGTCCTCTCTCAGCCTTTTAGAGTCCCTCTCCAGGCAGGAAGCCAAAGAGGAGACCAGATCCGGCATGTTTTCCTCAAATTTCCTCAGTGGGGCCAACCCCCTCAGTGCGGTGTCCTCTGCCGTGAACAAATTCAGCCTCTTTGGGGACGAGGAGCCGGAGGAGGAGAAGAAGCAGAAAGCCGCCGCGCAGCAGGTGGGGAAGCTGGCGGGACAGCAGTCGGGGCCTGCCAAAGCTCCCCCGCAGCAGCAGCAGCAGCAGGGGCCTCAGAAACAGGGCCAAGGAACCCCTCAGCAACGAGGGCCCCCTCCGCACGGCCCTGGCAAGCCTGGGCCCACACAGCAACCAGGGGCTCAAGGACCACAACAGCAGACAGCTCTTAAAGGTGGTCCACAGCAGCAAGGGCCCACCAAACCGGGACCCCAGCAGCAGCAAGGGCCCACCAAACCAGGGCCCCAGCAGCAACAAGGGCCCACCAAACCGGGACCCCAGCAGCAGCAAGGGCCCACCAAACCAGGGCCCCAGCAGCAGCAAGGGCCCACCAAACCAGGGCCCCAGCAGCAGCAAGGGCCCACCAAACCGGGACCCCAGCAGCAACAAGGGCCCAGTAAGCCCGGGCCTCAACAACAACAGGGGCCTGGTAAGGCTGGCCTTTTCCAGCAAGGCCCCCCAGGTGCTGGAGCTCAATCAGCAGGACCTGCCAAACCTGGAGCACCCTCTGAGGGGCCTGGTATTGCAGGGCCTAAGCAGTCACAAGGACCTAGCCCTGGGGCTGCTGGACAGAAATCAACCTGCCCACTGTGTAAGACCACTGACCTAACCCTGCATACCAAGGACCAGCCAAACTATAACACCTGCACACAGTGTAAAACTCTCGTGTGTAGCCTATGTGGATTCAGCCCTCCAGATTCTGCGGTAAGATTCTCTAAAATACACAGTATTGGTTTTATTACAAAGTTACATGTGTTCTACTCATATTAAATACTTTTTGTATTAATCCTATTTAATCCAATTAAGGGCCCAATTTACTAAGACCTTTAGCTTCTGCAAAACCTTTTAGCACGTGCAAAACTAGTAATACAACCAATGTTTGGTGCAAAACAAATACTAAGACCATGTTATTGGTCTTGCATGTGCTTAAAGGTTTTGCCCATGATAAAAGGTCTTAGTAAATCAGGTCCTAAGTGTGTTAAATAAACAAATTGACAGAGCATTTGGAAAACCAAATTCTGGGGCCATGTGTATATGTATAAAGCTCCTGAGAATTACTCCTAAGAATCAGGTTAGCGACAAAAAGACAAAAAATACTTCGCTAAAAGTTGCACATGAAGTCACTTTTTGAGAAAATTATTTCAGATGATTTTCAGATGTAAATTAAAAATGATAAAATCTAAGCAGGAGGGTTAACAGGAGCAGATTTGGAATAAATGTATTTCCTTCTTGGAGCTAAACAATAGTAATAATAGTCCTAATAATAAGATAAACTTTACTATAGTCAGTATCAAAAACGATGAGTACTAATGCTGTACTTTCTCTTTCTATTAAATTTCTCAAATTCTTAGAATTTCCAACACTTACGAGTGAATTTTCAGTCTGAGCGGCAGTCTGACCTCTTTGCATTCGTGAAGGATCCACAGACGTATTTACGTTAATTTAATAGATTCTGAAAATTCCAATGAATGCAGAGACAAGTAGGTGACTGTGATTAGAGTGCTGTGCTCAATTACTCACGTTGACCGGTAAATACTGTCAAGTAAAAAGCTACACTTTCCTTTATTCTTCAATTCCTAAAGCTCAGCAGAATGCCACTGGTACTGGGTTTTCTTTACACAGTATCGGTCCAGAAAAACATAACTGCCAAAAAGCTATCAGTCTGTTTAAGTAACAAAATGACTATGCATGACTTTCTCCTAAATACTGTAATGGGCATTGCTTCTCTGAGGAATTCTGGCATCAATCGTTTGATGCATGTATGAAGCAGTTGTTCAAAGGGTGAATCATTCTCTTGCCTAGCTGTTGAGGTGACAACTATGGATCCATTTTTAGATGCATGTCAGCTTACATGTGAATGCAATGTTTCAAACATGTTCAAATAAGAGTGGTTAATGTTAAAAGGTGCCAGGACAGCATTTAGCATTCTGATGTTTTTTTTTTGCTCCGTTTTTATGACAAATATATACACTCTATCTTAATATATGCAAAGTGTTTTTGTTTGTTTGTTTGTTTGTTCGCCTTAATTGTTTCTCTTATGTGAAGTATAGAAAAATATTGTCAGTACACTTGGCAGGCTAATTGTTCCTGAGGTATTTAGTAAGATCTATCCACCAAATAAGGCATACATGGACTGAACAGAATAACTGGCTAATATTTAACATTTTACATTTAACCAATTGCATTTTAATCAGACAGAATTTTACAAATTATTGTTAGGCTTTTTCAAAATTTTTTACAAATCTGAAAGACTAATCTGAAACAGTACAATTTTGGTTTCTTAATGTTTAATTGCATATACTAAATTTATATTTTATTTAAAAAAAAACATTTCTAAACTGCGTATTCACACAGAAGAATACAGCTGATATTTGTACTATAAGATACAATTTCTGCATTTTTGTCATTATTTTTTATCACAAAGTATGCATCAAAATTACAAATAAGCAGCGGTTATTTTATTCATATTTTGTTACCATTTGAAAAACTGCTAGGATACCAAGGTGGATTATAGGATTTAAAAGTATAATCTAACTGATGTTACCATTAAGCAAGCAAATGTTATGCAAGCAAATAATCCAGGTCAGTGAATTAATAGGTGCTAAATTGAGACTGATACAATCTTACATCACCAGGTGAAGATCTGTCTCATGGGAGAAGTCTAATATCACACATAGATACCACTGCTGATCTGTGCAATGTATATTATGTGGGTCACAGTTCTATTTTCTTTCTACATCAATGTTGAGTATAGAGACATAGCACAAGACCCATCAACACTAACCCATCTGTACGTTCAACGCAAGCCCTTTGGTCTCTGGCAACAATATGAGTACGGTTTTTATAAGGGTTCAATTAAAAAAATTTTATGTGCGCCATCAAAGAGTGACAGCAGATGAATGTCACCACTAACAGCATCCATCTCATTCCCCACATATCACTTATCTTTAAACTTATACAGGCAGGCTGCCACACATGCTTTATGTGGATTTATCTCACTTTATACATACAGGGATGTATGGGAAGCTTTTGAAAATGTGCCCTTTTTACATAACCTACGAAACCGGTAATAAAACTGTAAATATATTATTTGGAACAGGCTTTTTTTGCTAGCTACAATAGTGAGCTGCTTATATAATCTGCCTTGATAATTCATATACAGTATATGCATTTTCAGTAGTGCATATTAAAGTGTAAATATAGCAAGCTGGAACATACTGATAATGTATATTGTCCATTTCAAAATGTAATTTCACTGATCCATTATGTCTTTTTGGACAGTGTTAGAGTTTCAGTACACATAAGGAGATCATAAATTCCAAATAAGCGCAGTTATTTCTTTCAACAGATGAAAATAATGCAATTATCAGAATCTATGATTAAAGATTTAAATTCTGTTCACATATACTTTCATATGCAAAGGAAGAATTCTGTGATTATCCCCATGAGATTTGCTTGTTTGGTTACCCATTAAGTTAACAAAGTATCGGAGGAGAGTATCTGTGACAGGTTGAATAGTGTATTTCTCTCTTTACTGCCTTTTAAAAAACACTCACGGCTCTTCTCTGAAGATGTATTAGTGCAGTAATTCATCTTAAAATTATAATTTAAATGATTGCTTATTGTATAACAGATCCTTGTAAATATAAGTAGAGCTGTGACTTAGTTCAGTATTCTGGTAAAAAATAGTTTTGTTTTTTTTAAATGCATAGGAGTTTAGATGTACCTACCAATGTTAGATGAGGTCAGTGGCTATTACAAAGCAGGTTAGTGAGTGTGTAGCTTCTCCATCAGCATGGTTTCGGTTTTCTCTCAACACTGACCTGGTGCCTTTTTAACTGTGTGTGCTTACCATTCCAGGGGAAGGAGTGGCTGTGCCTGAACTGCCAGATGCAGCGAGCGCTCGGAGGCATGGATGCCCCTGGACCCCCAAAGATGAAGCCCCAACCACAGCCCTCCAAGCAGGCCCCTGCGCCCGGCTCACCCCAGAAAAAGCAGGCCCCTGCGCCCGACTCACCCCAGAAAAAGCAGGCCCCTCCAGAAGCGCAGCGCCGCCAATCTGAGGTCGCCAAACCTTCAGAGGCCAAGAAGCCCTCTCCACTGAAGAAGCAGCAGACTTTACCGGACACAGGGAAGCCTGGGACCCCGCCTTCGACTCCTCCAGCTGCACGTAAAGGGCCTGGCCAGAGCCCAGAGAAAGGGACGGGACCACAGGAGGCACACAAACCATCGGGGACCCAAAAACCTCCTGATCAGCCTGGCCCGACTGTGACCAAGCAGGACACGACAGGCCCCCAGCCAGCTAGTCCTGCTCCACATACGCAACTGGCGCAGCAATCACCCCAGAAAATGTCCATAAAACCCGCTGAGCAGCAAGAACGGCAGCCCCCGGACCAAAAGCCCTCAGGAGGGGCAGTGAAAACAGATCCCAAAGCAGGCCATCCCATGCAGGAACCAGGGAAATCCCAACAACAGATGCCAAAAGGTGGTGCAGGTCCTTCTCCTGCCAAATCTGGACCTCCTCCACAGGCCCAACCCCCTCCTCAGCCTCCCAAGCAGGAGTCGGGCTTCTTCGGCCTCAGCTTCGGGGGATTCTCAGAGCCCCATAAATCTCAGCCCACCACTCCCCAGCCCACAGAGTCAACGTCTGGGAAGCTTTTTGGGTTTGGTGGTTTTAGTGAAGCGCCAAAACAGCCCACGGCAGCTCCACCCGCAGATTCTGTCTCCGGTAAGATGTTTGGATTTGGCTCTTCCATCTTCAGCTCAGCATCCAACCTGATCACCTCAGCTGTTCAGGACGAGCCCCCAGCCCAGCCATCTGCCACCTCTAAGGAGCCCTCGCCAACACAGCCCTCCCCCAAGAAGCCCCCTGCAACGGGGGTCAAACCGTCGGCTGTGCTGAAACCAGAGCAGCCGCAACCGGCCAAGGCCACGCCTCCTACCCAGGAAAAGAAGACCGTCCCAACGAAAGCAGAAAAACCTCTGACAGAACCTCCTAAAGGAGCGGAACCAGCCCACCCCCCTTCAAAAGGAGCAACGTCAAACTGCCCTCTCTGTAAAGTGGAACTAAATGTGGGGTCTAAGAACCCCCCTAACTACAACACCTGTACCGAGTGCAAGAAGATCGCCTGCAATCTCTGTGGATTTAATCCCATGCCTCATCTAAATGAGGTAGGAGAGGCAGATAAATTCATTATTGCAAGCAAAATGCTCCATTTGTTCCTGTTTACATAGAAGGCTCTTGTCTAATCAGTCTTCCCAGGGTTTGAAAAGAAGGCAGTTCTAATAATAATAATAATAATAATAATAATAATAATATCTGTTTTTACCTGATATTTCATTAGCTGATTTTGCCTTCTAGCATTAATTTTTACTAGGCTTGTTTCATCATATTATTTTATAGTTAATTCATTAATTTACTGGTTCTCTTTGTCTTGGCAAACACTAATTGATTGTTAGGCTATTTCTTCTTTATTGAAGGGAAGCCCAGATTTTAATGTTGTGTTGAACAAATAGAGGTGTCTCGTCTGAGCCCAAAATTCCAGTATTGATTGTCTGAGTCACAAAATCAGCACAGCATCGAACTCAGGAATAGGGGTTTCAAAAAACGTTTTAGAGTTCAAGTCCCTCAGACAATGTTGAAAATAATATTGTACTGAAAATAGTATATGTACTGAAAAAGGAGCCAGCCTGGAATTGTAAAACTTGAGTAATTTTACACACTTTCATTGGCAAGCCCTTTCCTTGGCACCTTTTAATGAAAACAACTTTAATTTGGTAAAAGATTTACTGCATTACATGCATTATTTTACAACATGTGAGGTAATCTTCCATTTCAGTTTTAGTAAATTATCCCGCGTTGTTATTTTGTAGCAAGTAGCAAGCCAATTTTGAAGACTTTTTGCTGAAAGTATTTGGGTAACTGAAGTCAGGTGCAAATTGGTGCCTCAAAGGGGTTTACCTGAAAATCCTGCAGTGCAGATAATGTATTAGGGCAGAATTAATTAATTGTCAATTAATTTATTTTTGTTTAATGCATTGTTTGTCCTGCAGAAGTTTTTAAATGTAGTGAGTACTTTTTTCTTCCATTATCTTCAGTAAGTGTATTTAAAATTGCAGTAGAATGTAGCCATTGGTATGCAGTAACAGCAGTGAAAGGATAGGTGCTTAGGTATCATGTGCAGTGATGTGGCTTTATATACCGAGCTTTATATAACGGTTGTCAGTGAATGGCAAGGCTTCCACAATGTTTGTTGTGTAAGTACTTAAGTCATTCCTTGAAAATGAATTTCGGTAAATATTTGTGTTCTACCATTTCTGTTGCATAATGATTGTGATGACAGACACTTTAGTTTCTGTGCGTGTGTAAACTATTTTACTAAATACCTGGAGTCATTGAACATACACACTCTTCTGCACTCTTTCCATACACTACAAGGCAAATGTGTGTGTGAGGTAAATACTGCTGGGATCACCCTTAGTGTGTATTTCATCTTTAATTTCCTCTCTAGTACAAAAGCTTGGTACTTTATGTTCTAATTCAACACACAGGGTTAGTGTCCTTCTTGGTAAATGCCCTGGGAATCATAGACATGTTGAGTGTTGACCGTTGTGGTCTTAAAGGGGACATGAAGCACTTGGTAAAGTGGCTCTGGTTCGTTAGCTTTTTACCTTAAAGGGATAGTTCGGAATTTTGGACATAATGTCTCAATTACGACTTACCCATGATGTAGTTGATTGATGGAAACCATTTTCAGATAATTCCATGCTGTCCCTTCTTTTGGACATACACACATTGCTAATGCGAGCGCAACTCTAAGGTAACTGGTAGCATCCACTACCAAACGCACTTAAACACTCCACAGTGCACCCAAAGCAAATAAAATACGACAACAGTCTATCGGGGTTATTTTCAGTGATTATACCATCATTTTTGAAGTCAAACTATCGTTGAATCCTTTACTTTGTGCTGACCTATATTCTCTGTGGAAGTACGGCGGCGGAAATAGCTGTAGATTAGCCAAGGTATCTGCCTGTAGGCTATCTGCTGTACTCCACAGTTGCCGACACAATCCGATTTGCCGTAAAGTTACATATTTGGTAGACAACAAGTCAGCTAAACACAAACATGCTACAGAATAACACAGCATATACAAGCAAGCACACTGGCTACCAATTTGCAGGAAAGGTTTGACCACTTCCATGACTTTCCAATCATGGCAACTAGCTAGCTAAATTGAATAGATAGATCACGCATGCAATCATTTATTAGTTACCTGCTCGTCAGTTGTTTTCGGCGCATGAAGAAAAACAGGTATGGCACAGCAGTCTCCTTCAGTAGTGGGTTTCCCGACCGTCATTTTTTGATTTTCACATAGTCATCCTCCGTGAAATGGTCACTACACACTTTTAACTTTTTTAGAGTCTCAATTGGTGTGTTGACATCCATGCGAGCAGCAAGAAGCCACAGCTGTTTTCTTTGTTGATCTTCCACTGGAAATCTGTGAAAACTTTGTGGTGCCCATTTTTTTGCACGATTTGAACAACCTTGAAATACCATCTTACCTGAATGTTAGCTAACAATACTACTAGTCTGATTCTTTCACACGCGCGATATTGTTGTTGGCCGGCACTACATACGGCGGCAGAGCTACACTTTACGTTACCTACTAACTACGATAGACTGTCGTCGTATTTTATTTGCTTTGGGTGCACTGTGGAGTGTTTAAGTGCGTTTGGTAGTGGATGCTACCAGTTACCTTAGAGTTGCGCTAGCATTAGCAATGTGTGTATGTTCAAAAGAAGGGACAGCATGGAATTATCTGAAAATGGTTTCCATCAATCATCATGGGTAAGTCGTAATCGAGACATTATGTCCAAAATTCCGAACTATCCCTTAGCATTAGTATGGTCAGAAGCAGTTCGTGGAAATTATGTTCTAAATTAAGTTTTGTTCAGTAATACTCATTTGAGCATCTTGGGGCAATAGAAAAAGACTATGGGCCCTATCTTACACCCGGCGCAAAGCGGCGCTAACGCAAACGCAAGTGTCTTTGCTATCTTACACCCGGCGCTAGGTCCATAATAACGCCTAACGTTTACGCCGTCAAACTAGCATGTTTGACGGCGTAACTCTTGCGCCATCATTAGTGAACTGGGCGTGTTGGTCTTAAGATGAGGAGTGGCCAGGATTATTTTTGGCGTATTGCTATCTTGAGCCAGCAGAAAGCGCTTGCGCTAGAACCACCACAAACCTGGTCTAAAGTCATGTCGCAGTTGTTTACATGCTATTTTAACGGCGCATATAAGTGCGTCTACATAGGCGTGTGCACAACGCGCATACCCTCCTGTCTGTTACACACAGGGGCGTGCACAGGCATGACTAAAATATCTAGATCACAATGTGAAATATTATTATTGTGTAGGCTATATCAAAAATGCATAATAATAAAAGGTTCCATAGGTCCACATACCTTTCCCTCAGCGAAGGGAAACAATGCCACATTACATTGCTCTCAGCCCACTCCATCAACATCCAGGCGATGTGCGATGGTACGGGACAATGGCTATCCATTAAAAAGGAGCTGATAACACCTATAGCTATCAAGCCTAATGCGCGAATTGTCTTTGCACCTAATGCGTGAATTGTCATTCAATGGAAAACTCGCGCACGGCAATAGACGGACATTTAAGTTCTGAAAATGCGCTTCAGATGTCATTACAATACAGCTCTGTTTATCTATGAATACAGCCTGTAAGTAAATAGAATGGTTTGTGACTGAAAAAAGTTCAAAACCTTCGCTGTGCATAAGGTTTTTTTCGATAGCCTATGGTTAAAAAACGGAGATGTCACCATGTTAACTAAATTGTAACCTTAGCTATTCTTCGTCCTTCATATTTTTTTAAATTACAGTGACCAGGTTTCCATACTCTCACCGTTTAAAACCCAGCTGATTTCACCCGTTATTCCTTAAGTGAGCAAAACGATTTTAAAGAGAACTAAGCGTCTAATTAGAAACTAAAACAAATTTGCAGCACGTTACACAATTAATTCACAATTGATTTTAATGCCATTCTCTGCACGTGAGCTGCATGTTCTCTGTTTCCAAGTCGCACGTTTCACGGTCTTCCTGGGAAAGTGGATTGTTTTAAAGGATTACGCTACGAGTAAAACAGGTTGGTCACATTTCCATAAACAGGACATTATTAAACAAGGGGAAATATGCGTGAACTTATGGGTTGCGAACCTGACAGCTTTATTGTAGGCTATTTAGTGTCATCATTAAGGCAAAATAACGGTATGTATGTTATTAATCAATATTAGCCTACTATGCAGGTAGCCTAATGAACTTTGGATGAAGCTTGAACTTTCATTGCATAATCAAACGAAATTCGCTGAACAAGCAGGCTAATTTGGCGTTTTCTAAGGTGAGACTGAAGCCATTGATAGCTTATTCTCAGCTGTTGCAGGTCCTTTTAGCGAAATTTAACCGCACATATTTTGTAAAATAACAGCCCTGTCTGGAATTACCAGGAACTCATAGGCTATTGGTTAGTCCGAATAATATTGATCATACTCCATTTAGCCTATATTCCTTGATCACACTAAACACGCACGAGCATGTCTGTTTCGCCATCATAAGCAATCCGCCAAGGTGGAAAAGCAGGCTTTTAAAGGGAATGGGATATGACATTTTGATTGGTTTATTGAATGTCACGCCCAAGACACACCTATAATTAATGAAGCGACTAGGTTCAGCCCAGTTGCGCCATGCGCCGTGCTTAGCGCCAAAAAAACACGCCGTTAAAATAGCAAAAGTGGACTTGGACACGCCCTAAATGGACTTAGCGCCATGCGCTTAGACTAAGCGCCAAGATCGCCAAGATAGGGCCCTATGTGTTTTTTGTTTTATTTTTCCTCACGATGCATCGTTGAGCTCACTGAAAGTCAACTATTTTCCCATAGGAATACATTGAGCAGCAGAGACCGACCAACCTAGTGACGTCACGACCGCAGTTGGTCCAAGATGGCTGCGCCCTAGTGGAAAAAAAGCGTATTTCAACTTATTTTTCCAGCAAATACGGGTCGGTTTGAGATTTGAACGCACCGTCATATCTAATTTAAGGTAAAAAGCTAACGAACCAGAGGCACTTTACCGAGTGCTTCATGTCCCCTTTAATGTAGTAAGATTATAGTTAAGCAGCTAACAACCCGTGATTGTCTACAGCAACACCAGGGTATTCCCAGACTACTAACAGTGCCTTAACAAATATGGACTCGTTTCCAAAGGCTAGCTCTTATTTAGTCAGACCATCCTCATAGTGGCTTAGGTGTGAAAATGGTATTGCTTTATATTAGTTTGTTGTACTGGAAATGATGACAATAAGACAACAGTGTAATCCAAGGTGAGTGTTTATATGCTTTCCTCAAATAATGCTATCAATAGTTAGTTCACCCCAGGCTCTCATATCAAATGAAAGGGGTGTAAAATTACCTACTTCAGATGTCGCACAATGATATACACAAGCAATGCATTAGCAGGGAGTAGATTTGAAAGTTCGGGGTGGGACATGTTCACGCGTGGGTTGCAATCCTAACAGCAATCCTAACGGCAAGTACCTCTGAGACAGCAGTTGTAATTCCCAGGTCTATTTTAAGAACAGTTTTCTGAAGGGATTAACCAACATATGGCTGAAACCGTGACTTTAACTGCCCCTCAGCATAGATATCCTAGTTACATCCTGCTCTCTGGTAGCGTCAAAGATACCTTATTAATAGTACTCAAGATGGTGGGCTCTATATGTCTTGCATTGAAAGTTATTTTCCTGCATAATTGGAACCATCACTGGAACTGCTTAGCAAAACTAGGGAAGGTGGGATAGTGTCTCCAGTGATCAATGTTCCTCATCTCCAAGGTCCTTAGAGATGTGTTCTACTTTAGCTTCTCTCATGCTCTGGATTTGGCGACAGTGGGCAGTGTTCGCTGGGATCAGTGTGTGTGATCTGTCCCCACCAGCTCGTAAACATGCAGCTCTGTTAAATCCTGAGCAAACACAAGGCTTGCGTATCCAGTTAAATGTGATCTAGGGGCCTGCTGTGCAGTCAGCATGAGTATAGCTCTAACGTTTAGTGAACTATGTATATGGAGAGTGGGGAAACTTCCGCTTTGAATATGCATGGTTTTGTCAGACCTTTGCTTATGCCCCGTTTTAATTTTAATAAGTACTGTGTGTATCAGCACTACTGAATTTTGCCTGTCAAACATAAGGATAATGCTTTTTCATTTGTAACTGTATAAAAAGATATACACTCAATGTTTTTTTTCAGTTAAAGAGATACTGCAGAGGCTTTTCTAAGGCCTTTTTTACCACTTCAATTTGAACTGGAACTCGTGAGTGGGTGTGGTCATATGACGATGGTGCCACGTAGTCATATTATGAATATTCATACGGTCAAAGAGTGAAAGGGTGTGTCGATATAAGTCGTAATATTAACGTTAGCAGTAATACAAAGCAATTCACATTTGAACTTGAATGAACTAGTTAGCAGTAAGGGTCTCAGTCTCAAAGGAAAAAAAACCCGTTGGTCTCTGCTTTTATACCACGTGCCCAGCCGAGACCACCCCTAGGATCACCTCAACTCCACCCATTTTTATGTTAAGGATCTCGTGACGTCACGAATCCCCGGAAACTAGCGTATTGGTAAGCCTATACAAAAACTCAGATAAAACTATTTTGACTAAACATGAGATTTTCGGACATAAACAGTTGTGTATGATCATAATCTAACCAAAAACATCGGTTTTCAACGGGAAAAGTCGGTTTTTGACTGCAGTATCACTTTAAGCTAAGGCTCAAAATTCAAATGTTTTTTCAATGTTCAGTGAAATAGTATTATATGCTGATGGCAATTTGTAAACCTTTATACCAAAACTCTCAAATGTCACCACACATGTACAAGTTAATTAGACAGTAGTTGGCAATCAGAACCTCTATTTTCAGGTAGACTATTAACAAGTAGGTAACAGCATAAAAAATATTTACATCAGCATATCAGTCAGCACATTTTAGTCATGAAGGCAATATACAGCTGTACAGCTTAATCTGTTGTCTCATTTTAACTGAGAAATTGTGTGGATATTTTAGATGAATTTAGTTGCTGAATTATTTTGATCTGTGTACCTCTCAAATAAGAAGGCAATCAACCAAACGCCCCTTACCGGTAACACAGGCATTACTGACGTTATTTAATAAAATGCAATAAAGTGATCACATCAATATTTTAATTAAGTATCCTTAAGATACATCCATTCTTTCTGGGAAAGTGGTTGTTAAGTCCAAAATGTTGAGTTAAAACTTTGTTAATGATGTTTGAAACTCCTAATTACAAAACATTCATCGCAGCTTGCTGTTACGCCATAAACAATTTTTTGGTAAGCAGTTCCTCTTAAGTCTATTTCACAAAAGTCTGGTTAGAAAAATCGTTACGCCTTAAACTTAAAATCTTTCTATACAGCTGTATATAATTTTTTGAAGTTACTAAACAGACATTCTTTTCAGCGCTTCATCGCAAGTATTTTGGCTGTTCGGTTTTCATTGGCTGTGTGCAAATCAGAGCCCTATCTACTGCATCCTGTCTCCGGTGTACAGTGTACTGGCAGATGTGCGCTGTCTAATGTGCACTGTTTAGTACACGACTCCATACTATTTTTCAACTGTACTGTGGAAGTGAGACGTCCCACCCTTGCGTGGCCATATCATGTCTTGTTTTTGCTGTTATTGAAGGAAAACGTCTGCGAAGCTGCGTGTCATATTTATGCGACCAAAATGTTTGCATACTTCTTGAAAAGTGTGCTCCCGAATATACTCCGCAAAACCCCGGAAGTAAGTAAATCATACGGGGGTTTTAAGTATACTAAATTTCGATAAAATCTTCCCTACTTAACGACTTTCCCGTCCTGTCTACTCAACAAACCTACGTAATAGTATGGAAGGGTGCTGATTGTTTTTGTTTTTTTTAACAAATATTGAAAGTGAAAATGTTTGATTCTTTTACTGTGATATAACAAACAATTGTTTTACAATGGCATGTGGAAATCTTTTTTTAGTAGAGTCATTGTTCCACATTTAAAGCTAAATTGTTCTGTATGCAATACAGAAGGCTGTGCAAGTAAACAAGTAAGCAATTATGCATAACATGGGGGAGAGATTGTTGTTGAATATTGTTGTTGATTGTTGTTGGATAAGGGGGAGGAACAGTTAGGAGGTACATCGGCATTTTGGACAGCTTCCATGATCTTGGTTGGTGGGACCTCTAATGATGCTTTTGGCTCTCCTGAGGGCACGTGTAAATGTCTTCTGTGGTTAAATCTTTTTTCCCCGTAGCAATCCTGTGCTTGTTAGCTCTCCTTTGCGCTCTCGTTCACCTCTCCTAAGCCATCAGTGAGCCAGGGACCTCCTCCACACCAGCCCTGTCCTTTCTCTTGAAAGAGGTCACGCAAGCAGGGTGCTGGCCAGTGGACTGTCCCACAGTGCTCTGATGCTTGGGGAGATAAAGAGCTTTGTTTGACACTAGTGAAAACAGGTGGGAATTAGCTTATTAGCTTGGTAGGAAGAGGTTAAAATGTATAGTCATCTGGTTCCAGAGTAACTTACAGAAAGTAATTGAGCATGGGGTGATTATCCTGTGTGTTCGCCTCTACTGTATAACGTTAATTATATACAGATTAGTTTGAAAATTATAGCTCTGCCAGACTGTCCACACTGAGTGGGTCTGGGTGCTGATAAATATGGTCGACTATTTTAATGTAAACACGTGTGATTGGATCAAATTAGACACACTCAAGCATTGCACACCCTGGTCTAAGATGAATGATTTTCTTAATGCCGCTCCGCCCAAGGTGGGATGCACAAATGAATTAACTTGGCTACATTTCAGGATGTGAGGTCCTGAAAATCCCACACACAGGTGTTCATTAAACACACTGTATCGTCATTAGATCTGTTTTCAATGCTTCTCTTTAGTGCATCCTTTCACACTCAGAAGTCACCAGTAGAACAATAAACCTGGTAATGGACTATTAATACTGTATGTGCTTATTAACATGCATGAAAACACAAAAGGGGTTTAAAGCTTAAAGCATTGGAGAGTATTTATTTATTTAATTTCTTTATTTCAATGGGGTATGCTTGTATTGACGCCAAAACAAACTACTGTTCGTCATTCTTCCCCACACTGCTGTTACCTAGCTATTTCCCCTACCCTGTTGAGTTGAGATGTTGCACATTTGATTTAGCTCACACTGTGCCTCTATTTCTATAATTCACCGAGCGCTTGCTGTGCCTAGGTGTGTCTGACACCTGGAGAATACATTCACAGTTATCTGAGGCAGAAACTTGGGTTAATTCTCAACTAGACTATATTCACTTAAAAGGGGCATCCTAATAAAAAAAACACAATTTTGCCTTTCCTCATTGTTGATAAAATTAGAACCATATGAATGGCTTAACTGGTTCATTTTTGAGAATTTGCTCCCAGTTTCAAATGTTTTAGTGTTGTTTGGCACAGCAGCAATTATGATATATACTGCAAATATGTTTTCAGTATCACATTGAGGTAAACCGAAGACAAACCCTAGCAATATGCTCTTGTTCCCATAATCCTTTACAGGGCCTGTACAACATTATGCTTAAATTCTCATGTTTGTCATAGAAGATTGCAGTTTTCCAGTGACCCTATGGAGATGATGTCATATTGGCATGGAGGTCCCCTATGGAGGTTTATTTGTAGATGCGTAGTTATATTTTCCATTGTTGAAGGCTCAAGTTACCTAGACCATCTCTATCTTGTTGTTTAGGGAGCATGTGTGAAATGAGTGATTTTATTGGTGTGTGTTCATGAGAGATCAGAGCTGTAACCACTGCTTCCATCAGATAAAAATAAAATCCCTAAAAAATAAGGTCTCACAGCTGCATGTCTCTTATTCACAATAAAATATGGGAGTGCCATTTATTGAGTTGATTGTCCTGCCAGAACAAATATTTTTATTTGCCTGGAGTAAACTTTATTAAGTCGGTAGTCATATACAAACGTATTGAAATATTATTACATCTATTGTGCAGTGAGTTACCTTTTTACAAATATCAGAACAATTTTCTGTTCATAAAAGTTTGTAGCATGTAGAGAGAAAAACCTCTGTGATAATCTAATGCAAGGTACTGTGATATGCTATAACACAAAAAGGTCAAATCACTGCATGAGTATGATCATTAAACTGTGAGTGACCTTTAATTTGGTGATGGCCATGTGAGGTGTCATAAACCGTGGAAGGGGTGGAGCTCCCACATACTTTCAGTAACTCACCCATTTAGATTGATGCTAAGAGGATAAGAAATGTTTGGATAGGTTTGAGTGTGTCAGGGATGGACTCATTAGTTCATTATGTGTTTTAAGAAGCCTAATTAACAAGATACTGAAATTTGGTGTTTGTGCTCTCCTTACTCATTTGGTTCAATTTTACAGATTCGCCCTGACTGTTTGTGTGCTGATAGAAGTTGCTTCTTTATCAGTAGGCAGTAATCGAACAGCTAAAGGCGGACATTGCTTTCCTACTTGGAAGCACTCAGCAGGAACTGCACAAAAAAAAAAATTTAAGTGGAAAAATGACAGCTTGTCGTTATCACAATCCATAATTTCAGTTATAGAGGTTTTAAATCCTCCTTGCATTCCCAGTAACACTGCCTTTTCACTGAGAGCATTAGTGAGCTTAGTGTAAGCAAGGGCCAATAAATTCCTTAGTGGTCATTTGGGACCAATGGCACTGCCAGCAAGGCCTTTGCATGTTAATTTAGGCATCTGGGAGGACCAATCATCCCAAAATAGGCGACCACATTTTTACAGTAATGTTCTGTCCATGTGCCATGTATGTTACTGGCACTAGCCAAAATAATCTATATGAAGTTGTTAGAGTTTTTCGAAGCTGTCTTTGAAAAAGAAATACATTGGAATATACAGTATGGTACCTGGCTGCAACAGCTGCTTACCTAGGCTCAGTGGGCAAATAATGTTTGGGAGTCATGAATAAACATTGATCTACGAGTCATGACAGCTGACATTTAAACTGCAGGGATGGTGTTTATGAGCTGGTATATTTTCACACAAGAGCAATATATTATTGATGTTGTTTTCTATGAATGTATAATAATAGGCTAATAATAATAATAATAATAAATATAGCTGCAAGCAGCGATTCCCGGGGACAGAGCGGCATGAGCAGCATTTGTCAAACACAGAGACTGCTAAATGGTAGACAACTCTAGATAGGGTTGACCCAAAATACAAATATTTGTTTCTAATCAGGGCTTTTGCCATTGTTGATGGTATCTTAACCCGATCCAGTAAGGGCTTGCATATTACGTCTTTTAAGTACAAGTGAAACAGTTAATATTATTACATTTCTTAACCTTTGCAATAAAAAGGTGTTTCTTAATGTGAAAACAACATTAAAAGAAGCATAGCATTTGCGCAATAGTTTTGCCAAACATTAACTTAGCCATTGGTACCAAGCTGGAATTGAACCAGTGACCACACACATGGAAAGCCAAGATTGTATCCACTAGGCCAAAGCAGGTTAACAGAAGTGTGGAGGCCAAATAAGACTTTTGTGTTGCGGTGTCAGATTGTGTTCGCATACTGACTTAACAATTCAAACAGTTAACAGGTAATATTGTGAAATTTCTTAGCCTTTGCAATAAAAATAACTTGTTTTATGTTAAAAGAACATTCTTAGCATGATGTGCACATTGTGTGCCTCAAAAAAAATGTTTGGAACAGGTGGGGATCAAGCCACCAACCTACTACACGGTAGTCCAATGCCCTAACCACTAAGCTACAGGAACTTCCACAGTTGGTATGGTAGGTGGACGGCCTGTTAAGCATAGATAGTGTACTTGGCGGATGGCATACCTGCCATCCCAACATTTGTATTTCTATAGCACCACCACGCAGATTGATTGGGTTAAAACTGCAGGGCTCAAATCTTGATCTAACTCTCCATCAACCCACCAAGTTTCAGAAATTTATATCAAATGATTTCAGAATTACTAGCATTTTTGTGATAAGCCAACCCAATGCAAAATTTATTGGCTTCTCATTTGCCCATTTTTTGACATTGGCCTTAGAAAAGTAATGCATGTATGAAGGGATGAGGGATGAGTCCCTCAAACAGGTTTGGTGCAAATTGGTCTACTTCTGTAGGAGGAGTAGCATTTTAAGTGTTTTACAAAAAATGCTAATTAGTGGCAAATCGAAGATGGCAGACTTCATGGTTCCATGAGGCAAATTTGTTGGGCATGAGCAGCGGGGCATGTTCACCACATTTTGTGACTAGATCAAACGGGGCGTATGCAGTGGGCGTGTCAATGATTTTTAGTTAATTTTTCAATATTTTCTTATATTTGGATCTCTATAGCGCTACCACATGGTTCGATTGGGTTGAAACTGCAGAGGTCAAGTCCTGATATTACTCTTAACAGAACTACCAAGTTTCATAACTTTCTGTCAAATGGTTTTGGAATTATTAGCATTCATGATATAAGTATCCACGCCCACTGGAAATTCATTGGCTCGTCATTCGGCCATCTTTTAAAATATCAGAATTCTGTAGATAAATTTTATGAAGCATGCTCTAAGGAGTGTGTTTACCAGGTTTCATGTAAATTGATCAAATTTTGTAGGAGGAGTGTTTTACAAAAAATGCTAATTAGCAGAAAATCCAATTTGGGTGACTTGATGGTTCCTTGAGGCAAATTTGTTCAGTATGAGCAGAGGGACCTGTATTCCACATTTTGTGACTCTAGGTCAAACGGGGCGTCGCCAGTGGGCGTCAATGTCAAAATTTTGTCACGTGCACTACAGCGCCACCAACTGGCTTATCGCCACCAAATTTGGTGAGGCTTGTGAGATGACAACTTCTAACTATATGCCAAGTTTCATAAGAATCAGCCAAGCGGTTAAGGAAAAACACAGAGAAGTAATAAATGAGTAAATTTATGCCAAAATGCCGGCAAATTCAAGAAGGAGCCCACCCAATTAGTAAAGATCTATGATCCAAATCCGGGTCTTTGTCACTGGAGCAAGTTTTAAATCTCTGCAAAGGAACAGTGATTTTTTTGTGAATTTTTAAATATTATTTTATATTTGGAACTCTATAGCGCCAACACGTGGCTTGATTGGGTTAAAACTGTAGTGAAAAAGTCCTGATGTTACTCTTAACAGACCTACCAAGGTTGATAACTTTCTGTCAAACCGTTTTGGAATTATTAGCATTTTTGTGATAAGCCGCGCCCAGTGAAAATTCATTGGCTCGTCATTCGGCCATCTTCTAAAATATCAAAATTCTGTGTATAACTTTTATGAGGCATGGTCTAAGGAGTGTGTCTACCAGGTTTAATCTAAATTGGTCAAATTTTTTAGGAGGAGTAGCATTTTAAGTGTTTTACAAAAAATCCTAATTAGCGGAAAATCCAATATGGCGGACTTTATGGGTCCTTGAGGCAAATTTGTTCAGAATTGGCAAAGGGACCTGTATACCAAATTTTGTGACTCTAGGTGAAAGGGGCGTCGGCAGTGGGCATGTCAATGTCAAAATTTTGCCATGTGCACTACAGCGCCACCAGGTGTTCAATCTGCATCATAATATAGAGGATACAAGAGTTTGCCAATCCCAACAAGTTTGCCAAGTTTGGTGATGCTAGGCCAAACCAGCTCACGGGAATTTTAGGTGAAAGGGGATAAAATAAAAAATCCGAACAAAACAATAGGGTACCAGCAGCTACGCTGCTCGGTCCCCTAATAATAAGTTCCCACTAAGTTTTTCCCCCAATAAGTTTGTTTTCAGTTCCCACTTCTCAGAGGTACATGTGAATGTTCAATTTCTAATTTTCATATGGCTTTGTAAGAACAATCCTGCCTTTCGAGATTCAGGTGCTCCATTAATCTGATAGAGGTTGTGTTTACAGTATTACCATGTCAGAGACAAATGCCGGGAACTGCTCCACACAGTGCAGGCGAAGGCAGGGGCACACGGAGGCAGGGAAGCAGAGACGAGCCAGATCAGGGCAGTGGCACCTGATACACCCGTATGAGTATTGTCTCTCGGCCATCTTGGTTCCCGGCTGTGCTCGGTGGGGGGGCCTGTTTTTCGACAGCTGCTCATTCTCGGCCAGCTTGTTGTCAGACCTGCATCGTCTGGCAGGGCAGCTGTGCCACAGTGGGCCCACTCTCTCCCTCTCTGACACGCATGTCCTTTGAGACTGAAGCAGCAATAAGCTGCCTATTAGACATTAATTATGTGTGTGAGAAACAATGTGTATTCATATCAGTTATGTGTACACCTACAGTGCTATGTAGTATAGTGGTGTTCAAAAAAATAGCAGTACAACATCAGTAACCTGATGAACCACTGTTATTAGTAGTAGTGATATTTATATTTCTGCATGGCAAATAATTTACTTGTAGATGTAGTAGTGTAATAGAAAAACAACAGACCCAACTGTCATGACATGCACGCTGCTTGTTCTGAGTAATTGACTCATTCATTGAAAGGGGCGTGTTCAAAATAATAGCAGTGTGGAGTTTAATTAGAGAAATCATTCATTCTGTAAAAAATAGGTGTCATTAATTGTCCTTTATTAAGGAAGAAGGGAAGCAAATGTTTCACTCATTGTTATAAAATATATTTCCTTCTGAATTGCTAAGTAAAATGGGCCGTTCCAAACATTGTTCGGAGGAACAACGTAATTTGATTAAAAAGTTGATTGGAGAGGGGAAAACGTATAAAGAAGTGCAGCAAATTATAGGATGCTCAGCTAAAATGATCTCAAATGCTTTAAAATGTCAACAAAAACCCAAAACACGGAAGAAAATGATTCAGCCAATCATCACCTCCAGAAAGATCAAAGATGATCTAAAATTACCTGTAAGTGCTATTGCAGTCAGAAGACGTTTGATCGAAGCTAAGCTATCAGCAAGAAGCCCCCATAAAGCACCATTGTTGAAAAAACGGCATGTGCATCGGTTAAAATTTGCCAAGGAACACATCGATTGGCCCAAAGAGAAATGGCGAAACATTCTGTGGACTGATGAGAGTAAAATTGTTCTTTTCGGGTCTAGTGGTCGTCGACAGTACGTCAGACGACCCCTGGGTACTGAATTCAAGCCACAGTACACTGTGAAGACAGTGAAGCATGGTGGCGCAAAAATCATGGTATGGGGATGTTTTTCATACTACGGTGTTGGGCCTATTTATCGTATACCAGGGATCATGGATCAGTTTGAATACATCAAAGATATTATGTTGCCGTATGCCGAAGAGGAAATGCCCCTGAAATGGGTGTTTCAACAAGACAACGACCCCAAACACACGAGTAAGCGAGCAACATCTTGGTTCCAGACAAAAAGGATTGAGGTAATGGAGTGGCCAGCTCAATCCCCCGACCTCAACCCCATTGAAAACTTGTGGGGTGACATTAAAAATGCAGTTTCTGAAGCAAAAACCAAAAATTCACAGGAACTGTGGAATGTAGTTTGTTCATCCTGGGCTGAAATACCTGTTTCTAGGTGCCAGAAGTTGGATGACTCGATGCAACGCAGATGCGCAGCAGTTATCAAAAACAATGGTTATGCAAATAAATATTAGTTCAGTAAAGTTAAATCTTGAAAAAATTCTTACAGTAAGTGTTTGAGTTTGAAGAGAAAAATGTCGACACTGCTATTTTTTTGAACAGATTAATATTCCTTTTCTTTGCTTCCTGTAAAAGAATATGCTTTGATTTGGAATTGAATGTGTAATGTTTCCA
Source organism: Synaphobranchus kaupii (assembly GCA_029718625.1). Lineage (NCBI taxonomy): Eukaryota > Metazoa > Chordata > Actinopteri > Anguilliformes > Synaphobranchidae > Synaphobranchus > Synaphobranchus kaupii. The sequence goes on from CM056376.1 coordinate 98,918,906, forward strand.
CTACATTTGAAATATGGAACTAAAAGCTATTAAAAAATATTTGCACTTTATTCACTTTTTTTAACGCACTGCTATTTTTTTGAACACCACTGTATGTATGTCTACGTGCATGCATTTTTATGCATGTCTGTGTCTGAGTGGAAGCCTCTAAGCTTAAAATATATGGGGCAGCAATCTTTCCTGGTCATTGTCCTTAACATAATTTTGTATTAACAAGTGGGGAAATTACCCAAATAACTCATGCCCATTGGCGGGTAATTATATTTTTCTTAATTGTGTCAAGCCGTGGAATTGTATTTTTTCATGTCACATTAGAGCAGTGACAAGGCAGAGCCAAATGAGTAAAATCAATTTAAGTATAACAATTATATACTTATAACTAAAATAGGTCAATTGTTTTGTGTTTTGAAGAATCTTGAGTAAAGCAGAGAGTAAAAGAGTAAAGTTTTTATCTGTGATCTAAGATCTCTGCATTTTTTATCAGCATTTAAACTGCAAAATATGTGTGAAGTAACTGTTCTTCATGTCAATGTTTGCCACTACTGACATTTTAAATCCTTAGCATGGAAAACAAATAAGTATGTTATAGCGTGTAAAGAAATGAGAAAAAAATCTGCTACCGATTGGTATGGACTATTCTAATTATTTGTTTCATTGTTTGTAAAGCAAAATCAATTAAAGCTGGTTGTGACCAATACCGATTTTAAATATTTTAGCCTCTCCTATGTCCAGTTCAGGAGCTGCACATTGGTGTGCATTTTTGAGTGAATTTGTGTGTGTCTGTGTCTGTGTGTGTGCGTGCTCGCTCTGCTGCTGTGTGACTGCTGGATGACGCCAGTCACATCGTGTATGTCATATTGTGATGATGCATCCTTGACAGGCCACATTTTGTCCACAGATGAAAGCACTAAAATAAATGCACTGCTGATAATCAATGGCATGTCCATATTGATATTTATTCCTCTGCCTGGTTTAATTAGACAGCTACAGTTGTGTGGCTATCGCATTTCTGATTTCCCTTGTGGAAATATAAATTAATGATTATTTTGTATGTTTTTATTGCAGAAAAGAAAATGCTACTTGAGTTACCAGTCTCTTAAACCTGTATGCTTATGTAACATGGCATTAGTTTAATAGGAGTGTGTTCTTACCATTTCACTCACGCAAAATTTATCTTCGAAAAAAAAGGCTACATAGTAGGACATACCCTATCGTAATTTTGACTTTTTTTTCTGATAGTGTAACATTTAAAATTTTAAACGAACCCTCTTACACATACACAGCAGTGTGCATACGTGTGACGCTGTGAGTGGCATGATATACATGCTTGCCAAGATGCTCCACACCACAACATACGAGCCTGCATGTCCTCTTCCTGAGACAGATTTACAACCTGGCTTGGCTGCTCTCACACACTGTTATTGAAAAATAATGGCCATGCAATGGCCTTACGTAATTCACTGCCTGCTGCCTTTGCAGGACGCTGAGCACAGTCAGGTGCCAGCAAGCACAGAAGAGCGCATCATTCCGCGAATGGCTGACTGCTAGATGGAGAAGATACGTGTTCTTTGGCCAGAACAACATAGAATGATACACAAGAACATATCTGCTCAGGGTGTCAACCTCCATATAAAGTCGCTATTATGGATTATGGCAGCAGTTTTTGTTTACCGATTCAAAGCCCCTTTGAAGGCGGAGTGTGTCTCCTGCTGTCCGACAGACAGTCTTTTACAAAGCATAAAAGGCATGGTATTTTTAGCGAGGTACAGTCTAAACTGCCTTTAGACTGCCTGCGAGGTGCCGGAAACCAGTCCTGTCCAATAGATCCCCTGTGACTAGCCAGGGACGTGGTCAAAGCCAGCGAGTGTGTGGGCGCTTTTGTAATCTCGGTCAAAGGAGCATCTCAGCATTTTCAGTGCTGGTGTTTGAAATTTCATTGCTGTCGTCTTATGTTGGCTTTTTTATATGATGAAAGGATGCTAACTCAAAGCTGATGTTTGCTTTTTGCCTGTAAATAATGAACACCTTTTGTTTTGGAGAGGACAAACAAACCTAAACCTTTCTCATTTAATGTAATTAACATGTATGGCTTGCATGCACTAATGTCATTACATTACATTCACTTGACAGACGCTTTTAACCAAAGCGACATACAATAAGTGCATACCGAATGTCCCTATTCTCTTCCAATACTGGAAACTAAACTATGCATACTACATTATAGCCACTAGTTTTGTTTTACCAATATATTACCATACTGCAGAGGTGGAAATCCAGGGGACATAAAGTAAAAGTCCTCCCCAGTATTTTGCTCCAATCACCTGGATTTGCTAATTAACATAATTCTTCAGTGAGGAGGTAGAACTAATTAGTGAAATCAGCTGGCTGAGTCTATGGGTGGAAAAAACACATGGCAGGACTTTTACTTTATGTCCCCTAGATTTCCACCTCTGCCATGCTGATAAATTTTAATGGCTGAAGGTATTATTTAGTGCTATAATATATCTCAGTGAAACACTGTTGTCTTAAAGAGAACTTCAGATCACCTTGACAGAAAAAAGAATTAAGTTACCTTCAAGCATGTATCAAATTATGTTTGTGTGTGCCTTAATGTCTCCTTGGATCATAGAACAAGTCATGTTTGATAATGTATGGACTTGAGTCATGAATCTAGATATCCTTCATTATGGATTGGGTTATCTTTCATTGCGAATACAGTTATGATTGAATTATATTCAATAATATCAAGGGAGCCCCAAACAGTGTGAAGCCATGTAGTAATGCAATGAGGTTACATGTCAGTTCCTCAGTTTGCCGTAAAAGAGAATTATTTCCACTGCATCCTTTTCTAAACAAACATTATGATGTGGCTTCCCGAGGCCACATTTCAGACTCATTCTAATCCTGAGTTATTGTGGTTTGGTTTCCATGGACTTGGTCTCTATGGTAACATCCAGTAGGACCATTTTGGCTGTAAGGGCAGTGATCTTTGATAAGAGTCTCATCCGTTTTGCTGATCACTCTGTAGCACCTGTTGATTTTGCTCAATGCACTTTATCAGGGAAGTATCACAGTTATTAGTTTCACATTTCTTAAAAATGTTTTTCATGAAAGCATTTCAATAGATTATGCTATTGGTGCTTGTAGGATTGTATTCATGCTATTGCACTGAAATGCTTTTACTTTCAATTACTTGGAGTGTAACTGTTTCCATTGTAACAAAATATTTCCCTTAGGATTCCACATTTATATTGAATAATTGTTATCTCTATGTCTAAACTCTTAAGGAAACTGGCCATGGCAAGTCCAGAAAGTTTCACAGACAAAGGCCATTATTCAGTGGTTCGTCTTTAACATTAGCCCCTTTTCCACTGCGTTGTAGGAACTAAAAGAGGGCAGGAACCAGGGTGTGAAAATGAAAACCAGAAACAAAAGGCATTTTTGCAGGAACAAAACCGGAAACAAAATCAACAATACTGTTCATGAGCAAAAACTTTAAGTGAAAATTTAGGTAACCGTTAATGACGTTTCTTTTTTCGTTCCATTAATTTCACGAATGCTTATATCATGTTTAACTGCTCCAACTAACCCTAACCCGGAAACAAATTAATTCATAATTTGTTGTATAAGTTATTCCGACATCAAATTAAATGTAATTAATTTGCAGGATAAATGCCCCTGTGGCATTTCCTATGGACCCAACAGCCACCACTGCGGCACTTGCACTTGCTATAGCCATTGACAAACAAAGGTAGTTTTTTTTTTTGTCACCTTTAGTTTATTGATAGCCGAGTAGGACATTGTCAGGAAGCTGGAATTCAAGGATAGCCTATTGTGACCGCTGATGCTAGGTTTGACTCAAGGAAGGTGTTTGAGGGTAAGACACATTTTATTTATATCATGGTGGTGGTATTTTGCATAGCCTAATATATTATTGGTGATATTGCTTTGTCTATGCTGGGCCTGGGTAAAAGCATGGAAGGTCGGAAGGAAGCTTGGAATGGCCTCGGATCTGTGCCAAAAAATACCTCTGTTCAAATGCTTGCAGCACTCGCTGTGGAATGCGGAATCACTACAATCTTAGCAGTTTCTGAATTGGCATCATATGTACTTTCATTTGAGCATGGAAGTTCCATGAAATATAAATTTGAAATATATGAGAAATTGATCATAACTAATAGCATTAGCAGACATGTTTCAGAGCCCCTCATCACCCTTTTGGAATAAGACATCAAGATAAGGATTTCACCTTTTGAAAGTGCACAGTCTTTTGTTTAAAATGAGAATATTCAATCATTGATGACTCACTTATAAGTGGATCAAAATAATATTTTGATGGAAAAGGCCTGTTGTATTATATGCTCAAATGAAGTGATGCCCATTCAGAAACTGTTAAAATTATATTGATGTGTTTTCCACAGCAAATGCTGCAGGCATTTGAACTGAGGTCATTTTTGGTACAGAGCACTATTGGCCATTCCGAGCTTCCTTCCGCCGTTCCATTCTGGTTTTTACCCAGGCCCGTTTATGCCTTTGGTTTTCATACTGAATATGAGGAGGCCAGTCAGTGCATGCAGATGTTATTGCAACAAGTTCAGGCTTTAGTGCCGCGTGAGTGTTATCATTTCATTTTAATCGTTTGGCTACACTGTAATTTCAGCGCCTTTGTTAGTGCTAACGATGCTGATTCTAATCTCTCAACATGGATAATGTTGACGTTGTCGTCCGTTTATGTTTGAGCCAATTGTTGGATATAACTTTTGTATGTGCAGTTTATAAAGCCTGTATTTCAATGACCACTGTAGCTGCTGTTGCACCTTGTAAATGCCTGGAGTTGATCAGATAATTTGCTTGTGCTGCTGTGACGATTTGAATTTTGCGTCTCTTCCGACGGGATTTCCCGTTTCCTTATGCCAATGCAAGTCCGGTCATTTTTTTATGGTGCTGTATTCGTCGTGCCAAGTTATTCAATGCTAACGCAGTGCGATATTGCCTGCCCACTGTGTTTTTCATCATCCATAGAATGTGTTTCCTTTTCTAATCCTGGCGGGTAGTTATGGGGTGGGAGGCGTTATGTAGGCAGTGATGATTAATACAACAGTCAAAATCCATGTCCATATGATCACAGAATGATTGCTGCACAACTAAACTTAACTTTACGCGTGTTTATTGGGCTATTATTTTCAGAAACACGGCCACAAAGACAATAGGTTCTGAGACAGGCTACTTGGCTGGTTTGAATGTTTGGAAGGTGGGAGAAAAGGAGCAAAATTTACTGTTTTTAAATTTCGTTCTAACCGGTTCAGGAACGTTATGTTGCAGGAGGAACAAAAGAACAGAAACGTTAAAATTCAGATTCTGCTCGGAAAGAACAGATAGAAAAACTATTTAGTTTCAAGCCCTGGCAGGAACTATCCCCAAATAAGGACCCATTGCTGTAAAACTAACAATTAATGGTAACAATTTTTGTGAGTTGAGCTAGTTCCAGCATCTCCTAAATTCAATTGGAGGCATATCATAAATTCAGCCATACATGCAGTTATGTACCTCAAGCCTAGTCCGACATGCCAATGAATAGCCTACCCTACATTCAAGTCCCCATCACACCTGTCAGATAAGAACGGGTAAAATAGGAGTTCATGGCGAACTTTGGATTTCCTGGAGTTTTGCCCCAGAAGAGAACGCTTTTATGTGTCAAACGTAAGGGAGCCCATTCAATCAACATCCAGATGATTTGTGATGCTACGTGTATTCAAAAATTATCCTGGATCAAGCTATGACCCCACTGATTTCACCTGTTATTCCATAACTTAACAAAATGATTTTAAAGAGAACTAATTAAGGAAAAGAGTCTAATTAAGGAAAATAAACAACAATTAGAAACTAAAACAAATTTGAAGCACATTACACAATTAATTCTGGAGAATTTGAATGCCATATATTCTCTGCATGCACGCTTTAACTTTGTGCTCAAACAGGCCTGTTTAGCCAGGTGTAAATCACTCTCATATTAGCAATCCACCAAGGTGCAAATGCAGGTGGCTTTTAAAGGGAATCGGAGATGACATTACAATTTTTTATCTGGTTTACTGTATGTTAAACCAGATAAAAACCAGACACTGTATGTCTGGTTTACAGTCATTAAGAAGCATTCTAGCATTTAGGCTGAGCCAGAAACTACAGCTTTTGTGTATAGAAGCAACCATGACACATGCTGAAAAGGCACTAAAAATAGTCCTGGAAGGAAAGCAATAGAGAAAAGTTACCTGACGCTGACTCAGCAGTACTCTTTTTTAGCCGCTTTGAAGTTCTGAGGTGCTGGGAGGCCTTGGGCCTGTGGAAATGAGACCTCACTCCTGCCCATTTTTATAAGCAGTGACTTTAATTAAGTTTAAATTCACTCCAGCATCATACTGCTACCTCATTATAAAAAAGACACGATTCAGAGAAAAGGAAAGCAGCTTGCTTGGAAGCAGTAGTTCATCCCTCTTGTTTAGAACATAATGCAGTTATTAATGAATACCTACATTTTAATAAGACATTTGCTATAATTTCCTAAAGTTGAGAAACCATGAATTGTGCACTTTAAATTTGATATCATGCAGCTATTCACACTTTTTAGAAGTTATTACTTACATGCTATATATGCACATAGACACAAACACACACACACACACACACTCCCAACACAGTTACAGAGCGAGACGTGAATTTCGTAGTTTTTTAATCACTGGAAAATGTGATTGTTTTCCTGTAATCATAAGCTCACTTTTTTGTGTGAACTTGTGATTCACACAATCACACAATGTTCACTTTTTAGTTGTTTTTGTTATGGGATTTCCATGAATTACCAGTGAAAGGAAGAAGAGGAAATCTTCTGTATACCATTCAAAAATAAAAAAATATCTGGAGATAAAATATTTGACCTCAGTAATGCCAGAATTGTGTGCACGTCTGTCATCAAAGGCTCAGTGATTTGCCATTTGTTAAATTTGTGGGGTCAGAGGCCTTCTTTTTGTTGTTAAAGCAGAGCACTCTGCTTATTACAGATCAGGACTCTGCATCGTAGGATCCAGATTTATTGAGAGATGCCCATCTTGGGGCCCGTTGAAAATGCAGTATATTAGTCGGCAACAGCTGTTGCCAGAATGTACCTGCCAGGAAATCGATAAGGTGCCAACACACGTTCTGCTGAAACTGTGGAATATTGGGGAAACGTTGCACAAATAGGCATCATTTAAGTCACTTTTCAAATGATATCAACTTTTCCGGTGTTGCCTCAGAGCATTTTAGCCCCTACCCCCTTCCCTCAAGAGGCTTTGCCTTTTGCCAGGCCGCCATTGTAAATAAGAATTTGTTCTTCATGACTTTCCTGGTTAAATAAAGGTTAAATAAATAAATAAATAAAATAAAATAAATTGATTTCTGAATGACTCTTGCTTTATAAACAGAAAAAAAATAATTTCCTCAGATATTGCTGTGACCACAACCATGATGATCCTTGCTATTTGCCAATTCAATTGTGGCTTAAGCCACTCGGCATTCAGTAAATAATAAGTGCTCTATAAGGTGTTTTTATATATTTTTGTAGTCAACAAATCGCACAAGAAGACACTTTCAGAAGACAGAAAATGTGGTGATCTTCTGTATGTATTTATTTGTAAATTTTCAAATTGTAGTGGTGGCGTGACGTGTGAGGTAGGAGGGGCCAAACGCAGCAAGGGGATTAATTAAGCACTAAGGCCACTAAGATGGGAAACCCCGTAATTAAGGGAAGGAGACAAGACAGGGAACACACGTACCAAAGCTACTAACCGGCTCACTGTCAGACGCCAATGAGTAGAAGCGCAACCGTCAGGTTCCTCAGTAAGAAAACCAAACAAGGCGAATGGAACAAAGCACTGGGCTCCCTTACTTCTACAAGCTAAGTGACTAAAGAAAGAGCCAGAAATAATAAACGCCCTGCCTCCGTAACGAGATGCATAAGAACAGGCGAGTAGCATAATGGCACAAATAAAACACACAGCCAACAAACACTGCAAAATAATACGAGATAGTATACGAGGAGGCAAAAGGAACAGAGATCTAAGGCTCCAAGGCTACTCTCAGACTTGCAGTCACACACAAACATGTCCACAACATCGCCCAGTCTCCCTATAGGAAGACATGTACTAGAGGACGAAACAGAACTAACTAACATAAGCTCGTAGTCACACGCAGAAAACATAAAGGGGAGTAAACGCCCGATCTCCCATGAGAGAGAAACATTTTACAGGCGAGCCGCCGGTAAACCGCCGTCCCATACCTTTACTAGCAAAATGACTAACACAAGCTTAGTAGAAAATACACGCCCTAGCCTCTCAGTAAAGGGAAATGTAATGAGGAGGCAAAAAGAACAGAGAGCTAACGTTCCAAGGCTACTTTCAGAGACTCGCAGTCACACGCTAACATGTCCACAACATCGCCCGGTCTTCCTATAGGAAGACATGTACCGAAGGACGAAACAGAACTACAGTTCCGAACAAAATCGCCAAAGCTCCATGTACGGAGAGAGGTACCGAAGGATGATCAGGACAGCTGCACCGGACATTTACCAGCTAAAAGACTAACGCAAGCTTAATAGAAAATACACACCCTGCCTCTCAGAATAAACAAAGCCCTGCCTGTCAGTACGATAAAAACGCCCGGTCTCTTAGTAAGAAATGACTATACAAATACACCCACAAACAAACAAAGACTCCTCTCACTTTCACAGAAGAAAGCAGACAGAGAGAGGAGGAAGAGACAGAAAAGGCAAAAGGTCTAGGCAAAGGAAGAAAGGACAGACCAGGAAGCGGAGACAGAAAATAGCCAGGGGGGAAGAGTCCTAATATATCCACAAAGGCAAGTCCCGCATTACTCCAATAAAACCCACTGAAGCAAAAAGGGTCTCCTTAAAAACCTAGACCTAATCATACTGACTTAAGCAATCAAAGGGCAAAATAATACCACACTCAAAACAGTGCAAATAATGCCGGACAATACAAATTAATATCAAAGCCCAGAACGACGGAAACATGGGCTTAAATAGCTCCAAGGTAACCACGCACAGGTGTGATGCTGAGAGAAGCATTGCAATCAAGACGGGGCGGAGCAAACATCCACTAAAAGGGCAGTGCCCTCGCATGGCTACCAAGGAAACCGACCGCAAGGGAAAAAGGGTCAAAAACCATGACACAAATGTGATGAATGTGTACTGACAGATATTGATCTATGGAATAGCTGTTAAAGTACAGCTAATCCACAGATCTGTAAAATACAATTAAGTATTCAATGCACAAGTGCAAAACTGCAATCACTTTTGACTGACAGTGGCCGTTTTTACTGAATTGAGATCAGTTCAGATTTCCCATGTTTTAAAACAAATGCACTCTGATGGAAGCGGTATTCAAAGGAAACAATGATTAATTGTGTGAAATTATCTAAATAGAGATAATTCTATCCTGACAGCTGACTATCCTGAAGTCTTTTGGAAGGCGGGAAAACCCACACAGTTTTACTTAATCTTTAGACACCTTTGTTGTAATATTAGAGTGTTGTGTGTGAGGCATTATTTTCTTGATGGATAATTAGAAAGCTGACAAATGACCAAGGAAAGTTCCCTCTGTCTTCCTGACTTTATTTGAAGGCAAATTTATGTTGTGGTTACTGAGTTGTTTAGGGTTGTAAATGCAGATCCATAGATGTGGGGTGAAACTGGAGTTGTGGGTGGGGGTTGTGGGGGTTGTGATTCAGTGTGTCGGCTGTCACTGTCTGCTCTTATCATTTTGAAAATGGCAGCTACAGAAAAAGCCATACAGAAAATTTTGTATATATCACCAAATGTATGCATAGTGGGGGTGGGGGTGGGGGGGGGGGGACCATCCCCTGTGCTCTTCTCCTTGGGCCCAGTGGCGTTAACACGTTTCCTTTAATTAAAGAAAATAAATGACTGTCAGCTAAACCCTGTGTTTGAGACATCTCTGAAAACCAGGGCTATAGGCATGAGAAAGCAAATGTTTACTAATATTGCTCCTTTTTGGCAGAGGAAAATGTGAAAAGGGAACAAAGACAAATGCTACATTTAAGTCGCGTTACCGGCTTTTAGTAGTCTTTCTCTTGATTTGTAAGGGAAAATGCATTGCATGAAAAGAGGAGATATTCAACCTTTAAAATTTTTGTGTGTGTCGGTCGTGACTGGTAGTTTCCCATGTCAACACAACACATATATTTCCAGAAACTCCGGCCCACTCCCGGGCCACGTCTGTCATTGTGGAATTCTGGATATTTCCCCATTAGGAGTAGTGGACGGCCATGTCTGGTCATTTTTGGCAGGTTTCTGGACAAGACCGTGTACAATATTATGTCCATTTCCGATGGCAGACATGCATCCGCAAATGGCCAGATACAGTCCGTTTTCGGATTTGTGCCCTCCCTATAGTGTCGCCCCCCGTAAACGCAGCTTTTCTTGCAGTGATGCGTAATCGCTAATCTGAAATATCACAGTGCAACACGACAAGCTATGTCCCTTATTTACCTTTGTTAAATTATCTGGATGCTGAAAAGATGTTTCCGGCCAGTTGAATCAAAGAAGGGAACTGTTTATCCATGTAACATAAGAACATGCAGATTCAGCCGTCTTTAAACGAGAGAACAGAGATGTGCAGCATACATCCCAGAGTACAGCAGTGTTTAGGAGAATGCAACTGATCTGGGATATTTGTCGATCTTAAATGGAGGAGCAGCATGAGATCCAAGTCAGACATGTGGGTGCCAATGTTGAGCTGTTAACATGTTTCATCCGATTGTTTATTAATAACTCCCAGGATACCGGGTCTGTTGGACCATGTAGCGCTTGTTTTGGCAGTGGGTGCATCATGGTGACTTGTCATGGGAGAATTATGGACATTGAGCACTGATTATGATGAGTCTCTCGCCGTGGGATCACTGTAGGCTGACTGAATGAAGCTCAGTTCTTAAGTTCCAGGTTAAACCCAGAGGGAAAGACAGACAGAAAAAGAGTGAGAAAGAAGGAGTGAAAGTAAAAGGAAGGAGGCAAAGAGAAGGGAGAGCAAAGGAAGAGACTGAATGAGAAGAACAAGCGGGGGAAATAAATAGACTGTGAGACAGCAAGAGACAGAAATCATTGTAGAAAAAGAGGGTGATAATATATCCCAAACCTCCCCTGCTTATCACCCAGATCGGTACAGAGCAGGGGAAAAGAAGCAACTAGAAAATGAACTGAAATTAAAATTATGAATTGAAAAATGCTCATTGAATGTTATAGGAAATTTTTCATCCAGGAATTGAATTTCAATTAATTTGCTTAATTGGCTGAATTTAAATGTAAATTACATTTCCATTAGATGTGAATGCCTTCTAGAGACCATTTAAAGAAAATACGCTGGCCAACGTGGATAGTCACACCATGCTAAAGGTATTTTGAGAAAGAATCTACATAGCTATCTTATTTGAAACACATTTGAATTTAAATCCTATACCAGAGTCACCAAAGCAGTTTTTTTCCCAGTGGAGGTTCCCTTTAATTCTTCCTGTTGTCTAATCTGAATCAGTGGCCAGTTCCAGTTCTTTCCCTCCTGGTGTTCGGATGTTTATTAATGCATTATGGGAGCAAATGTAATCTTGTCCACAACATTGAGCACAACATGGAAAACAGCCAGAACATTTGCAACATACGGTCACAGACAAAGCACTAACACAATGTATCGAGATGATTCTTGTGTGGGTAGAAGGCACTAATTTGATATGGTTTAATGGATCATTTGATTCAATTAGGTTCAAATGCTTTGGATTGACTAAATCCTAAAAATGTTAGGCATATAAGCATTTATATAATACACTGTGCAGTAAAAAACACAATTATCCATGTATTAATCTTTGATTTGATTCACAACAGTCCATTGACCTGGTGTGGCTTTTGTTACTAGTAACAGAAAAATATGTCCTCCCCTACTACAACATTATTCTATTTTTTTAAAGTATAGAAGATAGCTAAGCTTTGCAATGTTGGTAAGAAACAGTGTTATATTTAACCAGTTCTGTGAAAACTTTGGTATTTTATCTTCAGAAAACATTAAGAAAAGTCTTCCCAATGGCTAGAATAACTTTTTTATGAACAATTACAGACAATCTAAGTTTGACAGAGGGCCCAGTGATGTCTTCCTTGCATCAATGCCAAGTTGTTCTCCATCAGAAATACACAGATGAGTTTGTGTTTTGTCGATACACTTGTCCATTTCTGATCCCAGCTCATTTATATTGGCAGTGCCGTTAATCTCTCTGGCAAAACACATTATATTCAAATGTTCACATTTTAACTCTTTGTCAAATGCACAGTTAGCTCCATTTGGAGTCTGTTGAATGACGCAGTTAATATGATTTGGTGCATTAGATCCAACATTTTGATTCATTGTAAACAAATTGGGTTTCAAAATTCATCTTTGATCCACTTTGAAAGCAGATTGCTCTAAATGATTTAGTGAAGGAGAAACAAATATGCACTCATATGAATTAAGTTCAGTGACAAAATCAATAGACTGTGTTATGTTGGTGAGCTGAGCGTAATGAAAGAAACCTTGATATGAGGAGTGATACCACTTCTATTCCTGTATCTCCTTTTGCCAACTGCATACAGAATTTGGCAGAATATGGCAGAATTTCTTTGGGAAAATTCTTAAAATATGTGTAACAACCGTTTCGGTTTGAATTGTGCAATAATAATCATTTTTCCACAAAATTGGTTGTTGTTGCTGGTGTTGCTGCTGCTGTTGCTAGTGTGGGTGCTGCTGTTGTTGTTGCTGGTGTTGCTGTTGCTGTTGTTGTTGCTGGTGTTGCTGTTGCTGGTGTTGCTGTTGTTGTTGCAAGTACAGTGATTTTTATTCTTTTCTGAAATGGCATGAGTTAGTGTGTTAAGGATACGGGTAGGAACTGGACTCAAATGCACGACTCAGAGACAGAATACAATAATGCTCACGAAGAGCGTTTATTACTTTGTTCAAAACTCCAGAAGTATAGGGAGAGAACAGGGAAAGGGACTTGATCCTGGGTTGGCGGGAACTGGGGCAGAGCGGGGGCGGAGTGCAGGCAAAGGGGCTGGATAGTGGCTGGGTTGGCGTAGCAGAGGGAGAGCGGGATGTGGGAGACAGGAATGCGTGGCGTGGAACAAGGAGATGGCTGCAGGCTGGCGGGTAAGCAGAACAACAGACAAGGCGTTAATTTCAGCAAGACCAAAACAAGACTGTGAAGCGTTAGTTTAGCAAGACAAAGCAAGACTATGACTTTAGATTTCCAAAACTAGACAAGACCAGAGTTACAACGAACAAGTCTTAACGAACTGGCACCAGACAAAGAACACTGAATATATAGTGAAGTTAATGAGCTAATGAGTGAATGCAGTGTGAGAATGTATGCAAGAGTGATTGAGCGGAGACAAGGGCGTGAGGAGTGCAAACAGGGAAAGGAATGTGATAGGCAGAGGAATAGCGAGAGTGAATTTAGGTGAAACAAGGAGGGAAACCACGCCCAGCCTGCACAACAAGGGAGACAGACAGGGAAATGTAAAAACAAGACAAGAAACGTGAGGGAAAGGGGAAAACACAGAGCACAAACAGGGATGGGGACTGAGAGGGAACGGAGAGTGTAACATAGTGGTTGTTAACATCAACAGTACTTCTTGTATAACAAAGACATAGCACTTTCTTAAGTGCATACTGTCACACGTACTGTCAAATTTAAGGACAATGGCATCAATTTTAGATTAAATAGAGGCCCCAGACTGTTTATGGTTTATTTTGTTTATCTCTGTTCCAGACATTTCCATTCTACGATTTCCCTCCCATCCAAGCCGTGATAGTAAACTAGGTTTCCTTCCTCCTAGTGAGGGAAAATAGCAGTTATGGGGTAATAAAACCGCTCAAAGATAAGGTAGCGGTTACTATGTCACCATGTGATTTGTTGGTCCCTATGCAAGGCACACTAATGAAAAGGCCAAAGAGGCATTAAAACAACACTTTCTCAATGCACCTCATGGGTATGAAATGTTATCCATAATTCAGAGCTCCCTGTGTACTTTGTCCATTATGGCTGGTTGTCACCGGTTCTACAGAGGCAATAGAGCATTCAGTGTAGCCTTGAATGGAATGGTCTGAGCCAGGGGTGCCCAACGCCAGTCCTGGAGTGCTGTGTCAGCAGGTATTTGTGGTTACCGTTCAACCAGCAGTCAGTAAGATTGAGAATAAAATGGATTATTTAGCCAATCAATGACTTAAACGAATCACTGGTGCTGTAACACACCAAAACCCAGAAGACACTGTAGGCCTCTAGAACTGTATTCTGACACCCGTGATCTAATCACACTGCATTTTACAGCTCACTGCATTTTATGGAATACAGGTCAGACACACACACACACATAGGTACAGAGTGAAATGTGTATTTCCAGTTTTTAATCATTGGAAAATGTTTCTCTTAATTGGAACAGCATCGGTAATTCCACCATGTAGATACATGTAAAGCAAAATCATCAGTGTTGTATCAATAGCGGCCACATGTATCTGTTAATTATCATTGAACATTTGATAATTAAAATCTGGTATAACTTAACATTATTTGTCCTATATCGTGAAGTTTTGTGGGGCTTTCTTTCTTTCTTGGGGTATATAGCAATTAATAGTTCAGATGGCACCAAATTGCTGTTTGTATGTGTATGTTTATGTATATTTTTGTGTGTGTGTATACATATATCAGTGCTTCTCACTGTCTTTTCAAAATTGTGCTCTTTGCAAAATCATTACAAATTCACCATCTGCATACCATTAAAGGTTTTTCACATGTTGTTTGTGTATTCTGTGCAATGTCTCATTGTAATAGCAAACATGTGCAGGATACATTTCAACTGTGTAGTAACACAACCTCAATATAAGTCAGACATCTACTAATTTGGAAAGCGGTATCATGAAATGTAATTAAGCAAAGAACAATTATTTTGCATGAGATTGTAAGATGACCATAATTGAACTCCATTATTGGGAAGTACAGTATAATTAGCCGAGAGAGGATATCACCATTGCTCCATTATTCCTTGTATCACTGTCATTTGAGTGCCCAGAGGAAGCAGGAACATTTAAGGCAGGTCGCTCATTATAATGAAATCCAGCACGACTTGCTTTTAATCAGGAATGCTCCTACATGTCTTCTGCATTATTTTGTTCCCCCAGGCTGAAGCATTTTTCACTTGAGGGGTTTTCAAATGATATCAGGGCTTCTCTTGTTTTATTCATTTATTTAGTTTTGTCTGGAAGCGTTGTCCTTTTGAGTAGCATAATACGACATCATACAAAGTCATTGTCCTCTTCAGTATACTGTACAGTCATATACTGTACAACCAATAAAAGCCCAGGATATGAAAACTGTTAAAGAGTGAGAAACAGTTTTCATATCCCGAAAACTCAATCGTTCCTAATATTCAACGTTCATTGTTTTGTCAAGATATAAACGCTCAGCTAATATATGCTTTCAGTTAATGAGAGGCAAACTGTTTTGGTGCTAGGTAGTAATATATCAGTTTGGTTGGCCTCACATATGCATAGCATATATGCACGATGTATAGACCTTGTCCAACAGTGCTATAAATGTGGGGACAGGTGTTGTTAAGTACAGTGGAGAGCTGGGAACAGGGACATATAGAGGAACAGTTAATACAGGTCTGTCTGTCTGACTTTCATGAAGTTTGCCTGTGAAACTGTCCAAGTAAGTAAGTATCTGCTAGTATATGCATAACAGCCACCATATGAATTTGTTTAGAAATAGATAGTTTAGAAAAACATTTCACTTTGCGATGTTCGTTTCACCTTGAAAACCAGACTTAAATGTGAAAATTATAAGGTTAACAGTACTTGCAGAGTAGACAGCCAAGGAGTCCCTTAGGCAGACATCCCTCAGCAAAATCGTTCTCTCTCGCGCTCTCCCTATCACACACAACCTAGCAGACAAATATGGAAGTCTCTCTCTCAATCTCATGATGTAGTTAACTCTTTGTCATTACCATTTTTTTTTTGGTCTACATATTGGTCTTGATTATTCAGTGAATTGTTAAAGTAAAATTAATGGAAACAGGTTGAGAGTGGGCTACTGTTCGGTTTAAAGATTTGGTTTTCCTGCACACTGGCCGTCACTACATACGGTATATTTAAATGCTACAAAACTTTATGACACAGAGAAACATGCTAGCACACAAAACCATATTTTTTAATATTTGTTATTCACTTAATTGCTTGATTGATAAACAAGATATGTAAATAGAAACTGGTTGAGAGTAATCATCCATTTAAAGGTAAGGTTACAGAAGGCCTGGTTTTACATCCATGGTATGCGACTGCAGACTGGGTTTGATTATGGAGGATGGTGCACATCATTGCATTGACAACCACTGTAATACATAACTGCTCTACGATCCCCAGTCTGATGCCCTAGTTTATTGTGGTGTTGTAAATCTGTAAAAAAAAAAAAATGCAATTTCAGTTAGCAAAATAATGTCACTTTGCAAACCACATGTTTTTTGTCCATAAAGGATCAACCATGGTTTGTGTATTTGAATTCTTGTGATTATGAAAGAAGAAATACATACGAGAATAACATCACTGCCTTCTATCCCTTTGTAAACTTTCAGTAAGCTTCACAGTGTATCACATTATAATGTATTTACCTCACTGTGCTCAGAGTACTTGGGGTACTCACAGAGCATAAGGAACAATAAGGTGTAGGATGTGAAGTTTGTCAACATTTGGGTTATATTTGTGGCTCTACAGAAAATATATGCAAATCAGGGCTATGATGAGCATGGCAATTACTGTTCACTATAGGGCATGAGCAATTGTGTTTCTTTTGAAAGTGTGCTTTACGCTGATATGCTGCACACTTTTCCAGCTCCACAGTTCATTCCCTTCTTCGTATTCTTTTCTTCTTATGTTATTATAAACCAATAGATTATTCAGTCTGTGGAACACTGTGGTATATAACATTTGAATGCACAGTGCCCTCATCAATGCATTGTACTTTCTCCTCTGATTTTATAATAGAGTCATTCAGCAGGTAGACTGAAGGTTGGGCAAAAGGCATATAACTACAAATGTAGCGTTTTGAAAAGAGCTTGTGACTGTATTTTTATGGCATGTAAAACAAACAATTTTTCTTGTTTGTGATACGGTGGAGTTGACTTTTTGATGTCATTGCCTCTTGAAGGATTGAATCAGGGAACCGTTGATTCACGGGGTGTCCAGAGGTTTCACTATAAAGCTGTTGACAATGTTTATACATTTACGTTTATAACTTATGATTTATGTCATGAGGCTAATCACATACACTGAAGAAATAATACTCATGTATGTCACTGGTGTGCAGAAACCAAGCTCATCTCCTTGTTGTGTGTGTGTGTGTGTGTGTGTGTGCGTGCGTGCGTGCGTGTGTGCGCACACGTACGTGTTTCTGTGCGTGTGTCTGCGTGTGTGTGTGTGTGTGTGGTTGTATGTGAGAGATGCAGAGAGAGAGAGGAAGAGGGACACAGATTAAGAGAGCTAATCAGAGGGAGAGCCATGATTGCTTGGTGAAATCTTGTTCAAAGTAAACAGCTTTTACTGCCTACTGGACCAGACCAAGCCCTTTCCAATCAGCAGAAAGGAAGAATAAAAGCCAGATCACACTGCAGAGGAGTTATAGGTCTTTTCTGGAGTGTGCCAGTACAATGTATGTACAGTATACATGGCTCTACAGAAATTGTTGGAAGTGGTCTAGAATGTAAATTTATCACACAGGACAGACAGTCCAAAGTAGGCAGAAGGTTTGTTGCGGTATGATGTGATGTAAGGTTGTTGACAATGCAACTGCTTTCTGCTTAATTTTCTGGAACAATCACCTGTTTATCAGTGGCAATTTTTATGAGCCAATTCATACATAAAATATAGTAAGGTGTACTTTTTATATACTTGCTTGTGTTGCTTTTCTTCCCCAGGTGACCTCCATTTTAATTTTATGCACCATTAAAAATGTGCCATTAAACACACCTATGCTTTAAGTATATAATTCTGCCTTTATGTGGCACATGCTGTACCTACATAATTAGTTTCTCATTATTTATGGGCAACATAAAATGAACTGGAGGAAAATGTATGTTTATAAATAACATGCTTGAAATGCTTGATTGTGTGGGATTACACTTCAAATGCTTGATTGTGTGGGATTCCAATCAAGCATTAATCATTCACACTGATTTGTCATGTACAATATTGTGTTTTTTTCCTCAAACCAATTTTCTGCATTTGTTTTAAGTTTTTTCAGCTTGTACTAGGAGCAACTAGATGCGTATTCAGGTGAAACATATTCAAATCCTGATGCCTTTTTGTGTGTTTTGTGTGTTTTGTAGAAAGAATGGCTTTGTTTGAACTGCCAGACACAGAGGGCCCTTGCTGGTCAGCTGGGGGACATATCACCACCGATGCCTGCACCAACAAAGCCAGCGAATCAGCAGCCTGTGCCCACCAAGATTCAGCCTGTGCCCACCAAGATTCAGGCATCTCCTGTGAAGCAATCAGTGCCGCAAATGGCTGAGCCGGTCACCCCAGCACCCGGCATGCCTAAACCTGCCCCTGTTGAACAAAATACAGTGAAGGCTGAGTCAGCTGTCCCTGCCAGTCCTGCTATTGCTCATAAACCTGCCAATTCCTCTCCTGCTACGGAACTGACAAGGTTGGCCACGGATGATCAGATACCGCCCCAGCAACCTGCGGACATGGCTCGGACAGTTGAAATAATGGAGGGGGCAAAGAAAGTTGATGAAGGTACCGGGGAGGCCAAAAAGCAACCGGCAGGAGAAACTAAGGTTAGCTCTGCGTTCCAAGTCATAGCTCCAAGCATCCAGGATGCTGGATTTGATCATCCCACCAGTACAAATAGAGCATGCTGACTCCAACCCTACAGTTACTAATAAGCCCTAAGCCAGCTGTTCTATATTCTTGGTAAATCAATCAATACATGACAAACAAGAGAGAGGACTTGATGAGACACAGTCATTGAATATTCCTATTGACGTGGATACAGAAACAGAAAAGTATGTTGGAGTTCAGCAACTGTGGACTACACAATACTTTAGGAAAAAGGTTAAGATACGTACAAAATACAGGGATAGACAGAATATCTGTGTACAGTAGAACCTCAGAAATATGTAATCAAAATAGATCCATTTAAATTTGAATCCTTTATTGGAATGGTTACATGTATTATTCAAGCCCTGTCTGTTAAATAGGCTACTCTCAATTTGAAGCTAAAAAGGTTTTGTAGTGAAGGTTAATAACCAATTATCAAATGAGCATAAGCGTGAAACTATTTTTACTGTTGGCTTTCTGAATGATAGCCTACATCCCGTTTTCAGCAGGTGTGATGATATGATTTAATATACTTAGCAATAAAGTAATCTGTCTTAAGTTGACAAAAATAGGGAAAAAATCATTATGCTTACTGCACACTCAATAATGAAACAACATCATATTGAAAGGTCATGAAGAATGTATGTGTGTCAATAACAGAGAAACAGAAAGCTAGAGTGTGACTGGGATGGGTCTGAGGACCAGACACGACCATGAGGGGATCAATAAGTTACCATAAAATGTGGAATAACCACTAGTAAATAGGGAGGAAGAGTATTCTGTGAATGGAACAGAGAAAATAAACAAATGGGAGAAACAAACTCCCGGCGAAAAGCCAACAGAAAACAACCCAAGAAAAGAGCGAAATAAAGGAAAGAGAGATTCTAAGGATCTAAACCTAACTATTTAACTAAGAAGGTTCCTGTGTTTCTTTCAATAACAAAAGGAATGCATTCCTCCGGCTATACCGTTTACCTGGCTTAGCTTGCAACGTATGACACAAAGGCGAGGAGCAAAGACAGCGCAGGGCTTAAATTGCCGGCCCGCACCTGCAAATCATAACCCAGATGACCCAGGAAAGCAAAAGAAAAAGACAGGAGTGCCCTCTAGCGGCCCTTAGCAGCAACACCCGCAGAAAGGCAAAGCAGGCAGTAAAACAGGTCCCGCCCTCTAAGGAACGGCCTCAGACGGTCCTTCCGAACCACACCTGCAAAAGTCCAAAATGAGTTTCGGGTCCAAAATGTTCCTGGATGGAACCCAACAGCGCTCCTCCACACCATAGCCCTCCCAATCCATGAGGTATTGCACCCTATGGCCCACTCGCCTACTAGCCAAAATATGACGGACAGTATACGCTGGCTGGCCCTCTATGAGTCGAGGTGGAGGTTGAGGGTCCTCATATGGGGCCAACAGGCTAACAAGTACTGGCTTAAGGCGAGAGATGTGAAACGTGGGATGAACCCTCAGGGACCGGGGGAGCTGAAGGCGGACCGTGACCGGGTAGATTTTCTGGACTATTTTAAATGGACCTATGAATCGCGGTGTGAGCTTACGGGACTCAACCCGTAACGGGAGATCCCGTGTAGAGCCACACCCGCTGGCCTAAACGATAGGAAGGGGCCGGATGACGATGCCTGCGAGTCTCTTTTGATTGGACACGGCACGCAGAAGGGCAGCCCAAACTCTCCTCCAGGTGGCACGACACCGACGAACGAGGAGTTTGGCAGTACCCCTATGTCCTCTTCCTGTTCAGGGAATAAGAGAGGCTGGTAGCTGACTTGAGCCTCGAACGGGGAGAGACCCGTGGACGCATTATGCAAGGTGTTGTGCACGTATTCCGCCCACGCCAGATGCCTACTCCAAGTAATGGGGTCCAGGAAAGCGCATCCAGTTTCACATTCTTCGAACCTGGTCGATAAGTGAATATAAAATTTAAATGTGAGAAGAACAGCGACCACCAGCTTGCCTCAAATTGCGGCGTCACTGCGACACAGTGAAGGGATACTCGGCCCCCTCGAGCCAATGTCGCCACTCTTCAAGCGCCAATTTCACTGCCAAGAGCTCCCGGTCCCCTACGTCATAGTTTCTCTCTGCCAGACCACGAGAAAAGTAGGCACACGGGTGCAACTTTTGGTCTTGGGGTGAGCGCTGGGACAAGATAGCCCCTACTCCTAACTCAGAGGCATCAACCTTTACCACAAAGGGAAGTGAAGGGTTGGGAGTGATGAGGATTGGCTCAGAGGTGAATGTATTTTTTAATTCCATGAAGGCAGCTTCAGCCGTCGGAGTCCACTGAAACCGCGAAAGTGCCACTTTCTTAGTCAGTGCTGTGATGGGGGTGACTACTGCGCTAAAATTTTGAATAAAGCACCGGTAAAAATTACCAAATCCCAGAAAGTGCTGCACCTGTTTCACTGATTCAGGGGTAGGCCAAGACCTTTTCCAGGTCCATTTGGACTTTTCCCTCCATGACAATAAATCCCAGGAAGGAAACCGAATCCGAATGGAAGGTACACTTCTCAGCCTTGGTGTATAATCGTGCTTTGAGAAGAGCTTTTAGCACCTGTCTGACATGACCAATGTGCTCAGCGAAATTAGCGGAGAACATTTAAATTTCTCCAGCATCTCCCTGTGCACATCATTCACTAGTGCCTGAAAGACAGAGGGGGCGCTAGTGAGCCTGAACGGCATGACAGTTCATGAGTGGTCGTGGGTAACGGTTCTTAACCATGATATTATTTAGCCCTCTATAATCTATATAGGGTCTCAGCCCTCTGTCCTTCTTTTCAACAAAAAAGAACCCAGCGCCAGCCGGCCAGGTAGAGGGTCTGATGAAGCCGTTCGCCAAAGCCTTCTCTATGTACTTTTTCATAGCGGCGCTTTCGGGATCCGACAGAGAATAAAGAGAACCCCTAGGAGGTACTGTGCCAGGATATAGGTCAATAGCACAGTCATAGGGTCGATGGGGTGGCAAGGTGGTGGCTCGCTGTTTGTTAAATACCTCCGCTAGGTCCGCATAATCAGAGGGTACGTTCACTGGCAAGGGAAAGTCGAGCGCTCCCGTCACTCCAGTATTATTCAAACCAGGGGGGGAATGAGGTGCGGAGTCAAAAATTAATTAAAAATCTGAGAATTCCTCCATGGACAGATCGTCCAGCGGAGGATTCCAGTCAGCTAGCGAATCCCAGGACAAACTCTCCTCACTGTCCTCTGAGGAAGGAGAAGACCCAATCTGATTGGCCGGGAAACTCGCTTCCTCATCGTTGCTGATCGCACCAGTTTCAGACACAAACCCTCACCCGCCCGGTGTGGGCGATGACGTCAGCTGACAATGCA
The DNA here is from genome assembly GCA_029718625.1 of Synaphobranchus kaupii. Classification (NCBI taxonomy): domain Eukaryota; kingdom Metazoa; phylum Chordata; class Actinopteri; order Anguilliformes; family Synaphobranchidae; genus Synaphobranchus; species Synaphobranchus kaupii. The sequence continues at coordinate 98,941,195 of CM056376.1, forward strand.
GTGCGCACTGGGGACCCCATTGGAGGATGGTGTTTTTACTCTCGCCCCAGTTGACCTGCGGATTGTGCCGGATCAACCAGGAGTGCCCTGATGAGAGGATAAGCTGGGGAGTCCATAAAGAAAAACTTTATGCGTTCAGAATGACCCCAAAAAGAAACACGTATACAGAGCAGACTCGTGGTCTCTTAAACTACCCCGTTACCCAACAGGTGACCGTCGAGGGCAGTAACGTAACGGGGTGGTGTGAGGGGGTGAACAGGTAGCTTCTAGAGCATCTACAAAGCACTCTACCATCCCTGAATCAATAAATGCCTCAGTGTTATAGAGTGCTGATTCCACCTTAACTGAACTGACAAGAGGGTGCGAAAGATTATATTATTCTGTCTCGCTAGTGCCTTACACTCTACTATCGAGACCCTCCGTTTCCCACCAACTTCGGGCAAGCCACCTTAGTGTGTCCCCGGCGCCAGGGCGTCTTTTATGATCCGAGAGAGCATTAATAAATAAGGTGATCAGTGGCCCTTCGGCCCAACCGGTCTCACTTGCCAATGCCTGGAAAGTGATAGAAAACCCTGCCACAGTTTCACTTCCCTGACGAAGGCGGGTTAACCTCATAGCCGCTTCCTGGCCCAAAATGTTATGGTCAAACATTACGGCCATTTCCCTCATAAGGCTATTAGCTTCACTCATGACCGGGGCTTGTGAATGGATGAGGGGGTCTGCCCAGGCGAGAGCGGTTCTGGTAAGGAGTGATAATATGAATGCCACCCGTGAATCGTGAGAGGCGAACTGGGACAGTTGGGCTTTAAAAAAAATTAAACATTGTGAGAGGAACCTTCAACATTTCCCCGACTCCCCATTATAATGAAGTGGGAGCTGGAGCTTGGGCTCCCTAAGAATGAGTAGAGTGGGCGGTAAAGGAGGGCTCTCAGGGACAGGTGCTTGTGTGACAGTGGACGCGGCCGCGCCAGACAGTAGGCGAAGACTGTCTGCCAACTCACACAGACAGTCCACCTGGCGGTGTAGCTGGTCCACTAACTGTGACTGCTGACCCTGAATAGCCAGCTGCTTAGCTTGGAGGACCTGGATCCCCTGCTCATGAGCGGCCAGGGTGCTGTGTGGCCAGAGCTTGTTCGATCCCCGAGGGGGTCGCTGGTACCTCCATTAGGCTTTTGTGTACTGTGATGGGGATGGGTCGGAAGACCAGACGCGACCGTGAGGGGATCAATAAGTTACCCACGAAACATGGAATAACCACTAGTAAACAGAGAGGAAGAGTAATCCGCCAACGGAACAGCGAAAATAAACAAATGGGAGAAAAAAAATCCTGGCTAAAAGCCAACGGAAAGCAACCCAGATAAGAGGCGAAAACAGGCTCGAGACTCGAACAGAAAAGAAAGAAAAGGCCTCTAGCTCGATAATAAACGAACGAGCTCTACGAAGAGGGAAAAAGAAAAAAGGTAAACAGAAGTTACTCCCTCAAAGAGGACAGGTAGGCAAAAGAGGAAAGAACCAAGAAAAGAGTGAAATAAAGGAAAGTGAGATCCTAAGGATCTAAACCTAACTCTTTAACTAAGAAGGTTCCTGTGTTTCTTTCAATAACAAAAGGAATGCAGTCCTCCGGCTATACCGTTTACCTGGCTTAGCTTGCAAAGTATGACACAAAAGCGAGGAGCAAAGACAATGCAGGGCTTAAATAGCCAGCCCGCACCTGCAACTCAACCCAGATGACCCAGGAAAGCAAAAGAAAAAGACAGGAGTGCCCTCTAGCGGCCCGAGTGGTAACACCTGCAGAAAGGCAAAGCAGGCAGTAAAACCACGACATATAGATAATTTATGTGTATGTTGGATGTTCTACTGACCTGAAATTCATACTAAATTATACATTCTGTCCAATTTTATAAAAGCATGCATTTGGCATTTATAATTGAATACATCTTCCTGTCATGGTTTATGACCCTTTTTCCCTTGCGGTCGTGTTCCTCGGTCGCCACACGTGGGCGCTGCTCTGTTAGTGGAGTTTTGGCTCCGTCTCTGCTTTTCGCGGAGAAGTCTCGTCGGCGTTCACAGGTGTGCGTGTTTGCCGGTAAGCTATATAAGCCTTCCGTTTCCTTCGTTTGGGGCTTCGATATTGATTGTTTGTTGATTTGTATTGTCTGGCATTATTTGTGCTGTTTTGTGTGCGGTATTATTTTGCCCTTTTAATGTTTAGCCAGTATGTTTAGGTCTAGGTTTTTAAGGAGACCGTTTTGCTCCGTTGTGCTTTATTGGAGTTTTGCGGGACTTGCCTTTGTGCTTTGAGCTTTAAGGTTGAATTCCTTTTTTGTGTGCTTGTTTTTGTCACCGCTTCCTTTTTGTCCGTTGCCTAGATCTTTTGCCTTTTTCTGTCTCTTTCTCCTCTCCCTGTCTGCTGTCTTCCGTGAGAGCGAGAGGAATCTTTGTTTGATTGTGTGTATTTGTATGGTAGTTTCTTACTAAGAGACAGGGCATTTTATCATACTGCCTTAGGGCTTTATTTATTCTTAGAGGCAGGGAGGTTATTTTCTATTAAGTTTGCGTTAGTCTTTTGGCCGGTGGATGTCCGGTGCAGCTGTCCTGTTCGTCCTTTTTACCTGCGGGACGATTGTGTTCGGAACTGTAGTTCTGTTCATTCTCCGGGGATGTCTCTCCTTATATGGAGCTTGGGCGATGTTGTGGACATGTTTGTGTGTGACTGCGCATTTCTGAAAGTAGCCTTGGAACGTTAGCTCTCTGTTCCTTGTTACATTTTCCTATACTGAGAGGCTAGGGCGTGTATTTTCTCCTAAGCTTGTGTTAGTTATTTTTGCTAGTAAAGTTATGGGACGACGGTGCTCCGTCGGCTCGCATGTAAAATGTTTCTCTCTCCTAGGAGATCGGGCGTTTACCTCTTTACATTTTCAGGAGTAATGCGGGACTTGCCTATGTGGATGTAGTTATTAGGACTCTTCCCCCCTGGCGTACTTGCCTATGTGGATGTAGTTATCCGGACTCTTCCCCCCTGGCGTACTTGCCTATGTGGATGTAGTTATCCGGACTCTTCCCCCCTGGCGTACTTGCCTATGTGGATTTAGTTATCCGGACTCTTCCACCCTGGCGTACTTGCCTATGTGGATGTAGTTATTAGGACTCATCTCCCCTGGCTCTTTTCTGTTCCTGCTTCCTGGTCTTTGCATGTGACTGTGAGCCTATGAAAGTAGCCATGGAATGTTATATCTGTTCCTTCACCTCCTCGTTACATTCCTCTATAGCAAGAGACAGGGCGTTTATTTTCTATCAAACTCACGTTAGTCTTTTAGCCGGTAATTCTGTGCAGCTGTTCTGCTTTGTCCTTTTTACTTGCGGGATGATTTTGTTCGGAACTCTAGTTCTGTTTGTTCACCAGGTATGTCTCTCCTCATATGGAGCTTGGGCGTTTTTGTTTACAGGTTTGCGTTTGACTGCGAGTCTCTGAGAGTAGTCTTGGAACGTTAGATCTCCGTTCCTTTCGCCTCCTCGTATACTAATTTGTATTAGTTTGCAGTGTTCGGTACATTTGGTGTGTGTTATTTGTGCCATTATGCTACTCGCCTGTTCTTATGCGTCTCGTTACCGAGACAGGGCATTTATTATTTCTGGCTCTTTCTTTAGTCACTTTGCTCGTAGACGTATGGGAGCCCAGTTCTTTGTTCCATTAGCCTTGTTTGGTTTTCTTATTGAGAAACCTGGCGTTTGCACTTCTACTCATTGGTGTGTGACAGTGAGCCGGTTAGTAGCCTTGGTATGTGTGTTTCCCTGTCTTGTCTCCTTCTCTTAACTACGGGGTTTCCCGTCCTAGTGGCCTAGTGCTTAATGATTCCCCCTTGCTGCGTTTGGCCTACCTCACACGTCACGCCACCATTACACTTCCACCTCATGATTTAAATGGGAGCAAGCGAAGGGAACATATATATTTGTATAGAGAACCAGTTTTAAGCTTTAATTGCTGAATGAATATATCCTAATGCATTGTTCATTGCTTTCTTTCACAGGTGAAAGCGGAGGATAAATCTGGAATTTCAGGATCATCAGAGGGAATCACAGGTTCACTTGACGCAACTCCCTCCATGATTCCAAATGACAAAAAGGAGCTATTGAAAGAACCTGTGAAAATGGAAACCAGTCCACCAGAAACCAGTCCTACAAGTCCCTCTGACTTAGCCAAGTTAGAAAGCACAGTGCTTTCTATATTAGAGGCTCAGAAAAGCACTGTCAAGAAGGAGGATGTATGCAACATTCATGACCAGACACAAGACCAACACAGGCCAAAGACACTGCCAATATCAGCAGGATCATTCAGCTTGGAAGAGCGGGAGCTTAAAGATGCCAGAGAGGAGGTTAAATCTCTTGTGAAAGATATTCCTACTGATACAGCCCCTAAGAAGGAGCGCAAGAAGCTACATGTGCTGCCAGAGGTGGGACCAGTGAGAAGGCAGCGCCATGACTCAGTGGAGGACAGCAGCGAGAGTGAGCCCTCACCTCTCCTGCAGAGGAGAAGGAAAATCAGCACTGCATCAACCAGCAGTGAGGAATATAAACAGTATAGCCCCGCCTCTGGAGATGAAGAGGATTTCATCAGGAAACAGATCATAGAGATGAGTGCAGATGAGGATGCATCTGAGGATGAGGATGACTATGTACGGAAACAGATCAAGGAAGAGGAGCACAAACGGGAGCAAGATGATAAGAAAGGAAAAGGCAAAAGCACATCTGGGAAAAGCAAGCGACTCCTCAAAAAGAGCAGTGTCAGCCATGAGCCTGAGTCAGGGAGGCGCAATTCATGGCAAGATAGTGAGGAGCAAGAGTGTGAGGAGAGTCCTGACTCTAAGAAGAGGGAAATAAAGAGCCAGGAAGGGGAGGATCCCTCTGCTGAGAGTGGAGGGGGCCTCCGACGCTTCAAAACAATCGAGCTCAACAACACCACTGCCTCCCCATATAATGCAGGTGCCCCAGTGCGGCAAGGCACAGAGGAAGGGGAGCTAGAAATGGAAAGCCTTACTGACTCTCCTGAAGACAGATCGAGAGGTGAGTCATCCAGTCTGCACGCATCCAGCTTCACCCCTGGGACATCCCCCACCTCAGTGTCCTCACTTGATGAGGACAGTGACAGCAGCCCGAGCCACAAAAGGACAACTGGAGAGGGCAAGCAACACCGGAAATCCAGGCATAGACAGCACGGTCAGGTGCTCCCGACTATCGAAGACTCCTCCGAAGAGGAGGAGATGCGAGAGGAGGAGGAACTTCTCAGGGAACAGGAAAAGCAGAGGGAGGTTGATCAACAGCAGGTGAAAAGGAGCTCCAGCAAAAAGTCTAAGAAAGACAAAGAGGAACTTCGTGCACAGAGGAGGAGAGAGCATCCTAAAACACCACCGAGTAACCTTTCCCCCATTGAGGATGCTTCCCCAACAGAGGAGTTGCGGCAAGCGGCAGAGATGGAGGAGCTCCACAAATCATCCTGCTCTGAATATTCCCCAAGTATCGAATCTGAACCTGAGGGGTTCGAGATCCACCCAGACAAGATCATTGCTGTTCAGAAAGTGTACAAGCTGCCAACGTCTGTCTCACTCTACTCTCCAACTGAAGAACAGAATACTGAAATTACCACAGACACCATGGATAAATCATTAAAAAGTGCAGATGAGGCTTATGAGGAGATGATGCATAAAGTTAAAACTCTTCAAGGTAAGAAGGAGACGGAAGAGCAACTTCAGAAAGAGCCTCTCTATGGTGGCATGCTGATCGAAGACTACATTTATGAGTCATTAGTTGAGAACAAGGTCACTGGAAATAATGTCGCCCAGAAGCAAGAATCAAGCAAAATTTTAGTGCAAGAACCTGTGAAGAAACTAAGATCACCAGACGAGGTGTATGAAGATATGCAGAGAAAGAAAGAAATTATTCTTAAAGAACAGGAACTTCAGAAAACACAACCAGTTAAGAAAACACCTCAGCTACAGCAAGAGATGGATTTGTCAGCCATCGCTAGTAAGCCTACGTATGTGAATATTTCCACAAGTGACACAGCTCCCCCAGGTAAGGACGGGAGACCACTACTGGATGCCGAGTCCACTTATGAAGAACTTATGAAGCGACAAAGACTTATTCTCACACCTGGAACAAGCCCAACCCAACCTGTTCCAGAATTACATAACATGATTTTAATCCCCTCTGGAAGAGGAGCAGAAGACACTCAAGTGGAAGCTGTAATGGCTGCAGCCCAAGTTAGGGGTCAAATACCTGACATGACGATTTCTTTAGTCACCTCTTCCGATTGGGCACTCTATCCCATACCAGACTTGAAAATAACCCAATGCTCCTCCGGAGAGGAAGATGTTGAAGAAGACATAGCTCAAAGACAGGAAAAGGTGAAATCGTCAGACCTCCCACAAGCTAGCCAGACTGTGATGAAAGATGAGCAAATATCTGTGGCAAATGTTCCAACTCCAGTCTCTGCTTCAGTTTCAACTCCAGTTCAGGTTACCGCTACTGCTCCTACTCCAGCTTCAGCCTCAGCTCCAGTGGTAGCACCAGTTCCAACTCCAGTTCAGGTTGCAGCTACTGCTCCAACTCCAGCTCCAGTGGTAGCACCAGTTTCAACTGAAATTGACATATGTGAAGCTCCACCACCCCCTCCACCTCCACCTCCACCACCATTGCCACCATCAGTCACAAAGGCTCCGGTTATGACAGAAACAGCTCGTGGAAAGGCAGCTTGTGTTTCTACATTAGTGACCACCCCTTTGGACTTAACATCCTCACCCTCTCAGACTGCACAACCTGCGGTTTTGGGTATAGAATCCATGGTAGAGGACCTTAGTAAACCAAGGTCTTCAGTTGTTGAAAAAGTTATTTATGTGCCAGCTACAGCTATTCCCCCTATTTTGCCTCTTGTCGTACAGTCTACACAAGAACCTGCCTTGGCAAGTAATATGTCAGTGACAAATACTTGTCCTGTAACTGGAGTTATTAGCCTTAAAACTGCTATTGCAAGTGTTTCAGCTATACCCACTGTACCTCATTATGCTCCTTCTGTTTCCAGCATAGTGTCAACCACTGTTTCTGCTACTGTCTCTACAACTCAGACACTTATGTGTGCACCCCCAATACCCCCCAAACCTGCAGTCCTGCTCAGAGGCTCATCTCAGGAAAAGACAGATATAGGTGATACTGTGCCACCCCCTCCTCCCCCTCCACCTCCACCACTACCTCCCCCTATCCTGCCTAAGCCAGCTGTTTACCCTAAAAAGCCTCCTATTAACACCCCACCAGTCATGTCAGCTGCTGCATCAGTGTCAGCTTCTACAGCTGTAACAGTGGCACAAACAACAATAACAACTGCAGGTCCAAGTGCAACAGTAAAGAGCTCAGTGGCCCCTACTTACAAAGCCCATGTACCCCCACCCGTGCCACCAAAGCCTGCAACCATCCCAGCAGGTTTAATGTTCAGTCATAAACCAGGTGAAAGTGTGAAACCTCCTGTTGCTCCAAAACCTGCAGTGGCCCAGCCAGCAAGTCAAGTGGTAGCAATGACACAACCAAGACCTGCAGCCCCACCAAGCACAACTGCTATGATCCTGAATCTGAGCACTCCAGAGTATATGCCAAGTGCAACCTCACCCAAGTCACCTTTGTCCCCTAGGTATGGGAACTCTTTACATGAGACATATGTGGTCATCACGTTACCATCTGAGCCTGGTACTCCTGTTGAAGGCATTACAACGCAGGCTCCCACAAGTCCAGCTTTGGTTTCCCCACACATAGCACAAACAACAGTACCGGTTGCATATACGCACTATACAAAATCAATAGAGATACAGGGAACTGAGAAGGTAGTTTCAAGCATGAGTCAGATATACTCTTCAATCTCAACATCAACACAGCCTGTTGTACCTTTGTCTAACCTTGTAGCTCAGGTTATGACAACAGAAGTCCAAAGGACAACAGTATCAGTTGTCCGAGAAAGGCTACCTGTACCGCCTATGGGGCCTGCTCCAAGAACAGCCACTGAAGTCATTGCTATTGCCCAAGAAACTCCAGAAGCACAACCAAAGCCAAAAGAGAATGGGAAGATGTACTACTCTGGGGATGTTGTCGACCTACGTACATTGAAGCAGGATGCTGAAATGATAGAAATGACAGATAAAGGGTTAGATTTGTCAGCATCAGATTCAAGAGGTCAGTCTGTTTTAGCTGATGCCAGTGGGCGCCAGACTAGTGCTGTGCAATCAGTAGTTGTTAACCTAAGCACAGAAGCAACACCGGCACCATCTTTGTCATTTGTGACTGATAACATAACCATCGTCACCTGCACAGCCACAATATCCTGCAAAAATAGTGCAGGCAGCAGACCACTTGATCTAGGCCGTACCACTTCAATGCCTCTACAGCTCACAACATCTAAGTCATTTGAACCAGTTGCTCAGATAGTATATCGACCCATAGATTCACAACCTACAACTAATTTTAATACAGAGGCCCCCATTAATCTTTCCTTTGGAGCCATTACCAGTGCAGAAACATCAAGGTCTCTTGTGACTGTTGTTCCAGCCTCCATATCAGATCACATCACTGGTCTCCCTGCACAAATTGAGGTTGGGCTCACAAGCGCTGTAGATCTGACCACAACGAAGCCCGTTCAAACTATTGTTGCTGTCAATGGGTCTAATTCAGCAGTGGTCACCACTGTCATCGAAGATGATGGAAAACCTGTGGATCTTACAGCTGGGAAACGGGCTGTTTGCTGTGATGTTGTATACAAGCTTCCTTTTGCTGGGAGCTGTACAACTCAGCAGCCAGCAACTACACTACCTGAGGACCGGTTTGGATATAGAGATGATCATTATCAGTACAATCGCTCTGGACCCTACAGCATGAAAGGTTTTGGTGGAATGAAGTCCTCCATGTCTGATACTAACTTAGCAGAGGCTGGGTTGTTCTTCTACAAAAGTAAAAATAGTTATGATTATCAAAATGGCGAAACAGAGGGTGCAGTAGACTTGACATCTGGGAAAATATCCACAGGTCAGTATGATTGCGGTGCAACAGATCTTTCATTGAAATATAATTTTGAATTGCCTCCACTTATTCCTGGTTGATACCATTTTTTACTTTTGTATTTTTTGTCCTTTAGTATTTTGGATGAAAATATAATGGAAATTGCCAAATATTTTTTGTTTTTTTCCCAATTTTTGTACATTGTACCCATTGTACACAGATGCATGCATATACTCCTCAATGTTTTTGATTTGCATGGTTCTAGTCAGAATAGTTTTTTTTGCATGTTCTCTGTATTACTTTCCTTCCACTGGATGTGCATGGCTTTCCATCTTCAGGTTTAAAATGCATTGTTTTTGAGGACTGAGCTATATGTGAACCTATTATTACAGGTGAAATTATGGACTACTCAAGCAAGGGCACTGGAACATATCCTTCTATGACCGTTCCTCAATATTCCCAAGCCAGAATAACCCCTGTGGTGGGAACACACTTTGGTACCAATAGTGTGTTAAGGTCCTCGAATGGGGTTGTGTATTCATCTGTAGCGGCACCTGTTCCCTCCACATATGCCATCACCACCCAACCAGGATCAATATTTAGTACGACATATAATACCTTGTCTGGAATGCACACCAGTGATACCATGCCATCTCTCTCAAGTCTGCAAGATCATCCCCTCCCAAGGTCTTACAGTTTCTTAACAACCACAGCCACAGCACAGCAAGCAGCAGTCAGCCAGGAAATAGCCTTATCAAAGGAAGGGCTGTCCATAGCCTTCACAGAGGCTGTTCCAACAGCAACGACTATGGCTGGATCATACACAGACGCATCGCTGGAGGCGATTGCCGCATCTCTGGAGGCCCTGGCCTCACCAATGGTCCCGGGCTCAGATGAAAGCGCGCAGCAGTATCAGATGGAACGTGAATTCCTGGAACTGGAGAAGATGAAACAACTGCGTCTGGCTGAGGAGCTGGAGTGGGAACGGCAGGAGATCCAAAGGTTCCGTGAGCAAGAGCAGCTCATAGTTCAGAAGGAGTTGGAAGAGCTACAGAGCATGAAGCAGCAGCTCCTCTTCCAGCAGGAGGAGGAGCGCCAGGCCCACTTGATGATGCAGCAGGAGACCTATGCCCAGCAGCAGCTCCAGCTGGAGCAGATCCAGCAGCTCCAGCAGCAACTGCAGCAGCAGCTGGAGGAGCAGAAAATGAGGCAGTTGTTTCCCTATGATCCACCAACCACTTCTGAGCAGGCCCTGCTAGATGCACATTACGCAGGGGGAGAAGGCAGTGCATACTGGCCAGTGCAGGATCAGAGTGGGACTCCATCCACTGTTGCTAACCTTGAGCTTCAACAAAATGCAACCTGGTACACAGTGCCCACTGAGGGTATTGCCCAGTACATTCCTAATCTGCCAGAGTCTGAAATGCCTCTAAAAGAGTCAGAAGGGCAGGACCTTTCCCTCCACACTGATAGAATATGCCAATATGATGAGCATGGCACTGACGCATCCAACAGGAAAATAGTGGAAAGCGGTGTTCAGACTGATGAAGAAGATGGGGTTGACAAGGCTTGCACAGGCAGGAGAAAGAGGAACAAGAGGAGTGTGGACTCCAGTGTTCAGACTGATGATGAGGACCAGGATGAGTGGGACATCCCCACCAGAAGTAGACGCCGGTCTCGTTCCAGCAAGCAGGGCTCCAAGGTGTCCAGCATCGCCATCCAGACCGTGGCTGAGATATCAGTACAGACAGATCATTCTGGAACTATCAAAAGGCCATCAGTCAGAGCTCAGGTTGACACCAAGTTGGAGATTGTTAAACACATCTCTTCACCAGAGAAAACATATAGAGGAGGTAGCACAAGTTGCCAGACAGAGGTAGGCTCTGGTAAAGCATCTCCACAGAAGGATAAGAGGCGGCCCATTCCCTTAGACATAGGCTGCAATACCCACCTTAAGGCAGACTCCACCCTCCAAGTAGCCCCTTCCCCTCCAAAGTCCCCCAAAGTGCTGTACTCTCCCATCTCACCCTTGTCTCCAAGCAAATCATTAGAATTTGTTTCATATGAGAAATCTGGCGGTGACATAATCCCACAGAAAATGCTAACCACAGAACCATCCAAACCTCCTCCCACAAGTCCACGGACATTGAAAGCCATGCAGCGATCAATGTCTGATCCCAAGCCACAGAGTCCTACATCAGAGGAGAGGGCAGGATCCAATTTCCAGTATTCAGATGGATACTCGGTAAGTTCCTCTTCATGACTAACCGACAAAAAATAATGGTAGAACTGGATGTACTTCTGGGCAGAAAAAAAAATTTATTTTGAAAATTATATAAAGCAATTTGCATATTACAATACATATGGAAAACATTACGAACCTATTGGTTCCAGTTTATACTTTTGTTAAAATAAATTTTGCATGAAAAATAATCCCACCAGTTGATTTATATACCTGCATGAATGTACTTTTTTCTGGTTTGAATGAAGTCTGTTCTGTCTGGTGTGTCTATTTTTAATAGCACGCCTACTTCCCTTCTGGTTTGACAGACTAAAAGTGTGTAGAGATGTTCTTGTGAAGCTGTAACTTTCTTTGTACAATTGCAGTACTCAGATATGATTCACAGTCTTCACTCCCATCTCTAAAAACAAAACGGCAGTTCTAATTTATTTCCTGCTGCAAGCTTTACTTGAAACAGAATTTAATTAGAAAGCATAAAATATCACATGAGTACCTGGAACAAAAAAAATCCATCAGCCATATGCAATATGTGTTAGACTGATTGTATGGCAGGTTTTGTGTGGCAATTAACATTCCGTGTGATGATGCAAGGCTTCTCTGTATAATATGGGGGATCTCTGATCTCTGGTTCCAAGAGAGCTTTCCAGGAGGCTAATTTGCCCGTAGCGAGTAACACATCAACAGGCTGCATAGCTTCCTTCTAGTGTTCCCAGCTTCTCAAGCAGCACAAACATGCATAATTGACCATTTGCATGTTCACTTTATGTTCATTTATTATCATGTTGCACGTTCAACTTATTATCACAAATTGACCGCAAATGATTTATCTATTTCAGTTAAAATTCATTCCTATCTACGATATTTGTTGAATAATAATTCAGTTTCCCCTCCCTGACCTGGGGGTATTCCACGAAGCAGGATTACTGAGTTAGCTAGATAACTGCACTAACTGGATAACTGGAGTCAAATCCGGAACAGCTCTTTTTACTTAAGTCCATGTTTCATATTTGGGAGGGTTCCGGGTTTTACTCAGTTATCCAGCGAACTCAGCAATCTTGCTTTGTGGAATAACCCCCGAGTCGAATGATGTCATTCCATGTTTGTTTTGTTCTATTTGATTTCATTTGCTTCACGTCTCTGAAAGCATCTGCCTTTATTTTCCAGTAGACTTTAACATGAATGTGTTTCTTGCACTGCTAACCACTGTCAATGTAGCTCTGTATATCATGGATATTAGGTTGCTTATACATATTAATACTCCTCAAAGCAATAACTCCTGCTATGATGATTTGTTTGTGTTAATCTCTAGCCTCATTAAAATGAAAAATCACAGTATTCAGTTGGTTGTGAAAGTGTTGAGTCCTGTGTTTAAGTATTTGCTTAATTCATGTAGTAATTAGCTTTATTATTTTTTTATTGTATCCTTATCCTTATTCATAACACCAAAATATTATTACACAGAGAAATTAATTAGATGCTTGACTACAGTAATTTGGGTTAAGGCATTTAATTAGCAAATTCCTTTTAGTACCTCAGATACATAATGACAATAAGTCTGTCTGCGTCCATGACTATAATTTAAAATCTTGCTCTCTATCTGTATACTCTAAAATATACCTTTGTTCATGCCACTGTGAATTATATTATTGAAATATAACTGCTATATTGCAATTTTTCTGTTGTAATGGGAAAAACATCACATTTTAGTGTCTTCATTTTAAAAGGACACTGAGAAAACAAATTCCACTATGTGATATGCATTTTGATACCGACCCTCTCCAGTGATGTAGGAACTAGTTTTCTGCCTGAATGATCAGAGCTTGGAGCAAGCTGCTTCAACATATGAGGTATAGAAAATGGCAGAGTGAAACCTGCAGGAAAATATGAACTTCCCAGGGATCTATAGACTTAATCTGAATACATAAGGTTTGTTTGAAGGTGCCTTTATGAAAGTAACATTTGATGGGTCTGTAGTAGTACAATTATGCAAAATACACATTACCCTGTAAAACTCATTCTTAACTAGTTGAACAACAATCCATAATTGAACAGCAATATAATTTACAGGTGTTGACTATTAGCTTTTTTGTTTGTATTTCTTTTCTTTTCCAGGGCAAAGGTTCTCAGAGCAGCACCCCTTCAGGTACTCAGAAGAAAGTGAAACGCACTCTCCCCAACCCACCACCGGAGGAGGAGTCGGCAGCCAGCCAAACAGGGTACAGCACTGGCTCAGCTCGTCGTCGCCTCTGCAGGAACACCAATATGGCTAGGGCCAAGATCCTGCAGGACATTGATAGGGAGCTTGACCTTGTTGAGCGAGAATCCTCTAAGCTTCGAAAGAAGCAGGCTGAGCTTGACGAGGAGGAGAAGGAGATTGACGCCAAGCTGCGGTACCTCGAGATGGGCATCAACCGGAGGAAAGATGCCTTGCTTAAGGAGAGGGAAAAGAGAGAAAGGGCTTACCTGCAGGGCGTGGCAGAGGAACGGGACTACATGTCCGACAGTGAGGTCAGCAACATTAGAGAGACTAGGGGGAATGGTCACGGACTGGAGAGGCCTAGAACAGCACCACAGTCTGAGTTCAACCAATTCATCCCACCACAGACCCAGCCTGAAGCTCAGTATGCCCAATCAGGTGGTTCTTACACCCAGTATCCATATGCACCACAGACCCAAGCCACCACTCAGTACACCCAGCAGACTCTTTACCAGCAGCCCTCTTTATACCATCAGCAGGTCGCTCCATATCAGTCCCAGTCAATCTACTCCTCTGTGCCTAGTCTGTCCTATCCCCAGTCCTCCCACCAGCAGTCCCAGCAGCAGAGCTACCAGCACACCTCCCAGATGCTCCTAATGCAGCAGAAAGCCAGACAGACCACACTTTCGGATCTGGAACCAAAGATCACCACAAACTATGAGGTCATACGCAATCAGCCCCTCATGATGGACTCCTCTTCTACAGATACCTCATACACCGTCCCTCACCTTGCGGGCAAGTACAGCAGCCTAGACCTGAGGCTGGGCCTGGAGGAGAGGGGCAGCATGGCCAGCAGCCCCATGTCCAGTATCTCAGCCGACTCCTTCTACGCTGACATCGACCACCACACACCCAGGAACTACGTCCTGATTGATGACATTGGTGAACTCACTAAGGGCTCTGCGGGGCTGTCATCCAGCTTCACCATTCCAGACAAGGACCTTGCCAAGGCTGACCGGCTCCTACGTGCTGCAGAGGCGCGCCGTTCTGCCGAGGTGACAGACTTTCTTGGGCCTTTGCAGGGATCATCCAGGCTCCACTCCTACAACAAGCCAGAGGAGGATGCCATGGAGGAGCCCTATGAACTGAAGCTGCTGAAACAACAGATCAAGCAGGAATTCAGACGGGGCACTGAATCCCTGGATCCTCTGACTGGCCTGCCGCACTATTACCCTGGCGAGGGCAGCTACAGGCACTTCCCCAAGGCCGAGAAATACAGCATCAGCAGACTGACACTGGAGAAACAAGCCGCTAAGCAGCTTCCTGCCTCAGTGCTCTATCAGAAACAGACTAAGCATAAAAAAGCCCTGATGGACCCTAAAATCACCAAATTCTCCCCCATCCAAGAAAGCAAAGATCTAGAACCAGATTACAGCAGCTACCTGGCATCCAGTGCCTCTTCAGTCAGTGCCCTGTCCTCCAGAGCGCGGCTCCTGCAGGACGAAATCACACTTGGTTTGAGGAAGAACATCACTGAGCAGCATAAATACCTGGGTTCTACCCTCGGAGCCAATCTTGCACAATCTCTCAATCTAGGGCAGAGCCTCAATCTGGGCCCAGCTATGCGATCCTCTCTTCAGGATGATACCGCATACCCCAGTGGCAGCAGATCCAGACCCTCCTCAAGGCCTTCCTCTGTTTATGGACTAGACCTTTCCCTAAAAAGAGACTCATCCAGTTCCTCTCTGCGTCTAAAGACAGAAAGTGAGGCCTTGGACTCCTCTTTCACAACTCCATCAGTGCGAACCAAGCCAACAAGCCTGCCCATAAGCCAAAGCAGGGGACGCATCCCAATCGTGGCACAAAACTCTGAGGAGGAGAGTCCCTTGAGTCCAGTTGGTCAGCCTATGGGCATGGCACGGGCGTCTGCCGGGCCCCTCCCACCCATATCGGCCGACTCAAGGGACCAGTTTGGGTCAAGCCATTCCCTCCCTGAAGTACAGCAGCATATGAGAGAGGAGTCCAGAACACGTGGCTATGACCGGGATTTAGCCTTCATAATGGATGACTTTCAAGGCGCCATGTCTGATAGCGAAGGTAAATTTGGTCTCAGACTGTTATCACGCCACCGCTCTGTGGATTTGCATTTCATGCATGTACCTGATTGTGTTCATGTCTGTTTATGTAAGCTTTGATTTCCCCTTTCTCTGTCCTGTTTCCTTTTGTCTGTTCATTATGATTAAACCTATTTCTTTCTGATTCACTGATTTTGTGTTCCCTTGATGCATGCCTTGGTCTGTATGTGTGTTTTCTTTAAATGTATATGAAAATTGTTATCACACATGCCACATGTTGACTACCATGCTGTGCTTGCTAAATAATTTGTAGTAAAAACAACACGTTACCTTTATATCTTCATAAACTAAAGAACACAAGAAGTGCCTCTCTCACAAATTGAAAACATAGTTTTCAGCAATTGTTCTCATCAATTGGAAAACGATTCCCCATTTTTCTGAAGTGAGACAGTTATTCTGTGATAAGTTTACCATAGATGGAAAACCAAAATGCAAGCTAATGCCCTTGCAGATATCACTAATGATTAATAAATATGAGCACAATCTTATTTGTGGTTAGATGGTTGGAGGACAGCCAATGAGCTGTGACTAACACACAAAAGCAGCCGCAAATCATTAGGGATTTTTAAAATAATGTCATATTGACATTTTTATTTAACCACGATATTTTCATGGAAGCTGGATTACTTTATTTTCACCCTAGTATAAAAATCCTTTGCCTTTATGAAAGTAGGCCAGCTCTTAAACAGGGCACATGGAATACATATAACAATTACATTTGTAATTGTAATTACAGTAGTGTCTTAGACCAATAATAGATATAGATTTATGAATAGATATGGAATTTCCTATTGTAAAGATAGTCTCTCCTCTGGATGGAGAGACGTATTTGTTTAGGCAGTTGCTCTTTCAGTTAGTTCATTTTTTGTCTAGATTTTCTATATATTTAATTTATTTTCAATGTAAAGTTTTCATACTCATCAACTCCCTGCATATTAAAATCAATTTTAATAAGCCTAAACTACCCGTTTTTTACCTCTACCATTTCTTGAAAATGCATGTTGTGTTATGCAATATCAGTGTATATTTCAATTTTAATAAAGCATTAATTTGCATGTTATTGACTTTTCATAGTGACGTTTTGATGATAACTTTGCATGTTCTTTGTTTGTTGGAAAGAATTGTGTAATACTCTTTCGTTGATTCTTCACATGTATTTTTAAATCTAAAGTAGGGCTGCTGTTAATCTATGTAGAACTGAGTGAATATACATTTGATTAGCGCTGAGGCTAACTTGTCAAAAAAGATTTGAAAACATAGTGGAAATGTGGATTAAGTGACAAAACAAATCAATAAGTAGAGTGACTGAGAACAGTAGAATGTTCTGAGAAAGATCTCCGGCCTGCATCCTATTTAACTGCATTGCACTTTGTCCTTAATTGTTAAAATACAAAACTGAACATGAAAAAAGGACATGGATTCAAAACATCATATTTCCTTCACTTTGAATTACAAATACATGCCTGTGTCACTTTTTCAGTGCTTTAAGGGCTTTTTATTTCTCACACAACATTGTTCTTCAGGAGCATACCAACTCATCCTGTTGTGTAAGAAACTGACAAATGACAATGACAAAAATTAACTTTGAATAATGAGCATGGTGGCTTTATTGAATCTGTGCTTGCTATGGAAATATTTGCAGCCCTACTTTAAGTGAGCAAAACAAGAAAATAATGCATGCCACTACAATCAAATTGAAGTTCTGAATTCTGAAACTTGAAAGTTCTGTGTTTATCTTTACAATTGTTGTTGTACTATGCTCTTTTATCACAAAGCTTTTGTTCAAATTTCTTATTTTTATCATCTTTAAAGATGATTAAAGTATGACCATCCCATTTTAAATGTATTATGTGAGCACCATGTTTATACTGTTTTTTTATTGCCAGTTTATCCTTCTGTTGGACTAAAGAGAACTTTCTAATGTTCTCTCTTATGTTACTTAAGGCCTAACAGACGTGGATATTCCAAATTTATTTTGGATTCTGAATCTAAAAATGTAGAATTCTCTGCATGCTCTACATGTGCATTTACTTCTTATCTTTTGCCCTCAGGCTCATAGAAAAGGATAAATCGCTTTAAACATTAAAACATGAAGCATCATATACACTTTATCAAAGTATTGATTTGCCTTGGTTGCAGCATTAAGTGACTCCCTGGTGACTTTGAGCAGAGATGATCCAAGATACACTCACGAACATATGAAAGACGGTAGAGTATTAGTTAAATTATGCACTGGACCATTACCTCTCACTAAGACCTCATGTATCAGAAAGTTAATACTTCATTAAATGTGTTGGTATGCATTCTCACAAAGGGTAAATGTGTAAAGGGTAGTTCCTAATTCATTGTTCATTCAAGTATGTTATACAGTATGTACTCTAAAATCATTTGTGTTATTCTGCTATTGATGACTGTATACTGTTCCTATAACATGAATATTCTTTCTTCTTACATTGTGACTGTGTGCAATGCAACTCATTTGACTACTTAGTACTTTCATAAATAAAGTTTAAGCAGGGACTGAAGTAGCATTAAACTCACAGGGATTGAGTGTTATACACTGCTTATAAAAGGTTTCTAAACAGGTCACATGCAACAAAATCATGGCACATAATTTCACATTGTAGGTCCAAGAAAACAATGTTCACTATTTGTATACACTGCAGGAGTAAATTACCTTCTCTTGTAGAAATGAATAATTTCATAGTTTCTAAAATATAACTTTGCCACACAGCAGGAGGCTCCAGCTGGGATACAGAAGGTGAGAGTTACAATAACCCATAAAGCATAAATATATTCTTGCCATATATCTCATGGTTTGAACAAACTGCATCTCCGTGGAACATTTTTGACCCATGAGTATCCATAACCATGTGCACCCGAGCAATCGTCCAGGCCTCTCCGACATTGCATACCTGATAAATTGATGCATTCCTGTTTTATCATAACAGGACATGTCTGAGCGCAAAATATATGTATACATGTTTTCAGGTTTGTCATCCCTGTCCACCTAAACCATGTTTCCCCTGCTTGACTGATCCCATTCTCTTGTTAATGGAGGCTATTATTGAGTATCATTTTCAGTACCAGTACAAAACTTCCTCTCCTTAGCACAGTCTGTAAGAATTAAAATTTTGGGAAGAGAAAAAATCACTTGATAATCTTTCCCAGAGAAAGCAAATGCATGCTATGTTTAGAGCTATATTCAATTAAATCAACTGCCTTTTTATTGGCACCAGTGTGCCAATCTCCAAATCACCACAGGCATATTATACTAATAACAACAATAAAGCCATAATGCTGACAGAACATTTGTGCTGCTGATCTCTCACCAAAGACTTTTAAAAAAATGACTTACAAATAAATATGGTGTGTTTTGTGACAGCTTATTTAAAGCTTTATTATGGTTCTGTCATTGTACAATGCTCCATGATACCAGTATAAATAAATGTGCAGCTTTTTGATGGCTGTTAAAACTTATTTAAATAAAACAATCCCAATTGTAAAAACAGATTGCTGTAAAACACATTGAAATGTAACGTTCCAGTAAATCCCTTAAAGGTGCTAAAATTGATTGTGACTTTGGTTCTAATACAACCTTACAGTTTACAATGTATGGAACAGTAGTACTAACACACCTTGATCAAATTGAAAGATGGAAATTAAGCCTGACTATATGTTAAGCCAGCTAACTAACCACAATTTATAAATTGATAACTTTACAAATGTTATAGGACTGTTCAGAATATGAAGCCTAATGAAGCATCAGCCTCCAGTGGATAGGGCTATAAAAATACATATATCCTAATAAAGCTATCAAATCACAATCTGAATGAAGGACTATACATTAGAGCACGGCTATTTAACGGAAGCCACTACATTACAACATCCATGCAGTATATTGGGTGTAGTTTAGGCTTTCATTCGCTTTTCATGGGAAAGTGGTGTGACAAATTCAGCACACTTACATATCTTTTGCCACAAGGATAAATAATTTTTCTGTTTATTCTAAATTTAATTCATTTAGGCTTTTGGTGGTTATTCATATATTTTCTTTTGGGGTGGAGCAAAAGGATAGCAAAGGTAACATTGATTTAAATGGACCTGTGTTCCTACCCTTCCACTATGTCTGCATCTCCAGTATTGTCTTAAATCTGTTTTCTATCATTCCTCTGTGTATTTGTCTGTGTGACGCAAGTTCCTTGCATGTGGTAACTCAGTGACTAGTCAGAGAACTGTGCATGTGCAGTCCCATTCACACAGTCACAGTGCTGCATGTAACGCTGTTTGGCTTGAGCGATTGATTTTGACTTGAATTTGTGAAGCGTATCATCTCAGACGGGAGGAGACCGACTGGTTCGACAAACCCCGTGAGGGGCGGCTGGAAAACGGACATGTGCAGGACCGCAGACAGGTGATACACAATCCGATCTTCCCCTCAAACAGAGGTATAAGGGACAGTCAGCTGTGCACAGTAATTTATAGATACTGAGTGCAAAGTCGTGGGAAAATAATGGGAAATATTTTCAAGTTTTGTTTGGTAAAAGCTATTACTTTGTTGCAGCACATTTATATTAGACCTAATGACAGATCTAATAGCAGTTTATATATTGTATGCATT
The DNA here is from genome assembly GCA_029718625.1 of Synaphobranchus kaupii. NCBI lineage: Eukaryota > Metazoa > Chordata > Actinopteri > Anguilliformes > Synaphobranchidae > Synaphobranchus > Synaphobranchus kaupii. The sequence goes on from CM056376.1 coordinate 98,961,420, forward strand.
TCAAGATGAACAGTGGGTATCACATTTAGGTAAGGATTGCTATTGCAAGGATTTTGTTTATACTGGAACCCCCAAACAGGTACAACTACAATTGTTGAGAATTTAGAAAGTAAAACAGAATACTTGCTAATAAGCCTCTCCACACAGTTAAGAATAAAGTGCATTGCAGTTATGTGAAATCTGAGTCTTTTTTTAGTATTTTCTGTGTTCATAAATCAGACACCATATGATTGTTATTAAATTATAGTACATTAATATGCTGTTATTTTTGTTTTTTCTCCTCAGATTAAATCAATTCACTACCCTTTCCCCCATACCAGAATCAAACTGCTAAGGGATCCAAAAGATCATAGTGTATCAGGTAAAATACTATTACAGATTGGGTGGAAAGGAAGACTCCATAATCACAGGCTTATACTGTATTTATATAAGCTTACATTAATATTGAACATAGGTAACTACACAATTACAAGGTTGATGTATAATGCAGGCCTATAGGTTTAGTTCAGCCACAGTAATAATGTGAAAATCATAATCAAAGCAGTGTGGGATTTATGGCCATTTAAAAAAAACATTCCACACAAGACCACACCCATCAGCTCCTCCACCTGGAGGACCATAGAAGTATTTTTACTGTCTGGTTTCCCCCTGCTATTTACTTTAATGGAAACATTTAAGCACTTAAAGAAAGGCTGGAACTCTGGCATTGGCATAACGGGTTGTGCCTTTTAATAAATACCATATACCAGTATTTTTACTTTTGTTCTGTTTCCTGATAGTATTTATTTCTAAAAAGCATCCATAATGAATGTATGTAGAGAGGGCTGATTACATTTGTGAGCAATGTTGCTTTTTTGGGATGGTTGAGCAGTCTGTTTTACTATATACAGTAAGTAAGAAGCTTTGTCATACTGCAGTTACTCACCGGGAAAGAAAATCCATTGTTCACAAAAAAATATATATTTTCTGCATGTTCATCTGGAAAGCATCAATCTTAGTAATAAAAGGGTTTGGGTCTTGACAGTGATAACTGACTTTCTTTGAGATTAATTTGCTTGGTTGAAACCCTTTACTAGGGGAACTCACTTTACATATAGTTATTTTACACAACTGCCATACAGGTATGTCATGCAGCCAAGCTGTATGTAGACCGCATATAACTATACAATTAGGTCCTTTTCATGTTTAGAGGGATTATTTACCATATGTCAGAAATAGCTATGCATGCCATGAAAGATAAAATATCCCGTATTCACATCATGCTTATTGTGCTATATTGCAAACAATTACATAGAATAGGTAATTTTTTAACTGCTCAAGTTAAAGACTGACATTAATCAGTAGGATCCTAATTGGTGAAAATGTGAACACCTGGCCATTGGCCACGAATATTAAGCAGTTTGGTAGATAATGAAGAATTCAAAGACCTAGCAAATGGTAGCACAATATGGAACATGGTACTTTTATTCTTCATGGCATGCATAGCGATTTCTGACAATGAGCCTTAAATCCCTTCAATGTCCCTGTCAAGGTCATTTATGTAAATACATTCTTCTTCTACAGAGAGGAGAGCATTTATGTTTGTTTGACAGGGTGCTGTGTTTCAGATTTCATGTTTATTTAGGCACTAAACAAAGGCTTTTATTTCTACTTATGGTGTTTGATTCCCAGTCATTAAAGCCTTACGTGTTTCATTTTCACATCACATTATCTTACACAATTATAAATCATCCCATAGAGACTGAATCTCATCTCATAGAAATAGACATGTTGTTTAGTCATACTGTTAAAAATGTAATTGTCCCCAAGACAGCCAGATTAAATATTATTACTTGTCATTATGTTTTTTCAATTGAACTATTGCTTGAGTTGGCTGAGGGGGTACGTGCCATATTTTGCTATAGTACATCATGCCACTCTCTTGTATGGTTTTTGCAGGCAATGGGCTGGGTATCAGAGTGGTCGGTGGTAAGGACATCCCTGGGAACGATGTAGACATTGGAGCCTACATTGCAAAGGTTTTACCTGGAGGCGCCGCAGAACAGACTGGAAAAATTGTCGAAGGTAAGCCTTGGTGACTGAAACAGCTATTTCTTTACATTGCCACGGGAACATCACTGCCCCATCATGTGAGACAAACCCTCCTCAAAAGCTTGCTCCATATTAACCCAGGCGTGTTCATTGTTCCGCGGATAAATCGGGCAGGCCAAGGAGAGACAGTGATGTCCACTTCAATTAGTGTAATAAAAGCTTGTTTAATTTGTGCCGACTCTGGGGCTAGAAAATTTTCAAGTGGTTGGATGGGCGGGCACGGGACATGACCATCCCCCATCATTGTAGACTTGGTCTCTTGTAGGGGCATGGCAATATCCTTTCAGCTTGAGTTAGTGTAAGGATGAAATAAAACAGACCTGGCAGCAGCTGGGGTCAAAGAAGGACACATCTGTAATTATAAATGTCTCATCTGAAAGACACAGCTGGCAAGATAGAATCACTCAGTGATACAGGTTACAATAGCTGTCCTCTTATGGATCTCCTGATGTTCTTCCACTAGTGATGGCATTTTATAATTTAACAATCACAGCTAGTGAATATTTTTTTTCATTTTTTAAACGTTAATTTTACATTTTCTCTCACAAGTGGAGGCCTAATAAAGGGATTTTTCACCCATTTTGAAGAATTTGATATTTGTTTTACTTACCACCAAAATGGTAAGTAAGGCTGTAGTGATGCTGTCCTGGTGTCACCATTGTAGCTATCCTGAATTGGAGCAATGCTAACAATTAGCATCTCACTATTGGATGTAATTTCCCCCCCGGCTAACTTGCTTTAAAAATAACCATCTAAATCCACTCAAGTAAGGTTTAAGAACAGCTTTACAAGTATCGTTGTTGGAAACGGAAATGTCCATGTAAGTACACAACAATGATATTTTCACTCAAATGACTGTATATGATTACGTTGTTTCAGCCTCTGTTTAGATTTACGAACATCCGGTAAGAGAGCCGGTAACTTTTAATATCACTCAGCGCGAGAACAGCATAGTTAATTCTACATGTACATGTTTATTCTCTGCATATGTGGTTTAGAACACATGTCGTGTGCAGTGTTTTTACTGCAATAATCACATCACACCATGTGTTACTGTGTGGACGTTCCTGTCTGGCATTGTAATCACTCATTGTTCAGAGCAGAAGTCACTGACAGTAAGCAGAATTCACGTGAGATTTACAGCTCTCAAGTGATTAAAGTGTGCATGTAGCATGTAGAAGCTACCGTAAATTACCCAACATTTCCACAGAGAACGCGTATAAGGCCTACTTCCATTTTTTAAATTGTGTTACTTATATAAACTTCAGTACTTATGTAAAATTACTACAGTCATAAATGCTGCAAATGCATTTGATTTGTCATAAAAAATGTCCCTGTAGGAAAAAAAAATAGAATTAGCATTTGTCTGCCTTTGTATGGTGTGGTTAATGCTGGCATTAACAATGTAGAGGAATGAGAGCGTGCGACATTAAAATAGAAGCTACTTTGCATGAAGATTTCCTTTATGACAGAGAGAATGTCTCACTGGCACGAGCACTTAACTCGAATAGACAGGGAAAAAACTCATAGTTCAAAGCAACAGTCAGTGACTTTATAATAGACTCAAATACCTGATAGCATAATATTCTCATTATACATTCTATGTGGTTAAAGCTGGTCTGTATTTGACCCGAACTAAGAAAAGAAGCAACTTGCCATTACTTGCTATTAGAATGAAAATCACATTGAGACTTTGTTAAATAAAGTAAGTCTTATAAGATGGAAATGCTTCAGAAAATTATGTAATAAATCAAATTCCCAGTGTGTACAGTATATGGAGTTTGAAGAATTGCCATTATAATTATTTATTTATTTTTTTACATTTGAAGCAGATGCAATTCATTTATATGGGAGAAAATCATCTTCAAAATAAACGGCTAATTAAACTAACATTATATTACCACATCAGACTAAGCCAACGGCAGGAAGCTAAACTAAGTGCTAGCTGTATTATAATTTTCCCATGGGCATCATATCTGCTTAATTTCAGATGTAAATAGATACAGTAGATGACACTGCTTGTTAATGCATGCCTGATAAATGCATTCTTGTAGTTCAGTGTGACAGGTGAAAACAACATGCAGCATTCAGTGTGAGTAGTGCCAAAAACGATATTTGATTTAGCACGGACCTACTACAGGCAAGAGTTCAATTGGCAGATGCGGTATGTGTCCTGTCCATTGTACAAACATTGCACTCTGAAAAGGAAAGCAGCAGCAGCAGACTGCCATTTGGGAGTAAGGAGAAAGTCTGCCAGTGAGTGGTGTAATGGGAACAGTTTCAGAAGGCCAGTGGAAGACCTGAAAGGACCTGCCAGCAATAACATGAGGAATTAGGATGGCCCGTCTCCCTTGGCGGATGTCCAGCAAAGTGCCTGAATAAAACAATTATTCACTTAAACATCCAGAGATTTCCCTACTATGATATGGCAGCTGAAAATGTCCCAGATCAGATTAAATAATAAAGCCTGACCAAATGTTGTGTAGGTCACTGTTCACTTGTGGCCATTGTGGCCTCCAGTATCCAGCATGATTTAGAGGTATTTTGCATTCCTGTGTTGACCTTGGTGGTAGTTGGACACGAACACTCTACAGTGAATAATAGAAATGATTCCGGGATGGGATCACATGGTCATACATTCATGCCATGACGATAGGTGGCATGATGACCAGCTTGTGGTCGCAGCAGGACGTAGAACTGACATATGGAGGGGGCGTGTCTGTGAACCAGATTACTGCTTACGCAGACAGCAGCTCTGCATGGCCGAGTCCTCCAGGAAATATGAGTCCCAGGAGATCCATTGAACCTTTGAGGGCAGTTCTGTAAAAAGCCATAGTACACTTATTTTTACAGAACAAATAAGTATTTGTTTGTTGTTTTTATGTGAGTATTGAAAGAAAGTGAATGTTTTTGTAATATCATCTTTCAGTTTCAGATCCCTGGAATTAATCTAACGTACTGTATGGATTTTTCCTGATATATGGGAGGCCCCATTGCCAGACTTCAGTTGCAGATTGAAGTACTATGTGGTAGTAATGCTGCAAGCAGGCGATTAAAAATGATTACTCATTGGTGTCCCATTTTTCTAGCATGCCGGCAATGAATTATAGGTGCCTCAACAAGGATTGTAAAACAAAGATGAGGGGAAATGTAGCAAGTGTGGTGCATCAGACGTAAAATTATTTTCTTATCTCCTTGAATTTATGACATCATACACTAGCTGGGGTTGCCCATAATTTCTACTGTGCTTTAGCCAAACACATGCTTCAGCAGGGCAAAATATACCCCTATATGTTTTCCTTCTGTAAAAAGAAAACTCCTCCCAAAGCCATTAATATCTGTAGTGCCAAAACTGAAGAGATTTGGAAAGGGACTATGATTGGGACACATTGATAAAATATCTACCAACGGCATCGCTCCAAACAGAATAAACAATCTTAATATTTGTGGCTTTTGTCCGAAGTAGGAGAACAGGGTGTTCTAGCTTAGTGTTCTAGCTTAACACTGGGCCAACAAACAAGTTGAAGGGTAGCTGAACGGAAATAATGTGTCAGTGATATTAGATAGAAATAGCATGAGCATCTTTTCATCATTTCAACTAAAAAATCTTCCCAGTATGGTGCACTTTCTCATGTAGAAGGGTTAGGTAGGTTAGGTAAGGATTGACTTTCGACTTTCAATAATTACTGAAAACCTTTTTGTTGCAGTCGTTTATAACTGGAATTGGCAATGGCAAAAATAAACAAACTTAAAAGCTTATGTTTATGTCAAAGGCTGCAAAAGTATTTTTTCAATTGCTCTCTTTACAGATGTGTTGTATTTTAGAGTTGTCTTACAAAAACACTCAAAGTTGTAATACCCTGTAAATACCACAGTTCACAGCACTGTTCACAATTCCATTGGACTATGATCTTTTGGTTTGAAGAGGCTTTCCTGTCTTTGTACTCACTCTCTCACTCTCTCTTTCTCTGTCTCTCTCCTTTTACTCTGTGATGTTCCCTGATCCCTCTCTCCAGTTTGTGAGTTTCTGTGATATAATAGCCTCATATTTCCAGATTGCAGATACAGGACGTTCCGGTCTTAAAATGCCATTTCCCTTGTCATCCTCAGAAAACAGCAACTAAAATAAAGCTCACACTTTTCTGAATGAAGGTTAAGTAATACTTTAAACAGAAGCTGTAAAGTTGAACGGCTAATGTATGGAGTTTGGCATTGCCTGGACTTTGCATAGCATGTACTGCAGGTATAGAGGTAGCACCTCTATCCTTTACTTAACCCTTGCGTCGTATTCATATTATGTACTATGCACCCCATGTCCACAGGGTCAAAAATTACCCACCCTCACTAGACCCCTTGTGATGAAGCTTCTTCATTGAATTTTAAACGCTAAATCTAGTTTTCATGAACAAACAACTTGTTATTCATTACTAAATCAGTGAATAACTGCTTTTCTAGTCCAGACAGACTAGACACACTGTATTTCTGCAGTCTATACCACTCATTTCTACTACAAAACACACATCATAATAGATTTATTTTGCTGTAATAGATGTGTGGCGCTTAATTTTTATGACTTCTGATTTCACAACTGCAGTGTTAAAAAAGACTCATAAGACAATGTTTTTACCTGGATGGTGTACCTCTTTTATAAAAATATAAAAAAGGGCAATAGTTAACTTTTTCTAATGGTAGGGTCGTTAGAAAAGTAAAAGCAATAGAATGTCATGCTGAAATACTTAAATTCATGGGGTATTCACTGCTGTTAAATGCTGCTGACCTGATGACAACATGAGGGTTAAGTTGTACAGTATGTCCTAAAAAAAAAGGCCAAACAAATCCTCTGTAGTTTGGTCATAAGACCATCTCATTGTCTTGTCACAGATTTTGAGTTGCGGCGTAAACAAAAGGCATATTTGAAGACACGTTTTCACTGATGTAAGTGGTAACTTCCCGGGAGTGTGTTATGTTTGCTGTGAAGTTTTTTGTTTGTTTTCATGCATGCATTTTTTGGAGTGCCTGTTCTTTCTGGCCTGCATTCCAATACCCTTCTGTGTGGGTGCAATGTGTATGCAAAGCAATGGGTGGTAAATTGTTAGAAAGAAAAACTTCAGGAGCCCTGAATCAAACACAGCAGTGAATAATGAATACCGGAGCATTCACCTCTCACTGCTAAGGTAAGTTTAACCAGCCTGCCCATAAATAAGTGACTGCCCTAAAGAGGGAGGTTGTTTGGAGATGTCATACACACCGACAATTTTCAATGATAATTCCAAACTCTGTTTGTGACGATGAAAACGAACACTTACTTTAAATTTCGCATCTCTGAGTTAAAGAAAAATGTTTTCTGAATCCATACCAGAGTGTTTCTCATGGTAAATTGAAAAAAAAAACTACTGGAATGTCTGAACAAGTCACTGCATAAGTAATAGAATCATGATGATTTTTTTGTGTAAACTAATTACATGTACCGTAGCCTGTATTTGATTTGGTTAGCAGACTACATTTAGGTGATACAGATGGCATCATCTGAATTTTTTCCCCCATAAAGTTCAATAGGAAAATGAATATCCACCTTGCTCACTCGAGTTGATGTGCCACTGCCCACACTTCTAAATTCTGATTCTGAAAAAGGTTAAACCGTACTGTGAAATTTAAAACTGGCTTTGACTTTTTAGGTTAAGAATAGGTAACTTAGTAGACTATGGCCGGTTTCTGCTGAGCGCTGGAGGTTTAGGGTTCTATTTTCCGGTTGGCACATGGCGGGTTGGCGAGCCAGCTCGTTTGCGAAGTGACATTTTTGGCATGCTATTTTCACGCTCCTGAGCCCGTTTGACTTGCCGTGCGCCGGAAGTGGGAGGAGAGTTGCTGGTGGAGGTGTGTCAGTCCAGAGCGAGCAGGGAAACTGCAAATTTGGGGCTCTATTTCCCGGCCGGTGGCGAGCCATCACTTGCGAGGTAGCAATTACGTAACGGATTTACACGCGCCTGAGCTCGTTTGATGATTTGGGGACTCGCCGTGTGCTAAAGTGGGAGGGAAGCCGCTGCTGGAGGGGTGTGTCCGTCAAGAGGGAGCATCTCAGTTCAATTTTACTGCAGCAGAATGCTATTTTGGGCTAAATTACACTGCGATTCGCGCTCGTGCTGCCCATCAGGTGAGACCACGTTAACGGCGCAAATCGCACCACAGCGTACGACGAGTTGCTAATTTCAGGGCTTTCCCCTATGCGTGCATGATCATAACCTATTCAAAAGCCAATCAACCGTTTTCGTCGATCATATGCGGTCCAATTTGACTGAAATAAATCCCCCGAGCAGGAAAAAAATATACTTTGCATTTACTGTTATTAATGGGAGAGTAGGTTAGGCTAAAATAAATTATTTAAAAATTTATTTTATTGACTAGCTAAGGAAATTATTAGAAGCTTTTTATTTTTCACAGTCCAGATAACCTATTAGTGACTTTTATCATCATCTCGTCTGTCTGGAAATTCTTGGGCAGATGGGGGTACTGCAGCTGAAGATGAGCTAACGTTAGCTTGCTAAGTAGAGAAGCCCGCCCGACAAGGTCAGAAACTGCACTACGGTTAACCACATAAAGCGATTCTAGCTTTTAGTCCTTCAAGCTAGCTAGCTAACGTTAGAAAAAAAGTGTTTAAAAATGGAGCTGTGTGCTACTGCTGGCTAACGTTATATGAAAACGTCTGGAGACAAGGCTGCAGGTTCGGATGGAATTATGGGACGTGGACTCTTTAAACAGTGCCAGCGCTGGTATGTTCACAAAAAAATACTAAAACGTAAAATATACTCGAAGCTGGACCAGAAAAACTACACCGTTTGCGAACGGGCGTTATATTGAACAATCCGGGAAATTGACGGTAAGACATAATCAGTAGAAATGGTTTAAAAGTAAGCTTTAGTTAATGTCTACGCTCTAAATGAATATGGAATTTACTTCCGAAATCAGCATGACGTAATCACTTGAGTACTCTATTGACTATGACGGCTCGCCGCACGCCATGTGCTTCCCGGAAAATAAAGCCCTTAAGCTGCATTCTCACCAAATCCGGCGAGGTACATCGATCGGACGCATTCTAGCCTATTCATTTTCTATGGAGAGGATGCAATGCGTTCACGAGGTGCATGGTGGATGTGGTGCAGCGACTGTGTGGTACGTTCGCCGGTTCTGAATTTGAATAGGATAGATTCCAAATCTACTTTAGGCAAACGGCGTCCGCCGTTGCTCGCGAAACTCGGATCAAATGGTCAAAGTAGGCGTTTTGGATCAAATATGAATCAAGATTGGACCGTTTAAGTGGTATAAAAGAAAGTTTATTAACAGGCCGCCATATTGTTCCAGTTTGAAAACGCAGGCAAAATACGTCTAACCAATCAGGTGCCATTAATGTTCCCACGTAGGCTACTGAACCCATCTAATAGCACCGCCCACCAAATGTAGAGTTTGGGGTTCCTGCGCGTCCCCATACGTCGTCGCCGGATTTGGTGAGAATGCAGCTTTAATGGAAGTGTATAAGAGAGAGAGTTAAATTAATGGGAGAAATCGCACACTTTGGCCTTCCCCGTAAGGAATAATGTTCAATTAGCATCAGGGGGCTAACACATTTATACCCACATGCCCCCCTTAACTATATGGAAATGGCTGAACAAATCTTTCCCATGTTTGTTTTTTGGTGAGATATTGCTGAGATGAGTTGACCTTCCAAGTGGCTTTGTAATTGATGCTAAAACAGCTGAGATATTGATGGCTGAAATTTGGGTTTTAACATGTGCAACCAAAACCAAACTTAGGGGGACACTACAACGTCCACCTAATTAAAAAGGTCAGCGAGAGCTGTCAGATTCTTCAATATCAACATTACATTCATCTGCAAGGCCTGAGACCTACAGGAAATGATGGAGTGTGAAAGTGATCAATCAGGCCTGAAACACAATGCAATGGCCTTCCTTTCGATTTCAAGTCCCGGTGTGAAATGTGATCTGTGCAGCCATCAGACCAAAGGGATGAATGCATCTCTTGGGAATGACTGAATCCTCTGGTTGTTTTCAGGAATGCAGGTACTGGAATGGAATGGAATTATTCTGACTGGTAAAACTTATGAAGAGGTCCAGACCCTGGTGGTTCAGCAGTGTGGGGAGGCTGAACTGTGCGTCAGACTGTGAGTTACCTCTCACCTTCCACAATCCCTGATGGCATATCCCTAAAGTTTGAACAACTGATTTGAATTCAGCCAGAATTGTAAATGCTTGTGTGAAAGCACATTTGCTGTTCACTTTCATTTAGCATGCTGAAAAATGTTTCAATATGAAATTATCTGTTTGGTCCTATTTTGGTCACAACTGTAGTGCAAGTGCACCTGGGTACGAGCGGAATTGCTAATTTTGTCCAGTGTGATAATTTTGTGGTCTGAAATAAAGGTGTTTGCATCAACGTGGGTTGGGTGGAGCAATAAAAACCTTTGAGGGTTTATTAACCCTTGTCCACCTTGTCCTCCCTCTCACATAAGCCACCTGTGACCCAAATTTATAGGTAGGCTACAAACCACCACAATCATATTCATAAGCAAGAGACAACTAATTGTTTAAAAAAGCTTTGTTCAATGCATCCTGACAATCAAAACAATAAAACAATGTATCCTTATGCACTTATGTTTTTTACAGCCAAACTAAAATTTATATACAACTATGATAATACAAATATCTGGTACAACATATCTCTGACTATAGTGATCAGCTGTGATCAGTTGTTTCTATTTTCAGCTTTGAATCATTTGGCTAAAAATGCAACAAAGAAGCTGCATCTTACTGGTTTCCGTATGATGTTTCCACACTTATTTTGGATGTGTCTCTCTAAGGGATTTGAATATGCTGTCGGATTCCGAACAGCCTCAGCATTTGGAGCTGCATGACCAGACAAAGGCTGGTACGTTCTCCCATGATGCCCTGCTCCCTCGTTATCATCACACACTTGCTCTGGCTCACCGTTAATTAATGGAGGAATGATAAGATAACAAGTTGGCTCTCTAGTCACACAGCAGCATTAGTGCACCATCAATCCAGCATTAGCCTTGCACATGTGAGCTGCTTGCTGAGTTGAGATTGTGGTGTCGTGACGGTGGCAGGCGTTGGGCGCGCATGCTTATTTAACGACACTCGTTTCTAGCTAAAAGATTACCTCCTTTGTGATGATTACTTTGTGACAAATATGCTCCATTTGACTGCTCTCAGAAAACTAGGGTCACATTTTCAGATCAGGAGATTGGGAGGGCTTGTTCTAGAATTATTTTTTAAATATTCCCAATCTTTATGGTACATTGATGGGTTTTACTCCTCAGTTAAGGTAACACAGCCCAATGTATTCAGAGCATTGCTTGATGCAGGGGCCTGGGCTCTGTCTTTAGGAGACAGGCAGAGGTCCCCAGGAGTTGATCCCAAACAGCTTGCTGCAGAGCTGCAGAAGGTGTCTCAACAGCAGGCGCCCTCCACAGTACTGTCAGTATCGGAGAAAGGCCCTCACATCCACTCAGGCACTGCATCAGCCGCCTCCAGTGCCATCCCCAGCCCCGGGCAACCCGGATCCCCTTCTGTCAGCAAAAAGAGGCACAGCAGTAAGGTAAGATAGGCACTGTGTGTGCAGCTCAAAGGAGGAAGCTCACATTTCTAAGATAAACTTCAGTGAAACACACACAAAAACACTGTCAATACACCCAACTCAATATACGACTCATTGTATATTTGCTTACCACCCTCAGACACTTCCAAACCTTACATTTTAATAGTAGCAACAGCAGTGTTGTGCAATTGAAATTCAAACCTGCAGCCATCCTACATTTACATTTAACAGACGCTCGTTTCCAGAAGTACATACATATTCAGGCAATGAACAGCGCTGATGGTTAGTTAGATGCCATAGTAGGTGAAAGAGTATTGTGCCCTTTGTGAAATCGTATCCTACACTGGCCAGGCACATGCAGAGGGGGCGGGCCCTCAAAAGGTCTCTGCACGGCCCTGACACTGGCCAATGGTTCTCATAGGACCAGAGCTACATGCATTAACTGCATTATTTATCTCCTCCCAAGCTAACATTCAACATCATCTGTTCTTGGCTTCTCTCCTCTGGTCACGAAAATACTAAAATTCAGTAGCCACACCAGTGCGCCCATGCGCTGTGCCATTGACTGCCCCCATGGGCCATGCGCCATTGATTCCGGAAAATAGAGCCCTACATCTTGTTAATGCACTGCAACAAAATCAACATTCATTTTCCACAGTTTTTCCTGCCACTCAAACTCAAATCCATTTTTCTCTTTATGTATCTGTTCAAAAGGCAGTGTTCTCTGTCTCCAACAGCACCACCATCTTGAGTCATACATATTTCAGCACAAGACTTATCTATAAATAGGATTTTTATTTTCAGTTCCTTGGTGGGGGTTGTTACAAGAGGTTCTGTTTTCCCATATTTCGAGTGTGTTTCTGATTCGTTTTTGTACGGTCCTCGAAATGCTTTGTGCATATCGTCATTTCGCTTCACGTCTTTGATCCCTATCTTATTCTGACCATGCCCCCTGTCTGGAGGTGGGGGGATGTCACACGCCCCCAGCATCTCACAGATACATATGCAGGGGCCAGACATATAGGCCATTTAACATTCAAATTTGACTAAAATGGATGTGCCAAATACGCCTGCAGGAAGGAGATAGCACCTCACTGAATGAATAATGTATGCCACCTTTTTTTTTCATTTCTAAAGAAATGTGTACAAGTGTGCAATCATTGCTGTTTGATGTATATCTTCTGGTGTCTACTTATCATGTTGCCCCATGAAACACCAGTTACTTATACCAGAGTCCTATTAGCTCTGTCACTTGGAGTATCCTGTAAAGTCGTAACAGGAGAACTGGGAAGGATCCTAAACACTATTGCAGTTTCAGTGCCAAATTTTGCATGAGGTTCAGAGCCAAATTTTGTAAGAGGTGCCACGTAACTGGAAAATTCCATTGGGAAATTCATAAAACTTGACCTCAGACCTTTGTTTTGCGTAAACAGCCACTTTGTTTGATAATCCGAGTTTAAGATCTGTTAAGCTAGAGTCTTATGAATAGCCCCACAAGATACAGTAAGTATACATTTTAAACAGTAGTCTGTCAAATTGTCTATCTGTGTCCCCCATTGTTCATTCTTAAAGGTTTTCAGTGGGAACTGCTCAGGTGATGCTTCTGAACACAGTGCACACGATGTATTGGATGCTAAATTAACTCTCACTGCTGTTGTTCAGTCTGCAGAAGCTGTGAAGACTCAATCCCATCCAGTCACAGGTGAAATACAGGTACAGTTCACTGCTCTCAGCAAAGGGTGCAGTTTCTCACATTTTCAAACAGGAATTCACATTTTTTTAATGTGACACTATGGACAGTATGGAGTTTTTATTGTAACATATTTAGGACCTTGGGCTCGTTAAACGAAAGTGATTTGCAGGGATTTTCATTGGCAGATCGCAATTTCTTGTCAAAACATGTTTCACAAAAACGCATCGCTCACAAATCTCAAAAATAGTGCGACGACTACAGGCCGCTCGCACATCCAATTGTTTAATCGCAAGTATGCCGTTTCCTTTGATTGTGCAGAGAAGGAGGTATGCTCCAGAAAGAATCTTCTTAGTGATCGCGTCCACCCTTTAGTTAACAATGGAGATGAGATGCTCGAAAGATGTCCGTTATAAAAAAAAAGCTTAAGTACATCAAGTTTATTTTAAAGTATATTTTACATACTTTATAAAACTAAATATATATTTAAAGTATTTCCTGGAACTGGAAATACTGTGAGTAAAGAGCTACCATTTATGAACTACTTCCAAACTTGTATCCTAAATTTGTAAATTGTATCCTACTTTAAGTAGCCTATTTGAAACCGTGATCTAAATTTACTTCTGGAAAGTAAAGTTAAAGTGCACTTTAATTACTACTTGGGATTTAGTTCAGAAAAAGTGTAAAGGCATACTTCTTATTAAACTTATTTTGTAAGAAAAGATTGCCACGGCATGAAATATTACACTTATGTGACCTTCTTGACAAAGATCTTAGATCAACACTAACAGCAACATGGCCCTACCAGTCTCGCTTCAAGTATTGACAGCTCAGCACTTCCTGGCAACCGGCAGCTTTTTCGAGGTTGTTGGACAATGTCATGGAATAAGCAAAGAAAATTCAGGACTTAAGATAGTTAAAATAAAATAAAATAAAATAAAATAAAATAAAATAAAATAAAATAAATAAATAGTTCAAGTGACATTTTTATATTAATTCCAACCTTGGCTCCTGGCACCCTTGACCAGCCCATGCAGATCAGAAGAGCACTACAACGGTGCCATGTAGCCTTAATGGTCATCCTCCAGCAGATGATTCAGTTTATTAACAGTCTAATTAGGTTATCAAATTACATTTTTTTCTGAAGGGCAAATGTAAATTGTGTTATGGCTATTAACATATTTTAATAATTAACGTTGGATACCCTTAAAAAAATATTGTGATAATATGAGCTTGCCGCAAACCTGTGGCAACAATGCCAAAGGTTTCCGGCAAGCTCATATTTTCACATGCAAAGTAGCTTTGCGGGAACTGCCATTCACTTCTGGCACAGTGTTTAGTTCACCACTACTGGCAAACTCTGACAAACCTCTGGCAACATTTTGTGGGAAACAATTTAGTTTGTGGCAAATGCGCTACGTATTAGCTGCAAGTATGCGGAAAACTATCCACTTTTGTAAGGGTTAACTCAGAAACTAAAATTTTTTACCTAAGTTTGATTATTAAAAGCACTTAGACTTTACTATCTGTGGGATATTCAATCATCCATAGCGATACCTTTAGTTTGCGTCTTGGGATAATTGACAGTTCAATACAAAACCAAAACGAGGCAGGCGGATGAGAGCGACCGCCGAACGACTACTGATTGATTGCATCTTGCACATCGATTGCAAGATGAAATTGCTTGAAATCGATTGCATCTTGCACATCGCAGCTTGCACGTCGTAACTTTCGTTAAACAAGCCCCTGTTAAGTAGACTGGGGTGTAATTAGATGTGGAAGCACGCATACATAATTGGTACAATCTTTATATGTGAGTTAATGTTTGAGATTAACTGAGTTCCATCATTATATGACAAGGTATATTAAATCACATTGTTTTCAAAAATTTCAATTCCTCAGCTCCAAATAAATTATGACAAGAATCTGGGTAACCTGATCATCCATGTGCTGCAAGCAAGAAACCTCGCCCCAAGGGACAACAATGGCTACTCAGACCCTTTTGTTAAAGTTTATCTCCTGCCAGGCAGAGGGTACGTGTCACTCTAAATAATGGTAAACAAACTGTTTCTTGGAACAGGGGAGGGCTTTTTGGAATCTAGTGTAAATTCTTTCCCATGTGTTAAGTTCTGTTCTCTCGAGGTTGTTATATACAGTAGGTCAGTGCTGGCAAAAGAGGTTTACAGCATGAAGAAATTGAAAATATAGAAGAGTGTAATTGCAGTTTTACATTAGATCTGAGCTCTTTTGATCCATGTCTGAGTGATACACTCCCCAGGCTGCATACGGCTTGTGTTTGGGAGGTGCTTACAAGGAGACTCGGCTGAAGCATAATCACCTTTGATGCTGATAGCAGAATGGATTTTATTGTAAGATAACTTACATTACAGACAAAATAATTTTAGCACCATGGAGGTGGTCATTTTTTTATCTATTTATTTATTTTTATTATTCAAGAGCATTTTACATGCGTATGTTAAATACTTGAATTCTGTGGCGAGGTTTGAGGGTGAGGTTTGCGCTGTATTTTCTGTGGTGTGTTAAGCGTTTGAGTTTGTTGAGGGATGAGTGTTATTTTCCCCCCTCCAACAGCCAAAAACAGGAGGAAACTCAAGTCTGTATTCCGTCGCAGCCCAACTTTTGTTCAATGCTTACCTTTGTTTTCCAGCACACACATACAGTGCCCTCCACAATTATTGGCACCCCTAGTAAAGATTAGTAAAAAGGGTTATAAAAAATTCACCTTTTGGTGAATTAGCTTAATCTCACATTGAAAAAATGAGAAAAATCCAACCTTTAATTGAAGTAAATTTATTCAGAGAAAAAAAAAAAATTCTAATTATTTTTAACAAAACCATGTGTGCCACAATTATTGGCAATCCTATAAATTCTTCTGAACAAAATGTAACTGAAGCATTTTTTCCATTTATATTTACTTTTCAAAGTTGATCAGTGTTTAGGAACTTTCAAGCAGTAATCCATGACTTCCTGTTTCAATGGGGTATAAATATGAGGTGACACAGAGGACATATTCCCTTATTCATGCATCAACATGGGAAAGATAAGAGAACACACAAACATAGGTGGAGGGTGAAGCAACTGCAGGGTAAGGCTAGGATGGGGAGGTGTCCACCCTAGTGCGAGCGCACGCATTGCGCGAGCAGCTAATTTCTTTGCATTAAGTTCTCACGAAAATACAGTTTTTTGAGTACAAGAGCCCATGTAGACTTTGGTTGTAAAGTACCAGTAGGGTTGTATTTAGGAGTTAGGGTTTATAAATCAAAGGTCCTTGAAGCTTTTGGAACATTTGAATATTACACCACTTATTTGAATAGCACATAAATAGAAAAATAAATAAACAGCACTCTAAAACATAAATAAAAAATAAGTGTACAAGATAAGTGTTCCAAATAATGTCACTGAGGTAAGTGTTACAAAAGGTAAAATACTGTTAGATAGGAGCCTATAGTGTTGCTGAGGTAAAATACTGGTAGATAGCAGCCTATAGTGTTGCTGAGATAAAATAGCATAGGCTACTGTTAGATAGTAGCTAGCCAATAGGATTGTTGAGGTAAAATAGTAAGTAGACAGTTTATCCCTTCAGTAAAGATGTGAAACAACAATCTACTATCAATAGCATACTACCTTCTGTTAAAACATTGCATTAACTTGTTAAAGCTTTTACCTTTTTATAATTTAGGGCTTCAAAAATTTGGTTGTGATTTTATTTGCCGTTTTCGCAATTATTCTCATTTTGGCGGTCGTGATTTCCCTTTGACGGTCCATGAAAACATTTTGGCAGTCACCAAAAAATTTACTATGTAGGAAAAACCCTGACACCCCATACTAAATAACACTCCAGAAAAGTGAGTTATTTAGATATGATCACATTTTCACGTCATATTGATAGGCTAATTATTTAAGCGACTCCACTGCAAGAAGATTGTTACGGTTCCGAGTATGAACTGGACTCAAATGCACGACTCAATACACAGGAAGTTCAATAACTCCAATATTTTATTGCTTCGACCAGAATTCCTCCTGAAGCATAGGGAGAACAAGAATAGTCAGTTACGGTTCCGAATAGGAACTGGACTCAAATGCATGACACCAAACACAGGAAGTTCAATAACTCCAATAATTTATTGCTTCGACCAGAATTCCTCCTGAAGCATAGGGAGAACAAGAATAGTCAGTTACGGTTCCGAATAGGAACTGGACTCAAATGCATGACACCAAACACAGGAAGTTCAATAACTCCAATAAATTATTGCTTCGACCAGAATTCCTCCTGAAGCATAGGGAGAACAAGAATAGACAGACAATCAGGGAATGAGTTCAGCAGGGGATCAGCAGGAACGGGGAGGCCAGGGACTGGTGGTGGTGGCAGGGATCCGGACAGGCTGAGCAGAGGAGGAGCGGGGAGTGGGAGACAGGGCAGAGCAGTGGCAGGAACAGGTGCAGGTTAGCAGAGCTGGGGTCCCGGCTGGACGTGCACACAGCAGCAAGTTGGCAGCAGCAGCAGTACAAGCAGGAGGCACGCACCGCCACCGGTTAGCAGAGCTGGAGCACCGGCTGCATGCACACACAGCAGCTGGTTGGCAGGAACAGCAGCACAAGCAGGATATACGAACAACTGCAGGCTGGTAGTTGTTCGTATACAAAAGTTAGTACAGCGAGGCAGGACAGAGTGAACAGCGTGTTTGCGCCGTTCCTGGCAAGAGCTGATCAAAGCTGGACAGAGCTGGAAATGGTGAGTTAACGCAGAATGCAAGACAAGGCTTTTAAAGGTTGCAAGACAGGACTAGATACAATGTATCCACGAGACAAGACCAGAGAGTTACTACAAAGAGACTTAACGAACTGGCACAGGACAAAGAACACCGGGTGACTAAATACAAACATTAACAAGTATCAATTAGGTGCCGCGTGCGAATGTATGCGTGAGTGATTAACGGAGCAGAGAGTGTGTGGGATGCATGCGGAAGGGAGGAAAGGGATAGGCGGATAACGAGTAGTGGAACAGAGTGACACGAAAGGGAAAACCACGCCCAACCTGCAGCACGAGGGAAACAAACAAGGAAAAAACAAACATGATATGAGAGTAAAACACGGGACACAACAGGACGGGAGTGAGAACATCACAAAGATAGCCTGCGTGATTAGTTTTTTTCTATCGGCATGGCAGCCAACACACATAATTTAGAACATATTTAATTGACATTAACAGAGAGTGTGACAGTGTGTCCAGAAATGCTCCGTGAGTGCGTGATGATCTTTTAGCTTGACTTCACTGACAGGACAAGGCGTTGATGGATGAGACTTGCTAGCTAACTAACCAACTAGTACGTACAGGTAGTCCATGCAACAATCGGCTACATGCAGCCGGCCAGCTTAGTTACCTCTGCAGTAGGCAGTATAGCCTAGTGGATTGAGTGAGCTAACTCGACCGCGAATCCTCTATTGCTAGCATTTGTAATTGTATTTAATAGCCTACATTATTTTAAGGCTAAGCATTTCCCAGCCTTATACACCCTCTGCCTATGCACACAAATAAAATGAGGGAAAAGTGTGTTGAGCTTCATAAGTCAGGGAATGACTATAAAAAATAGCTACTCACCTGAAAATGCCCATATCTACCGTTAGGGCAATACTTAAAAGGTTCAAAGCAACTGGAACTGTTACAAACTTGGCTGGAAGAGGACCCAAGTTTATTTTGTCCCCACGCACAGTGAGGAGGATGGTAAGAGAGGCAAACAAATCCCCAAAGATCACTGTTGGAGAATTACAGCGGAAAGTAGCATCTTGGGGTCATCAAGTCTCCAAAACTACCGTTAGACGTCACCTCCATGCCAACAAATTATTTAGAAAAAAGCCTTTCCTGTCATTACACCACAAACATAAGTGCCTGTACTTTGCTAAAAGCTACTGGAACTTCTTTGCTGGAACTGTGTTCTATGGTCAGATGAAACAAAAATTGAGCTTTTCGGCAACCAACACTCAAGGTGGGTTTGGCGTAAAAAGAAGGATGGCTATACCGAAAATAACATGATCCCCACTGTTAAGTATGGTGGAGGTTCCGTGAGGTTGTGGGGCTGTTTTTCCTCCAAAGGCCCTGGGAACCTTGTTAGGGTACATGGCATCATGAACTCCATGAAATACCAGGAAATTTTAAATCTTAATCTTACTGCCTCTGCCAGGAAACTAAAACTGGGTCGTCGATGGATCTTCCAGCAGGACAATGATCCAAAACATACATCCAAATCAACACAAAAATGGTTAACTGAACACAAAATCAAGCTTCTGCCATGGCCATCTCAGTCCCCTGACCTAAACCCCATTGGAAACCTGTGGGCTGAGCCGAAGAGGAGAGTGCACAAGAGAGGACCTATAGGACACTGGATGATCTGGAGAGATTCTGTAAAGAGGAATGGTCTCAGATTCCTTGCTCTGTATTTTCCAACCTTTAGATCATTAGATGTTACGGGAGAAGACTCAGTGCTGTTTTACTGGCAAAGGGAGGTTGTATAAAGTATTAAATGCAGGGGTGCCAATAATTGTGGTACACGTGGTTTTGTTAAAAATAATTATTTCTTGATGAGGGATTTTTTTTTCTCAGAATAAATTTACTTCAATTAGGCAATCAAGGTTGGATTTTTCTAATTTGTTCAGTGTGAGATTAAGTTTATTCACCAAACGGTGAATTCTTTATAACCCTTTTTACTCATCTTTACCAGGGGGTGCCAATAATTGTGGAGGGCACTGTATTTATTTTGCCATAACATGTCTACTCTATTGTATTTTTTCACATTTTGCAGATTGTTCAATCTGGTCTGCAGTATGAAATAGCGATAAGGACTGGCACTGAGGAATAAAGTTTAAGATTACGTTCCTTGCATAGTGTGATATTTATTACACATTTTCAGGCTTTTTGACCTAAATGACATAATTGAATGTGAACTCTTTTCTTTTTTGAAGAATGATTTCCTTCATTCTTGAAAACAAACTTCTTTTTTGTTTACCGAGTGTATGGATAATCTCCACCATAACGTTGGCTGGTTTTCCTGCCTCTCAGGAGCCAGTCTGTGAACAAGCTGCAAAATCAATATGTCTTCCATTTGCCTTGTAATAGTATCCTCAGTCTCAAAATGGAAAAATCTATGTTGTTAATGTGATCAAACTACATTCTTTACCTTATTCTACTAAAGGTCAATGCTGACAGGAGGGCCTTCAATTTATGTTTGTGTCAGGTTCCATTAAGGCTTATAACCCTGATTTGTATTTATTGCATGCCCCTGTTTATCTGTTTCTTGCTTCTCTGACTTATTTATCTGTCAAATTTGCATTTGCTGCAAATCCTCGGACATATTTCCAGCCAAGTGATGGTTGTCCAGAACGCAAGGTAGTGTGGCGCTTCCTATTCCTGTTTTGTGCCTGTTCACATCCCAGGCATTTTTCTTGCTATCAGTAGGTTTCCTTTCTTCTTGTCTAGCAAGGGTATTCCCTCACCAGCTGACCGCGCTCATGCAGCCTATGATTGTTTAATAGTGCAAACTGCACTCTGGCGCATTGAGTGATTACAAAGGTCACAGAAGAAAAGCGGTTTTAGAGAAGAGGCTGATCATGATTGGTTAGTTGGAGGGACATATCTAACCTTGTAGTATTAGACAATCTCAGACAAAGAACTGAAGTTTATATTAGATATGTAGTTTTCTGTACATTCCATCTCATCTCTCAGTAGCTAGATCTGTGTAGTTTTCTTAAGTAATGGTATTTTCATACACATGTGTTCTCATTGTGTCAGTGGATTGCTCAGATTAATAATCTTTGAGTTCTTCTGTCTCATGTCTGTATGTCAACACATAATTCCTACATGTAAATAGCAATACTTGTATTAGGTTCATTCATTTAATTTCATTAACTTAATATTGCACACTGCAATATGACAATACAACACACTTTCACACATTACACACCTTAAGAGACAAGGCTAAATGCATGTGACATTCCTGATACATGTCCAATATCTGAAGTGCAGATTTGTGTTTTATCGTTTTATCTTCTTTGTTCAATCACAGTGCTGAGAACAAGAGGAGAACAAAGCACGTTTCGAAGAGCTTGAACCCTGAGTGGAATCAGACCGTCATTTATAAAAACATCCACCTGGAGCAGGTAGATATTGTGTCACATATCTTTTGTCGAGGCTGCTTTTTTCAGTGAATTATAGTGCCACACCTGCATGAGCCAAAAGGCAATGTTCAGTGCACAATGAAATCCTGGATATGGATATATCAAATTAAATGCTTCAAGGGGTCCAGGAATCTGTCTCCTGTGTTCCACGCTCATATTGTCTGATTTTAAAGCTCAATCAGAGAGAACTATGTTTCTGCCTGAATAGTTGCCAGTCATTTCAAAAAAAATTTAATTACAGGTTTTTAATTACAGGTTTGTGTTTGTGTGTTTTTTCGTCAAAGGGATTCTCATCCCTCGGTGATACATAGATGTTCAACAAATTCTGATAAACTATTTCCCAACAGCATTTTCTCTCTCCATACCCCAAGGCCAATTAATAACAATCATGAATGCTATGGCTTAATTCACCCAGCAATGTGGAGCACTGCTTCACTGCAGTGGAGGATGTGGAATCTGAGGGGGGGCATTGACTTTGGTAACTCAATTTCCCCCAGTGCAAGGTTGTTTATCTTGGGAGTTTAAGTGGGGCCTATCAGTTACACAGATGCCTTGATTGAAAACAATGACATTTTGGTGTCATTGAGTTGATGGAAATTACCCAAGTTGCTGTCCCCGTTAATGTTCACATGCCCGTCTGTAACACTAGCTCAAGAAGAAGACCCTCGAAGTGACGGTGTGGGACTACGACAGATTTTCATCCAATGACTTTCTCGGAGAAGTGAGTGCACACTAAGAAATGAAGGGCAAATTTTTCTGTAAAGTTCAGGGTGCTTAGTCACATGACAACTGTTATTCATACCTAAAAACTAGCAAACCTTGTCACGTGTCACAAATGTCACTTTCCTGAATTTGCTGTTGCAATATAGTCAGAAGAAAAATAAACAACATTTCATAATAATCATGAAATACTCAGCATATTACAAAAATTATTTTCTGGGTGGTACCATATTTATCTTTCCATCGAAAGAGCAATGTACTGTATATGACTTATGCATGTATATGTCTTCCAATTAATTGCACATGGTCAAATTCATACTAGTATGAACAGACACTCACACATACAACCATATATACAGTACACATTTTTTCTCTCTTTCTCACATGTGCACACACACACACACACACACACACACACACAAAACTACTCCTCACCATAACAGACCATTTATTGCTTCCAGGTGCTCATTGACCTGTCAAACACCACCCAGCTGGACAACATCCCACGCTGGTTCCCCCTGAAGGAGCAGAGTGAGACTCAGGACCAGACGAGGTCCCACACCGGCCCGGGCAGCCAGCATTCCCCCAAGCCCTCCGTCATCAAGAGCCGGAGCCACGGCGTCTTTCCCGACCCCTCAAAGGGTAGGAAGTCCCACGCCAACGTCTCCTCATTTTGCTCAGCTCTTAAAAACACCTTTCCTTTTTATTTCTCCGTATCGTACATCCTAGCTTTTTGCACCATGTGATTTTCTTTTGATTTACGTGCTTGTGTACTTATTTTGTTTATTTATGTCAACCCCATGCATACGCTCAGCCCAGAGTGCAGAATGCATCCTTTAGCCCTGGATATCACTGGCTCCATTCGAGGCTCTGTCACGCGATGAATGAGGCTCCGCACTGTTCCAGAGCTGAAGGAAATAAATGCTGTGAAGTGTAGGGATCCTCCAGAGCACACCAGCCAGTAGTGTCCCATTTAATGGCGGTGAAGCCCACTCCCTGTGCACACAACAAGTGGTAGAGAGAAGACAGCTTCTGCAACTCACAATAGAAAAAGACGGTGTTAGGTCAGTGCTCCCAAAGCAGGGGGCGTAGAGAAACAAGGAGGGGTTTGTGTGTTGTGGTGAGGGTTGAAGGGAAAAAAAGGCACAGTGCAAGATGTGTGTGTGTGTGTATGTGTGTTGGGGGCGGGGGGGGGGGGGGGGGGGGGGGGGGGTTAGCTTAAAAACAAATTTCTATTCGCAAAGGGGGGCCTGACTGAAAAAGTTTGGGAACCACTGTTTTTGGTGATGCCCTTTGTTTCATTTAGGTGATAAACAATTACAAACTAGGACATTTGTGCCGTGTGTTATTTGGTGTCTGTCATTTTAACTGAAATCCAGAAAAAGCTGAAGCTGATAGCGCTATATTGTCTTATCTTAATTCACTGATATGAAAACCAATTATTCCCTGCCAAAAAGAATACATTCAAAGGGTGTACTAGATAATAGTACAGAGGAATATCTCTAAACGTACCTTCATAATGACTTTATTAAGTGCCATATTATTTCCTTTTACTGTCAGACTATTTATTTATTTTTTTTAAATTCTAAATATAGAAGCTGGTAAGACAAAGCAAAATATGCAAACAATTAGAGTGCACATACTGCAGTATAGAATAGAATGTAAGGTTATTGGACACAGGCAGTGATGCAGAGAAAGGAATACGATAACATGCATATTAATAAATAAAATCACATTTATATCTATATATTTAGACATAAGCACTGTATTTGATTTGGTACTGTTAAAGCCAATGACGGACCTGTTGTTTTAGACATGCAGGTGCCCACTATTGAGAAATCTCACAGTAGCCCTGGCAGTTCCAAGTCGTCCTCCGAGGGACACATGCGCTCTCACGGACCGTCCCGCAGTCAGAGCAAAAGCAGCGTCACTCAGGCGCACCTCGAGGACGCGGGGGTCGCCATAGCGGCGGCCGAAGCAGCCGTTCAGCAGCTCCGCCTTCAACCAAGTAAACGATGCAAATAACTTCCTCAGCATGGCGGCTTACATGTCATCTGTTGCTCCCTTTTGTTCTTTCGTTCTCGTTTCTTTCTACTTTATTTCCCCCTTTCTCTCCTTTTGTTTTTGCCCTTTGACTCCTGTGAACACTGGTCTGCTCACGGCTTTCTTTCCTTGTTTGTATTCACGTCAATAGCTGACCTGCTTCACCGAGTTCACCCTTGGCAAATTTTAAATAGTTTTTTTTTCTTATTTACCAAAAACAAGAGAGTAAAACTGGCTGTTTAAATGAAGAACCTTATTTTAAATCTTATCTGTCAAGTAGTTCTGAGGAAACACCAGCCTGTGATATAGGCAAACTATTTTTATTTAACCTTGTTAATAAACCTAGGCTCTCTTCAACTAAAATCTTGCTAAAGTGCCATCAAGTAAATATATGAACAGATGACTTCACAATTTATTTTAGGTTACTTTATGTTTCTCACAGAAATGTTGCCAATAGCTGAGCCGTCCAAAATTAAATATTGTTTTTGATGTGTAATATTCTTAAAACATAAAATGGCTTCAGAAAATAGCAGTAAACACAGTGGCTTGTCATGTGTGCAATTTATACATTCAATAACTCCTCTCAAGTAAATTTAACACTTATGCAATATAATGCAGTTCTTAAAAATGTTAAATTGCACTCTTTTAAATAGTTTTTCTTGAAGCTAATATGTGCAATACACATGTGCCTCTATCTATTAGCACAAAACGTGCTTGACCACACCTAGGTAAGAGAGAAGTGTTTATTTTATTTCAATTTTTACCTGTCAACCCGTTGGTGCATTTGCCCGGCATTTTGTTACTAAGATCCCCACCTACCCTGAGTTTGTCTCCCCATACCAAAGTTCAGAAGTCATGATAGCACCTGCACGGCAAGATGTGGCATTTACGCATGCACTCAATGGTCCTTGCAGTGCAAAAATGATCAAGGGCATTTTGAACTTTCCTGGACATTCCTATGCCCTTTGCGTTGCTTTTTCTCTGAAGTCGCTGTACAATAAGGCTGTCAAACAGCTGCCGCAGTATCTGCACATCCGTCAAACAGCCAGTTTTGACACTGCTCGACCCTTTTGAGTTGCTGTGCATGCAGTATCCCGTTTTTCCCCCCGCGCCCACCGGACCACGACGCACCTCGGTTGAGACGATGAGACACGAAACCTCTGGGAGGGGAACACCTTGTGTTTTGCATGCGTTTTGACGCGTACAGTAAGATGATTCCATGCGAGGATACATACTCTGGGTTTCCATTTCACCCTCACGTTTGGCGGCAGTTCATAAAAGCAGTCGTACCAAGAAGCGCCACAGGCACAGCGTAGCGGGAGTCCTGACAATTCACAGGACTCAGTCCGACTATCTACCGGCGCCTGCCAATGACATGAAAGACACGAGTCAGCTGACCATCAGGAAAATGATGTCTGAAGGAACGCCAAAGAAGGATGGAGGTGAGAAACGTGCTTCTCGTCTCGCTGGGAAGACGAGAGGCGTAAAGTGCAATTAGGATGATCATAGATTAACGCATTTAAAAAAACTTGTTTCCTCAATAATTCATGATGTGGGCCATTTCTATGAGTGGTTTGCTAATACCAGAAAGCAAATGTTGGATTTTAATCCAGCTGCTGTCCTTGTCTGATTTCATGTATATATTCTAGAGATTACATGAAAGAAGGTTATCTGTGAGTGTATATTAACCTCAATGACCAAATGATCTCATTGAACGGTATTAGTGAACACATTTTTGACATTTATGTTCAGCTGAAAAGGCACACATGAATTATACTGACGGGTCTCATGCCAACTCACACATTTCATATCATGTTTCATATTTAATCTGCAGCAATTTTAATTAACCCTCTTTATTTTATTTGAAACGTACTAACATATTATTAATTTGCCTGTGCAAAGTATGCAGTTCTCTGAAAGAGTTTTAACTAAGAATGTGATGACTGTTTCATCTAAAGAATGTGATAAATGTGTCAAACCAAAATACAGTACTAAAAAGTCTCATACGTACAGGTATAACTATAAATTAAGACACAATAAATTATGCTTCACTGAGCAAAATAAGAATTAAACAGAACTGAAATAACATATCTCATTTAAATGTAATATACATAATATGAATTTCACAATAAATTAAACAATAAATGCATTGTACTGTAAGGATCATAGATTGCCGTCAATTACATACTTTGGAATGTATCTCTTACTTTTGTATGAATATGTTTACTTTGCTGTGTGGCTTTATGTATATGTAGTGCATATATTAATTTGTTTAATGTTGTTTTCATTTATTAAGCTTATAAAATGTCCTTATGGTTCGTCCTTGCTTACTCTAATATAAGAATGAACTAATACATGTAAACATGTGCATGTGCAAGTTGTGGCAGCACATTCAGTGTGTGTGTTTTTTGCATCCATGGCTATGTGTGCTTTTTTTTTGGATAAGTGTAAAGGTGCTGTCTAAATGCAACTGCATTTCCCATGGAATTGATTCATCCAGCTTGGCAATGCAGTTAACTGTTGTAATGTAATATTTAAAGAGATGTGTACGAGAGAAACCAGTGTGAACCTGCTCCTTATTGAGATACAGACTGGAAACTCGGGCAGAACACACAACTGTATGAGCCGTCACGCACGGCCCGGGGTCCTATTTCGCGAAGAGCGCAGTTACCCTCCAATCCTGGCGGGGGGAGACGGCGCGGGGGGTGGGGGGGGGGGGCTCGACGGGAGGCACCCTCACTTTACAGTGCTGTTCATTCCCCGTGCAGCAAGGTCCGGCCACAGGGCGACGGACGCCGCTGTGACGACCACGTCCTCGGCCGGCAGCCTCGGGAGCAGCGGGCTCACCCTGGACGAAGAGGGCGGCACCAACGCGGTCGACAGCGCCATCTTTCAGGTCCCTCGCATGTGAGTCCGAACCTTTCATTTTATGGCTCATCGTACGTGCACCCTTAGTTCTAAGAACGGAATAAATCTTGCCTAGTTTGAAACTATAAACTATAAAAGCAAAAATCCATCCTGGTATAACTAAGCCCTCTGTAATTTACTCACATTACCATGAATCTAAAACATATTGATTTTTCATTTTTTTATAACGAGCGCATATCCCATAGCCATTGCTCTCTGCTGTTGGTTTTGTAAGCAGATCAATACCCCCAGCCCACTGACAGCCTGCAGTAGTTTGCTTATAATGTAAATTGCTAGATAAATGATCCTCATCCTTTCTCAACTTTAAGCTGATCCAAGTTTATTGAAGGGTCAAGGAAGAGCTGCATAACACTTCATAATTCATAATTGTCGTAAGCGATCAAAAATTTCCAGGCCAGTTTATAACAATCATCAACAGCATTAGATATATGCAAGTCACGTGTTACGTGAAGGTCACCATGGCAGTTTTGTTTGGGATTCATATTCATATTCATGTGTTCAGGAGAAAATCATTATGATAGACATTTTACCTGGCCTTAGGAAAACTGTAAATACTGTTATGATGTAGACATGTCTTATGTCAGACAGCAACGCAGATCACTTTGTCATTTTGAATAGCGGGAAAACGATTCCAAATGGCACAGACAAGACGCGGGGATCAGACCCTCTGAAGCCATCGCTGGGCCTCGGTGATACGGAAGGTAAGGAAGCTGTACAGAAGGCCAGGCCTATATTCAAACTATCTGCAGTGTGCTTTGTCCAGAATTTTGAGTAATGAGTTTAATCAAGATTATTGTCCTATTATTCATGGCATTTATATAGTGCGTGTGATGGATCTCTTTTCATGAAGCACTTTTGAGCAGATGTGGACAATCCATTTCCTGAATTCCTGGATTGTCCATCGGGTGCACTTAGTTCAGACACCACCAATATGTGGTATCTGGTTGGTGATACACAGCGGCCATTTTCTAGCTTAGGTCACTTAACCTAAGCTTAACACTAGCACTTTTGGTGGTCATAAAAACCAAGGTAAAATTGTGCAAAAAAAATAAATATGAAGCATTGAAACAAATCACACTTTAAAAAAAAAACTATTTTATAGATAAAATAAAAACATGTAAAATAGATTTTTTTTTTTATTTTCACATAGTTGTTTGTGAGTTCAGAGTACATTGGGGTTAGCGAGGCAGCCCCTTTAGGTGGTTTATTGGGCAGAAAATCACCAGGCTGAAGCCCCTTCTGTGTGAATTGTGCTTACGCAGTCATCTGTCATCTCATATTAGCACTTTGGAGAAAGTGGCTAACCTCAGAAGACTAATCTCAAACAACTCTGAGGTAATTGCCAGCTACACAGTCAAACAATGGTGGGTGGGCTGATATATGAGCTTCTCCCACTCAAGCTGTAGTCTTTCAGGATGAAAAAGCAGCCTGTGCATATGGCCTTGGAGTACATTAAAAGTCAGACAAAGGAAAATGTAGAGTAAACGCACAGCTGGTTACGCTGACTAATCTTACAATGTGCCATGACCGTGAGCACGTAACGTGGCTTCAAGGATTTGTTGTTGTTGGAAATTGTCCCACATAGGATTGCCTCGGTATTTGGCACTACCGAATGGTACACTGCCCAATATGTACTGGGGATATTCTCCAGTACTGGCAGCATGTCTCTTCTGTGGTCATAAGCGAATTCCTCATGTGTATTTGTTTTCTGTCTTCCAATGCTGCAGTTAAAGGTTGTATCAGCGATTTTGGGTGGAAACATAAATGATCACATTCATCTGATTTTTCCTCACGATCCGCTAGCTGCCCGCCCCATAAGCAGGCCATCAAAAAACCGCGTCTCTGTAGGCAGCCTATGCTCCGAGATCGTACACAAAAACAATGGTACTACCAACTACTCAAAACCAAAATAAACAGTATTCCAACCAATCACAATGATCTGCACAAACGCTAATACTCTTATCTCGCTGAAATCTTGACGGATTTACAAACGGTTTGGTTTCTTACAAACGTTATTAACGTGGTTATAATTCTGAAACATAACATAATTATTCATAAGTATGTTTGTTTGGGATTTCGCTTCAGAAGTGACGTCACGTTTGTGCAGATCATTGTGATTGGTTGGAATACTGTTTATTTTGGTTTTGAGTAGTTGGTAGTACCATTGTTTTTGTGTACGATCTCGGAGCATAGGCTGCCTACAGAGACGCGGTTTTTTGACGGCCTGCTTATGGGGCGGGCAGCTAGCGGATCGTGAGGAAAAATCAGATGAATGTGATCATTTATGTTTCCACCCAAAATCGCTGATACAACCTTTAAACTGGCAAAAAAAATTAATTTTTAAATGAAAGGCAACTTTATGCTTTGGTGGCAGTTACAGCCGACTTTTTTCATTTAAGGCTGCTTTTCCACAAATAAATGGCAGCAGTTGTTCCCCTAATTCCACCCAGATTTCAATGAAAAAGATATTTTGAAACTGAGTGTGTTTTATTATTTTTTAATGATGGAAAAGTATTATCGAATAGCTTTGGGATATTGTGTATTCTTCCAATGTGCTTAATGTCAACAGGCTTTGGGGGTTTAGGCTTGGCAGTGTGTGACTCTATTCTTTGTGATTTATATGCCAGCCAAGCATATTTGAACTTGCGTGTTCACCAACTTGCACTAAGAAAGTAGTGGTACAATGGTTATGAATCATGAATTATGAAAAGAAATCTATAAAATTGAGACCCATGGTATGTTAGGCCTAAGACTGAGACCCATAGTATTAATAATTGGTACTGGCACAAAACTAATCCCAATAGAGAAATCAAGTGAAAGAAGCATAGACTTGACGGGCAAAAAGGCCTATTGGAGTCATTGGAAATTCAAATCCAAGTCAGAACGAAGGCCAAGGCCGATTCGGCTGTTTCGGTCATGGGCTTACCATACAACCTTTCGAAGTGAGCTTTTGCACAGACTCTTTGGCTATGAAAACACAGTTTTCATAGCCAAACTGTATTATTGCCGAATTGGCAGGCTCGTGCTAGATCTTGTCTCGGTACTGAGCTTAGCCAGCTTGGTAACTGCCATTTTGTCTATCTTAAAAAAACCTATCCACTCAGCGGCTGGCGCACAAACATTCTGTCAATCAGCAGGGGATCAGTTCTGCCAAAGACAAGGCAGGGATGTAGAGTATCCGTGTCTTTGCCAAGTTGAGCTTAGGTGGTGATTTTCCATCCAACGTAAGATGTCATTCAGGCAGGCTGAGAGGCGTGCAGAGACCTGAAGGTCACATAGTGGTAAAGGAAAGAAAGAATTGAGTATCATCGGCACAGCAGTGATATGACAAGCTGTGAGCAGTGATGACAGGACCAAGGGATTTTGTGTAGAGGGAGAAGAGGAGGGGACCAAGAACTTATAGACTAGCACTGAACATCATGTTTCAGCTGTCCTAGTGTACACACTACTGCTTTACTCATGAGCATGGAATTTACATTTACCCAGAACGGCTTCAGTAAAAATGCAGCTGTGTAAATTGATATGTAAAATATGATCTATAGAAGTCACCCTAGATGATAGTATGTACTGAGTAAATAAATGATCATCATGAATACATAGTTATGGAAAATGAACAAGCAATGTTGTTCGGATATCCTACCCTGGGAATAGAAGCTCTAAGTGCCGTTCCACGGCGCATGCAGATAAGCCCGGTTTTTCCAGCGGACCCGGACACTATTCATGGCTCCCGTATCTCCCCAGATGGGAAATTGCTTACTCGTGTGGCGGAGATACAGGGGCAATTCTACGCACGTTTGTGTGATACGGCGCGTAGAGCTGATCTGAATCGAGGCGGCGGCTGTCTGAGTATTCCCCCTAAAAGTCTGAATTCATCAGTGGCATAATGAAGTCTGCATTGAAAGCGTGGGGGCTGGGCTGATAAGGGGATATCTCGCCATTGATCAGCCACTCACATTTCAGCACAGTGGAGTGCAAATTTAATGTGATCGTTTCCTCTAGCTGAGAGGAGGCGTTTTTCATTGATTTAGCCTTTTGTGAACGTGTTTACCTTCCTTTTTCCATGCCTTGAATGGAGGCCGCGGGCGGCAGCCCTTTACTGTATAGGAGTAGGAATGTCCCTGTGACGTGCCGTTGCTGAATTATGGTCCGTAATTCATCTGCTCGCAAGGCGCCCTCATTCACGGCACCATACATATTGCAGTAAATATAAGTTTATAAATTCCCCTTTGTGTTGCAGCTGGTCATTTACTGACACAATTCAGCTTAGGTGCTCTGCTCAGGGGTATATCATGCAGGATTCATCCCTTCTTATTACAAGCCAGATCCCCACCCATTAAGCCTCACTGCTGCTTCTAAGCATACCCTTTTTACTAGTATACCTTAAAACTAGTGTTTTCTAAAAACATATTTGCCTGGATTAACAGTGGAGGCAGGGTTGTAGTGGGTAGAAACCTGGGGGGTATTTCACAGTGGGATTAAGCAGTTAGTCGGCTAACTTTTGTAAATATTTTGAAGTAACCCAGGCTCTCATCCAATCGGATGTCATCACATTCAAAATATTTACAAAAGTTATCTGGCTAACTCCTTAATACCGCTTTGTGAAATGCCCCCCTGGAAGAGGGATGCATAGCATGGGTAAGAAGTGATGAAAACTATCAGGGTTTTGCTCTGCTGGACAGCATGCTGTGCAAGCCGTGCTTGAACAGACCTCAGCTGCAAAGCCCAGTCTGATCGAGCAAACACATGGCCTATAAACACTCAAAAACACAACTTACATGTTTACTTACATATCCATCTCTTTTATTAAAGTAGTATTACCAATCTTTCTCAGAGAAAGAAGGAAAGTTTTCACTCATGAAATGCTGCAAGCTATACAATATGTAGATAGCTGTAATGTTATTTAATGCCTCTCCACGCAGCATCTCCACGTTTCAAATATGAAAATGATTATAAGCCTCCGGTAATAACAGATGCAACGAGTGTCCAGAACATTGCTTTACAAATTTCAGTATGCCAATAGAGTGTTCATATCAAAGTCTTTAATTATTAATGTGAGGTGGTCATGGTAGTAACTGAGAAATAAGTAAAAAAGTCACAGCAGGGAATGATGAAACTTTCAGAGGAGTTTAACTTATTTTGTGGAGTTTATGCTTCGTTTAGTTGGAGGATGCGACAAAATATACAGGAAAATGTTTTTTTAAATGTTTTTAAATGTATGTTTTCACTCACGTGGGGTTGAGCATGTCCAATTCCCACCCTAATTTGGAATGGCCAACTGTCTGCATCCACAGCCACGTTCATACACAAACCCCACTGCCGATTCGGGAGATCGCTGACATCTGCGGTTCTCCTCCAAAACACGTGGTGTCACCAGTCTGCTTCTTTTCACACGACAGACTACAGATAATGTCACATGCAGTGGAGTCAGAGGAAGACCTTTCATATGTGACTTTGACATGCAGTCAAATTGGCGGCACCCAGTCGACCAGCGGTGGTCACTAGAGCGCGATGAAACACAGACCCTAAACAGTTCAACCCCCTCATACCCTGGGCAGCACAATCACCAACTGTGCATCGCCCTATGGAGCTACCAGCCACACTCAGCACTGGCACTCGATCCGAGAATCTGGGACTCATCCATGCATCACATTTTAAATAACTATAAAATTTACTGGCAGTGAAAAGTTCATTATTGGTTACAGCTGAAGCTGATGAGTCATTTAGAGAGAATATAACAGAGAGCACTTTACATAGTGTTGACATCTTGTGAATAAGCTTTGAAGGCAATGCATTTCTATCTGAATGTGATTATTAAATTAGGCCATTTGCTTTAAAGATTGAATTCTATAACGGGAAGTCTGTGTGTACAATGCTTATCAAAGAATGGCTTTGTATCAGATTAGACCATTTCCAGCAGCAGGTATTGTAAAGATCTTAAGTTACTTCTGAAATAAATGTCAGGTTGAATACTCTCCTACCTTTCCTGTCAACACAGTCCTTACTAGTGATGTCCCAATTGTGTGGAAGTGTGTGAAACATTCACCTATGTTGTGACTGGTATAAGTACAGTATATGTATTGTGGTAATTTAGGACTTAAATTACATGGCCAACATGTTACCCTTTTTTATAAACCAGAACTGAATAAAATACTAATTTCAGATTTAGGAACCTGGGCTGTTTTAGACAGTCCTTGTCAAAGGCAGACATGACTATCAGCAGTGATTCAAAAGGGAAGCACATCATTATTGTGACTTTTCAGTGCCTTCTATTATGTTCAGAGCCAAATCCAGCCTCTTAGAGGGGCTTTTTAGATTTTGCTAATGACCTATTTACGTGTATCTGGACTGTGTACAAATATCAGTAAAGTCCCCCAATTACTAATGACAAACTAAGACTTAAATGACAAACTCATCACAAAATCTGTGTATTATGGTTAAATCAGCGCAATAATTCATTGACATTGCATCTATTGAAATGTGTGCATGCAATTTCATTTTAAACCTTTTCCTGGGTTTTCTACATATAATTTATGCTGGAGCATTCAGTGCACAAATTTATCACCAGACCAGCAAGCACACAGGGAAACACGGACACAATAAATCAACATATAGTATCATTCACATTTTTTTTATTTAAATATGTGCAGATTTATGCCAGAAAGCAGTAAATAACATTCTGGATGCAAAATATTGTATCCCAAAACGTTTTCCATTTTGTGAGGTGTTTACGAATGCTACTTGTGTTAATGAACAGTCTCAACATGTTAATTTAAATAACAGCACCACTACATGTACAGGACTTGGTAGAGGATTCAACCTTCATAGTCACTGTCACTCAGCTTTGCAAATCCTGAGTTGCTCTTGAACATGACGACTGAAATTAAGAATTAGCTTTCAGAAAACCAACATAGAAAAAAGCTACGAGTGTTCTAATGACATCCTATTTATCACCAATTTGTTAGTTGATTAATTTTAATAATTAAAGGTTTATAGCTACAAAATGATGCCAGACTATTTAATAATAATGTAACAATCAATTCCATTCTATAAAGCTATAGTTTCTCAATAAATATGGGCTTTTTAACATCACTTTTAGTAACACACATTTAGTAGTTGTGAATGACTTTCATGCATCCATATCCATGTGGGATCACTTTCTGAATCTGAAGCCATATCCTGAGTGCCAATGATTTCTCCTCCTAACACCAATTCAGTTTGCTTGAATGAAGTTTACGCCTACTTTCTCACGCCATTACACAAGGGTCACAATCAAGAAAGCTGTGATTGTTACCTGCCTGGATAAATCATATCTTATGCCTCATATGTATATTAACAATTATCTCCCTTGTTTTTGCAGCCCTACATTTGTAACTCCCCAAATTGCATAGGCATTAACATTGTCACCATTCACCCATTTAAGCACAGCGAAAAAACCACACCTCATTGCCTCTTAATCCCTCATTAAAGAATGCGGTGGTTGTGCTTAAGTCTCTTAACCGTGAAGACAGGGTATGGATATAAACAGATCGCCGGAGCTGTGGAGCTTAAGGAAAATATTCTGCTTGAGAAATATCACAATAATGTTTCAGATAAAAAATAATTAGAGAGATAAATGATAAATGAAATAAGTGAGGGCATTTGAAGGACTGTATGTGAAAGTGTGCTTGTGTCAGGACTGCGTTTGAAAGGAGGTGAACACAAGTCTAAAAATAGGCACATTGAGCATGTGCAGATGGCTCCTGTTGTGAAGGTGGGGGGGGCAGGGTAGGCCCATCAGCAGGCAGTGCACTCCCTAGAAGTCAGGAAATGAGCTCCCCTCGGGGGCCGTTCACCCCCTGATTACAGCACCCGTTGCACCTCGTTAGCATGCTGCACTTAATGACGTCCCTGCCATATAGAGGATTCCCTCTTCACTCCAATGGATAGCATCCTCAGTCCAAGGTACTGGGCGCTTGATAGACAGAGATCAAATGCAGAGAGGATCTAAGAGAGACACACAGCATGTCTCTGCAACAATATAAAGAATATATAATGATGTGATCCTATCACATCATTATTTTTTATTATTCCCTATGTGTCTTCTATCCCCGAAGCCTAATCCTCATTGTAGGCCCACCCCAATCGCTGCAGCTTTGTCAGTTCGGAAGGGAGCCGACTCACAATGAATGCAGCCAGACACCACTTCTTATCACTCTGCAGATCACAGGTATTTTATTGACCAGAGAAGTCACTACTGAATGCTAAAACAGGATAAACCCTACTAACTTAAAGGGATAGTTTCTAATATATTAGACAAAATTATTTCAGTTTTTGATAGACAGTTTTTGTGTGCAATAAAGGTTATTTTAGTATTTTAGAGACTTACAGACATTTCTGAAAACCTGCCAGCTTTACAGAGCAGGGGTTTGTAGTCTAGAACAAGTGACAGAGATGTCATGTCTCCAGAGGCTATATATAGGAGCTACTAGTGTTTATTCACATTTATAAACACACAAAAAATTGTGCCGTTCACAAAAAATTCATATTGTGCGAGTACTTTTTCCCTTCTCAGTTCTCAAGCAGAGCAAGCTCTTCCCTCCCAAGGACCCATGCAGTAATGTTGATATAGGAAGCCAAGCCACCATTTCCATGAGTGCAGGTTGCATGGCCATAGGAAATAGTTCTAAACAAAAATAAGACTAAACATAATTTCTTTTGAGCAATAATTGTGTGATATATACAGGTCCAACCTCTGGATGTATAATGTTGCTGTACATGTTGTGTTGGAGCTACTTGAAGTGTATTTTGTATCTGACTGAGCCAATTGAAAACCTAACACTGAAATAACATTTAAAAAACTCATCCCATTAAACCCTCACTGCCTGGCCAATGGTATGGCCAGTTGTGTGTCAACTCCTGGCCACAGTTAATACTGCCACTATCAGGATTCGATTGCAGACTGTAAGATGTCATTGCTCCAAGAACTGGTGCTTCAGGTGGACATACCACTAAACAGAGCCCATAGGTGGACTTTTTGTAATCACATGACAATTTCCTATGATGTCACGCATGTTGAACTAACCATTCTGACCAGTGGCATGTTCCTGAGCACAGAAGGAATTAGGCTCCATCACTGCTCAGCGGCCAAGGGGTCAACTGGGTACTCTATCCGGGATCCCCGCCCCATGTATTTCTTAAATAAAGTGAGCAGTTGAATTTTAATGTAACTTTATCATATTTAGATCCAGGGAATTTGAACTTCATAATTGGAAACTTAACTGAATAACAGCACTGTCCAGTGATGAGAGTACTCTATTAACGTTTCTAAAATGAAAAGGGAAGCCATTTCAGTGTTTCAAAAATAATGAATTAATCACATTGATATTAATTCATTGTTGTGCACAAAAGAGGACTCGTTCAGGACAAACTATAAAATGGTTCGCTGTTTGAATTGTGAGAAATGTTCTGTATTTTGTTCAAAACGGTTTGGTCCCAACTTCTGTTGCGTCAATGCATCATCTTGTACAGGATGGACTGTTCTGTAAGAACCAAATCATTATTTCATTTGTTGGCATCTTTAAGGTGAGAAATTCTCTGAAGCAGTTCTGGTTAAGTACCTTGCTAACAGTATAACAACAACCCATGACCTCATGGTTACAAAACCAGTTCTCTAGTCATTATGCTACACAGCTGGATTTATCACCATTTTCATTTCACAGAGGCATGCACCTTGATGGCAGCACTTATTTGATTGTAACCTTGCCTTTCTGTAGGTCTAGTGATGTCTGCTTATCATGTTTAATGCACATTTGTAATGTTGGTCAAATGAGTATGAGTCCTCTGTAAAAGGACAGAAAGCCCTTTAAAACTAATTAAAATAAGCACCTGGGAAGGACTGTTTTTGGACTTGCTTAAGAACGGGTCCCTTTCTGGTCCTAAGTGTATAAATGTTTTGCACCATGCTTTGAAATCACATAATTTCCCTGGGTTTTACTTTCCCAATGAATAGCCATAGGTACTCTGAATTGTCGAATTTTGTGTCTGCAATAGTTATGGTCAATGACATCATAAATGTATAAATTTAATTCCCATATTGAAATCCAATAACAAGGCATTTTTCTGTACTTACCTACTGTGTATTCATACAGTGACATAAATACTTAAATGTAATCCAGGTGTTGGGCTGGATCCACAATCTGACCAGATTAGACCGACTGTGGTCAGAGCCTCATACAGACAGCATCACCCAAACATGGCGGTGTATCCCCAACCTCAAACACACTCAAACAACAGCCACTCCTCTGGTTGAGCGGGCATTGACTGCCTCTGCCGGATGCACCAGTTCAGCTGAACAGTCTTTGTGCCAGAAGACTGTAGAGTGGCAGCTGCCTACTTGCTAATGCTAATATGCGCACTCCCAAACAAACAGAGGACTTATGAGGTTGACATGCTTGCAGTTGTGAGTGGCCAAAATGCAGAACAAAGGACAGAAAAATATTATTATAAACATTATTACATAAATTTTATATTTATTAAATATTATTATAAAAACATCCACCACCAGCATTGGGGTGTAGGTTACATGATGCACTGGAAAATTGGTCAATACACTTCTTCCTGTCTCGTATTACAGCTGTGAGTCACAAGGTGCAGATTTACCCAGTTCAGTGAGCTCCTGAACAGATACAGCAAGTATTGCACTGGGGAAAAGCATTTCTCCAGTTAATCTATTTTAATCTGGGTGCAGGCTTAATTGTGGGACGGTTGTAAAATATTTATGGCACCAGGGTAGATGCTTGCATGCGATTGTGCAGGAGGACCAATTAGAGAGCAGAAGAGAGTGCATGCAGCTGCTTTTTTCTCTTTCACAAATGTGCATTTATTCTTAAAATATATATATACATATATCCAATTATCATCAGTATACCATCATCAAGGTAATGCATTACTTACCAATATGCGTCTGTTAAATTAAAGAAATAGCTTTTCTACTGGTCTCATCTCATTTGTAGAAGTGAGTAAATGACTATTAGGATGTAATTATTCTTGTAGGATGTTCCTTGCTTTTGCTCAGCATTTTTTCCTGTTAAGGCCGCTTCCATGTCAATTTCTGTTTGTGTTAAGTCAGTTCTGTTTGTGTTAAGTCAGAGAACTTTTAAAAAGATACCAACACACCCCATCATTACATTAGATGCTAGCTGAAAAACTGCATTGCCTGTCTGTTTTCGCAATACTCTGAGCTATTTTCAGCTAAATCTAAATGTGTTACATCATGGTGTCATCCAGTATGTAGCCCTGGCGATGCTCTATATGGTTGTAGTAATGTTTTTATTTGAAGTAAATTCATCCGATGCTGCTCAAATATAAACCAGTGATATAATGGTTATATAAATTCACTGAGGTACTAGAAATGATCCATGTAATGTCAGATTTATTTATTTAACCAAGGTCCTTAATGGTGATAAAATATCCTCAATTGTGCAGTTTTCCAACCACCTTCAGTCAGGCTTCAATCATGAATCAACTGTTGTATCCTGTATCTGCTCAGCAACAATCTTCATTTTAAATAAGCCAATCAAATTTAGTTCTGTATATTAAATACAGCTGGGGAACTGCTGCTGTAGGCTAATGTCACAGAATATGTTACTGATGCAGCCAAGATTTTTATGCCTGCATCATTAAACTGACCACATCTTTGGGTACTTATGTGAAATTATAGAAATTGTATTGGCTCCTTTTTTGGAAGAGCGATGTGAGCAAAATGGTTGATGCCATAAAGATACCGTACTTAGATAAGTAAATAAATTTGAATAGTTGCTCGTTTCAGCGGGTACATTTTTGCAGTTTAAGTTTCCCGATCATGCTCATTTCTCAGAAATGACCACTAGAGGTCAGTAATGCACAAAGTGCTGGCTGTGGCACAGGTCACGGCTCAGCCCGTGTTTTTGTGAGGATCCACGCTGCAGTTTGAAAGTACAGTCACATCCCCTCTATCTCACTGGCCTCCTTATCATGTGTGAGGCAAATCACATGCTCTGCTGTATTAAACTCTACTGGTTTTGCCTTATTGTTAGTAGTCAGTTGAGTGACATCCATTTAGGTTTGTCTTTATTTATTCCCTGTGTTTTCCTGTCTGTTTATTATAGTTTATAATAGTATTTAGAATAGAAGTGTAGTATTGCTGATTTACCCACAGCTTACTGTGAACTACAGTCAACGTTCATTACTAGGGATAGCTGCTACATTATGGGAAGGATGTGCTTTGTCTTGTCTGTTCTGTAGTGATCTTGATGATGTCTCTGTATGCACTTATTGTACGTCGCTTTGGATAAAAGCATCTGCTAAATGAATGTAATGTAATGTAATTTACATATTACTCCTCTGGTTCACCGGTGGCCATATTTTTAGGCGGGAGTTCTGTGTTTGTTGAGCAGTCGAGGACAGTTGAGGACTGTTGTCTTTGCGAGCCTGTCTTTAGATCTCTCTGTTCTTCCTCCTCCTCCTCCTCCTGCAACAGTAGTGTCCCAGCTGGGCTGTAACTTCCCACTTCCCATGTGCCACTCGCGCCGCACTTCAGTGTGCCATTCACACCAGTGCTTTTGTCTCTAAAGCATTTACACAAACACTGTACTCAGACACATGAAGACCCACTGATGCAGCACCCTTCAAAGGCCTTTGATGCTTTTTGCAACAGGGACAGTATGGATGCCTGATGCTTTTCAAAACCTCATATGCAGAAGCTTTTGATCAGCACTCATTTTTATTTTCCTTTTACTTTGTTGTGGTCCATCAATGTCCAGATGCATCCTGTCTTATCTGTGCCGGCCAAGCTGTTTCCGTGCAAACTATGCCAGATGTTAAGCTCGTTTTGTGGAAAGTCACATCACACATAGTGAGTTCTGTGGGAGTGTGTTTGCTGAAATGGTGAGAGCTAGAGATTTCACATTGGTTTCAGTGAAAACTTTGTGTGCTCCATGTGCTCTGCAAAGAGATTCGCCTTTTTATTGAAAAGATTTCTCGACATTGTCCTCTATTGCAAATACAGTACAGTGCAATTCAAATACAAAGTAGAAGTTGGCACTCAGTTGAGCGCATACCTCTGCCAACACTATGACAAATACTATCACCAAAAGTGAATCACTTCTTCCATGCCCTTCACATCAGGAGATGCATGCATTGTCAAGACTGTATCTCAAATCAGGCAAGAGCCCCCATTTGGCTAATTCATATAAAAAGTTAGTCAGTTCTTCCTTGTCCCATGACCAACCTTTCCACAAGGTTTTGTGGTGTTACGCGAATCCATTGAGAAGTTATATGCCTTTTTGTGAGAAGCCACACCCACTGCCACACCCCCCTTTGGCTAATTGGTGTAAAAAGTCAGTCAGTTCTTCCTTGCCCTATGACCAAGCTTACCACAAAGTTTCATGCAAATCCATTCATAATTTTTTGAGGTATCCTGACAACAGACAGACAGAATAGGGTGAAAACATAACCCCCGTTAACTGGAGGTAATTATGAATATGATCCATAATAAGTGTCTTGGTATTCTTAGAGAAGCACTTCTGTTTATGCTAACTTAATTGCTCTTTCCTTCTGTCTCTCCCCACATCCGTTCCAGCAGGAAAAACGCAGATGATGGGAGAGATTAAAATAGCTCTGAAGAAGGAGATGAAGACG
Source organism: Synaphobranchus kaupii (assembly GCA_029718625.1). Classification (NCBI taxonomy): domain Eukaryota; kingdom Metazoa; phylum Chordata; class Actinopteri; order Anguilliformes; family Synaphobranchidae; genus Synaphobranchus; species Synaphobranchus kaupii. Next base: position 99,002,365 of record CM056376.1, read on the forward strand.
GAGGGAGAGCAGCTCATTGTAGAGATTCTGCAGTGTAGGAACATCACATACAAATTCAAGACTCCGGATCACCTTCCAGGTAGGAAGCTGCCTGCAGCAGCCTAACACAGGAGTCTTCAAGTTGCTTCGGCATTCCAGCCAATTAATAAATACTTATTTACACGACCAGTGCAACACATAATTAAACATGGAAGCAAGCCATAATAAAATGATTAAAACACTACATTTAAAGCAAACAGGATGGAGGTTGCTTGGAAAGTCTTACAAACTGGGTCACAGATGAATGATATACACAGATGTATGAGAACATAACAATTGTATGGATTGTAAACAATAAAACAGACTAAGAAAGTTGAGCCGACAACTAAAATAATAACCAGTAAGAACGAATGACTGAAATCGTTGTTGTGCTCCAGACTTGTACATGAAGCTGTATGTGGTCAATGTGGCCACGCAGAAGAGGATCATCAAAAAAAAGACCAGGGTGTGCCGTCACGACCGAGAACCATCGTTCAATGAGACTTTCCGCTTCAGCATGAGTCCCGCTGGACACTCAATCCAGGTAAAAACCCAGATAAACACCTAGAGCAGGGGAGGCCAATCTAATCCAAATAGGACCGGTGTGAGTGCAGGTTTGGTTTTAGCCCAGCATTATGGCACCTGATTCAACTTATCACTTACCTGCAGGCTTCCTAGGAAAGATAGCTATGTTCATAATTATTGGATTTCAGGCTGTCAAGGAGGGAAATACTTTTGAGTGTTTCTTGTTTGTTTTCTTTAAAACTCGTGAAACAATCTGACTGTGAGGCAGCCGACTTTAGAGCACCTTCAACAAGTACATTCATGCGTATTAAAAAAAACAAAACAATTTTCTTTCAAATGTACTGTATATTCAGCAGTCGCGCAAAGGACATGAATGCCAACTCAAAGACCAGAAGCTTGCTTTTGGCAGGAAATGTTGCTGTTACGTTTGTAACAACATTGTCAGATTGCAGCACCTCTCTCACCCCCAAGAGGGCAATTAGTTCCACGGGGGGACTTGTTATTTTGCTCATCAAGCTTACCTATCTCTGTTGGACCATTCGTACAGTGCGGCCCAACAGAGCATGTATGGCTGTTACAATGAAATTGCGACTATGTGTTGTGTTAACATTTGGATCTTAACCTTTTCTCTGTCACCAGCTGTTCCTGGTGTCCAATGGTGGAAAGTTTGTTAAGAAGACGTTGATCGGCGAGGCTTATATCTGGCTAGACAAGGTGGACCTGCGGAAACGATCGGTCAGCTGGCACAAGCTGCTGGCCAGCTCCACTCATGTCAACTCGTAAGAGGGATGGTTCCGGGGTTCTTTTGGCCAGGCCAGACCAAGCCAGGCCAGGTCAGGCCCGGTTGAACAGGAGACAGACGGGGGATGACGTGGAGGCTATTGGTTCAAAAAATGTCCACTGCTGCCTTGTGTCTCTTGTAGTTGGGGTAGAGAGGCTGAGTCTCGGAAAGCAGGCTGGGCGGAATTTATCCCCCGGAGGAACGTCAAGAGCTCCGCTACCATTATCTGTCCCAGTCAGATCTGTGCGAGTGATAACATTGCACAGCTTGGTGTAAAGGGGATAAGTGCACACAGGAATCCTGGGCGGCAACAGAGCCAGACAGTCACCTCCCCACAAGGAGTCACGTATGCAGAACAAACTAGGTCCAGCTATGATCCCTTTGCAGGTACAAACTGTCTAAGCTTTACAATGCCGCCCCCCCCCCCCCCCCCCCCCCCGAAACACAGAAGGGACTGAATCTAGGAAAACATCTTTAATTTTATTTGCGACATGTCTTCTGCAACATAATTTCTTGCTGCTTCTATCACAGTATTAGTGAAAAGGCCAATTGGATTTAATTCCAACTTTACTGTTTATTGTTTTCATTCTCAAGTTACTGTACTGTAATGTTTGCTGGGGCTGACATGAGTCATTCAGTGGAGATGCACCCCATACCACATATCATTTATACTTTGTCTCCATAATTCTGAAATATGATAGATGAAAGACTATGGTTCAGGAATTTATACAGATAAAATGATATAATTGATATAGTATATATTATATATATATGTTTATTATCATTTTCAGTTCAGATAAAAAGTTAAATAATATAGCTGGGTATTGCACCTTTATCTCGGATTATGGAAAAAATGCAGTAACTACACAGGGATTTATTTAAAGAAATTTTACTATTTTCTGCTAACCCCCAGTCTTCATTATATATGTATATTTAAATGTACATATCACAGAAGTATCATAAAACCATAAAATGTAAAAAGTATAAATGATCTTATTTCTTGGGTATAAGAGGATGAGGAACACTTTAAACCAAGTCAAGTTTGGTGTGCATGAATGTCATAAAAGTTATGATGTCACGCTTCATAAAACCCCACTACCACAAATGAAAGCTTGTATCATTATCAATAAATGATACATACATTAACAATGTTTGACTTTGTACATAGTGGGGTTTTTGTTGCTTGAGAAAAGATTATATATATATATATATATATATATATATATAGGTTAATGTTACAGACAATCCAGTATTATGAATTATGATGTAAAGTGTTGAATGTGAAACATTGAGCACAAATTGTTTATTTTCAATTTATTTTCAATTTTTTCTCAATGTAAACAATAGAATGAAGAACCTTCAGTGTTATATTAGATCACAAAATGTTCTTGATGTCAGATGTAGGTTTCAGATCAGACATCCACCAAGGGAAATGATATGTTCCTTAGATACACGTTGTTGTGCTTGCTTGTATTACTCAATGACTGGCTGCAATTTGTGATGCTATAGAATGTAGAAATTAGTATATGTCCCATTCAAAAAAGGCCCTCAGACACACCCCCTGATTTTTCAAAAGGTGCTAGCAAGTGTTTCATCAATCAGAGATCAATCCAAATGTGGTACCTAATCAAGCAAAACATTTCTCTCTGCTGAATACTGAATAAATACAGAGTAAAATAAATTGATTCTACTTTTACCTTAAAAAATGAGGATAGCATGTCAAGGTTGTTGGTGTTTGTTTGAGCAAGTGGCTTGTGATCTGTTTGTTATTGTCTTTCACATTCAACCTCTTGGGTTCTTAGACTGAAACCTTCACGGAATGATTTACTTGTTGTCATGGAAATCCCAGGCAGTGGCCCTGCTCATCTGCCATTGGCCAACAGGGTAAGGGTAAATTCATTGTTGGTAACTGGCACCATTGGATAGACATCCATTACCTGGAACATTGGTTTATGACTAATAAACAAATTACACCATCCACTTTGTGTCGAGAGTGCCATATATTACATGATTACCCATCAGCTCTGACTATGAAACAACATTCCATGTTAATGTTAAAGTGTGTAAAATGTTGTCACAGGTAGACTGCGTTTTTTGTGACTGCACATGGCCAGAGATTTTCGAATGTTGTGATGCTAAAAATCTGGTGGAGATTTGTTGATGTTCTAGTTGTCACAGTGTACTAAGTGCTATTTTACTGCTGCTGGTATCACGTGTCTGCCCACCCGCAGTGTTGTTATTTAAGCAAACAGAACATACCATATATTGTCCATTTCATTTCATAATTCACACCAGGGGATCAATTACATATAGTTCGAGCCATGGACAGCACACTCTACCACAGGACAGGACCCTTTTAAAAAAAAAATTATATTCATAAATCAAATAATTTTAATATTCATGAAGGCATACCACATTGCATATCACATTTTGATGCAGAAATATCATCCTGTGGCAGAATAGTGCCCATCTTCCAATATTAAATCAATGAACTTAGATGTGCACAGCTGATATTGTATGAACTTTAAACTGGCAATGTGCAAATATATATATATATATATTCTGATGTTAGTGTCAGTGGCACTATATCCTACAAAGACATAACATAATAGCCATCAGGTTTGCTCATACAGTGTTAGACGGTAAAAAGGTTGGCATTACAGGAAATCAAACTTTTGACTTGAGCCAACCTAATTTTCTCACCAAATCCATAGGTTCTGCTTAATTAATTCTATGCAACATTTACTTTGTGCTTTGAATGCATTTTCTTGACATATTAAATATCAATAACCATTTTGTTTGTCAAATGCAGCAACTCTAATTATACGGATTTTACTTTCTGTTTCTATATTATTGGAAAACATATTTTATTCATTTTTCCTTATGTTCTACCAGACATTGGTTGTTATTTGTGGAGTTAGTGAACTTTAAATTTATGTCACTCCATGATATTTAAAGTTTTATTATATTTTATTCATATGTACGTTTACACACAAAGTTGCAGAAAGCCTTTTATTTTGTTGGTTTGCTATCAAAGGTTAAAATAAGAGGGGGGTAATTCAGTAAAAAGGGCATTATGTGGTCAGTAGTAAAGCATATTGTATTTACAGTATTTTTAAAATGTTTTTCTTTTTCTGTGTTTAACATACTGTATGTTTGTTCTATGGATAGTACGTTAATTTATTGCTTCACATCTACTTAAGGAGACAATGTCCTGTTTGCCTCAGTTTTTTTCGAGACTTATTTCTGGATATTTTTTCACTTTTTTTAGGCAATCCCAGTTTGTTAAATTTGGATTTTTCCTATATAGGTAAAAATAATAATGAAAAAAAAAAGTGATTTATTCATATAAAATATATTTACATGAAACGGAATATTTTTGTCCTTTATGTTTTTTGTTTGTATGTTTGCTTTGTTTTAAAATATATAATGTTCTTATGTTTTGGACATGGTCTCCTTAAAATTCCACTTCTATTCACCCAATCTTCAGGTTCCTTTGTTGCTCTGATGTTTACCGGTGTCCTGGAAACCAAGGAGTATTACAGATATCTCGAAGTGAACTGTGCGAATGTTTCATTATTTGTAACCTGTAAATATATAGCCTTCTTTTTCTACAAGAGGAGATTTCAATCAGTATTTGGCCTGGAACTGAGCATGTGACTGTGGGGGAAAAAAAAATCAATTCTCTTTAACTCTATTTGTATAGATGTTCAGTGGCGTGACCAGGTGATCATATAATTGGCTCAATAGAGTGTTGCTGTCAACCCAGTGAAATTTGTACAGCAGACCCTAGAGTCTCACAGGACTGATAAAAAATATATATATATATACCTGTATATATATATCTAAACTTGCATAGTTGCAGGAGAATTTAAATGTTTTCACACTGGATGTTGCATGTCTTATTGGTGGTTTGTTTTTGTTTCCAGATTCTATATAAAAGAGAGAGAAAATGTATAAATTTATTTAAAGCAGTATGCTAACTGTACAAAGATATGCTTGTAAAATTTGTCTGGGTTTTCACTCTATGTAAAAATTAAAAAGAAAAAAATCTAATGTCATGGTTTTGTGGTTGTACACAGGATGTATTGAGATATTATGCAAATTGTGCTGTAAAAAAAACGGCTGTTTCCCTGAGTCTAAATAATAAATAATAAAAAAAGATTCTCATCCACATGTACATGGCTTGAAATTGTATTTGTAAGTCTGCATGTTGTTCTTTCAGTTGTCTTACTCCAATAACATCTGCTGATGGTGAAGTAAATAATAAGCTAACTTCTCTAAATTAGATAATCCACGTAGTACTGTATATTCTTTGCCTCCCTACATTCATATTGGTATAATAGAAACATCGCACTATACTTTTATGATTCGTTGTCTGTAGGATATGAGGCATAATATAAAGCCATACTATGGTGAAACTGATTATTTTAAGAACTTTGAAGCATGTAAGCAAGGTCTGGTCAGTATACAAAAAAAAAAAAAAAACTACAGAGAAATGTCATACCAGGGCATGTGGCAAAATAATGCATACTGTTGAGCAGTGGTTTTCAACCTCGGTCCTGAGGGCCCCCTGTGTATGCTGTTTTCCGTTCCAACCACAATTGCTATCACAAATTTTAACAAGAATTACATTTTTCTTAATTAGGTGCTTTTCATGTTTAGAGGGATTATTTAAGTACAGACCGTATTAAGCCACATTATGTAAGAATAAATGATTTACAGCCATTTAGCCAGCCATGGGTTCCATACTATTCCTGTGTAATTTCTAGCTTAATCTAGTCCCACCTCCCAATTCCCATAGAGATCCATTCAAATGCAGGTTATAGTATCGCTTCTAAGAGTACCTGAAAATAAAATATAAAATATCAAGAGTCTTTTGATATCCTTTTATACCCAGTCATGATAGCATCACCCGTTTACCTGTGGAATGGCAAAGAGGTGTTTTTTTGAGCTTCCCAGTCTTTTTTTTGCCCCTGTCCCAACTTTTTTGGAAAGTGTTGCAGGCATCCAATTCAGAATTAGCATATATTTACAAAAATCAATAATGTTCAAAAGGTAAAACATTAAATATATTTTCTTTGTACTGTTTTCAATTAAATATATGTAAAAGAGAATTTACAAATCACTGCTTTCTGCTTTTATGTGCATTTTACATACTGTCCCAACTTTTTTGGAATTGGAGTTGTACATAAAAAGAGGTAACAATTATTATTATTATTTTTTTTTACAACTGATCAAATTAAAGACTGAGGTGAATCAATAGGTTCCTAATTAGTTGAACACATACTGTTTAAGTTTCTTCAACATTTTTTTCCTTTCCTTTCCGTCCAGAGGAGGCTCCGGTAGGCAACACTCGCCGCAGATGCTGTCATCTATCCCTGGTCTTGGAATACGGTGTGCTGGGCTGCTTTTCTTTGCCTTTGCTTTTTTCTTTGGTTCTTCCAATTTTCTCTTTTTCTTTTCAAGAGACTCTCTCCTCTTTTCCTCTGCCTCCCTCTTCTTTGCATTCTTCTCCATCAGAATTCTGTGAAACTCATGCTCCGTGATGACACGGGCGCTTGTGGTCATCCGTGTGCTTTTCTCTTTTCTGTAGCTGATGGGATGGAGAAGATCAGCCAGGTCCTCTGGGATGTCCCCTGATGCCACTAGAGCAGTGGTTCTCAACCCTGGTCCTGGGGACCCCCTGTGTATGCTGGGGACCCCCTGTGTATGCTGGTTTTCGTTCCAACCACAATTGCAATACCAGAATTTTAACAAGCTGTTATTTTTTCTTAATTAGGTGTTTTTATTGTATAGAGAGAACACTTTAAACTATTTACTCTCTTAAGCCACGTTATGTTAGCAATAGCTATGCATGCTTTGAAGAAAAAAAATCCCATGTTCGTTATGCTTATTGTGTTATATTGCAAACAATTACAAAGAAGAGGTAAGAACTCAGGTGAATAGGCTCCTAATTAGGTAATTGAACACAAGTTTAAGTTCCTTCATAATTTTTTCCTTAAATTTGTTAATACAATGCAGGTTTGGCTCGTTATCATTTGCTTTGTCTTTGAATTCTTCATTATTTACCAAATGGTTAGTTTTAGTGGCCATGTGTCCACAATTTCACCAATTATGAGCCAATTGCTTCACCTCAGTCTTTAATTTGATCAGTTAAAACATTTTTTACCTCCTTTTAATTGTTTACAATACAGCACAATGTGAATATTGGACTTTTATTCTTCATGGCATGCATAGCTATTACTAACATAATGTGGCTTAAGAATGTAAATAATCCCTCTAAACATTAAAAACACCTAATTAAGAAAAATTAACAGCTTGTTAAAATTCAAGTATTGCAATTGTGGTTGGAACGAAAACCAGCATACACAGGGGGTCCCCAGGACCAGGGTTGAGAACCACTGCACTAGAGGATGCGGTGGTGGAGCTGGTGGTGCTGCTGGCAAGGGTGAAGGTCCGGCTTCACACACCACTGTGTCCTCTGGTAGCACCACTATTGCTGCTGGCATCACCCTCTGGGAATTGATGGCATGGCTGTCCAAGGGCACAATGCCACATGCTTTGAAGGCCTTTTTCACATGCATTTCCTCCACGCATTTTTCGTAGGCCTTCCGAAAGACCTTACCAAAGTCTCTCTTGGACAAGATAAAGGAGTTGTTGAAGTGGCAGATGTTGAGGGCCAGACATGCAAACTCCGCTTTCAGAGGCCCAAAGATGCCAACATCCAGAGGTTGGAGAACGTGAGAGGTGTGAGGAGGCAAGCAGAGCAAAATCACACCATTCTCTAGGGCCATCTCCACAACTTCCAGAGTCTGGTGTGAATTGCCCATCCATGATGAGCAACAGTGGACGCTCCTCAACAGCATATTTTAGAAAATGCAGGAACCACTTCGCGAAGAGCTCACTGTCTATGTAGCCAGACTCTGACTTGCTATACAAGCAGTTAGGCAGTCCTCCATCTGTGTACCTCCCCCCTGGAAATGCTTTTGGGAAGATTATGAATGGTGGCACATCTCCTCCCTCAGCATTGATGCAGACCAATGTGGTGATGTGCTCTCTCGTTCCAGGAACCTGAAGGTAAGGGGCTTTTGTTCCCTTCTGCACTAACACCTTGAGCTTTGATTGGTGCATTTGAAAGAATGTTTCATCACAATTATAAATTTGGGATGGTTTGCCAAATAAATTATTTTCCTGCACTGTGTTCTGCAGCAGCTCAAAATATGCCTCCACCACATTTTGTTTGGTAGCTGATGTTCTTCCCCGGTCAATTATGTCAGGGGTCCTCATGGAAAGGGCATCACCATTCCTCTTCAGGAACCCCAGCCACCAGTTCTGTCCAAGGGACACACCTGTTCCTCTCTTCTTCGCCACAGCGAGGGCGTAAGACAAGAGCATGCCTTGGTGAGTGGAAACCCCTGCCTTGCACTATAAAGTGCATACCTGACCAGCGCCTTTTCATCTGCCTAATTTAATTTTTTAGGAGGGCCCTGTTTAGACCCTTGGTGAATATGCCCTTTGACCCTGTCATCAAGGGTCTTCCTAGGGATGTTAAATTTCCTTGCTGCTGCCGCCACATTCATCCCTCCCTGACATGCTGCCATAGCTCTTACCATGTCCTCATCCCTCCACTTTCTTGCCTGACGGTTGGTGACTGACATAGCTTGACTGACTGATCTATATTGAGAAAGAATACATGTTTTGCTTAACCATTGCAAACCTTTTTCATACCCCCCCCCAAGTGTTCTCATTCCAGTCATTAAAGCTGACAATGTACTAAATGTTTAATTAGAATTATTTTAGGACAATCATATGGTGAAGTCAGCGAAAGTGGGACTTTTTTAAAATATTGTCTAGAACATCTCCAAAAAACTTTACACACACCAGTGGTGTTTTAAATCATTATTTTGATTCTGTAATATGTAACATATTAACATTTATCTGAACAGCACATTAACAGCTGGACAGATAAACTTTTACATTTGCATTACTTTTTATTTATTCATTTATGCATGTATATTTTTCATGTATATTCCAACCTTAGGCTATGTTTTTGTCTTTAAGCTTAATGTCCTTATTTTTTATATTTATATTTTCACAGGAGGCTCCGGTAAACGGCACTCGCTGCAGATGCTGTCATCTATCCCTGCTCTTGGAAGATGGTGTGCTGGGCTGCTTTTCTTTGCCTTTGCTTTTTTCTTTGGTTCTTCCAATTTTCTCTTTTTCTTTTCAAGAGACTCTCTCCTCTTTTCCTCTGCCTCCCTCTTCTTTGCATTCTTCTCTATCAGAATGTTCTGTTAATGTTTGAGTTCTGTTCAAATAAAGTTTGTTGTTCTTGTAATTGTTTTTACCAAGCTCATCTTCTGTTAATTACTCAAACAGTAGAGGATTTGGGATGGTTACCTTTTCCAATTTAAAGATATTCACATACCACAAGTTTTTGTGTCAAAACATGGCTTAGTGTCCACAAATCTGGTATTGAATTAATTAATTAATCCATGTTTTAAAAACATTCTTGAAAGTAAATCTTTCACACTTGATTAAAAACAAATGGCCTGCTTTTTAAATGCAGTTTTCACATGAATTACATTATAATACAATGTTGTATGCTAATAAATCTTAGATACCTTTATTTTTAAGTGACAGATCATGTCAGAGGGCTTCTCGTGTGCATCTTCAAATTAACCTGTGCTGAAGGTTTAACCCTGCCCACAATTGTTACCTCAAACCCATAAAAACTATCATATCAAGTACTCCTGTCACAATAACTGAAAGCCAGATTGGTTATTATTAAGTGGTTATTAAAGAGTACCCAGAATAATACCTAGAATTGTATTATTTTTTTCCATTTTACCTTTTTTTACCATTTTTGCTGACTTTACCCTATGTGTTTATAGAGAGTATTTATTTATTTGGATGGTAACAAAATTATTATATTCCATTTATTAGTTTATGATTTGTAAATTCTCACAATTTGTAAAATTACATGGCAACAAAAACAAAGTCACCATGACCCAACAATAGAAGAGCGCTATGATGAGACAGAAGCGCTTCTGACGAGATTCAGCAAGTAGACATTTTCCTAACGCGAAAATGTACTTTTGAATTAACTTAAACCAATAGGTTTACTCATTGGGTTGTTATAGTCTATTTCGGCTTCCGTAATGTTGCTCAGCTTTTTGACAGCTTCGCAAATGAATGAAAGACGTTTAGCTTTCTGAGGAGACCGAAAACCGCGAACATTGTTCGTGTCGCCTCGTATTAAATTTCTATCGCCAATGGGAATT